>CM035837.1:442229934-442829934 GCA_020510985.1 Pholidichthys leucotaenia | reverse complement strand
TTGTCTTCCAGTCCCCTGTGCACAGGCGGAGTTCCGTGGCGGCGGATTCTCCTCTCTCCCCCCGGGCGGCGGATTCCTACCTCTCCTCCACGACACCTCCACTCCCCGGACACTCACCAGCAGGAGCTGCACTTCCCGCAGAAGACACTGTCCTCCTGGCCGTAGCCGTCGTGCTGAGCCTGGAACCCGCTCCATTTTCTCCCACAGTAATCATCAGTGTAACTGTCTACCTCCAGCATTGGCCCTCGCTAACTCTCCCTCTCTGTGTGTTCCTAGGGTTGCCAGGTCGTACGGTGTCCAGCTCTGTTCCCTGCAGTTCCTGCCCACATTGACACACACCAACATCCACATTCACACTGAATAAACCTAATTGTATCTATTTGGAGTCTGTGTCTTGTCACTGGGTCATAAACCATGTAAGTAAATCTCCGCCAGAACGACCCAGCTGACAGCGCTTTGGTGCATCGGTTAATCCCAGGCTTTTCCGATCCCCAGTAGCTCCTCAGCTCCCGCTAGCATGCCTGCTAACCAACTTAGACAGGGAGCCCCTGCTCAACTAACTCCCGTTCCTACCCCCAACCACTTTAGTGGGAAAGTACGAGAGGCTAGGGGCTTTGTCATGCAATGCGAGGTTGTTTTTCAGCAGGTACCTGAGGATTTCACGACGGACCATAGTAAGATCGGCTACATGGTTAACTTGTTGGAGGGGCGAGCGCTAGCCTGGTCCTATGCGGTAATGGCTAGGGCTAACTATGCCAGCTTAACTTACGGCCAGTTCATTAGGGAATTCAACGAGGTGTTTGACCATTCAGACCGGGATAGTGTGCTTACCTCTCGGTTATTAAATTTGAAACAGGGTACCAAGGCCGTAGACAATTACGCTGTGGATTTCCGGGCTGCAGCTACCGAGGTGGGGTGGGAGGACGCTTCCCTCGGTAGCGTATTCATCAGAAGCCTCAGCCCTAGCCTTCGGGACGAGCCAGCTAGGCTGTCTGAGCTAATTTCCTTGGCCATCAGTTTGGACAATAGGCTGAGGGAACGGGCAGCAGAACGCAAGTCGTGGTCACTCAGGTGCCCAGTATTGTCGCACCCCTCAAGCCTCCCTATTGGCCCTTCCACCTTCTGACTCCTGAGACCCCGGAGCCTATGGTAGTGGGACAGTCAAGATTATCTCCGGCGGAGAAACAGCGCCGCCGTGAGTTAGGGTTGTGCTTCTATTGCGGGAGTGAGGAGCATGAGGTAGCATCTTGTCACCTTCGGCCAAAAGGGGGAGTCCGTGCGTCTCAGTAGGGGACTCATGGACTCACCTCAGCCAAATCCCCTGTCTAGACTTCTCCCCATTCGGTTCTTACACAAACAAAGAAATCCCCACACAGGCTTTAATCGACTCAGGGGCAGAGCAAAATGTTATTTCTATTGACCTGGCAACCCGGCCATAATCCCTCTATTGACTGGCACACAGGTAGTATTAAGTCTTGAGAGTTCGTTTTGTCTCAGCACCTGTCTCCAATCAGCCGCTTGCTCGCCATCCATGCCCCTGGGGGCTCCCACCGCCCCACCTCCCGACCTATCTAGAGTCCCCCCGGAGTATCATGACCTTAGAGCTGTCTTTAAGACCCAGACCCTGCCCCTTCCCCTCCACCGGCCGTATGATTGTGCTATTAATCTCCGTCCTGGAGCTCCGCTTCCATCTAGCCGGCTGTACTCTCTCCCCCGGAGCAGGCAGCTATGGAAACATACTGTATATTAAGGAATCATTAAGGAATCATTGAGTTCTGGCATAATCCGTCCGTCCTCTTCGGCAGTGGGGGCGGGATTTTTTTTTGTTGGCAAGAAGGACGGCTCATTAAGACCATGTATTGATTTCAGGGAACTAAACAACATCACTATTAAAGACAAATACACCCTCCCTTTGTTCAACACTGCATTTGACTCTCTCCAGGGGGCGTCTTGGTTCACCAAGCTGGATCTACGCAACGCCTACCATCTGGTGCGGATCCGCTAAGGAGATGAGTGGAAGATGGGGTTTCGGACCCTCAGCGGTCACTTTGAATATCTGGTGATGCCCTTCGGTTTAACCAATGCGCCTGCTGTGTTTCAGTGGCTTATTAACGATGTGTTGAGGGACTTCCTGGGTGTATTTGTATTTGTCTACCTGGATGATATATTAATATTCTCCTGTTCCCTAGAAAAACACCAGGTGCATGTGAGGCAAGTGCTGCAGCGGCTGTTGGGAGAATCAACTGTACACAAGGCAGAGAAATGTGAATTCCATGCCTCCAAGACGTTGTTTTTGGGGTTTATCATTTCTCATCAGGAGATTCTCCCAGACCCTGGCAAGTATAAGGTGGTGGTGGAGTGGCCGACCCCGTCCTCCAGTAAACAGCTCCTGCAGTTCCTGGGGTTTGCTAATTTCTACCGCCATTTCATCAAGAACTACAGCAGCCTGGCCCTTCCTCTGACGAGCCTCACTTCAACCAAGGTACCCTTTCAGTGGACTGAGGAGGTGGCTACGGCCTTCGCAGACCTCAAGAAGCAATTCTCTGAGTCCCCCATCCTGGTGCAGGTGGATCCTGCTCTTCAGTGTCTGGTGGAGGTGGACGCCTCAGATTCTGGAGTAGGTGCCGTCCTGTCCCAGCGCTCCCCGGCAGATGGCAAGGTCCAACCGTGCGCCTTCCTCTCCCGACAGCTGTCTCCGGCGGAACGCAACTAAAGCATCGGTTACAGGGAGCTTCTGGCAGTCAAGCTCGTGCTGGAGGAGTGGTCCCATTGGCTGGAGGGGTCCTCTCAGCCATTCGTGATCTGGACAGACCACAGGAACCTGGAGTACCTCTGGACGGCCAAGCGCCTGAATGCTCGCCAGGCCCGCTGGTCCTTGTTTTTTGGGCATTTTGATTTTACCATCACGTACCGCCCTGGGTCCAAAAACACCAAGCCAGACGCCCTTTCCTGGCAATTCGCCACTGATGTCACAGACCCCGAAGTGGATCCTATCCTTCCTTCCTCCTGTGTCGTGGGTGTCCTCTCGTGGGGGATCAAGGAGATAGTCCGGAGGGCGCAAGAAACTGAGATGGACCTGGGTGGGGGACCAGTGGGTAAGCTGTTTGTTCCATCAGCCGTCCGGGGTGACATCATTCAGTGGGCCCATTCCTCTAAGTTTGCCTGTCACCCAGGAAGATGACAACGGAGGAGCTCCTGCAACGGACGTTCTGGTGGCCCTCTCTTCAAAAGAATGTTGGGGAGTACATCCGTGCTTGTCCCCAGTGTGCCGTCGGCAAGTCCCCATCGTCTTCTCCAGCTGGGCTGCTCCACCCTCTTCCGGTCCCTGGCAGGCCCTGGTCCCATATGGTGTTGGATTTCATCACCGGCCTCCCTCCCAACAACCACACTGTGGTACTCGCTATAGTAGACAGGTTCTCCAAGGCGGCCAATTTTGTCCCCCTTCAAGGGCTGCCTACAGCTAGGGAAACGGCGGACCTGCTGGTACAGCATGTGGTGAGATTCCATGGGATCCCCCTGGACATCGTCTCCGATCAGGGGCCCCAGTTTATCTCTCAGGTTTGGAGGTCATTTTGTAACACCCTTCAGGCCACTGTGAGCCTGTTGTCGGGCTACCATCCTCAGTCTAATGGCCAGTGCGAGCGGACCAATCAGGAGTTGGAAGCGGCGCTGCGGTGTGTGGCCTCTAACAATTCAGCATCCTGGAGCTCGCATCTGCCATGGATCGAGCATGCCCACAACTCCACGGTTTCTTCGGCCATAGGTATGTCTCCTTTCCAGGCTTCGCTCGGGCATTCCCCTCCCTTATTTCCCGAAGAAGAGAGCGACATCGCCGTGCCATCAGTTCGGGTGCACCTGAGACGCTGTCGCCGACTGTGGAGGAACGCAATTCCTTGATGGCCAACTTCCGCAGGACTCCAGCCCCACCAAGAACATCAATCTGAAGGCCGAGCGCAGGAAGATGACGCAGCGTTTTATTGGGCCCTTTCCTATCTCCCGTATCATTAACCCAGTGTCTGTGCGACTGGATCTCCCCCCTCCCTCTGCATATGTCTCACCTTCCATGTCTCCCAAGTGAAACCTGTGTGTTCCAGCCCTCTGTGTCCCCCTTCCAGGTATCCACCTCCTCCGAGGATGATCAACGGCAGCCCGGTGTGGGGAGTGACCGCCATCCTTGTCGTCCGGCACCGGGGTCATGGCCTGCAATACCTGGTGGACTGGGAGGGCTACGGTCCAGAGTCCTGATCCTGGGTGCATCCTGCATTTGTGTTGGATAAGGACCTCATCAGGGAGTTCCATCGGGCGCACCCAGGTAGGCTGGAACGACCGCCAGGAGGCGTTCGTTAGGGGGGGGGTTGTACTGTCATGGTCTGCTCTGCTCATTATCTCCAGCTGCATGCACACCTGCTCTCCATTATGCCCTGGAGAAATTCTACCGCGCGGAGACGTCTCACTGCGCTCCAGAAGAGCTTCATCTGCCATCCTCTATACTCTACCACAGCCTGTTGTCGTCTTTGACCAAAGCCTGCCTTCCCCGTCGTCTGGGAATCACTCCTGCTGCTCACGTAAGCCCATTCAATCCACTCACCTTGTCTTCCAGTCCCCTGTGCACAGGCGGAGTTCCGTGGCAGCGGATTCTCCTCTCTCCCCCCGGGCGGCGGATTCCTACCTCTCCTCCACGACACCTCCACTCCCCGGACACTCACCAGCAGGAGCTGCACTTCCCGCAGAAGACACTGTCCTCCTGGCCATAGCCGTCGTGCTGAGCCTGGAACCCGCTCCATCTTCTCCCACAGTAAGCATCAGTGTAACTGTCTACCTCCAGCATTGGCCCTCGCTAACTCTCCCTCTCTGTGTGTTCCTAGGGTTGCCAGGTTGTACGGTGCCCAGCTCTGTTCCCTGCAGTTCCTGCCTACATTTACACACACCAACATCCACATTCATGGTGAATAAACCTAAGTGTATCTATTTGGAATCTGTGTCTTGTCACCGGGTCATAAACCATGTCATGCTGACATTCACAGTAGCTAATTAAAACGTGTGACTGATTTGACACAAGATAAGCCTTTAGTAGTCCCACAATGGGGAAATTCCAGGATTGCAACAGCACAGGGACAGCAACACTCACAGCAACAATCAAGAAGACAAGAAACACAAGAGCAGCGAATATACATATGTACACAAATATATATATATATATATATACGTATATATATATATATATACACAGTGAGGAAAAAAAGTATTTAGTCAGCCACCAATTGTGCAAGTTCTCCCACTTATAAGATGAGAGAGGTCTCCAGTTTTCATCATAGGTATACCTCAACTATGAGAGACAAAATGAGAAAAAAAAAATCTGGAAAATCACATTGAAGGATTTTTAATGAATTAATTGGTAAATTCCTCAGTAAAATAAGTATTTGGTCACCTACAAACAAGCAAGATTTCTGGCTCTCACAGACCTGTAACTTCTTCTTTAAGAGGCCCCCCTGTCCTCCACTCGTTGCCTGTATTAATGGCACTTGTTTGAACTCATTATCAGTATAAAAGACACCTGTCCACAACCTCAAACAGTCAAGACTCCAAACTCCACTATGGCCAAGACCAAAGAGCTGTCAAAGGACACCAGAAACAAAATTGTAGACCTGCACCAGGCTGGGAAGACTGAATCTGCAATAGGTAAGCAGCTTGGAGTGAAGAAATCAACTGTGGGAGCAATTATTAGAAATTGGAAGACATACAAGACCATTGATAATCTCCCTCGATCTGGGGCTCCACGCAAGATCTCACCCCATGGGGTCAAAATTATCACGAGAACGGTGAGCAAAAATCCCAGAACCACATGGGGGGACGTAGTGAATGACCTGCAGAGAGCTGGGACCAAAGTAACAAAGACTACATCAGAAACACACTACGCCGCCAGGGATTCAAATTCTGCAGTGCCAGACGTGTCCCCCTGCTTAAGCCAGTACATGTCCAGGCCCGTCTGAAGTTTGCTAGAGAGCATTTGGATGATCCAGAAGAGGATTGGGAGAATGTCATATGGTCAGATGAAACCAAAATAGAATTTTTTGGTAAAAACTCAACTTGTCGTGTTTGGAGGAGAAAGAACACCATACCTACTGTGAAGCATGGGAGTAGAAACATCATACTTTGGGGCTGTTTTTCTGCAAAGGGACCAGGACGACTGATCCGTGTAAAGGAAAGAATGAATGGGGCCATGTATCGTGAGATTTTGAGTGAAAACCTCCTTCCACCAGCAAGGGCATTGAAGATGAAATGTGGCTGGGTCTTTCAGCATGACAATGATCCCAAACACACCGCCCGGGCAATGAAGGAGTGGCTTCATAAGAAGCTTTTCAAGGTCCTGGAGTGGCCTAGCCAGTCTCCAGATCTCAACCCCATAGAAAATCTTTGGCGGGAGTTGAAAGTCCGTGTTGCCCAGCGACAGCCCCAAAACATCACTGTTCTAGAGGAGATCTGCATGGAGGAATGGGCCAATCCTCCAAAATACCAGCAACAGTGTGTGAAAACCTTGTGAAAAATTACAGAAAACGTTTGACCTCTGTCATTGCCAACAAAGGGTATATAACAAAGTATTGAGATAAACTTTCGTTATTGACCAAATACTTATTTTACTGAGGAATTTACCAATTAATTCATTAAAAATCCTTCAATGTGACTTTCTGAATTTTTTTTTATTTTGTCTCTCATAGTTGAGGTATACCTATGATGAAAATTGGAGACCTGTCTTATCTTTTAAGTGGGAGAACTTGCACAATTGGTGGCTGACTAAATATTTTTTTACCCCACTGTATATATATATATATATATATATATATATATATACACAGTGCGGAGCATTGTAGCTAGATGGAATAAACAGCATAACCGTCTATTTAGTTATCCTACATAGTATGAATATGTACCCATACATATTGTCACCCTCCGTAGCGACTGATATTGTCCTAGTTGTATACTGGAGGGGACCATTTGTGTAAGTGTTGCGTCTTTTGCATTCAATACCATTAGGTTGTCACGTTTTTTTGCTATCTCTGCGAGCAGCCCTGCTTAGGTTATACAGTCTGACAGCCGTAGGTAGGAAGGACCTGCGAAACCTCTCGGTTGCGCACCTAGGATGGTGTCTACTGCTAAATGAGATCCTCAGTGTGTTCAGTATGTCATACATAGGGTGGGACTCGGACTCCAGCAGAGATGACAGTTTAGCCACCATGCCTTCTCTCTCCTATCTCCTCCACTGGGTCAAGGCGTTGCCCCAGGACAGATCTAGCTTTCTTCAGTTTGTTCAGTCTCTTCCTATCAGCTGCTGTAATGCCACTGCCCCAGCAGACCACTCCAAAAGTGATGGCTGATGCCACAACTGTGTCGTAGAATGTCTTCAGCAGTGCCCCTTGTACACCAAAAGACCTGAGCCTCCTCAGTAGGAACAGCCTGCATTGTCCCTTCTTGTAGAGTGCGTCAATATTGTGTGACCAATCTAGTTTATTGTTCAGATGAGCACCCAGGTACTTGTAGGATGTCACCATCTCAATGTCTGTTCCCTGTATGTTTACTGGTGCTGTGAGGGGTTGTCCTTGCCTGCGGCAGTCCACCACCAGCTCCTTAGTTTGCTCCTTAGTTTTCCTCGCGTTGATCTGGAGGCAGTTCCGATGGCACCAGTCCACGAAGTCCTGGATAAGTCCTCTGTACTCAGCTTCATCTCCAACGGAGATGAGGCCGACGATCACAGAGTCGTCAGAGAACTTCTGTAGATGGCAGTGTGTTGTGTGGTGTGAGAAGTCCGCAGTATAAAGGGTGAACAGGAAGGTAGCCAAAGCCGTTCCTAGGTGGCCCCCGTGCTACCAATGATCGTGTCGGACACACAATCCCGGGTTCTCACAAACTGTGGCTGGTTAGTGAGATAGTCCAGGATCCATGATGACAGGTGCTGGTTCACCCCTGCGCACAGCAGCTTGTCCTTCAGGATCATCGGTTGGATGGTGTTGAAAGCACTGGAGAAGTCAAAGAACATGATCCTCACTGCATTCCCAGGCTTCTCCAGGTGGGACAGGGAATGGTGAAGGAGGAAGATCACTGCATCCTCCACCCCAATGCCATGCTGGTAGGCGAACTGGAGTCGAGCCATCGCTGGTCCCACCAGGGGGCAGAGGTGAGCAAGGAGCAGTCTCTCCAGGGTCTTCATCATGTGAGACGTCAGGGCCACTGGTCTGTAGCTGTTCAGGTCTTTGGGGTGGGAAATCTTTGGTACAGGTACCACACAAGATGTTTTCCACAACTGTGGTACCCTCCCCAGCTTCAGGCTCAGGTTGAAGATGTGCTCCACAATCCCACACAGCTGGTCTCCACAGGACTTGAGCTTAGCGCTGATGCCATCCGGTCCTGAGGCCTTCCTCGCCTTGATCTTCCTCAGCTCCGTCCTCACCTGGGTCTTAGTGAGGGTCAGGTTGGGGGGCTGTGTGCTGGGAGCGGGGGGTGGGGTGGGGGGGAGTGGGGTGTGGACAGCAGGTCTCGACTTTAGAGGCAGCAGTGGTTGTTGTGCAGTTGGGGGGGGAGGGCGGTTGGTCAAACCTATTAAACAGGTTCAGATTGTTCACCCACTCCCTGCCCCCCGTGACCTGGGAGGAGGTATTCTGGAGCCCAGAGATGGTTTTAAGGTTTCTCCAGACCCCACCGATGTCGCTCTGTTGCAGCTTGTCCTCCATCTTCTTCCTGAAGCTGTCCTTGCCTTCTCTGATCTTCCTCCTCAGCTCCCTCTGTACGGACTTCAGCATCTCCCTGTTCCCCAACCTGAAGATCCTCTTCTTCTCTCTCAGAAGTGTTTTTATCTCAGGGTTGAGCCAGGGTTTGTTGTTCGAGCAACACCGTATGGTCTTGGTGGGTACGGTGTTGTCCACACAGAAGCTGATGTAGTCCGTGATGGTGTGAGTGAGGCCATCAATGTCCTCACCATGTGGATCGCAGAGCTGCTCCCAGGCAGTGGTTTCAAAACAGTCCTTTAGAGCGTCCATTGCCTCCTCAGACCATAACTTCACTGTGCGCATGACCGGAGGTTGTCTGTGTACTAGGGGTTTGTACACCGGCAGGAGATGAACCAAGTTGTGATCCGATCTCCCGAGTGGGGGAGTGGTGATGAGGTGTACGCCCTCCTTAGTATTTGCATAGAATAAGTCCAGTGTTTTATTGTCTCTAGTGCAGCATGTGACATACTGGGTGAATGTGGGTAGAATGGGGGACAGTGAAATATGGTTGAAGTCACCTGAGATGAGGAGAAGAGCATCTGGGTGTTCTGTCAGCAGCCTGCCAGTTACTGAGTGAATGACGTCACGCGCTGTCCCAGCGTTCGCCGTCGGATTTGCATAAATAACAAATTCCTTCGGGAAATACTGTAGGTAGGCCGCATGCTAACAGCTAGCAACTCAGTGTCTTTGTTGCAGTGGTGTTGTTTAACCGTGATATGTCCCGGTCTGCACCAGCTGTTATTGACATACATTATCACTCCTCCGCCCCTTGCTTTCCCACTGTCTGGTGTTCGGTCTGCCCGTATTGTGTGGAAACCCTCCAGTTCAATGTTAGCATCTGTTGCTAGTTCTGTTAGCCACGTCTCAGTAAACAACATCAAGCTAGTCTCTGAACACGCTCTCGTAGCAGGAGATAGCCGCTAGCTCCTCAGTCTTATTGAGTAGCGATCGTACATTCCCCATAATAACGGATGGGAGGACGGGTCTGCACCTTATATTCCTCGTCCGCCGTCTTACTCCAGCTCGTCATCCCCGCCGTTTCCGTCTTATTTCTCCCGGTATGTCGAGTTTTTGCGTTAGCATCTTGGGCCGGTTAAGTGCTAACAGCTGGTCTCTATTGTACTGCCTCCTGCAAGAAACAGTGGCTCCGTCCGCTGGTTCAGGAGACATTTGGGCGAGCCACATGTCTGTGATGGAATAAAGGTGTCGCCGGGTCATAAAGATTAGCAAGAGAGCCAGATAGTAAATAGAAATAGGAAGAAATTGATCCGCTGTTGCAAAAAGGCAGCCTACTCGTGTGGCGCCGGAAGTAGGGCACAAATGTCTCACAAGAGACATTATCGATAAAGATAGAGCCATACCAAGGCAACAAATTGGATAGCCAAAGTAGTTTATTTTGACACTGATCAGATTTAAATATACAAATGATACTGGTATAATAGTCGATTATGAATTATTAAATTTGATGAAGATGTTATGACAATAGGTTTACGGTATTATGCTTTTTTCAAAGAATAAACCAGATAATCTACGTAGTAATTTGAGGTAATGCTATGTTCTATAATTTTGCTCTTGTCTGGTTGTTTACTTCAACCAATGTAATACTTTTTAGACAGCTGCAAAGCAAACATTCTATAAAGTGCAAAAAAAAAACAGTACATACACATGATCAGTTTACATTATGTACAGTGGAATACAGGGAATGTCAAGAATCTCTGAACACACTCAGAATGTGATCGTATATTAAGTTTGTTACCTCAATAAGGATTTTACAAGTTACTTGCTGCATGTATGTCAAGAATCTGCCGCAAGGAGTACAGGCGATGATGACATTCAGCACTGCACTGAGGAAGTCTCACAGTGTCTTACAGCTTTTATACCAGCAGTGTACATGAGTCACAAAGGCAGTTTGAGTCACACAGACAGCTTCTGAGTCATACAGTTTCTGCATCACACAGGTAGTTTGAGTCACACAGACAGTCTGAGTCACAAAGGCAGTCCGTCCAACTAATCAAGTTCACAATATTTTTCCACTATCTACATATCTAACTAACTAACTAACCTGCACTTATATAGCGCTTTTCTAGTCACAAAGACCACTCAAAGCGCTTTCATTAATACTAACCCTCTATTCTAAGGGCCTATAGGAAACAGATATCTAGGGACAATTTAGAACAGCCAATTAACCTAACATGCATGTTTTTGGCATGTGGGAGGAAACCGGAGAAATCCCGGAGTAAACCCACGCATCAATGGTGACATAAAATGATAAATGCAGAGTATGTACATTTTCTGACATTTCCCTCCTGTTATCATTTTATAACTACTTTAGGCAGATGCCTTTATTTATCAGTAACATGTAACTTCAGCTTTACTGATTTTCTACATGTACATCATTTGCATCAAAAGTCAATTGCACAGGAGATTTATCCTCAGTCTTAGGAAGGGAAAAATACTGGCCCCTGGCATTGTTTGCTAACATAGTCTATAACATGAAAGTGTGTTGAGTAAGAGCTCTATTTATCATAGATCTAATGCAGAGAATGACACACACAAATATGATCAACACAACTAGCACTGGGGTTAACCATTTTCTTCCTACAGCTTGAGTTAAATGTTGGACTGTTTGTGCTGTGAAATGAGTGCCATTGTCTGCATAAATCAGTTCTGGAATCCCTAAAGTGGGAAAAACATGGTCCAGCAAAGTCCTGCACACAAATGTTGCATTTGCTGAGGATATTGGATGTATTTCTGTTCATTTTGTAAAGGTGTCAATCAACACCAGGCAATACTGTAGTACCTAATTCAATAAAATCCATACACCATTGACTGAAAGGTTCTTTTGGTGCAGGGAATGATCCTTGCCTTGTTCTCATTGCTCCTTGAGCATTATTTTGAAGACAATTTATGCATTTTTGGCACGTTTTCTTTGCTTCCTTCAAAATATTAGGACAGAAAAAGGGTTTTTCCAACATCCTCATCATCCCTCCTGTTGACACATGGCCTGGGCCATGTGACACCAAGGCAGCCCATTTGTATAATGTGGGTGGCAGAACAATTTTCCCAACAGGCATGCAAAATATACCTGAATCATTTTGACATGCATCAGGAGGAAGTTCCATATTGCTCTGACAGTCTTCTAAAACATCAGCATCAACATCATCAATGAAGCAGACGGTTTCCAAAAGACCCAGAGCAGCACAATGAGCAGCATTATCAGCCAAGCGTTTACCACAGACATTTTTTCGTCTGTGGGTATGGGAGTTTTTGAATAGCTGCTATCCTGTTTGGTTCCAATGTTTTCCCATTTGCACTCAAAAGATTTCCTAAAAATTTAACTTCAGGCTGACAAAATTGCAATTTATTTCTACTGCATTTGTGTCCTTTTGAGTGCAAAAATTTCAAGAGAGCCAACGTGTCTTGCTGGCATTGTTCTTCATTGTTGGATGCCACAAGAATATCAACATACAAGAGAATTTTAGAACCATGTGATGGGACAAATTTAGCCAAACTGGCTGTCATCGCTTGTGAGAATATTGTGGGACTTTCACAATATCCTTGTGGCAACCTTGTAAAGGTGTATCGTTTGCCATCAAAGGTAAATGCAAACCAGAACTGAGTGTTTATTGCACAGGAATGGAAAAAGCGTTGCTAATATCTACTACTGCAGCATTCACGGCCTGTAAATCATGCACTAATCTCCACCCAACACTAGGTGGTGCCTTCTTAACAGGGAATAGGGAAGTATTTACAGGAGAGTCAGGGCATGGTACGATAATGCACTTCGTTATCATTTCTTCAATCAAAGGTCTTATACCGTCAACGGCTTCTTGTTTTAATGGGCATTGGCTTTTAGAGGAGATTTGAACTTGTGGGGCCCCCTGCATTAGGCCCACATCGGCTTAACTGTTGGACCACAATGCAGGTGGCAGTTCATCCAGCTGTCATTTTTGCTCATGGCCAAAACATTGTGGGAATTTCTCGTCGCCACAGTAAAAATGGGTTTGATATTGCAGCTTCATGCTAACTCTTAGCTCAGATTTTATAAGTTTTCGTTGCAGGAGAGTATTGGACTGTCCTGCAATCAGTTTTGCCAATCTGTGGCATTCAATCCGTTTCTTACCAGGTGACCACACAGCTCCCACGGTGTGTTCTGCGGTGCCCACAAGGACATGTGTGGTGGCACCGAACCTTCATACAAAGCCATGGCTGCAGGGTCAAGGACTCCTGAAACTGCAGCTTTTCCCTCATCATCAAAATAAAGGTGATCAGTCTTTACATTGATGATATTGAGGTCTTGGCACACATCGGCGTACATTGCATCGAAAGGAGTTGTGGGACCATCATACCGCATGGCAACATGTAATGTCTCAAGCCTTTCCAATTTAGAAACTTGATTTTCTGCCAATGAGGTGCTCATAATTTGGGTACTTTTAGTACATAAGGCAGCAACAGCATTATTTGAATGTAGGTCAAAACTATACAATGTACCACACCCATTATCAAAATCATCATTGTCAAACAGACAAATTGCTGCAGGTTCACCTTCAGGTTCACCTGCAGGTTCACCTTCATCACATTATAATCATCTTGATCCTCAATTGGTCCAATAGTTAAGTTTAGACTGTGCAATGCATCTTGTCCCAACAAATTTATTGGACAAGAGGGCGCAACCACCACGTCAAGTGTACAGGAAATACCAGTCATGCCACCATACAGGGTAACGGGTCCATATAATTTTTCTCGAGTTAAATTTCCTCCTCCATTTTGGACAGTAAAGCCTCTTTTCCACTAGCCCAGCACACCTCGGTACGGCTCGATTCACTTCAGTACGGCTCGGAATGCTTCTGTCTCCATTAGCACGGTGTTGGGCATGGGCGTCGTGCTAGGGTGGGTGGGTTTATAACAGCGAGGCGGCGCCACACTCCGTGACGTAACGCACGCAACCCAAGCAAAACATTTTTTTTTTCTCCAAAACTTTATTGAGAAGACCCAAGCAAAACATAACACATAGCTGTACAAGGCCACTCCTCGGTCTGTGGCTTTTTTCACCGTAAACGCCAAAAAGGACCACCAGACAAAGGTACAGGCAGCGAGATGAAAACACTCTGGAATAGTTCTGCAGCTTCTGGGAGAGCCAAAGGCGTGAGGATACAAACTAGGTCGTATATGACGGTAAGCTAATGGTTGCTAATGCTAGTTTGCCATAAGTACGTCGTGCTACACTTTAATGTCTGCAAGTTATCACTGTTAGGTACTAAAATATGTATGCTGTGTGTGTTTCAGATGGCTCTGTTGTGGGGAAATTACTGCTTCATTCGCTCTGGGCGTGCCTGACACGGATGTGATCAGCCTGTCACTGATGTCAACACAGCTTCACAAACGATCAGTGGTTATAGAGCTTAATAATGTCTGTAGAAACGTTTTATTTCCTGTACAACAAATTGCTCTGATCTGCTTGAAAATCATGGAGAGTCTGTTGAGACATCATGGAATTACCTGCTTCTGCAGCAGATTCTGAGATGGTATCATAGAAAAAAACAATCAGCTGACACAACTTGATCGCCAGGTTAATATTAGCCACAAAATATATATTCAAAAAGTAAACTTTACTGAGTTATGTATAATAAGATATATTTGACAGTTATGCATTTTAGGCCAAAACAAACTTAATCTAGGATTAAAAGCAATTAAAATAATGTAGTCACAAGTTTACATGGAAACATGTACTGTAGAAATATATATTCTCTGCATCAACAATGTACTAGATATGCATTCATGTTGTATTGCACTGGGATTTGCACTGACAATAAACCTATGAAGTTTTTGCAGATGTCTCTTTTTATATGTGAAGGTTACCACCATGTGGCATAAATTAAATACTGAAAGATTGGAAAAGCTAAGAATAATCCAGCAGTTTGAGAAATCACTTTTGGTTTGGTGTAAGTCTGTCAACAGAATTATGAACTATAAAGCAGTTTGTGTTAAAATGTTAAATCCAATTAAACCTAATCCGGGGGCTTCCAATCATGTGTCATGGGGGGCCAAGACCCTGCAGGTTCTCTCTTCTACCCAGTCTCTTCAGCAGGTGTTGTCACTGATCAGTCAGTGTTCGAAGAAGTTCAGTGGAATCTGCTGTTGAAGACACTGGTTGGAGGTAAAGCCTGCAGGGTCTTGGCCCTCCATGGCACATGATTAGACCCCCCCCCCCCCCGCCCAAACCCATTATGATGAAGAGCAGATGCTAATATGACCCAGAATTCCTCCATATACTGGTACTGTCACTATTGAGAAACGTGTTATATGTCAATTTAATCCTATCCAACTTTTACTTTCAAAATAAGTGTAAATATTCGCAAAAAGCACACATTAGAAATATATTTCAATTTAATACTATCCCACTTGTACTTACAAAAAAGTGTTTATATTCATAAAAAGCACACATGAAAAAGGTAGCACCACAAGCAGTGGCTCATAACGGTTTTGGGCAACAGCAACACAATTGTGTATCCTTTGCCAATCTGTCTGCTGTTATTTAATGTTTAACAGTTAAGGGACGGATGATTATATGCTCCAAAACCTGAGAAACTCTCTGATAAAAAAGCTGCAACAACACAAGTCACTTTTGGTTTGAATTAACTGCCAAATGACCTAGAAATAATGAGCTGAAACTTGTTTTTATTCGTATTAAATAATGAGACAGTGGCACACTGGCCAACACCAAATTGTATTATTTTTTACATCCTAGGGTATTTTGGATGAACTGAATAAAAAAAAATCATGTTTTTCACCTTCAGGTCAACGTTTGGAACAACAGTATTAGTATTTTCCGTTTTGATGATGCTACACTCCTTCTAAAGTATTGTAATTCTCTGAATTTGGAATGCCGATAGAACATTCAATTTACATATGGGTGTTTTTTTGGGGTGGGGGTGGGGGTTCCAGTGCACTATATCAGGGGTATCCGACTTTCAAGCGCTCTTTTTCTGTAATTTGCAGATGTCGGTTTCGTTTTTATAATATGCAAGGGAACATAAGAGTTTCAGACTTGCATTGCAATTAAAAAAAAAAAATCATTGATTTTGCCGTTAGAATCTTAACTATTGGTCGTGTCCCCTCATTTTTCCCAGTTTTTGTGTGACATGAAAATCCATCAATTTCAAAGTACTGTAACGTGATCTCTGAGTAACTCTTTCTACTCAAAATGCAAGAGATAACAGAGTTGTAATGCAAATTCAAAATAAAACATTCCCCAATGTGATCGGATCTATGGATTTTGTACGGCGACCCCTGCAAATTTACTCGTACGACGTAAATTTCCGTGTCCCCAAATTCATGCAGCAACATGCAAGTTATTTGGTAAAGTAACCAGAAAACAGGAAGTGCTGATGCTTTTCACTTTGCACCTTTCAAATCCTAAACCATACACATAAAAAGGAGATCAGTCTTTGTGAAGCTCAGATGTAGAATATTTCAATAAAATCTCAAACATTTATGACACATCGAATATGGTTGTCCTTTAAAAAATTTACGTCTTCGGTCTTGGTCGACTGCGCGCAGCCCCGTCTGGCGAGGTGACCGCCCTGGGAAAGCACTATTTTCTCTACCCCGGTGGTGCTCAACCCATGTGGAGAGGATTAACCGTGGTCACTTTATATTGAAGTTATCGAAGGTCCAAACTTCCGTATCCCGCATTTACGCCTTTTGTGATTTTACGTCTTATCCAACAAACGGAGAATTTGAAGGTATGTATACACGTTATCACATCTTAATATGTCATGAAAATGTAGCTGTTGATGAGTTTTGATGCGTGAAAAATACTGGAAATGTTGAAGTTGTTTTGTGTAAAACGTGTGCCATTGCAAAGTGCATTGGCACACGGGGAAACAAAAGCCCGAGTGTCCCGTTTACGTCTCCATTTACAAGTAGTTGAAGTAAGCGCTCATCCTCAAGAGTTCCTGAACGCGAATGCCGTTACGAAAATAGTTAATAGTTTCATAAACCTGACACAATTGGATAGTGATTAGTCAATTTCATGTGCAGATTTGATCAATTTTAAATTTTGCCACCCATGTCACACATTGGACCCCTAAAAAAAAAAAAAAAAAAAAAAAAAAAATCCAAGATGGCGCCGCGGATGGCAGCCACTGGCTTCTGCTCTCTGATGTTTTTGATAATTTTGTGTGTTTTTTTGGACTTCTGCTCTTCTGTCCGAATCACCTATTCAAGGGAGGAGCTACTTTCACTCAGACTACCTCCCAATGCAACTTCTCCGCCAGTTACTGCTGCTGATCTGAAGTTTTTTCAGTCCATCTTAGCTGTGGGAGCAGCGGCTATTGGCGCTGGCCGGAAACGAAGGCGGCGTGGTAAACGTGCCGGTGCGTTAGTCAGGCTGAAGAAACGAGGATTTCGCACGCCGCTCCCATCGATCCATCTGGCAAATATCCGCAGTTTGGCGAACAAAATGGATGAACTGCTGCTCCTGACTCACAAAAACCGGGATTTTAGCAGATCTGGCGCCCTTTGTTTCACGGAGTCCTGGCTGAGTGAACACATCCCGGACAGCGCGGTGCGCCTGGACGGATTCCAGCTGTTTCGTGCTGATCGCAGCCGAGAATTTTCTGGAAAGACTAAGGGTGGTGGAATCTGCTTCTACATAAACGAAGGTTGGTGTACTGATGTCACAGTGTTGAAGAAGTTTTGTAGCCCTAACCTAGAGTCACTGTTCATAAACTGTAAACCCTTTTATTCACCGCGAGAGTTCTCCTCATTTATTCTGGTCGGAATTTATATCTCGCCTGCTGCTTGTACAACGGAGGCACTGCAGCTCCTCGCTGACCAGATAGTAGACGTGGAGGAAAAACATCCAGACTCTCTGCTTATCATTCTGGGTGATTTCAATAGAGCTAATCTCACAAATGAGCTTCCTAAATACAGACAGCATATTAAATGCCCCACCAGGGACACAAATACACTTGACCACTGTTACACAGTTTTAAGAAATGCCTATCATGCCGTCCCCCGTGCAGCTCTGGGTTTTTCTGACCACTGCCTGCTCCATCTTATTCCAACATACAGACAGAAACTAAAAACTTCCAAGCCTGTTGTAAGGACTGTGAAGAAATGGACTGAGGAATCAAAGCTGGAGTTACAAGCCTGCTTTGACTGCACAGATTGGAGTGTTTTTGAAGCTGCAGCCATTAACTTAAATGAACTCACTGACACTGTGACATCATACACCTGTTTCTGCGAGGACATGTGTGTGCAGACCAAGACCTTCTGCATATACAACAACAATAAACCCTGGTTCATTCCTAAACTGAAGCAGCTACGTCAGACCAAGGAGGAGGCCTACAGGACTGGTGACTGGACTCTGTACAAGCGGGCCAGAAACATGCTGACGAAGGAGACCAGGCTTGCTAAGAGGAGCTACAGTGTGAAGTTACAAAAAAACTTCTCAGCTAACAACTCTGCTTCTGTCTGGAGAGGCCTACGGAATATCACCAACTACAGGAGACCATCCCCCCACCCTGCGGAAAACCTCCAGCTGGCTAATGACCTAAACAGCTTTTACTGCAGGTTTGAAAAGAACCTACAGTTCTCACCTCCCACCCACACAAAAGGATTATCTGCAGCCCCAGGAACTCCATCCCTCCTCCACTCTGACCTCCCACCAGCACTAATGATCTGTGAAGAGGAGGTGCGCCGGGTCTTTCAGAGACAAAAGATCAAGAAGGCTGCAGGACCTGATGGTGTGTCTCCGTCCTGCCTGAGAGTCTGCTCCAACGAGTTGGCCCCCATCTTCACCCGGATCTTTAACAGATCACTGGAGCTGCGTGAAGTGCCTTCCTGCTTCAAACGCTCCATCATCATTCCAGTTCCCAAGAAACCCTCTATTACAGGATTAAACGACTACAGACCTGTTGCCCTGACCTCTGTGGTCATGAAATCCTTGGAGAGATTGGTGCTGAACCACCTGAAGGTCATCACAGGCCCCCTGATGGACCCACTGCAGTTTGCCTACCGGTCAAACAGGTCAGTGGATGATGCAGTGAATATGGGACTACATTACATCCTGCAACACCTCGACTCCCCAGGGACGTACGCCAGGATCCTGTTTGTCGACTTCAGCTCAGCGTTCAACACCATCATCCCAGGCATTCTTCATCAGAAACTCCTCCAGCTCAAGGTGCCCCCCTCCACCTGCCAGTGGATCTCCAGCTTTCTGACTGACAGGTGGCAACAGGTGAAGCTAGGGAGATTTACATCCAGCTCCCGAAAAATTAGTACTGGCGCCCCCCAAGGATGTGTCCTTTCCCCACTGCTCTTCTCCCTCTACTCCAACGACTGCACCTCAGAGGACCCTTCGGTGAAGCTCCTGAAGTTTGCGGACGACACCACAGTCATCGGTTTGATCCGGGATGATGATGAGTCTGCATACAGGCGGGAGGTGGAGCAGCTGATCCTCTGGTGCAGCCAGAACCATCTTGAACTTAACCCAGCCAAAACGGTGGAGATGACTGTGGATTTCAGGCGACACCCCCCTTCATTCCCCCCACTCACCATCCTCAACAGCACAGTGTCCACGGTGGACTCCTTCAAGTTTCTGGGTACCACAATCTCCCGGAACCTGAAGTGGTCCTCCCATATTGACACTGTCCGGAAAAAGGCCCAGCAGAGGTTGTTTTTTCTGCGTCAGCTCAAGAAGTTTGATTTGCCTCAGGAGCTGCTGGTTGTCTTCTACACCGCCATCATCCAATCTGTCCTCTGCTTTTCCATCACTGTCTGGTTTGGATCTGCCACTAAACAGGACAAGACCAGACTGCAGCGGATCATTAAGTCTGCGGAGAGGATCATTGGTACCGACCTACCCTCCATTGAGAACTTATATCGGTCCATAACCAGGAAACGGGCGGGAAACATCTGTGCTGACCCATCACACCCCGGCCACAAACTGTTTGAACTTCTATCTTCTGGTCGTCGTTACAGATCACTGAAGGTCAAAACCACCCGTCACAGGAACAGTTTCTTTCCTCAAGCCATCACTCTGATGAACTCCTAACATTCACCTAGTCCTACCTGTTGCTGTACTCATGACTTTTCATCCATTATTACATTGCACATAACTCTCACACTGCTTTTTACTTCATTCACATTATATCACTGAATCTGAGTCCACATTGAAATACTGTGTGATTGTATATTTTTTCATATATTTCTGCAAAGTGTGGTTAGTCCGAGTAAATAACTGCATATATTCCTGTATATATTTGCATCCTTTTATAGAAACGTGGACAGACTGTAATTTACTGTACATACTGTGGTTGTCATTGAATCCTTATTTAAATCCTTCACCTGAACAACGAGAGCAAGTTTTTAGCCAAAGTCAAATTCCTTGTATGTGTTGTGCATACTTGGCCAATAAAGCTGATTCTGATTCTGATTCTGATTCTGATTCTAATAAATAAAAAACACCCATATACTTTTTTACCTACTTTGACTTGTAAGCTTGATCAGTCTCTCCTGCTGCATTTTAAAGTCCAACTGTGCAACTTCCTATAAGTTAACATAAAAAATGTACCCAAAGTTTAGAACTGGTTCATGTGGGGCTAATTTTTTATGATATTTCAATAAAAAGAACAGAAAGCTTAAACTACATTACCTTTACAATGGTTGACCCCTGACAGGATGATCAGCATCATTTTGATCAGACTAGGCAATGTAATTTCTATGTAATTATACTGTTTTAAAATTCAGTGTTATAACAGACAAACCACACTTTCCAAAACAATTCCATTATATACAAAATATTAAAATAAAAAAAAAACTTTGCAACACAACATGAAGGTTAATTGACATTTTATACACGCCAACCACTGAGTGCCTCTACCAGCTTCCCAAACTGGGTCAGGAAGGCTCGGTTGAATGAAGCTGTCTCTGCCAGCTCCTGGGTCAGGAAGGCTCGGTTGAATGAAGCCGTCTCTGCCAGCTCCTGCCTTCTCAAGGCAACATCCTGCTCCTGGGATACCCTCGCGTTTTCTGCAACCTCATTTAAATGTTGCAAATATTTATCATTGAATAGATTTTGCGCCTGGTGGCGGGACAGATTCACATTAATCCAGGCGTGCTGGCGCGGCGGACGCGTGGGATGATTCTACAAGGAAAATGCACACAATAAAATGCAGCACGAAAGTGCAAGATATACAGAAAAGACAATAGTTTTTAACAAGATTGCATAAGCTTATTTCAGCGTATTGTTCACATGAATAATTAAAAGAAAAGCGTGAGTCCGCAGTGTGCTGCAATAAAGCAGAGCGATCATCATCCACAAATGAACAGCTTTTTTATTGCATAAATAAACTGAGCGTCTTACCGAATATATTTGCAAAAAAACGCACAATAAAAAAAAATTAAAACTCACCGTTAAAGGACTCCGATGTCGAGACCTCCCGGTATATTTTTTCATTCCGGGTGGCTCCGTCTAACTCGCGCTGGATACGTTCGTCTGACAATGCAGTGAGCAGACACTGCAGCTCCTTATTGGTCCATGGAACACCCTTATTACGCGAAGCCATTTTTGGTAGAGAATAAATGAAAATAGCACAGCAATACACTGAAAATAAACCGCCAACAGTGGTTGCGTGCTGAGTTTCAAAAACTTTATTGAGAAGGTCGTGAAGATTCGGCAGAAGAGGAGGAGGAGAGGGGCGGTTACAACCTGACCAATCAGCGCCGGTTACGACCTGACCAATCAGCGGCGACCAGTCTGTTAACGTCACAACACGGCCCAGCTCAGCACTGCTGTACCCTGCCCTTGAGCGGGGCTGAGAATCGCGGCTGTTAAACCGTGTTGGGGCTAGTGGAAAAGCGTACAAAGCGTGCTGAGCCGTCCCGTGTCGCGCTAAAGCGTGCTAGTGGAAAAGGGCCTTAATGGTCCTTCCTGTGAACTGTGCTTTAGGTGGCTGTGCTTTCATGGTTGTTCTTGTTGCCCCAGTATCACACAAGAATTGTTTGTCTTCCATTTACTAAAAGTACAATGGTGGGGCTTGAGGCAATGCTGTTATAGTCGAATCCAAAACATTTTCATATTTTAGTTTCAATTGCAAGGCCTCTTGTAATTTTAATTTTTGTTCTTCCATTACCTTTTTGTCCTCAAGTCAAGTCTGCAATTGTCACTTAGGTCGGTTAGTCATGCGTCCCTGTTACTTGGTCCTGGACCCCCTGAGGGTCCATCCTGAAAATTCCTTCCATCTCCACCTCCAAAATCTCTACTCCCTCTTCCTCTTCTATTTATTCCACCCCTTCTCAGGATTTAATAACGGTTCCTTACTGCTCTGATTTTTGTAATTTGTTTTTTTCTGTTTTTTTGTTTTTATTTTCCACGTCCTTGGTCGGCTTTTGCTTTTGGCGTCTGCAGCCGCCACTGCCCAAAGATCGGCACATTGGAGCTCCATGTTTGGTTTTTTACCTTTGTTTTTTTCTTCTACTTGTAATATCTACTGTTGAGACGAGAGCCGCACATTTGTCTATATCCAGTGTAGGTTTAAACGAGTAATCTTTTTCCCATTTAGTCAAAAATTTGTTAAGATCCTTCACTTGGATCTTTTTCTTTTAGTTTGCCATTATAATTTTTTACCGTTCGGCGCGCAGTTTCCTCCTTTTTCTTTTTCTTTTTTCTTTTGTTTTTCCTGTACAGTTACCCATGGTTCTTGTTAGTCAGGGACGTTGCGGTACGCCCACCACAACACTATTACTGCCCAATAGATGCGCTCACCTTTCGATGGAACTAGATGCTCACGCAACCTTTAAAATGCACTCACCTGTCGATAGAACTAGATGCTCACGCATTAGGACTTCTGTAGTTTCCTACAGAATCATTACCTGGTATGATCAGATAGGAAAAACATAGGGCATCGCCTCATATCACCATTACTATCTAAGGGCGCCGCCTTATATTTCCATTACCAGCTAAGGCTTGACCTATCAGTCGATACGCAGCACCTTTACTTTTTTAAACCTGACTCTTCGGCCGGAAAACAACACAATATAGGACGCCGCCTTATATCTTTGTTCCTTCAGAAAATATTTCACTCACTTTATGACTCAGAAAATATTTCACTTACTTTATGAAAACAACACAATCCTTACTTCTTTGTTATTTCAGACAATATTTCACTTACTTTATGACTCTACTAGTGAGGATGACCGTCACTAGACAAGAGCCAGGATGTCAGCTTCCTCCCCGGCGTTCCCTGAAGGCGGGTTTCCAAAACTGACCGTTGGTCAGACTATGCATGGATTTTCAACCCGGGGAAGACTTAGGCGTCGGTCATCCGGGTCACGGCACCACGTATGTCAAGAATCTCTGAAAACAATCAGAATGTGATCGTATATTAGTTCGTTACCTCAATATTATAAGTTTTACTTGCCGCATGTATGCCAAGAATCTGCCACAAGGAGTACAGGCGATGATAACATTCAGCACTGCACTGAGAAAGTCTCAGTGTCTTATGGCTTTTATACCAGCAGTGTACATGAGTCATAAAGGCAGTTTGAGTCACACAGGTAGTTTGAGTCACACAGACAGTCTGAGTCACAAAGGCAGTCTGTCCAACTAATCAAGTTCACAGTACTTTTCCACTATCTACATATCAATGGTCATATAAAATGATAAATGCAGAGTAAGTATGTACATTTTCTGACAGGGAATAATATAGACTGATACCAGACAAAACAGTCCAGGGGTATCAGATAAAAATAATCAACCAGAATCAAATAAATACGTAGAAAAAAGAAGTGAAGTAAAATTCAACAGTTTTAAAGGAGGCACAGATCATTACAGTTTTTATTGCTTTGGGTTTTTGGACAAATTAATTCTTATTAATAAATCAGATGTCAGACCCACTATATGTTTGAACGTGATTGGTGTATGCGGTCACCTGGGGGACAATACCGCAACCTGATTGGCTCATCAGCTAGTGCTGTTCTGAAAGATGCTGGAGAGGACTGATGGTTAAAAAAAGTTCATTAAAAAACGACATCAAACTGAAGCTGCCAAAAAAAATCTCAGATTCACCAAAAATAGAGAAGACTATATGTACAAAAAGTGGCGTACTCCTTTGTACCCTTGGCATACGAAAAAAGCACTCGGCCCACCACCTAAATCAGGAAATAGTTTTTTTTGCCATAAATGTGTGACCTTTTTCTTGTAAATTTTAATTTTTTTTACACACTCCAATTTCATTGAAGTTGGGACATTGTTTAAAATGTAATAAAAAAAAAAATCTAATGATTTAAAGATCCTTTTCAAACTTTATTCATCTGAATACACTACACAGACAAGATACCGTGGGGCAAAAAAGTATTTAGTCAGCCACCAATTGTGCAAGTTCTCCCACTTAAAAGATGAGAGAGGTCTCCAATTTTCATCATTGGTATACCTCAACTATGAGAGACAAAATGAGAAAAAAAAAATCCAGAAAATCACATTGTCTGATTTTTAAAGAATTTATTGGTAAATTCCTCGGTTAAACAAGTATTTGGTCACCTACAAACAAGCAAGATTTCTGGCTCTCACAGACATGTAACTTCTTCTTTAAGAGGCTCCTCTGTCCTCCACTCATTACCTGTATTAATGGCACCTGTTTGAACTCTTTATCAGTATAAAAGACACCTGTCCACAATCTCAAACAGTCAGACTCCAAACTCCACTATGGCCAAGACCAAAGAGCTGTCAAAGGACACCAGAAACAAAATTGTAGACCTGCACCAGGCTGGGAAGACTGAATCTGCAATAGGTAAGCAGCTTGGTGTGAAGAAATCAACTGTGGGAGCAATTATTAGAAAATGGAAGACATACAAGACCACTGATAATCTCCCTCAATCTGAGGCTCCACGCAAGATCTCACCCTGTAAGGTCAAAATGATCACGAGAATGGTGAGCAAAAATCCCAGAACCACACGGGGGGACCTACTGAATGACCTGCAGAGAGCTGGGACCAAAGTAACAAAGGCTACCATCAGTAACACACTACGTCGCCAGGGACTCAAATCCTGCAGTGCCAGACGTGTCCCCCTGCTTTAAGCCAGTACACGTCCAGACCCGTCTGAAGGTTTGCTAGAGAGCATCTGGATGATCCAGAAGAGGATTGGAAGAATGTCATATGGTCAGATGAAACCAAAATAGAACTTTTTGGTAAAAACTCAACTTGTCGTGTTTGGAGGAGAAAGAACACCATACCTACTGTGAAGCATGGGGGTGGAAACATCATGCTTTGGGGCTGTTTTTCTGCAAAGGGACCAGGACGACTGATCCGTGTAAAGGAAAGAATGAATGGGGCCATGTATTGTGAGATTTTGAGTGAAAACCTCCTTCCATCAGCAAGGGCATTGAAGATGAAATGTGGCTGGGTTTTTCAGCATGATAATGATCCCAAACACACCGCCCGGGCAATGAAGGAGTGGCTTTGTAAGAAGCATTTCAAGGTCCTGGAGTGGCCTAGCCAGTCTCCAGATCTCAACCCCATAGAAAATCTTTGGAGGGAGTTGAAAGTCTGTGTTGCCCAGCGACAGCCCCAAAACATCACTGCTCTAGAGGAGATCTGCATGGAGGAATGGGCCAAAATACCAGCAACAGTGTGTGTGAAAACCTTGTGAAGACTTACAGAAAATGTTTGACCTCTGTCATTGCCAACAAACGGTATATAACAAAGTACTGAGATGAACTTTTGTTATTGACCAAATACTTATTTTACTGAGGAATTTACCAATTAATTCATTAAAAATCCTTCAATGTGATTTTCTGGATTTTTTTTTTTTTTCTCATTTTGTCTCTCATAGTTGAGGTATACCTATGATGAAAATTGGAGACCTCTCTCATCTTTTAAGTGGGAGAACTTGCACAATTGGTGGTTGACTAAATACTTTTTTGCCCCACTGTGTTTAATGGCTGCACGGTGGCGCAGTGGTTAGCACTGCGGCAGCACAGTTTACCCTTGGCCGGGGGATTGTGGGGATCGTGGGATCGTGGGTTCGATCCCAGCCCCCGACCAACAGTGATCTGTGTGGAGTTTGCATGTTCTCCCCGTGTTGCGTGGGTTTACTCCGGGATTTCTCCGGTTTCCTCCCACATGCCAAAAACATGCATGTTAGGTTAATTGGCTGTTCTAAATTGTCCCTAGATATCTGTTTCCTATAGGCCCTTAGAATAGAGGGTTAGTATTAATGAAAGCGCTTTGAGTGGTCTTTGTGACTAGAAAAGCGCTATATAAGTGCAGGTTAGTTAGTAGTTAGTTAGTTAGTAATGTTCAAGCTGATAAACTTTATTGTTTTATTTTTTTTCCCCCAAATATCCCCTCATTTTGAATTTGATTCCTGCAACACATTCCAAAAAAGCTGGGACGGGGTCATGTTTACCACTGGGTTACATCACCGTTCCTTTTAACAATACTTAATAAGCATTTAGGAACTGAGGACACTAGTTGTTGAAGCTTTGTAGATGGAATTCTTTCCCATTCATGTTTGATGTACGACTTCAGTTGCTCACCAGCCCGGAGTCTCCATTGTGTTATTTTGAGCTTCATAAAGCTCCAAACATTTTCAATGGGAGACAGGTCTGGACTGCAGGCAGGCCAGTCTAGTACCTGCACTCTTTTACTATGAAGCCATGTTGTTGTAACACGTGCACAATGTGGCTTGGTGTTGTCTTGCTGAAATAAGCAGGGACGTCCCTGAAAAAGACGTTTCTAGAATGTCAGCCTATGTTGCTCCAAAACTTGTATGTACCGTTCAGCATCAATGGTGACTTCACAGATGTGCAAGTTACCCATGCCATGGGCACTAACACACCACTACACTAGGGGCTGTATTCAGTTGAATATTGGTTGAAAAGGATTTTTAAATCAGCGTATCCTGTTTTTATTTATGTTTTAAACAATGTCCCAACTTCACTGGAATTGGGGTTTATAATATTTGATGCAGAATTTTAAACAATGTCTGAAACTGAACCTGAGCGCCTGTTTTATAAACTGTTTTTATACACTAAAATGTGGTCATACACTCTTACACACTGATAAGTTTTTCTTCCAGCAGCTCCCTTAACCACTTGCGCTCCGTTGTTCCGCGGGCGGGCAAGTCTCTGCGTCCTAGGGCGCACGAGGGCGCACGAGGGCGCACAAGAGCGCACTCGTGTGCATGACGCATGACATACTGATGATGGTGCAGATGGAGATGGTGCTGGCCTCCAAGCGCCACTGAAAAAAAAAGCTGCAGACAGAACAGATTAGTTCATCTGATTGACCTGTCATTCGACTAATAAGAGCCTTGAATTGGGTTTCTGAAACCATGAAGAGCCAATGAATGAAAATCTAGCCAGAAGGACCCGCCTCCCAACGGCTGCGAGCCAATTGAAGCAAAGAAGTTTGCTGAGCTGTTGTCTAAAGCTGGGTGAAGAGAGACTGCTTCAGCAGCCACAGGCAGTGGTTTATTTGTTTATTTTATTTAATTCCAGCAGAGTGTTTAGGATTCTCTTCCATCATCATAGACCGACGGAGGCCGACGACGAAGGTCGTAAATCATTCACCAAAACCGCAATATTGGAATTATGTTTTGATCGGGATCCACGAGCGGACCAGCGTCGCGTTCGTCTGACAGTGGGGAAGAGAAGTTCGCCAGGACTCTGCTGCTGTGAAGAGGTAAGGTGTTATAAGCTAAGTTATTATTTATCCCTGAAAACTGTAATACAAAAATGACTTTTGACCGATCGGTAAATTACAACTGTACGGCACACGCACTTTGTACTTCGTGCGCCGCGATAAACGGTTCATTTGCCGTGTTCGTACCGTGAACGCTCCCCCCCGCTGCAGAAGAGGAGCGGCGGGGTGGGGGGGGGGCGTTCACAGTCCGAACGCCCCCGGTCCGCGGGGGGAAGCCGCGCTGACTGCGCAGCGGTCGTCACATAGACATATGAGTCTATTCCTTCATGTAGCGATGGCCGTCCTCTGTAGCGGGGGGGGGGGGCCACCCCCCCCCCCCACACACACACAGTAGCGAGGGAGGGGAAGCCGCTGTGACAGCGTTGCTGTGGAAACATGCAATGAGTGTAATCCGTCATGTAGCGAGGGCCGAACTCTGTCCTTGGTAGCGGGGGGGTGACGACCCCCCCCCCCCCCAACACGCACACACAGACCTGAGTGTGACCTTTCATTAGAGCCTAAAATGAAGATTCTACATTGAATTATTCAAAAGTTCCAGACGTTTTTCCGAACTGTGCCATTTGGCACAATTTGGCACAGTTCCAAAACGCCTGGGAACAGCCTGAGAACAAAACTGTGTAAAATATTCATTTTTTGTGGTATTGTTACCAAATTTGGATCTCAGCTTGATAACACTTGGTTCTACATTTCTGTTGCATTTTCCAGCCGGATCGGACAGCTGTGTGTTATTTGCAAGCATTTGTATCCAAAAAAACACCGTGTCCAAATTTATTTTCTTCAAGTTCAGTATGTTTAGATGACTGTAACTCAGTGGCCGGAGCACGTAGAGAGATTATGTTTTTTTTGCCAAAAAAATTCAAAGTGTTTTCTTTTAAATGAGACCAACCCCATGAAGATGCTGCAAAGGGTTGAATAACAGCTTTCGATTTACTTTGGGCACGTTATTTTTTGGCATTTTTAGGAAAATTGCCCGGAGTGCAAGGGGTTAAGGGGTCGCCACAGTCACCCGATATCACCGTATTCCTGACACAACCCTCTCCATTTATCCAGGCTTGGCATCAGCACAGGGAGTATACTGGCTTGAACAGCTATGCTGGATTTCAAGCACAGGTATGCATCTGGATAGTTTGTGACCCAGCAAGAATTAAACTGACTGATTACCAGATACATCATTACAGAGTGAAGACAAAATATAAACAGTGACTTTCCATCAGACAGCTTGACTATGATCCACTGAAGTTAAAACACATTTACTTACTACCTGGATAAAGATTATTCAGAAATGGACTTTCATCGCCAAAAGGAATTTGAGATACTGGATCATGTCTGTCACAGCAGATGTTTGGACTGTGAATAACTGGATCACTGCACATTGGCTTCATCCATATCATAAAAGTAAGATAAGGGAGGCAGGTGTAACAGTGAAGATGGAAGGAGTAGAGGTAGTGAAAGTTAGTTGAGTTTAAATACCTAGGGTCAACCATCCAAAGCAATGGAAAATGCACAAGAGAGGTGAAGAAGAGAGTGCAGGCAGGGTGGAGTGGGTGGAGATGAGTGTCAATGATGATATGTGAAAGAAAGGTAGTGGCAAGAGTGAAAGGGGAGATTTACAAGACGGTATTGAGACCTGCTATGATGTATGGTTTGGAGACGGTGAAACTGACAAAAAGACAGGAGGTGGGGCTAGAGGTGGCAGAGTTGAAGATGCTAAGATTTTCACTGGGAGTGACTAGGAGGGACAAGATTAGAAATGAGTATATCAGAGGGACAGCTCAGGTTGAGCGGTTTGGAGACAAAGTAAGAGAGGAAAGGCTGAGATGGTTTGGACATGTGCAGAGGAGGAATAGTGGATATATTGGAGAAAGGATGTTGAAGATGGAACTGCCAAGCAGGAGGAAAAGACGAAGACGACAGAGAAGATTCATGGATGTAGTGAAGGAGGACATGAAGAAAAAGATGCAAGGGATAGGGTGAGATGGAGGCAAATGATCCGCTGTGGAGACCCCTAGATGGATCAGTCAGAAGAAGAAGAAGAAGAAGATGATGATAAAGGTAAGATAAACATGGACAGCTTTATGCGGTGCTGCCAACTCTCACTCTTTTGGAGTGATTCTCACTCTTTTTCTTTCTCTCTCACTGCACAAACCCTATTTCTCACTCCAAAATGAGGAAATTACTTTCAATATAGTGTTGATTTTCTTCAGATTATTCCCACAATAAGAGCTCTCAAGGCAGGATAAAGCAGACTGAACATGTTCTAAAAGCTCTGTCTGAAACAGTCTGTTTTAAGCCTGACATTAATAAGCCCGTAATGTAATCCATTAATTAAATTATCTTGCTATGTGTGCAAGATTATTTAAGTATGCATTTAAAAATAATGTGAAAGTTACTTTTCCAAGTAACTAGTTACTTTAATCATGCAGTAATTGGTAAGTAACTTGGTTACTTTTGAAAGGAAGTAACTAGTAACTTTAATTAGTAACTATTTTTTAGTAACTTGTCCAACACTGGATAAAACACAAAAGTCAACTTTATTTATAGAACACACTTAAAACCAACCTCCACTGACCAAAGTGCTGCACAGATGATAACGTACACACATGGACAAAATTGTTGGTACCCCTCTGTTAATGAAAGAAAAACCCACAATGGTCACAGAAATAACTTGAATCTGACAAAAGTGGTAATAAATAAAAATTCTATTAAAACTAACCAGTGAAGATAAGACAACACTTTTGAATTATGGTTCAACAGAATTATTTAAAAAAAACAAACTCATGAAACAGGCCTGGACAAAAATGATGGTACCCTTAACTTAATATTTTGTTGCACAACCTTTTGAGGCAATCACTGCAATCAAATGATTTCTGTAACTGTCAATGAGACTTCTGCACCTCTCAGCAGGTATTTTGGCCCACTCCTCATGAGCAAACTGCTCCAGTTGTCTCAGGTTTGAAGGGTGCCTTCTCCAGACGGCATGTTTCAGCTCCTTTCACAGATGTTCAATAGGATTTACATCAGGGCTCATAGAAGGCTACTTTAGAATAGTCCAATGTTTCGCTCTTAGCCATTCTTGGGTGTTTTTAGCTGTGTGTTTTGGGTCATTATCCTGTTGCAAGACCCATGACCTGTGACTGAGACCAAGCTGTCTGACACTGGGCAGCACATTTCTCTCTAGAATAACTTGATAGTCTTGAGATTTCATTGTACCCTGCACAGATTCAAGACACCCTGTACCAGGGGTGATGCAGCAAAGCAGCCCCAGAACATAACAGAACCTCCTCCATGTTTCACAGTAGGGACAGTGTTCTTTTCTTGGTATGTTTCATTTTTGCATCTGTGAACATAGAGCTGATGTGCCTTGCCAAAAAGTTCCAGTTTTGTCTCGTCTGTCCAGAGGACAATCTCCCAGAAGCTTTGTGGCTTGTCAACATGCAGTTTGGCAGATTCCAGTCTGGCTTTTTTAGGATTTGTTTTCAACAGTGGTGTTCTCCTTTGTCATCTCCCATGAAGTCCACTTTGGCTCAAACAATGACGGATGGTGCGATCTGACACTGATGTATCTCGACCTTGGAGTTCACCATGAATGTGTTTAGAGGTTGTTCTGGGCTCTTTTGTTACCATTCGTATTATCCGTCTCCTCCTGCGGCCACATCCAGGGAGGCTGGCTACAGTCCCGTGGATCTTAAATTTCTGAATAATATGTGCAACTGTAGTCACAGGAACATCAAGCTGCTTGGAGATGGTCTTATAGCCTTTACCTTTAACATGCTTGTCTATAATTTTCTTTCTAATCTCCTGAGAAAACTCTCTCCTTTGCTTCCTCTGGCCCATGTTTAGTGTGGTACACAACATGTCACCAAACAGCACATTGACTACTTGTCACCCTTTAAATAGGCCAACTGACTGATCACGAGTTTGTAGACACCTGTGATGTTAATTAGAGGACACATCTTGGTTGAACATGTCCCCATGGGACATGTTCACTATGGTAGCATGGTGGTGCAGTGGTTAGCACTGTTGCCTTACAGCTAGAAGGTTCCTGGTTCGAATCCCCAGGCTGGCAGGGGTTGGAACCTTTCTGTGTGGAGTTTGCATGTTCTCCCTGTGCTGCGTGGGTTTACTCCGGGGGCTCCGGTTTCCTCCCACAATCCAAAGACATGCATGTTAGGTTAATTGGCTGTTCTAAATTGTCCCTAGATATCTGTTTCCTATGGGCCCTTAGAGTAGAAGGTTAGTACTAGTGAAAGCGCTTTGAGTGGTCTTTGTGACTAGAAAAGCGCTATATAAGTGCAGGTTAGTTAGTTAGTAGTAGTTAGCTATGGTCACATTATTTTCAATCTTTTCTTGGGGTACCATCATTTTTGTCCAGGCCTGTTTCATGAGTTTGTTTTTTAAAGTAATTCTGTTGAACCACAATTCAAAAGCACTGTCTGATTTTCATTGGTTAATTTTCATAGAATTTTTATTTATTACCACTTTTGTCAGATTCAAGTTATTTCTGTGACCATTGTGGGTTTTTCTTTCATTAACAGAGGGGTACCAACAATTTTGTCCATGGCTGTACATATTCTGTAGTTAAGAGAAAATAAAATCAAATAAAATAATATTTGGATCCCAACCCCCCCAAAACATGTGCTGCCTATATTTCGGTCATCTGATGCAGGAAAATATTCAAAACAAAGAGTGTATCAGATTAAAATAGTCCTGGCAGTTTCAAAGAAAGCCATCACTCTGATATGGGATAAGGAGGCCCCACCTACTCTGAGCAACAGGTTGGACATCATTAAGGAAATTCACGACATGGAGACACTCACACACGCCATAAGACTACAGAGATCTAGATGTGAGGACAGATGGAGAAAATGAACACTCTACAAACCATCACAAAAACTGAGTGGATTTATAATGGAGGATGTTGACAACTGACACTTTGATCTATGTGAGTTTGGAGAACAACATGAACAAAACAAGTAAACTAGAAATGAAAAAAATAAACTGCAACCTTTTTCTTGTGTTATGGGGACCCATGCTGTGGTATTCATCTCAAACTGAAAGACATGGAGATGCAGTAATTTCCTCTGACGGAAGAGCATGGGGATTAAAGGGCTGGGGGACAAAAGGAATTGTCATGCGGGAATGAATTGTAATGCAGGACCTCGGGTAGCAGGGACGTGTGAGTGTTGTGATATAAAAGAGAGTCCCTGCTACATGAAGTTAATGTTTTCTAATTCTGGAAGACGTGAGAGAGTGTAAAGTTTATCTGCTCTGAACGCTCGACCTGGTTATTCCTCTCCCCACACTGGTGACCCTTGACGAATAATAATATTAGACGGAATTATAGGCGGTCTGCCTGGTTCTTGCGATGGCAAGAACCAGGCAGACCGCCCGTAAAATCTGCTGGAGGAGGGGGCCCCCCGGGAGGCAGCTGGCCACCAAGGCTGCCCGGAGAAGCGCTCGGGGCACAGGCGGAGTGAAGAAGCCTCACCGTTACAGGCCCGTGGCTCCGAGAGAGATTCGTCGCTGCCAGAAATCCACGGAGCTGCTCATCCGTAAGCTGCCCATCCAGCGCCTGGTGAGGGAGATCGCTCAGGACTTCCAAGACCGACCTGCGCTTCCTGAGCTTCGCCGTTGTGGCTCTGCAGGAGGCCAGCGAGGCCACCTGGTGGGTCTCTTCTTCGCTAAGGGGGTCGTCATCATGCCCAAAGACTTCCAGCTGGCCCGCCGCATCCGCGGAGAGAGAGCTTGGACTTTCTGCTGCACATTCACCAACCATAATGCTCCGCACTGTGTGTCTATATATATATTTATATATATTTATAGTAATATGTACATATGTTTACTAGCTGTTCTTGTTTTTTCTTGCCTTCTGATTGTTGCTCTGAGTGTTGCTATCCCTGTGCTGTTGCAATCCTGGAATTTCCCCATTGTGAGACTAATAAAGGCTTATCTTATCTTATCTTAATAATGGAACACGAGGCGAACACCCTGGAGATGACCCGGACGGGAAGCCCCAGCAATGCGTGTGCCGTTTCGGTCAAACTACCAGACTTTTGGCTACACGACCCGCGGTCTTGGTTCCACCACACCGAGGCCCAGTTCGCACTCCGGGGAATAACGGCAGATGACACCAGATATTACAACGTGGTCGCAGCGCTGGACGCTCGCATGACTCAGCAAGTAACGAGTCTGCTCCAACAGCCCCCAGCCCGCGACAAATATGGGGCTCTCAAACCCGCGCTGGCCCGGCGCTACATGCTCTCGGACTGCGAGAGAGCGGAGAGGATCCTGACGCGCTCCGAGTTAGGAGACGGGTTGGCGGTCGAATTGATGAAGAAGATGTTGGTGTTGATGGGCACGGATGAAGGGCATTTTCTATTTGCCTACCTTTTCCTCTGGAACCTCCTAACGGTGGCGAGAGCGGTCCTTGCCAACTCGCCATTGTTGGTTGCGCGTGACTACCGTGCGTTAGCCCAGGAGGCAGATAAGATAAGATAAGATAAGCCTTTATTAGTCCCACAACGGGGAAATTCCAGGATTGCAACAGCACAGGGATAGCAACACTCAGAGCAACAATCAGAAGGCAAGAAAAAAAAAAGCAAGCAAGCAAGAGCAGTTAATATACATATGTACATATTACTATAAATATATATATATATACACACAGACACACAGTGTAGAGCATTGTAGCTGGATGGGATAAATATATGAGTATATAAACACACAGTACGGAGCATTGCAGCTAGATGGAATAAATATGTAAATATATAAACACAGTGCGGAGCAATGTAGCTAGATGGAATAATATGTAGATATATAAACACACAGTACGGAGCATTGCAGCAAGGTGGAAAAAATATGTAAACACACAGTGCGGAGCAATGTAGCTAGATGGAATAATATGTAGATATATAAACACACAGTGTGGAGCATTGTAGCTGGATGGAATGAATATATAGATATATAAATATAAACATAAACATAAACACACCCAGTGCGGAGCATTGTAGCTAGATGGAATAAATATGTAAATGTATAAACACACACAGTGCAGAGCATTGTTGCTAGATGGGATGAAACAGCACAACCGTCTACTTAGTTATCCTACATGGTATGATTATGTGCCCATACATATTCTCACCCTCCGTAGCTACCGGTATTTTCCTAGTTGTATGCCGGAGGGGACCATTGTGTAAGTCTATTGCATCTTTTGCATTCAAAAAACTATTAGGTTGTTACGTCTTTTTGCTATCTCTGCGAGCAGCCCTGCTTAGGTTGTACAGTCTGACTGCCGTTGGTAGGAAGGACCTGCAAAACCTCTCGGTTGTGCACCTGGGATGATGTAGTCTGCTGCTAAATGAGCTCCTCAGTGCATTCAGTATGTCCTGCATAGGGTGGAACTCGGACTCCAGCAGAGATGACAGTTTAGCCACCGTCCTTCTCTCTCCTATCTCCTCCACCGGATCAAGGCACTGCCCCAGGACGGAGCTAGCTTTCTTGATCAGTTTGTTCAGTCTCTTCCTATCAGCTGCAGTAATGCCACTGCCCCAGCAGACCACTCCAAAAGTGATGGCTGATGCCACCACCGTGTCATAGAATGTCTTCAGCAGCGCCCCTTGTACACCAAAAGACCTGAGTCTCCTCAGTAGGAACAGCCTGCGCTGTCCCTTCTTGTAGAGTGCATCAGTATTGTGTGACCAGTCTAGTTTATTGTTCAGATGAACACCCAGGTACTTGTAGGATGTCACCATCTCAATGTCTGTTCCCTGTATATTTACTGGTGCTGTGAGGGGTTGTCCTTGCCTGCGGCAGTCCACCACCAGCTCCTTAGTTTTCCTCGCGTTGATCTGGAGGCAGTTCCGATGGCACCAGTCCACGAAGTCCTGGATAAGCCCTCTGTACTCAGCTTCATCTCCATTGGAGATGAGGCCAACGATCGCAGAGTCATCAGAGAACTTCTGTAGATGGCAGTGTGTTGTGTTGTGTGAGAAGTCCGCAGTATAAAGAGTGAACAGGAAGGGAGCCAACACCATTCCCTGGGGAGTCCCCGTGCTACTGATGATCGTGTCGGACACACAGTCCCGGGTTCTCACAAACTGAGGCCGGTTCGTGAGGTAGTCCAGGATCCATGATGACAGGTGCTGGTCCACCCCTGCGCGCAGCAGCTTGTCCTTCAGGATCATCGGTTGGATGGTGTTGAAAGCACTGGAGAAGTCAAAGAACATGATCCTCACCACATTCCTGGGCTTCTCCAGGTGGGACAGAGAACAGTGAAGGAGGAAGATCACCGCATCCTCCACCCCAATGCCATGCTGGTAGGCGAACTGGAGTGGATCCATCGCTGGTTCCACCAGGGGGCGGAGGTGAGCAAGGAGCAGTCTCTCCAGGGTCTTCATCAAGTGGGACGTCAAGGCCACTGGTCTGTAGCTGTTCAGGTCTTTGGGGTGGGAAGTTTTTGGTACAGGTACCACACAAGATGTTTTCCACAGCTGTGGTACCCTCCCCAGCTTCAGGCTCAGGTTGAAGATGTACGTCACAATCCCACACAGCTGGTCTGCACAGGACTTGAGGAGCTTTGCGCTGATGCCCTCCGGTCCCGACGCCTTCCTCGCCTTGATCTTCCTCAGCTCCGTCCTCACTTGGGTCCTGGTCAGGGTCAGGATGGGGGGCTGTGTGTTGGGAGTGGGGGGGTGTTGGTGGAGTGGGGAGTGGGCAGCAGGACTTGATGTCTTCCGATCATCCTCACCACCAGAGCCCTCACAGTGAACGCAGCAGTGTTGGAACCCAGCGAGACGGCCAGCGGAAGTGAGGAGCCAGTGATGGTAGCGGCAGCGGGAGCCAGGAAGCGCCAGAGAGACGCGCTCTGCTCCTACCACCGCCATTTTGGAGAGGACACATGCTGATGCGTGCCACCGTGCCAATTCAAGCGTTCGGGAAACGCTAGAACCGGCAGTCGGTAGCGGCTGCGACTGCCGGTGAAGAAAGCAAGCTGCTCTACGTGACAGACTCACGCTCGGGGAGACGTTTCCTCGTGGACTCCAGCTCCCAAAAGAGCCTCATCCTACCATCCTACGCTGACCGGCTAGCGAGAACTAGCGGCCCTGAGCTGATGGCCGCAAATGGCTCAGACATTAAGAATTTTGGTGAGAGGACACTGACTGTATCCCTGCATGGCCGTACGTACCAGTGGACATTTGTCTTAGCGGCATGCAGTTTCCCAATCTTAGGTGCTGATTTTTTGTGTGCACACGGACTACTAGTCGATGTTGCTAACAGACGCCTGATTAATGCAATGTCATTTGATTCTCTCCCCTGTACAGCTTGAGGAATCGGGCCAACAACGCGAGCCAACGTCACAGCCCCAGGTGGTATGTTCCACACATTGCTCACCCAGTTCCCAGCACTCATGGTCCCGACGTTTTTGGCGGTCATCATTAAACACGGAGTGAAGCACTTTATTACCACCACCGGGCCGCCCGTTTTCGCACGACCTCGGCGCCTGGACACAGCTAAACTGGCCATAGCGCGCGAGGGGTTTGCCAACTTGGAAAGGCTGGGCATCATCAGACGATCAAACAGCCTATGGGCATCCCCACTACATATGGTCCCTAAGGCCGAGGGATTGTGGCAACCTTGCAGAGATTTCCGCAGATTAAACAACGCCACAGCGCACGACCGCTACCCGATCCCCCATATTCAGGATTTTTCCGTTCACCTTGCCGGGGCACATATTTTTTCTAAGATAGGCCTAGTCCATGGTTACCACCAGGTCCCAGTGCGCGCAGAGGACATACCTAAAATGGCAGTAATAACCCCGTTTGGTCTGTTTGAGTTTTTACGCATGCCTTTCGGGTTAAAAGGCACGGCAGACATTCCAACGCATGATGGATGCGGTGTTGCGCAATCTGTCGTTTGTGTTTGTCTACCTGGATGACATCCTGGTGGCCAGCGTGTCCGAGGACGAACACGTAACCCACCTCAGGACGGTTTTCCGGAGGTTAGAGGAGCACGGGTTAATAATCAACCCGGCAAAATGCCAGTTTGGCGTGACGGGGATCAATTTTTTGGGACACCGCATCTCACCGGAGGGAGCGATACCCTTGCTCGACAAGGTGCACACAAACACATTTTTTGCAAGTTCATCCTCCAGAATAGTCATTGCAAATTTATACTGGTCATCAAAAGGCTATGCAGGGGCATCTGTGCAGTTATCTGATGAAGATAAGAGCCATTTCATACACTGGGAGTCACCACACATTGCACTGATTAAGCCTAAACATATGCAGTGGAAGGATGTAGGCAGGTTTGTGAACACAGCAAAACAATGTGACCAATCATGGAAGGACACACCTGATCCAAGAGTTCAGTAATATTTGAAGCTTGAGACCTACAGACTTTGAACTGGGTGGCACAAGTCCAAAAAGATGTCAGCACTGACGTCCCTGAATCACAAGCATGACTATTTCCTCTGACAGAGGGAGAGGAAAATGAACTCTCAGAAATTCCAAATTCTCTGTGGTCAACAGGAAAGGCAGATGTAGGCTTAATAAAAAATGCAGAATTGGTAACAATAAATGCAAAATCTCATTTTAGGCCTTATCAGAGACAGTATCCTCTACGCCCAGAAGCACAGGAAGGCATTTAACCTGTTATACAGGAATTGCCTCTGTTTCCGGTAAAGAAAGCTGCACCATCCTCCGACTGGAGGATGGTCCAAGACCTTCAGGCAGTGAACAGAGCCGTCATTCCTAGGACTGTAACAGTCCCAGACCCTCACACTTTGTTAAAAGGAACTCCGATTATATTGGCATGTTAGCTCTATATGCTTTATTTTTATGTTAGTAACATAACTATAATATAATTTTTTTGAAAGTAATTCCCAGTTTTATATATTTTTAAAAAACTTTATTACGATGTAAATCGCCATTTTTGTTTACGTCGCAATGCATTCTGGGTAGTGACGTGGAATGGTTGCAGCCGTTTTTTCTGTCTTATACAAGCCAAGAGGCGAAGCTACTAACCACTGCCATTTGTCAGTGAAAATGCCACATTGCGCGGCTTTTGGATGTAATTTCCAATCAAAGGGAAATAAAGAGAGCGGGGTAAGCCTCCATAGCTTTCCTAAAGAGGGAAAGTGGAGGAAAAAGTGGGGCGGCAGCGGCTCAGAAGGTAGAGCAGGTCGTCTAATAACCCGATGGTTGGTGGTTCGCATCACACTCTCCCCAGATATCCCGCCGTTGTGTCCCTGGGCAAGACACTTCACCCGCATTGCCTCCAGTGCCCATAACACTGGGTATGAATGTGTAAAAATGTTTAAATGGTCGGTGGAGGCCGTTGGCGCCAATTGGCAGCCACATTTCCGTCACTCTGAGTGTCTGTGATCACGCACTACAGCGCACGCTTGATAAAGCTGACGTATATATTAATCACACTATGATAAAGCACGACATCGCTCAAAGCGTGTGCATGAGACATGTCTGTGATCATGCGCTATAGCGCATGCATGATAAAGCTGACATATATATTAATCACGCTGTGATAAAGCACGATATCGCTCAGAGCGTGCGCTTTGCGCACGCTCAAGCGAATCACGGTTCGAATTTTGTCACGGCATACCTGTCAAGTGATACGGTTTCGCCGTATTTTAATACGGGGAAAATGCAATTTTAGCAAATACGGGCGTATTGCCATTTCTGTACACCAAAAAGAAAAATATACAGGAAAAAAAATTATTGAGAGTGTGGCGGAACACCTCGTGTGTGACCCCCACAGCGTACGGGGCTGGCAGAGCGCTCAGCGTGAGAGGTATGGACTGATCACTATGCAGATGCGTCTCGCATCCTCTTCTGTCCTGCACCTCCGGAACAGAGAGGAATCCCGGTGCCACACGCTGGAGCGATATCGTGCTTTATCACAGCGTGATTAATATATATGTCAGCTTTATCAAGTGTGCGCTACAGCACGTGATCACAGACACTCAGAGTGAGGGAAATGTGGCTGCCAATCGGCGCCAACAGCCTCTCCGGCCTCCACCGAACAGTTAAACATTTTTACACATTCACACCCAGTGTTATGGGCACTGGAGGCAATGCGGGTGAAGTGTCTTGCCCAGGGACACAACGGCAGGATATCTGGGGAGAGTGTGATGCGAACCGCCAACCATCGGGTTATTAGACGACCTGCTCTTCTGAGCCGCTGCCGCCCCACTTTTTCCTCCACTTTCCCTCTTTAGGAAAGCTATGGAGGCTCACCCCGCTCTCTTTATTTCCCTTTGATTGGAAATTACATCCAAAAGCCGCACAATGTGGCATTTTCACTGACAAATGGCAGTAGTTAGTAGCTTCGCTTCTTGGCTTGTATAAGACAGAAAAAACGGCTGCAACCATTCTACGTCACTACCCAGAATGCATTGCGACATAAACAAAAATCGTAATAAAGTTTTTTAAAAATATATAAAACTGGGAATTATTTTCAAAAAAATTATATTATAGTTATGTTACTAACATAAAAATAAAGCATATAGAGCTAACATGCCAATATAATCGGAGTTCCTTTTAAATGATCTACAATTACAGATGAAATTTTTCACAGTGATTGACATCAGTAATGCTTTTTTCAGCATTCCTATTCACCTAGATAATCAGTTTTGGTTTGCATTCGCATTTGAAGGCAAGAGGTACCATTCACGAGGTTGCCACAGGGCTATTGTGAATCACCAACCATTTTTTCACAGGTAATGTCAGCAAGTCTGACCCAGCTTGTTCCACCTCATGGGAGTCAATTACTCCTGTATGCTGATGACACTTTGCTGGCATCCCCTGATGAAATCACATGCAAAAAAGACACCATTGCCTTGCTGAAATTTTCAGCTGAGCAGGGTCACAAGGTCAGCAAAGCCAAGCTGCAATTGTGGAATGGTAAATGGCATTCACTTATATAGAGCTTTTATTTGCATCTCTTGATGACCAAAGTGCTTTACAGATCCTGCTATCCACCCATTCACACACTGATGGTGGCATGCTACCTAACATGGCACTTCCAGACCCACCTGGAGCAATTGGGGGTGAAGTGTCTTGCCCAGGAACACAGCGGCAGGATATCTGGGAAGAGCAGGATTCAAACCGTCAACATGCAGTTATTGGACGACTGGCTCTACCTCCTGAGCCACTGCCACCCCCGTCTTCTGTGGAAGACAGAAGTGAAATATTTAGGCCACATTTGGTCAGCAGAAGGGAGACATGTTGATCCTGTTCGCAAAGATGCTATTTTGGCAGCGCCAAAACCAATCACAAAAAGAGACATGATGTCATTTTTAGGGATATTAAACTATTGTCGCTCCTGGATTGCAAATTATTTATTTGAAGTGCAACCATTGTCTGACCTCATTTACAAAAAAACAATGGCACAGGTGGACAAGATTGAGTGGACACCTGAAGCAGAGGAAGCATTTGTCAGGATGAAAAAGCTTTTGGTCAGCACTGCAGGTTTGGCACTCCCTGACTAGAAAAAGCCATTTATTCAAATGGCTGATTGCAGGCAAGGACACATGACATCAGTGCTGCTTCAATCATTTGGGGCAAAAATGCGTCCAGTGGCATATTATTCCACGAGACTGGATGCTGTTGCAAGAGCCCTTCCTCTGTTTGTGCAGGCCGTAATAGCCGCATCCATGGCAGTTCAAGCATCTGCAGGAATTGTTCTTCTTCATCCTTTGACCCTGAAAATCACACATGCAGTGTCAGTTATTTTATCTCAGAGTAAGATATCAATTCTTTCACCATCCAGACACCTTGCATGCATGACAGTGCTACTTTCACAGCCACATTTAACCATTGAGCGTTGCACATTATTCATTCATTCATGAATGAACAAACAACCCCCTCCCCACACACAAAGGAGCATGCCACCTAAAAATGTGTTTGTTACCCTCTAGAAATGTGATAACATTTTAGTATAATTTTTATTGAACTTTAGGCTATTTTTTCTTGTAAAAAAAACAGGAACTGTGCTGTGTTTGTGAACTCTGGGAAAATAGGAGAATGATAAAAAATAAAAATTGAACTTTGTAAATGACTTTTTATTTTCACATAACAGACAAACTTCAGATGAAGACTCTGGTGAGGAGTGGGTCCTAGATGAGTACTCTCCGTGCCGCCTTGCGTAAAGGACTACAACAGGTATGTAATGATTTGAAAATGTAACAATTGGCTTGAGTAATATACAGTATATTGAGGTGTTTTTTTTTTCCTTTTATTCTAAAAATTATGTTTTTTTTGTCCATTCAGGTTCATGGGTGGAGTGGACCTATCAGATGCCCTGATAGGCTACTACAGTGTTCTCCATAAGACCATGAAGTGGTATAAGAGCTTTTTTTACCACTTCATGGACATTGCCATCGTCAGTGCCTACATCCTCCACAAGGCACTCGCCTCTGGAAGAGGAGAGAAGCCATTGAGACAGAAGGCATTTCGGGAGACCCTTGCTAAGCAACTGGCACAGGTGCGCTCTCGATCAGCCACACCCTCACCACCTCATCCTACACCCACTGCACATCACAGGATTGTCTTTATCTCAGGGCACCGCACAAATGGACGGGCACTATGCAGGCACTGCCGTAAAAAGACACCACTCAAGTGCTCCACCTGTGATGTGCCTCTCTGTTTGATCCCAAACCGAGACTGTTACAATAACTGGCATATTGCCAATAACATATAAAGGACTTCATATTCACATTTGTTGTTTGTAAATAGTATGTTTTGTATATTGACTTTTTTGTTCAGTAAAGCGTGTTTATATTTTACAATAACTGGCATATTACCAATAACATATAAAGGACTTCATATTCGCATTTGTTGTTTGTAAATAGTATGTTTTGTATATTGACATTTTTGTTCAGTAAAGCGTGTTTATAATTTAAACTTCATTTTCTCTGCGTCATTACTACTGACAGTGTTTCTGGATCCTGAGTGTCTTCTTTCATTAGAGTCCAAGATGAAGCTTCTATGTTGAAGCATTCAAAAGTTATAGACGTTTTGTCAAATTGTGCCATGGCACAGTTCAAAAACGCCTGGGAACAACCTGAGAAAAAGGCTGTGTAATATATTCATTTTTTGTGGTACTGTTACAAAATTTTGAGCTCAGCTTGATAACACTTGGTTCTACATTTCTATTGCATTTTGCAGCCAGTATCTGACAGCTGTGTGTTATTTGCAAGCATTTGTATCTAAAAAAAACACCCAGGCAAACTTTATTTTCTTCAAATTCAGTATGTTTAGATGACTGTTACTCAGTGGCAGGAGCACTTAGAGAGATTATGACTGTTTTGCCAAAAAATTCAGAGTGTTTTCTTTGAAATGAGACCAACCCCATGAAGATGCTGCAAAGGGTTGAAGAACAGCTTTTGAATTACTTTGGATATGTTATTTTTAGGCGTTTTTAGGGAAATTGAACAGAGTTCAACAGGTTCATGAAAGGTTCAAGGATTATTTATTAATAAATTGTCCAAGTTTGGACTGGTGCCCCTTTACGAGGGTTTCTCTCTTGTTTTTTGAGTGTTTGTGGTCACGAAGTGAACCTTGTACCTTATCATACTTAAAATCAATTGTTACATGCTATATTAGCGACTGTTTCAGTCCCCTGTTTATTTGTTTGTCAGATCACTTATTTGTGTGATCTTTTATCACTTATATTCATAAGAGTGTATCTTGTACTTTGGGGAATGGGAGTTGTTCAGTCATCATTATAATTATTTTAGTTTATATCACTGTTCAGTGATGGAGTTCAGAATAATATTGAATTTCTTCTGTGTATCATCAAACTAATGCAGTGCTATAACAGGACACGTTTACAAATATTTGAGACCCATTGTAGTGCATCATTTAAAATTTTAGCAATATTTTGTTATTAAAAGGTTTTTTACAACTGTAATCAACCGAATTAACTACAAAACACCCAACATTATGATACACAGCAGAAGGACCCGTTTGACTGCATCAGTGTTGCCCATTTGTCAGTAAATATTGAAATAAATTATTTATTTCATTGTTTGGGTGTTTTTGTGTCCTGTTTGGTCGTTAAGTCATTCCGGACATTCTGCTCCACAATCATGGTGGTATTATTATTATTAAGTTTTTAATTTTTAGATACTCAACGGGGAGGGGGGACTCACGGTCCTGCAAAGTACAGTGGTACCACACCGGTGAAGCAAAAGTGGGGACTCCGGTCTACCACTGACTGGGCAGGCTGGGTGTGCCCCCCCGCAAAGGATCATGGTCTGCCCTGTTGGGTCACTGCTTCTCCCGGTGTGTCCTGTGTGGAACACACCAGTGTTCTTCGTCAAACCTGGGTTCCCGCTAACGCTCTGCCCATTCTGCTCACGTGTCTCATGTTCTCAACATATGCCGAATTATCCTTTACACCTACGCAACCACGGCAACTTTATGGTGTAATTTTTTAAGGATTAAATCTTCAGTATTATCTATTTCTAGTCAAATTTGTCACTTTTTGCTTCCTTGTTTTGCTGACGGTGTGCTGTGGTGACTGATGCTGTGATGTCTTGTATTATCCAATCAGTACGGAGTCAATGCAAAACCCTTCCACACCTCTAGAAGCCAGAGCATAAGGAGACAGTGATGACTAAACTTTTATTGATAAAAATTACATATTTTGAATGAACAACTCCATACTCGGGGATGCACACCATTGTATCCTCAGCAACACATGTATAAAATCTTAGGTCCATCTGTCATGAATTGCCCCTAGGGGCAGAGAGGGAAAACCCAGACGCTGAACTGCAGTTTGTGGAATTTAATAAAGAAATACAAAATCCAAACAGTGCACAAAGTAAACTTACAACTGAGGCGGCAAAGGAGTAGGCAGGATACTGTAGCGTTAACCCCTTTTGGTTCCAATTTATAAAATCATTCTTTGCTGAAGAAAACTGTTTCAACTCAAAAGTCTGGTCATGAACTGCTTCAATTACCCAAGGACAAGAGCTGTAACACTATCCATCGGCCATAAAGTGGAAGTTAATCCCTTCTCCAGGAAGGAATGCCCCAAAATGACAGATTTATGGTTGATATAATCCAGACTTGGGAGTCAAGATTGTCCACTAAACAAGCAGACAGTTTCACGGTGCCATCTGGTGGACAAATCAGAAATATTTAATTTTTCTCTTTGCAGTGGAATTTATGCATTATGGACAAATAAATCAATTCATATCTTTTCTCTCAAGACAGTATCTGCTACTGAAGACATGGTTGAACTCTTGGGATGGACAATTGTGGTGAAATGTTTTTATTGATATGCTTTAATATGTGTTGCTTTATTTTCAGGAAGAAATTAATTTTTGCATGCTTACTATCACAAATTAATCAGTTACAATGTAGACATATTGTTTGTTCCCTTATTATTGAGTAAAATATCTTAGTCACTAAAGTTTAAGAAATTTATGATTTCATAGTCAACATGTGTGTTTTAGGAGGATCTCACTTTTCACATCAAATGTCTCTCCTCCTCTCTCTCTGCTCTTTGGGAGACCATAGTTGGACTTTAACTGACCAATAGAGCTCCAGGCTTCACTGCATCTCCTTTTTAGGTCGAGTTTATGACTTCTGTTGAACAGGAAGTTCAAATGTAATTGGTTCAGCTCAGTTTCATGAAATTCAGTGAGATTCTGCCACACCCGGGAAAAAAAAAAAAATCACTTTCCTTTGTTCAGTTTTGGGGCGGTAGTCAAGCTGTAAGGAGCAGACTTCTCTGGTGTCTTTTAAGTAGGCCCAGAGTCTTCCAAGCTCTGTGAAAATCCTGTTTCTTTTCTTTAAAATTCACTTTCCCTTATTTTGATCATTTTCTTTAAATTATCATGTAAGAAGATTTTGTTTGATTTTTTTTCTAAGTTTAAACCAACTCATTCAAGCCACATACATCGGAAGAAATGGATCTGTGGCACGTTTTTGTCCCAATTTGACTTTCTGATTGGACTTTGTACAATAAACAAACTCCTTCTTCAGTGCATAAGAGAAGACCGCAGCCAGCCTACTAAAGAACCAGCCCCTTTGTGATCTCGGGAGTAGGCCATAACTGTGGTAAAGAGCCTGTCTGCCAGTCTTCCAACAGAACCCACACCAGTCCAGTTGAAACAGAATCCAATGGCCCGCCTGCTACCCACTGGGATGCAATGATTCTGCTTGGCTGATGGTATGTTGTTTAATTTAATCTTAATTCTTCGGAATATTCCTGGTGTAAGTTCTTGAAACTTAATTTCATGCAACTCCTATCAGAATTTCAAAATGCAATTTGTCCTTTCATTAATTTACATTCTTTTTCAGAGTAACACCAATTTTCCATTTTCTAGATAGTTTACTCAACATCTTCAAAAAATTGCATCCACTTTTCTTGACCAATGCTATTTTATGGTGTTCCAATTTCCAGTATATCACCAAGTTAAACTAAGGTTTTTTTTGGTTCCACAAATACTTGATTCACAGGTTATACTCAGTAACTCAGTCCATGATGCCCATGATACATGCTGAATTCTTTGTTTAAAAGTTATCCGGAGGTGTTAACCTATTCTAACATTTCTTATTAAACTACTGAAAGACATAAGGAAGTTATTGTTTGATTTCATGTCCACCTTCTTGATTACCAGCAGACAAGAACTCACAAGTTTTTTTTTTGTTTTGTTTTTTAGACTGATTCATAATTGGTACAAATAAAGAACAGTTAATAAAATTGTCCATTATCTGGACTGGTACCCTACGAGGATATGGTTGTATAATAGTAGGAAATTTTCATCCCTACTCACATTCATATTTACATTAATACTTGTACCAACAATAAAACACCTATAAAGCCCATAAATCCACTACAATACACAGGAATTTACAACAGAACGGGAGAAGGGTTCTGATGCAAGAAGGCAGATTTGATGAGGCTCCAACCATGACTGAGAGAAAGAACAGACATGACATGACAACAGACAGAGCATGAAACCAGTCATCACAAATGACCACAGGTGCGGATCACATGAGCGAGAAGGTAGACCTAATTAACAGGCAGGTGTCAACTGAGACGACCCGAACATGAACCAAATATAAGGAGGGAGTGTCTGGAGAAGGGGAGGAGAACTCATGTCACACAGAAACAAAATATAAACACTAGGACTTACATGGAAAAGGCTGTCTAAAAAAACTGACATAATATAATAATAATAATAATAACAATAATAATAATAATAATAATAATAATGACATGAATGAATAACACAACAACTGACAACTAAGACACATCCTAAACCAACACACAAGATAAACACACAACACTGGAAAAATATGGGAAACACTCAGAAATAAATTAAGAGCATGAGCATGGTGGAACACCACGCTCAGCCTCATGAGAGCCACCCCCCCAAGGGGTGGATTCCAGACACCCCAGGGTAACATCAACAAAAAGAAAGAAAACAGACCCCCCCCCCCCCATCCCCAACAGGAGAAACAACAATACACCAACCCGGGAGGGCAGAACCAGGCTAGGAGGGGACGAAAACAAAAACCCCACTCAGGAGCCAAACCCAAGCAGAACCAGGCACCTAGCCCCCCCACGACCGAAGAGCTGGAAAGTTCAGGGGGTCGGCTAAAGTCCCAGACCTGGCCAATGGTGCGATAGAAAGAGTCTGGTGGCCTACCGGAGAATGTGGGCCACCCAACTCAGCAGCACAGTCTGTCAGGTGGTCTGCCAGAGTTCTTTAACCATCTGAACAGAAAGGGTGGTCCAGGGGGCGGCTGCCAACAGGAAAAAACAGTGATGAGGAGGATGGCGGAGTAGGGGAAACCACGACGACATCAGGTGGAGGAGAGGGGACCATGGCGGCCTCGGACAAAGGAGAGGGGACCACGACGGCCTCGGGCAGAGGAGGAGAGACCACGACAGCGCCAGGCAAAGGAGGGGAGACCACGATGGCGCCAGGCAGAGGAGGGGGAACCACGACACTTTCAGACTGCCCTGCAGCACCCTCGGTTGCCCGGAGTGGGACATAGGAGCACCTGCGGTGGTTCCAGGCTGGAGCAAGGCTGCACCCACGGTGGACCCGGACTGGGCCAGAGCTGCACCCACAGTGGACCTGGACTGGGCCAAAGCTGCACCCACGGTGGCCCCTGGGCTGAAGCGCAACACCCATGGTGGACCCAAGCTGGAGTGCAGCACCCATGTTGGTTTAAGGCTGGGGCACAGCACCCACAACATCCCCCGACTGGGACACAACACCCACAGAAACCTGGACAGAGGAGGAGCTGCACCCACGGAGGTCCCAGGCTGGGACGGTGCACCTGCGACAACCTCAGCTGACAGGGAAGCAGCACCCTCGGAGGCCCTGGGCTGGGATGGAGCACCCGCAAAGGCCTCAAGCGGAGAGGGAGCAGCACCCACGGAGGTCCCTGGCTGGGACAGAGCACCCGCGATGACCTCAGCTGAAGGGGGAGCAGCACCCACTGATGCCCCGGGCTTGGACAGAGCACCCGCGATGACCTCGGCTGGAGGAGCTGGACTCACAAAGATCTCAGGTGGCAAGACTGAACCCACAGAGACCTCTGGCAAAGTTGGACGATCCTCGGTGACCTTGGGGAAAGGCTCAGACAGGAGGGACAAAGACACAGGGTCAGGGTCACCGGCGGCAGTGGAGCCCGGCAAGGTGAGCCCAGGTGCAGCTGACGGTGCACTTGGCTCTCCCCACCAACAGCCAGGCAAGATCTCTCTAAAACAGAGACAGTGAAAACAAAGAAGAGCACTTTCCTGAGCTCAAGCTCCACCCCCGTCCAGGACTCCATCAATCCATGTGGCGACGTTTTGTGCCTGGTCCTCTGGAGGTCCAGCATCAGCTCTGCTGCGGTGGCCCCTACAGCAGGCATGGTGGTAGATGCAGTCCCGGGACCCTCCAGCGAAGTGGCCCATGCAGGTGGCTCACCCAGCGTGGACACAGGAGGTCGGCTCCCTGCTGGCACTGGATCCTGCACTGCTGAGGCCAGGGGATGCTCCATCGTTGGCGCAGGCTTCAGCTCGGTTACAGTGCTCTTCCTCCATCCAGACCGTGGCTGCAGGGCTGGAACCAGGTCCTCCAGGGCCGCAGGCTCCTCCATCATCCGGCGGCTCAATCCCGCAGCCAACGGGCACTCGAGGGGCAAAGGAGGAGACATGAAGAGAGCAGGGGAAAAGTTTATAGCTGCAGCAGGTGGTGACAGCTCATAGGACTGCATAAGCTGAGTCTCACCACCGGGAATCAGGCAAGATAATTCATGTGTTGGTGAATGAGAATGAAAAAACACTTGCCCGAGTTCCCAGGCCACAATCGTTTCTGCTGCAGCTGGCCTAGGATCAGCCCTCTCCGTGGCTACAGTTGTTGTGGGCCCCTCAGAGGAACATGGATGAGCCACCCCTGCAGGCATGGTGACAGGCGGAGCCGGGGAGGAAACAACCGGACCCTCAGCAGCAGGAGGAAACATCAAGGAGACGGGAGTCGCAGCAGCAAAGGAGGAAGATGAGGCTGATGGGACAGCCGGCAAAAGACAACTCTGAAGAAGGAACTGCTGCGGGGATTGCCTGGCTCAGCGTGGGAAAGACTGCTGACTGAGAGGTGGAGGTGTTCTTCCGGCGGAATTTCACTGAACAGCGGCGTCCCGTAGCAGGTGGAGCGGGAGCAGGAACTGGTGCCGGATAGTGGTGAGGAGCCAATAATGCAGAGGCTCGGGGATGCCTCCCCTTAGGCGCTGGCCCAGGCATCTTCGGGGAATGCCTCACCTTCCCACCGTTCTCATGTTGCAAAGCCGCCACCAGCAAAATCCTCTCCACCCCCTCAGCATGCTCCATGAGCTGAGGGCACCGGCAAGCAGCTGCCTCCGCAAGGCCCAGGTACCACAGTGCATCTTACGGAGTAGGAGCAATGCAAGCTGCAGAGATTAGTCCATCCACCTCCATGAGTGTTTCGCAGCACTCCCACCCCAGGCTCATTGGGTAACTGCGCCCACCTACAGAGTCCGTGTGTGCTGGTGACATATTGATAGCTCCCAAAAACAGATGAGTGAAACAAAAAGACACAAACTACAGCAGCTGGGTCTTAAACTGGTTGGCGCCTACTGTCATGATTTGGCCCTCAGGGAAGAGAGGGAAGACCCAGACACTGAACTGCAGTTTGTGGAATTTAATAAAGAAATACAAAATCCAAACAGTGCACAAAGTAAACTTACAACTGAGGCGGCAAAGGAATAGGCAGGATACACAGGAATTTACACCAGAACGGGAGAAGGGTTCTGATGCAAGAAGGCAGATTTGATGAGGCTCCAACCATGACTGAGAGAAACAACGGACTTTAAATAGAGCATGAAGCCAATCATCACAAATGACCACAGGTGCAGATCACATGAGCGGGAAAGTAGACCTAATTAACAGGCAGGTGTCAGCTGAGATGACCCAACCATGAACCAAATACAGTATAAGATGATAACAAGGTGGGAGCGTCTGGAGAAGGGGAGGAGAACTCATGTCACACAGAAACAAAATATAAACACTAGGACCTACATGGAAAAGAATGTCTAAAAAACTGACATAGTAATAATAATAATAATAATAATAATAATAATAATAATGACATGAATAAATAACAGAACAACTGACAACTAAGACACATCCTAAACCAACACACAAGATAAACACACAACACTAGAAAAATACGGGAAACACTCAGAGATAAATTAAGAGCATGAGCATGGTGGAACACCGCGCTAAGCCTCGTGACACAGTCTGACGAACAGTTCAAGAGATATGTGTGGAACACACACACACACACAGATTTTGTGCATTTATAGATAATAATAATAATAATATTAATAGCAAAAATTGATACCGCTGCTACTATTAATAAGAAATAACTAAAGGACACTCAGAGAGCACATACCTCCACCAAGGCTCTGTCCCTTCCTCCCTTTGTCCATCCATATCACCATCCATCTGTACATTGCGAGATAGGGCTTTGGCTGAGGTATGCACTCACTGATCACCTCAAACATCTAATGAGGTCATATTTGGGCCAAAGGCCACCTCTGGTGAAAATTTCATCCAAACTCATCTAGGAGTTTTTATGTGATCCTGCTAACAAACAGAAATGACAGCAAAAACAAAACAACATTATATGACTACATTATAATAACGAGACTGTCATAATTACTTGGAAACAGTAATTCATGCTTTTATTTCATCTCGGCTGGATTACTGTAACACACTTTACGCCGGTGTCAGCCAGTCATCTCTTTCCCGTCTGCAGCTGGTTCAAAACGCTGCTGCTCATCTTTTAACAGGTACACGTGGAAGAGATCACATCACACCCATTTTAGCTTCACTCCACTGGCTGCCCGTGTATTTTAGAGTTCATTTTAAAATTCTTTTATTTGTTTTTAAATCCTTGAATGGTCTTGCTCCACCTTACCTCTCTGAGCTTCTGCATCCCTACGCTCCCACCCGGTCCCTTAGGTCAGCGGAACAGCTGCTTTTGGAGGCACCAAAGGTGAGGCGCAAGCTCAGAGGGGACAGAGCCTTTTCGATCATGGCCCCCAGGTTATGGAATGATTTACCCCTGGACATAAGACAAGCACCTTCACTGTCCATTTTTAAAACACGTCTTAAAACACATTTTTACTCCCTGGCCTTCGACCCAGTATGAGACACTGATTTTATTGAATGAAATGGATTTTTATTTATTTTACTTTTTATTTTATTTATGAATTTTTTACTGTGGTTCTTGTGTTAGTGCCCTGCTTTTATGTTCTCTTGCTGTACAGCACTTTGTGTAGCGAGTGTTGCTTTTAAAGTGCTTTATAAATAAAGTTGATTGATTGATTGATTGATAATTGTATTGGCCATACATTGAGGCTGGGTAATTCCACCTTAAATCAACATTACGGTTTATTGATGATTTATTGGTTTTGTTTTATTTCCCTCTTCTCTTTGCCCTTACAGTTTACTGACAAGGTTCATAATTATTAAGAAATGTTACACAATAATGCGGTATCATATCACTGCGGTGTGTAGTAAACGAGCATAATAGAACAGGCCTATTATGATTTCACAAACAAAAAATTAAACATTGTCCAGTGCTGAAGTTTACTGTGCTTGCATACCGTGTGAGTCATGTGGTTCGAAAGGTCTGTCAGCCAGAGTTACGTCCGCACGCACTCCAATTTTCTCACAGCATGTTAGCAAGAATCCTCCAAAACAAATGGATGGACTTTGATGCAATTTTCACCAGAACTGGCCTGTGGCCTACACACAAACCCATTACATTTTGGTGATGATCCAAGAAAGCAAGGAGCTTTCGGGGTGCAGAGGTGCGTGGCCCTATGGCGTGGCCACGCACGTAACTCCGCCATAACTCCGTGGACACATCTTAAAGGGGCGGTACATGAAAAGCGCAATATTAATATATAAAATAACTTTCAAAAAATTTCTGGATCCAGATCATGATTCGGATCATCACCAAAATCTAATCATCTGTTCCCGTATCATTGCACACCTTTCCTGAAAATTTCATCAAAATCTGCACACAACTTTTGGAGTAATGTTGCTAAAGGCCCTTTCACACCTTGACGATTTAGGCGGTGTTTGCCAAACATATAAAAATTTGTCTAAAACACTGGCATATGCCAAAATTTTCACTTTTGCCCATATGCATCGCCTGTCCATAACGAGTTGAACATATACATAACGTATTGGTAACTTATAAAGAATATTTCCATAACTTATAAATAACAAACCAACAAATGCTTAGCGTGTTGCCGACATTCACAACTTATGCACAGCAATAGTCTATCTTATGCATAACTTATGCATAGCTTATCCTAACTTCTGCATAGCCCACTCATGCCAAACTGCCGTTGCCTCCCAATACATGAATCCTAGGTGTGGGAGAGATCATCTCTGAGATCACCTCTGTTCAACCAAAATGATTTGAGAGTTCCAAAAAACTATAAATATATAGAAATATTTTAACAGAAATAATGGAATCTTTGATAACACTGGTCAACACCAAATTAAATCATGTTTGTAAATCATGTTTTGCTCAATCAGGTCAACTTTTTGAACTATGGCCACATGTTTTAGACGTTTTTGTTTACATGTATGGGTATTTTCGCTTTATATGATGCAAAATTCTTTTTTATGTCTTGAAATTCTCTGAATTTTGAACAATGATGACGTAACATTCAATTTACATGTACTTACCTTTATATAAAGGTAAGTATATGCACAAGACAACAAAACAAAAGAGACCAACTCTAAAACTGGGAACTTGGAACGTCCGCACTATGATGACAGGACTCGCTGCTAACCTCAAGGACAGCAGCGACACCAGGGAGACTGCCGTCATCAATAATGAGCTGAAGAGACTGGAAGTGGATATCGCCACTCTCCAGGAAACACGGTTGGCTGACGCAGGCACAATGAGAGAGAAGGACTACATGTTCTACTGGCAGGGAAAGGGCAGTGACGAACACAGGGAACACGGAGTGGGCTTCGCTGTGAAGAACACCTTGCTGAAGATGGTGGAACCGGGCAGCAATGGCTCTGCACGACTCCTCACCCTCCGCCTTAACACCACTCAAGGCCCAGTCACCCTCGTCAGTGTGTATGCCCCAACACTGACAGCCACACCAGAGGCAAAAGATGAGTTCTACGAGAATCTCACAACAACTGTCAGGATCATCCTCAACTCTGAACATCTCATTCTCCTTGGAGACTTCAATGCCAGAGTGGGTGCTGACCACGACTCCTGGCCCTCCTGTCTTGGACCTTTTGGTGTGGGCAGAATGAACGACAACGGACAGCGGCTGCTTGAGTTCTGCACACATCATGATCTGTGCATCACAAACTCGTTCTTCAAGACCAAGCCCCAACACAAGGTTTCCTGGCGACATCCGCGCTCAAAGCACTGGCACCAGCTGGACTTGATCCTGACCAGGCGCACCTCACTGAAGAACGTACTAATCACCTGCTCGTTCCAGAGTGCAGATTGCGACACAGACCATTCATTGGTGTGTTGCAAGGTCAAGCTGCAGCTGAAGAAATTCCACCGCGCCAGACAGCCTGGAAAGGCACGGATTGACACCAGCAAGATGGCCCAACTAGAACTTGTTGAGCAGTTTGCCTCCACCTTTGTGAAGGAACTTGGTGAACCACAAGAAGGACAGTCTGCAAAGCAGAAGTGGGAAGAGCTGCGAAACACCATCCACCGCACAGCCTTGGCTACCTTTGGGAGGAAGACCTCAAAGTCACAGGACTGGTTTGATGCCAAGTCGACCGTGATGACCCCCGTCATTGAAGCCAAGCACTCAGCACTTGCTGAGTACAAGAAGTACCCAAACGAGAAGAATCTCCAGATTCTCAGGGCTGCGAGAAGCAAAGTTCAGCAGACTGCTCGGCACTGCGCCAACAAATACTGGACTCAGCTCAGCCAAAATATTCAAACCACTGCCATAACAGGGAACATCTATGGTATGTACGACGGCATCAAGAAAGCATTTGGTCCGGCTCAGAGCAAGACGGCCCCCCTCAAATCCTCCACTGGGGAGATGATCAAAGAAAAGAACAAGCAGATGGAGAGATGGGTGGAGCACTACTCCGACCTCTACTCCAGACAGAACACCGTGACACCGTCAGCCCTTGATGCCATCGATTGCCTGCCATCCATGGATGAACTTGACGCTGAGCCAACCATCGATGAACTCAGAAAGGCTATTGACAGCTTGGCCGCTGGCAAGGCACCCGGCAACGACGGCATACCCCCCGACCTGATCAAGCACTACAAGACCGCCCTACTGCTGCCATTGCATGACGTCCTCTGCCAGTGCTGGAAGGAAGGTGCCGTACCACAGGACATGAGGGACGTCAAGATCATCACCCTCTACAAAAACAAAGGGGAGAGAAGCGACTGCAACAACTACAGGGGCATCTTCCTCCTCAGCATTGTTGGTAAAGTCTACGCATGAGTTGTCCTCGTTTGTCTACAGAAGCTTGCCGAACGTGTCTACCCCGAGTCTCAGTGTGGCTTCCGCGCTGGGCGATCGACGGTGGACATGATATTCTCCATCCGCCAACTCCAGGAGAAGTGCAGAGAACAGAACATGCCCCTGTACGTCGCCTTCATCGACCTCACCAAAGCGTTTGATCTGGTCAGCAGAGAGGGGCTTTTTAAGATCCTGCCAAAGATAGGATGCCCACCAAAGTTGCAAAGCCTCATCGAATCGTTTCACACCAACATGCAGGGGATGGTGCAGTATGACGGCAACGTCTCAGAGCCATTCAGTATACACAACGGAGTGAAACAGGGCTGTGTACTTGCGCCAACCCTCTTTGGGATTTTCTTTGCTATGCTCCTGAGGCATGCCTTCAGCACAGCAACAGAGGGAATCTACCTGCATACAAGATCTGACAGCAGGCTTTTCAACCTCGCCCGCCTGAAAGCCAGAATCAAAGTACGTGAGGCTCTAATCAGAGATATGCTGTTCGCAGACGACGCTGCAGTCACGACCCACACATAGCAGGAGCTTCAGACCCTGATGGACCTCTTCTCCCAGGCATGCATGGACTTTGGGCTTACCATCAGCCTGAAGAAGACTAACGTCTTGGCGCAAGGCACTGAAGCACCACCAACCATCACCATCGACGACTACGAGCTGGAGGTCGTGAATCAGTTCACGTACCTGGGGTCCACGATCAGCAGCAACCTCTCCCTTGATACAGAGATTAACAAGAGGATTGGAAAATCAGCCTCCACACTCGCTCGCCTCACCACGCGAGTGTGGGAGAATCCCAAACCGTCTGTCAAGACGAAGATGGCAGTGTACAACGCCTGCATCATCAGCACACTGCTCTATGGGAGTGAGACGTGGACAACATACATTCGGCAGGAAAAGAGACTGAATTCCTTCCACTTGGCGCTGCATTCGCCGCATCCTGGACATATTCTGGCAGGACAAAGTGCCCAACACAGAAGTCCTGTCCCGCGCCGGCCTTCCCTCCATGTTCACTTTACTCAGGCAGCGCAGGCTCCGCTGGCTAGGCCATGTTTACCATATGGAGGACGGCAGAATCCCCAAAGACGTCCTCTACGGAGAACTGGCGACTGGCAGGAGAGACGCTGGCCACCCACAGCTGCGCTTCAGAGACGTCTGCAAGAGAGATATGAAGGCCCTGGAGATCAACACAGAGCGCTGGGAGGACCTCGCAATGGACCGCTCCAAATGGAGAGGCACCCTGATCAGACAGCTCAAGGTGGGTGAAGAGAAACTGACTGCTGCAGCAGATGAAAAAAGGACCCACAGGAAGAACCGCCACAGACCCAGCAGCATGGAGACCATCCACAAGCGCGACCTGTGTGACAGGGACTGCCATTCGCGCATCGGCCTGTTCAGCCACAGGCGGTGCTGTTCCAGCAGAGTAGACATCTAGGATTCTCTTCCATGGTCATCATAGACCGACGGAGGCCGATGGAAGTATATGCACAGTACTAAGTAAGTACAGGTTTTTACTTAGCACCTGATCAAGTGAAACAGATGTAATTTTTGGATTCAGCGGTGCAAAATTCTCTTAAATCCGTTGAAAAAACACAGACAACTTGCAAAAAAAATTATTTTTGTAACCCTGTGTAATTTAAGTTAATTTATTTCACTAAATATTTTTTTCTTTGAAATCAGAGTTAAATTATTGTTCTGTTCTGGCTCTGCAAAATTATGGTCAAAAGTGTAAATTGTATAAGGAAAAGAAGTCAAAATTTTACCACAATCTCTTTGAGATTTATATGGAAAAAAAAATGGTAATTTTATTTAAAAAAAATAGAAATTAGCTCTAAAATAGTCCACAGGTTTATAATAAAGTCTCAAATATACAAGAGAAAATTACAAATGAGGAAAACGGTTGCAAATTTCAGGTCGGGGAACAGGGAGATGCTGAAGTCCGTACAGAGGGAGCTGAGGAGAAAGATCAGAGAAGGCAAGGACAGCTTCAGGAGGAAGATGGAGGACAAAGCTGCAACAGAGCGACATCAGCGGGGTCTGGAGAAACCTCAAAACCATCTCTGGGCTCCAGAATACCTCCCCCCAGGCCACGGGGGGCAGGGAGTGGGCGAACAATCTGAATTTGTTTTTCAATAGGTTTGACCAACCGCCCTCCCCCCTGACTGCACAACAACCACTGCTGCCTGTAAAGACATCAAGTCCTGCTGCCCACTCCCCACTCCACCAACACCCCCCCACTCCCAACACACAGCCCCCCATCCTGACCCTGACCAGGACCCAGGTGAGGACGGAGCTGAGGAAGATCAAGGCGAGGAAGGCATCGGGACCGGACGGCATCGGCGCAAAGCTCCTCAAGTCCTGTGCAGACCAGCTGTGTGGGATTGTGACGTACATCTTCAACCTGAGCCTGAAGCTGGGGAGGGTACCACAGCTGTGGAAAACATCTTGTGTGGTACCTGTACCAAAAACTTCCCACCCCAAAGACCTGAACAGCTACAGACCAGTGGCCTTGACGTCCCACTTGATGAAGACCCTGGAGAGACTGCTCCTTGCTCACCTCCGCCCCCTGGTGGAACCAGCGATGGATCCACTCCAGTTCGCCTATCAGCATGGCATTGGGGTGGAGGATGCGGTGATCTTCCTCCTTCACCGTTCTCTGTCCCACCTGGAGAAGCCCGGGAATGTGGTGAGGATCATGTTCTTTGACTTCTCCAGTGCTTTCAACACCATCCAACCGATGATCCTGAAGGACAAGCTGCTGCGCGCAGGGGTGGACCAGCACCTCTCATCATGGATCCTGGACTACCTCACGAACCGGCCACAGTTTGTGAGAACCCGGGACTGTGTGTCCGACACGATCATCAGTAGCACGGGGGCCCCCCAGGGAACGGTGTTGGCTCCCTTCCTGTTCACTCTTTATATTGCGGACGTCTCACACAACACAACACACTGCCATCTACAGAAGTTCTCTGATGACTCTGCGATCGTTGGCCTCATCTCCAATGGAGATGAAGCTGAGTAAAGAGGGCTTATCCAGGACTTTGTGGACTGGTGCCATCGGAACTGCCTCCAGATCAACGCGAGGAAAACTAAGGAGCTGGTGGTGGACTGCTGCAGGCAAGGACAACCCCTCACAGCACCAGTAAATATACAGGGAACAGACATTGAGATGGTGACATCCTACAAGTACCTGGGTGTTCATCTGAACAATAAACTAGACTGGTCACACAATACTGATGCACTCTACAAGAAGGGACAGCGCAGGCTGTTCCTAGTGAGGAGACTCAGGTCTTTTGGTGTACAAGGGGCGCTGCTGAAGACATTCTATGACACGGTGGTGGCATCAGCCATCACTTTTGGAGTGGTCTGCTGGGGCAGTGGCATTACTGCAGCCGATAGGAAGAGACTGAACAAACTGATCAAGAAAGCTAGCTCCGTCCTGGGGCAGTGCCTTGATCCGGTGGAGGAGATAGGAGAGAGAAGGACGGTGGCTAAACTATCATCTCTGCTGGAGTCCGAGTTCCACCCTATGCAGGACATACTGAATGCACTGAGGAGCTCATTTAGCAGCAGACTACATCATCCCAGGTGCACAACCGAGAGGTTTCGCAGGTCCTTCCTACCAACGGCTGTCAGACTGTACAACCTAAGCAGGGCTGCTCGCAGAGATAGCAAAAAGACATAACAACCTAATAGTTTTTTGAATGCAAAAGATGCAATAGACTTACACAATGGTCCCCTCCGGCATACAACTAGGAAAATACCGGTAGCTACGGAGGGTGAGACTATGTATGAGCACATAATCATACCATGTAGGATAACTAAGTAGACGGTTGTGCTGTTTCATCCCATCTAGCAACAATTCTCTGCACTGTGTGTGTTTATACATTTACATATTTATTCCATCTAGCTACAATGCTCCGCACTGGGTGTGTTTATGTTTATATTTATATATCTATATATTCATTCCATCTAGCTACAATGCTCCGCACTGTGTGTTTATATATCTACATATTATTCCATCTAGCTACATTGCTCCGCACTGTTTATATATTTACATATTTATTCCATCTAGCTGCAATGCTCCGTACTGTGTGTTTATATATCTACATATTATTCCATCTAGCTACATTGCTCCGCACTGTGTTTATATATTTACATATTTATTCCATCTAGCTGCAATGCTCCGTACTGTGTGTTTATATATCTACATATTATTCCATCTAGCTACATTGCTCCGCACTGTGTGTTTATATATTTACATATTTTTTCCATCTAGCTGCAATGCTCCGTACTGTGTGTTTATATACTCATATATTTATCCCATCCAGCTACAATGCTCTACACTGTGTGTCTGTGTGTATATATATATATTTATAGTAATATGTACATATGTATATTAGCTGCTCTTGCTTGCTTGCTTTTTTTTTTCTTGCCTTCTGATTGTTGCTCTGAGTGTTGCTATCCCTGTGCTGTTGCAATCCTGGAATTTCCCCGTTGTGGGACTAATAAAGGCTTATCTTATCTTATCTTAAATTTAGATAAATTTACAGAGAAAACTATAAGAAAATTGTTAAAAATTTTGGTGAAAAACCTCAAACCTTCAAAACTTAAGTCATTACTCAAGTTTTTAAGTGGGTGCTCTTTGTACCCTTAACTCAACTAGAAAATTTTGGTTTCTACTTTTTTTTTTTCCACAATATCTTTATTGAACCTTTTTTTTTTTTTTAACAAACATGATACAAACAATCAAACACTAACACTAAAGTACTACAAAAAAAAAAAAATGCACTAAAAACACCAACAACCACCAACAAAATCAAGTCTTCAACAATGCTCCTCTGTTTAGTCTAGACAATCCAATACATAAGTATACATATTATGTTCACCAGTTTGGAATTTACAAGGTCCACACACATCATTCACCTTCTTCTTCAAGAGTTATGTTTAAATTTTTTACATAATCAATAAAAGGTCTCCATATATTCTCAAACACAATTTCCTTTGATTTTAGTATATATGTTATTCTTTCTAATGGAAGGTTTGTTAACATCTGTCTTAACCACTGAGTCACATCTGGTCTATGAGTCTTTTTCCATAATAGTGCAATACATTTTTTGGCATTAAGCAAACTGAGGTCTATGAATGTTCTTTCACTTTTATTAAAATTATGCTTTTCTGGGTACAGACCCAACAAAAACAGTTTAGGATTCAATATGATTTGTTTTGAGATTATTTTTTCAATTGTTACCCTCACCTCTTCCCAAAACATTCTTATTAATCTACATTCCCATAAACAATGAAATAGGGTTCCTTTACTTTCCATGCATTTTGTGCATGTATCTGGTATATTTTTGTTATATCTATTTAACTCCTCCGGTGTAACATACATCCGCATTAACCATTTGAAATGTATCAATTTAAGGCGTGCATTTATTGATTTGGTTTGAGCTTCTGTACAAGCCAATTCCCATTGTTCCTCTGAAATTTCAATTTGCAGATCTTCTTTCCAGTAGTTTAATCTTTTCAGTGAATTTTCACTTGAAGATAGTGTCAGTGAGTTATAAAACTCTGAAATAATACCCTTTCTTTTACTATCTTTCATCATCATTTTTTCCAAGGATGAATAAATAGGTCGAGTGAGAGCTTTATTTTGATTTGATCGAATAAAGTTTCTAAGTTGAAGATATTTAAAAAAATGTGTTCTATTGAGATTAAATTTGATCCTCAGCTCTTCAAAAGACATTATGTTGTCTGCACATGGCAAATATAAATCCTGAATCTTTTGTATCCCTTTTAAATTCCATACTTTAAATACAGCGTCCGCTCTCCCTGGTTTAAAATATTGATTACCCCATATTGGACTAAATTGTGACAATAACTGTGGTTCTTTTAAATAGTTTTTAGCTTCACACCATATTTTGATCATATGCTTTACAAATGGATTTTTAACTTGTTTTTGTAATTTTTTTGCCGAATCTGAGTATATGAATATGGGAAGAGGTAAAGGTAAATTGTATGATTCCATTTCAGTCCAGTGAGGGAGATCATTTGATGAAAAATAATATGTCATAGACCTCAGTTGTGCCGACCAATAATACAACATAAAATTTGGACATTTCAGACCTCCACGATCAAATGGTAAATATAATAAAGACAAACGTAATCTAGCCCTCCTGTTGTTCCATATAAATTCCACTAACTTTTTTTTTATTCTTGAGAATAGATCTAAAGGTGGTGATAAGGGAATGTATTGAAATAAATAAAGTATTTTAGGTAAAATATTACTTTTAAGTATATTGATTCTCCCGATCATCGACATTGGTAGTGACATCCATCTCTGAGTTAACTCATTGATATCTGACATTAAGGCTTCATAGTTGACACTGGCGACTGATTCTAGCTTAGGCATAATTTGGATTCCTAAATATTTAAACTGATTTACAACATTGAATTGATTTACCTCAGGGGCTGGGTAATTTCTCTGGGTCTCATTTAGCATTAATATTGAAGATTTAGTTTTATTTATTTTATATCCTGATATTTCCCCAAAATTCTTTATTAAATTCAACAAGGTTGGAATTGATTTTTTTAGATTCGACATAAACAAAATTATGTCATCGGCGTACAGGGAGATTTTATGTTCTGTTGGTCCAACTTTAATTCCATATATTTGTGAATGTAAACGTATCGCTATCGCTAAAGGTTCAATTGCCATAGTAAACAGTAAAGGTGAAAGTGGACAGCCTTGTCGACATCCTCTATTGATTTTTATTGGTTTTGAAATATTGTTATTTGTTAGGATTTCTGCTGTAGCATTATTGTATATTATTTGAACCCATTTTATGAAATTATTTCCAAGTCCAAACCTTTGTAGGACTTCAAAAAGAAAGGGCCATTCAACTCTATCAAAGGCCTTTTCGGCGTCCAATGATAGGAGAGCTGTATCCGGTGCTTCTTTATTAAAATAAATAATATTAAATAGTCTTCTTACATTATGGAAGCCTTGTCTACCCTTTATAAAGCCATTCTGATCTCGATTAATAATATTTGGTAAAATTTCTTGTATTCGTCTTGCTAAAATTTTACAGATTATCTTAAGGTCGGCGTTTAATAGGCTTATTGGTCTCATATTTTCACATTTATTAGAGGGCTTACCTGGTTTTGGCAGCAGTATAATTAAGGCATTATTTATGTATGATGGTAAATTATTATTTTGAAATGCTTCTAAAACCATTTCCAAAAAAGGTTTTATTAATTTATTCTTAAATTTTTTATAAAGGTCAACTGGAAGACCATCTGGTCCTGCACTTTTTCCTGATTTCATATTATCAATGGCTAGCCCAACTTCTTCTTGACTAATTTTAGACTCCAATATCTCCCTGTTTTCATTTGGAATACACGGTATAGATAGTTCGTTCAAAAACCCATTTAGTTTTGTTAAATCAGGTTCATTTTTGGTATCATATAATTTTTCATAGTAATCTCTAAAGGCTCTATTAATTTCTAAAGGATCTATAACTACCTGTCCGTTACTTATAATACTGGTAATTGGTGTTTTAATTTCCAATTGTTTAATCTGCCATGCTAATAATTTTCCTGATTTTTCACCTTGTTCATAAAAAGATTGTTTCAATCTTAGAAGACTCGAGGCAGCTCTATTCGCTGATTTTTTGTCGTATTCAGCTCTCAAAATCAGTAATTCATTCTCCAACCTTGGGTCACTTCCCGCATACACTTTTTCCTGAAGATTTTTTATTTTATGTTCCAATTTAGCTCTCTCCTCTCGAGTCTTCTTAGATTTTGATCCTGTATAACTAATAATATGTCCCCTAATAAAAGCTTTGAAAGCCTCCCACTTTACACATGCTGATGTTTGTGTAGTATTGATGTCAAAGAACTCGTCTATCTGTTTTTCTATATACTTGACAAATTCCTCATCCTGAAGCCATTTATGCTGAAATTGCCATCTACCTGATTCCTTTATCAATTTTTTATCTACATATATTAGACAACAGGGTGCATGATCAGAGATCACGATGTTATCATAAAAGCAGTTTTGAATCTTGGACCTTAATTCTGTGGAAATCAAAAAATAATCAATACGTGAGAATGTCTTGTAGGTACTGGAATAACAAGAATAGGCTTTAACTTGTGGTTTCATTTCTCTCCATATATCTAACAATCTCAATTCTTTCATAAAATGATTAATAGTCATCCTACATCCAATGTGCGTACAATCCAGTCCTGTTGATCTATCCACACCTGGATTCAATGTACAATTAAAATCCCCTGCTATTATATGTTGCCCTGTAAGTGATGATAAGATGAGAAATAAATTAGCAAAGAACTTCTGGTCATCTATATTGGGACCATATAAGTTCACAAGATTTATATTTTCTAATAGCAAAGAACCTTGAATGATTACATATCTTCCAAATTTGTCTCCAATTACATTTTTCACTTGAAAAGGAACTGATTTATGTATGAGAGTCATAACTCCCCTGGCTCGGGATGAAAATGAAGAGGTGAATACACTTCCCTGCCATCTACTCCTAATTCTTTTAACATCCTCCTCTATCAGATGAGTTTCTTGTAAAAACACAATTCTTGAACCCATGTCCTTTATTTTATTCATAACTTGTTTAAGTTTTTTTAAATTTTGTAGACCTCTGCAATTCCATGAAGTTAAATTAAGATTAACACTTTGGTCCATGATCAATAGAGAGTTTGGGATTACCTTGCAGTGTAAACATGCTCATACAGAGAAGCAAAAACATGAGTGGTTGAACATTCATCCTACAAACTACACACAAACAAATTTCCCCTTCCCACACTTGTGGCAAACCCCCCAAAATCAAAAGAAAAATTCTGTCTCCCGATATAGCCATCGACCGTTCCACACCCACGGGGAACAGCCTAAGCCACTCCTTCTTCATCCTCCCAATCACCCTAACTCTACTGCTTTTAATGACGTAACATTAACTCTCCTCTGTAGTTTTCCAACTTAACTCCAAAATTTTTAACAACTTTGTACATCATAGTTTTTTTTTTTTTTTTTTTTTTTTTTTGTTTTTGTTTTGTTTTTTTTAATATATAATACAATCTATATTTTGTAAACTTACTATTTACTTCAAGTCAGTCAGATGCCTGTGCAAATGCTTAATTATTCTACCTTATATTTTGTTCATGCTTAGCTCCCACCAGTCTCTTCTTCTTCTTTGATCTTCTTGATGAACTCCTGCGCCTCCTCTGGGGTCTTGAAGATGTGGGTTCTGCCCTCATACGTGGTCAGCAGTCTCGCAGGATAGATTACACCATGACGAATCCCAAGGTTGCGCAGCTCCTTACGTACGGGATCAAACTGCTTCCTCAATTGCTGGATTCCTGTGGCCAAATCTGGGTAGAACCGCACCTGCTGGTCCTGGTGTTTAATCTCTCCTTTAGCACGTGCAGCGTTGAAGATCTTCATCCTGTCTCTGTTGCTTAGAAACTTCATAATTAAGGTCCTCGGCGGTCCCTTATCTCTCCGTGGGCCAATACGATGTGCTTTTTCCAGAACCACTGCTGATTGCAACTCCTCGCTGCCCAGCACCTCCGGAATCCACTTTTCCAGAAAGGAACATACGTCCCGACCTTCTGATTCCTCTGGAAGACCCACCAGCCTCAAATTATTCTGTCTCGACCGAGATTCCAAATCCAAAATATTATCTTCCAGAGATTTATTTTTTTTTTCCAAAGTGCGCACCTTTAATTGAAGACGGGTGACGTCATCTTCAGCACTAGCGAGACGGAGCTCCATCTGCGCCGTTCGTTCTACACAGTCACCCAATTCCTTTCTTATTCCTTCCAGCGCTGTCATAATCCCATCAAATCTAGAGGAAAAGTCCGCTCTCATTGAACTCATGGCAGCCATCAGCGCATCTGCGCCATTCCCCGCAGAAATCGCACCGCCGCCAGCCTCCTCCGCCATATATGGAGCCTTGTTTGCTGCGTCACAGACCTGAAAGTCCGTTAATTTGGACTGTTTCGGCGGCTCGCTTTTTCCTTTTCCTGGTTTTCCAGCCTTAGGCTTCGCCGACATATCCTCGCCCAAATGCTGGGATACGTTCTGTCCCAAATGAGAGAGTTATTTGCCGATTTTTTTCTCCAGGAGCAGAGCAGAGCGAGACACGTCCGTCCTACGTGGCAGCCATAACCGGAAGTCCTGGTTTCTACTTTTAATTATTAATTTCATAGCACTGCTTTTACATGAGTAGAATTTCTGGCTACTATACCCACCTTTCATTCATTCATTCATTTTCTTCCGCTAAATCCTTTTCGGGTCGCGGGGGGGCTGGAGCCTATCCCAGCATCTTTGGGCGAGAGGCAGGGTCCACCCTGGACAGATCGCCAGTCCATCGCAGGGCCAACACAGAGAGACAGACAACCATTCACTCTCACAGTCATACCTAAGGACAATTTAGAATCCCCAGTTTTTTTGATGCCAATTAACCTAACTTGCCCACCTATGATCATATAATTTAAGTATGCATGAGTAAATTACTATTATGAATGTTTTTTCCTGGTCAATACTAGAAGTCATTTGTAGGGGCGGCAGATCCAAAAGAATCTGCTGTTTTTATCTACCCTGACATCATCAAAGGGACCTTCCTCATTAGGAAACCCTTTCAGGACCTGGTCAGGGGGTAAATAAGTCTCTGGGGTGCTGCAGGACCACCGGACAGGGATGGGGAGGACACCGACGGTGGTAGTTGACGGCCTTTGATCAAATGTATGATGCACTGGAGAGGAGTGGTGCGGCAACGCTGGACATCAGTGAGGATGCCGAGCTTCGCTGATCGCAATGCGGAGCAGTTTTTTCACCTTGGAAGGCTGGTTTGAGGATATGAGTGTGGATTCTGTGCTGTAGAAATGGCACCTAAAAAAGCACAACCCTACAATGAGGAAGAGACGGACGAGATAAAACATTCACTAAACTTTATGTCAGAAGAAATTAGTAAAATGTAAAACTCAGACTTGACAATGTCATTGTAAGCTGTTTAAACATCATATACCACACGTACGCCAGGGCTACAGTGAGAGTAGGTAGCACTGAAACAGAGGACGATTCACTGGGGGAAATGCAATCTCTGGAAAATCAGGTCCTTCAATTTTTTGATTCTAAAGATATTTTTGTCGATGGAAATGCCATCTCAGCTTGCCACACGCTGCCATAAAAGGATAATAAGGCAAAACCAGCCATTATCATTTGGTCTGCAAAAAGAAAAGCTAAGCTTGATCTGTTAAGGCAAAGCAGTAAACTTAGAGGGACGGATGTATATGTTAATGAACATTTAAGTAAGAAAAATACTGATATTTCAAGGTAGGACAGAGTCCTACCTTGGGATCGTGGGTTCGATCCCAGCCCCCGACCAACAGTGATCTGTGTGGAGTTTGCATGTTCTCCCCGTGTTGCGTGGGTTTACTCCGGGATTTCTCCGGTTTCCTCCCACATGCCAAAAACATGCATGTTAGGTTAATTGGCTGTTCTAAATTGTCCCTAGATATCTGTTTCCTATAGGCCCTTAGAATAGAGGGTTAGTATTAATGAAAGCGCTTTGAGTGGTCTTTGTGACTAGAAAAGCGCTATATAAGTGCAGGTTAGTTAGTTAGTTAGTTAGTTAGTTAGTCCTAAAGAAGCAGAATAAAATACAAGCAACTTGGACAAGAAACTAAAGTATGGATTAAATTAAATAGGACACCAGAGGAGGCCAAAGTTGTCATGTAAGAGAGCTCATGGATTTGGACAAATTCAATTACTAGACTTAGTGTTTGCTGAAAAGCTTGTTAAACCATGGATCTGACATAATTGGTTATGAACACCAACTGCACTCAAATCTTTACATCAGGAAGTAAACTCTGTTTGAAATCATTTGAATATACAGAATACAAAACAACATGATACTGAAGCTATTATTGATCCTGTGAATAATTTTTATGGCAGCTTACACCATCTTGCAATTACTTTACAGAAGAGGAACTAAAAATAATGTTTCTGACATTTTCAATAATTCATTTTAACAGTAGAAGTCTTAGTATGATTTTTTCCTCATCCATGACTGCTTGTTACGGTACAACTTAAAATTTCTCTGTTGTAGCAATTTCTGAGACTTGGTTAAAAGATGGATAAGTTAACATTATGCAAATGAGAGGCTATGACTTATATTCAACCAACAGAATAAATAAGAAGGGAGGAGGTGTAGCCTTGTATGTTAGGTCTTAGATTAGATTAGATTAGATTCAACTTTATTGTCATTACACATGTATGAATACAAGGTAACGAAACACAGTTTAGCATCCAATCAGAAGTGCAAAGGACAGCAGTGCAGTATATACGGTAATTAACAGTATGTGCAATTTAAGCAAATATATGCAAATATATGCTATAGGTCTTCCTACCAATGTCAAATTGTTGAAAATATCTTTTGTTGTAGAAAGTATAATGGAATGTATTACAATTGAAATAATAACAGAAAATGCTAAAAACATTATTATAGGACTTCCGGTTATGGCTGCCACGTAGGACGGACGTGTCTCGCTCTGCTCTGCTCCTGGAGAAAAAAAATCGGCAAATAACTCTCTCATTTGGGACAGAACGTATCTCAGCATTTGGGCGAGGATATGTCAGCGAAGCCTAAGGCTGGAAAACCAGGAAAAGGAAAAAGCGAGCCGCCGAAACAGTCCAAATTAACGGACTTTCAGGTCTGTGACGCAGCAAACAAAACTCCATATATGGCGGAGGAGGCTGGCAACGGTGCGATGTCTGCGCGGGGAGGCGCAGATGCGCTGATGGCTGCCATGAGTTCAATGAGAGCGGACTTTTCCTCTAGATTTGATGGGATTATGACAGCGTTGGAAGGAATAAGAAAGGAATTGGGTGACTGTGTAGAACGAACGGCGCAGATGGAGCTCCGTCTCGCTAGTGCTGAAGATGACGTCACCCGTCTTCAATTAAAGGTGCGCACTTTGGAAAAAAAAAATAAATCTCTGGAAGATAATATTTTGGATTTGGAATCTCGGTCGAGACAGAATAATTTGAGGCTGGTGGGTCTTCCAGAGGAATCAGAAGGTCGGGACGTATGTTCCTTTCTGGAAAAGTGGATTCCGGAGGTGCTGGGCAGCGAGGAGTTGCAATCAGCAGTGGTTCTGGAAAAAGCACAACGCATTGGCCCACGGAGAGATAAGGGACCGCCGAGGACCTTAATTATGAAGTTTCTTAGCAACAGAGACAGGATGAAGATCTTCAACGCTGCACGTGCTAAAGGAGAGATTAAACACCAGGACCAGCAGGTGCGGTTCTACCCAGATTTGGCCACAGGAATCCAGCAATTGAGGAAGCAGTTTGATCCCGTACGTAAGGAGCTGCGCAACCTTGGGATTCGTCATGGTGTAATCTATCCTGCGAGACTGCTGACCACGTATGAGGGCAGAACCCACATCTTCAAGACCCCAGAGGAGGCGCAGGAGTTCATCAAGAAGATCAAAGAAGAAGAAGAGACTGGTGGGAGCTAAGCATGAACAAAATATAAGGTAGAATAATTAAGCATTTGCACAGGCATCTGACTGACTTGAAGTAAATAGTAAGTTTACAAAATATAGATTGTATTATATATTAAAAAAACAAAACAAAACAAACAAAAAAAAAACTATGATGTACAAAGTTGTTAAAAATTTTGGAGTTAAGTTGGAAAACTACAGAGGAGAGTTAATGTTACGTCATTAAAAGCATTAGAGTTAGGGTGATTGGGAGGATGAAGAAGGAGTGGCTTAGGCTGTTCCCCGTGGGTGTGGAACGGTCGATGGCTATATCGGGAGACAGAATTTTCTTTTGATTTTGGGGGGTTTGCCACAAGTGTGGGAAGGGGAAATTTGTTTGTGTGTAGTTTGTAGGATGAATGTTCAACCACTCATGTTTTTGCTTCTCTGTATGAGCATGTTTACACTGCAAGGTAATCCCAAACTCTCTATTGATCATGGACCAAAGTGTTAATCTTAATTTAACTTCATGGAATTGCAGAGGTCTACAAAATTTAAAAAAACTTAAACAAGTTATGAATAAAATAAAGGACATGGGTTCAAGAATTGTGTTTTTACAAGAAACTCATCTGATAGAGGAGGATGTTAAAAGAATTAGGAGTAGATGGCAGGGAAGTGTATTCACCTCTTCATTTTCATCCCGAGCCAGGGGAGTTATGACTCTCATACATAAATCAGTTCCTTTTCAAGTGAAAAATGTAATTGGAGACAAATTTGGAAGATATGTAATCATTCAAGGTTCTTTGCTATTAGAAAATATAAATCTTGTGAACTTATATGGTCCCAATATAGATGATCAGAAGTTCTTTGCTAATTTATTTCTCATCTTATCATCACTTACAGGGCAACATATAATAGCAGGGGATTTTAATTGTACATTGAATCCAGGTGTGGATAGATCAACAGGACTGGATTGTACGCACATTGGATGTAGGATGACTATTAATCATTTTATGAAAGAATTGAGATTGTTAGATATATGGAGAGAAATGAAACCACAAGTTAAAGCCTATTCTTGTTATTCCAGTACCTACAAGACATTCTCACGTATTGATTATTTTTTGATTTCCACAGAATTAAGGTCCAAGATTCAAAACTGCTTTTATGATAACATCGTGATCTCTGATCATGCACCCTGTTGTCTAATATATGTAGATAAAAAATTGACAAAGGAATCAGGCAGATGGCAATTTCAGCATAAATGGCTTCAGGATGAGGAATTTGTCAAGTATATAGAAAAACAGATAGACGAGTTCTTTGACATCAATACTACACAAACATCAGCATGTGTAAAGTGGGAGGCTTTCAAAGCTTTTATTAGGGGACATATTATTAGTTATACAGGATCAAAATCTAAGAAGACTCGAGAGGAGAGAGCTAAATTGGAACATAAAATAAAAAGTCTTCAGGAAAAAGTGTATGCAGGAAGAGATCCAAGGTTGGAGAATGAATTACTGATTTTGAGAGCTGAATACGACAAAAAATCAGCGAATAGAGCTGCCTCGAGTCTTCTAAGATTGAAACAATCTTTTTATGAACAAGGTGAAAAATCAGGAAAATTATTAGCATGGCAGATTAAACAATTGGAAATTAAAACACCAATAACCAGTATTATAAGTAATGGACAGGTAGTTATAGATCCTTTAGAAATTAATAGAGCCTTTAGAGATTACTATGAAAAATTATATGATACCAAAAATGAACCTGATTTAACAAAACTAAATGGGTTTTTGAACAAACTATCTATACCGTGTATTCCAAATGAAAACAGGGAGATATTGGAGTCTAAAATTAGTCAAGAAGAAGTTGGGCTAGCCATTGATAATATGAAATCAGGAAAAAGTGCAGGACCAGATGGTCTTCCAGTTGACCTTTATAAAAAATTTAAGAATAAATTAATAAAACCTTTTTTGGAAATGGTTTTAGAAGCATTTCAAAATAATAATTTACCATCATACATAAATAATGCCTTAATTATACTGCTGCCAAAACCAGGTAAGCCCTCTAATAAATGTGAAAATATGAGACCAATAAGCCTATTAAACGCCGACCTTAAGATAATCTGTAAAATTTTAGCAAGACGAATACAAGAAATTTTACCAAATATTATTAATCGAGATCAGAATGGCTTTATAAAGGGTAGACAAGGCTTCCATAATGTAAGAAGACTATTTAATATTATTTATTTTAATAAAGAAGCACCGGATACAGCTCTCCTATCATTGGACGCCGAAAAGGCCTTTGATAGAGTTGAATGGCCCTTTCTTTTTGAAGTCCTACAAAGGTTTGGACTTGGAAATAATTTCATAAAATGGGTTCAAATAATATACAATAATGCTACAGCAGAAATCCTAACAAATAACAATATTTCAAAACCAATAAAAATCAATAGAGGATGTCGACAAGGCTGTCCACTTTCACCTTTACTGTTTACTATGGCAATTGAACCTTTAGCGATAGCGATACGTTTACATTCACAAATATATGGAATTAAAGTTGGACCAACAGAACATAAAATCTCCCTGTACGCCGATGATATAATTTTGTTTATGTCGAATCTAAAAAAATCAATTCCAACCTTGTTGAATTTAATAAAGAATTTTGGGGAAATATCAGGATATAAAATAAATAAAACTAAATCTTCAATATTAATGCTAAATGAGACCCAGAGAAATTACCCAGCCCCTGAGGTAAATCAATTCAATGTTGTAAATCAGTTTAAATATTTAGGAATCCAAATTATGCCTAAGCTAGAATCAGTCGCCAGTGTCAACTATGAAGCCTTAATGTCAGATATCAATGAGTTAACTCAGAGATGGATGTCACTACCAATGTCGATGATCGGGAGAATCAATATACTTAAAAGTAATATTTTACCTAAAATACTTTATTTATTTCAATACATTCCCTTATCACCACCTTTAGATCTATTCTCAAGAATAAAAAAAAAGTTAGTGGAATTTATATGGAACAACAGGAGGGCTAGATTACGTTTGTCTTTATTATATTTACCATTTGATCGTGGAGGTCTGAAATGTCCAAATTTTATGTTGTATTATTGGTCGGCACAACTGAGGTCTATGACATATTATTTTTCATCAAATGATCTCCCTCACTGGACTGAAATGGAATCATACAATTTACCTTTACCTCTTCCCATATTCATATACTCAGATTCGGCAAAAAAATTACAAAAACAAGTTAAAAATCCATTTGTAAAGCATATGATCAAAATATGGTGTGAAGCTAAAAACTATTTAAAAGAACCACAGTTATTGTCACAATTTAGTCCAATATGGGGTAATCAATATTTTAAACCAGGGAGAGCGGACGCTGTATTTAAAGTATGGAATTTAAAAGGGATACAAAAGATTCAGGATTTATATTTGCCATGTGCAGACAACATAATGTCTTTTGAAGAGCTGAGGATCAAATTTAATCTCAATAGAACACATTTTTTTAAATATCTTCAACTTAGAAACTTTATTCGATCAAATCAAAATAAAGCTCTCACTCGACCTATTTATTCATCCTTGGAAAAAATGATGATGAAAGATAGTAAAAGAAAGGGTATTATTTCAGAGTTTTATAACTCATTGACACTATCTTCAAGTGAAAATTCACTGAAAAGATTAAACTACTGGAAAGAAGATCTGCAAATTGAAATTTCAGAGGAACAATGGGAATTGGCTTGTACAGAAGCTCAAACCAAATCAATAAATGCACGCCTTAAATTGATACATTTCAAATGGTTAATGCGGATGTATGTTACACCGGAGGAGTTAAATAGATACAACAAAAATATACCAGATACATGCACAAAATGCATGGAAAGTAAAGGAACCCTATTTCATTGTTTATGGGAATGTAGATTAATAAGAATGTTTTGGGAAGAGGTGAGGGTAACAATTGAAAAAATAATCTCAAAACAAATCATATTGAATCCTAAACTGTTTTTGTTGGGTCTGTACCCAGAAAAGCATAATTTTAATAAAAGTGAAAGAACATTCATAGACCTCAGTTTGCTTAATGCCAAAAAATGTATTGCACTATTATGGAAAAAGACTCATAGACCAGATGTGACTCAGTGGTTAAGACAGATGTTAACAAACCTTCCATTAGAAAGAATAACATATATACTGAAATCAAAGGAAATTGTGTTTGAGAATATATGGAGACCTTTTATTGATTATGTAAAAAATTTAAACATAACTCTTGAAGAAGAAGGTGAATGATGTGTGTGGACCTTGTAAATTCCAAACTGGTGAACATAATATGTATACTAATGTATTGGATTGTCTAGACTAAACAGAGGAGCATTGTTGAAGACTTGATTTTGTTGGTGGTTGTTGGTGTTTTTAGTGCATTTTTTTTTTGTAGTACTTTAGTGTTAGTGTTTGATTGTTTGTATCATGTTTGTTAAAAAAAAAAAAGGTTCAATAAAGATATTGTGGAAAAAAAAAAAAAACATTATTATAAGTTGTGTTTACAGAGCCCCAAATGCGAGCATTGATTTATTCACAGATAAATTGTGAGAAATTTATAGTAAAATAAACAACAAAACCAGATTTTTATCTGTGGGGATTTCAATGTTGACCTTTTCAATCCTTATGGGAAAACACAAATTACTGAATTTATTGATTCCATGTTTAGTAATCACTACTGAGAGAGAAGAAGAGGATCTTCAGGTCGGGGAGCAGGGAGATGCTGAAGTCTGTACAGAAGGTGCTAAGGAGGAAGATCAGAGAAGGCAAGGACAGCTTCAGGAAGAAGATGGAGGACAAGCTGCAACAGAGCAACACCGGCGGGGTCTGGAGAAACCTTAAAACCATCTTTGGGCTCCAGAATACCTCCTCCAAGGCCACAGGGGGCAGGGAGTGGGTGAACAATCTGAACCTATTTTTAATAGGTTTGACCAACCATCCTCCCCCCCCCCCCGCCTGCACAACAACCACTGCTGCCTCTACCGTCATCGAGACCTGCTGTCCACCCCCCCCCCACCACCACCAACATCCCCCCACTCCCAGCACACAGCCCCCCAGCCTGACCCTCACTAAGACCCAGGTGAGGGCGGAGCTGAGGAAGATCAAGGCAAGGAAAGCCTTGGGTCCGGAATGCATCAGTGCGAAGCTCCTGAAGTCCTGCGCAGACCAGCTGTGTGGGATTGTGGAGTACATCTTTAACCTGAGCCTGAAGCTCGGGAGGGTACCACAGTTGTGGAAAACATCTTGTGTGGTACCCGTACCAAAGACTTCCCACCCCAGAGAACTGAACAGCTACAGACCAGTGGCCCTGACGTCTCACCTGATGATGACCCTGGAGAGACTGCTCCTTGCTCACCTCTGCCCCCTGGTGGGACCAGCGATGGATCCACTCCAGTTCGCCTACCAGCATGGCATTGGGGTGGAGGATGCAGTGATCTTCCTCCTTCACCGTTCCCTGTTCCACCTGGAGAAGCCTGAGAACGTGGTGAGGATCATGTTCTTTGACTTCTCCAGTGCTTTCAACACCATCCAACCGATGATCCTGAGGGACAAGCTGCTGTGTGCAGGGGTGGACCAGCACCTGTCATCATAGATCCTGGACTACCTCACAAACCGGCCACAGTTTGTGAGAACCCAAGATTGTGTGTCCGACACGGTCATCGGTAGCACGGGGGCCCCCCAGGGAACGGTTTTGGCTTCCTTCCTGTTCACCCTTTATACTGCGGACTTCTCACACAACACAACACACTGCCATCTACAGAAGTTCTCTGATGACTCTGCGATCGTCGGCCTCATCTCCAATGGAGATGAAGCTGAGTACAGAGGACTTGTCCAGGACTTTGTGGACTGGTGCCATCGGAACTGCCTCCAAATCAACGCGAGAAAAACTAAGGAGCTGGTGGTGGATTGCCGCAGGCAAGGACAACCCCTCACAGCACCAGTAAACATCCAGAGAACAGACATTGAGATGGTGTCATGCTACAAGTACCTGGGTGTTCATTTGAACAATAAACTAGACTGGCCACACAATACTGACGCACTCTACAAGAAGGGACAGCGCAGGTTGTTCCTACTGAGGAGGCTCAGGTCTTTTAGTGTACAAGGGGTGCTCCTGAATACCTTCTACAATTCAGTGGTGGCATCAGCCATCACTTTTGGAGTGGTCTGCTGGGGCAGTGGCATCACAGCAGCCGATAGGAACAGACTGAACAAACTGGTCAAGAAAGCTAGCTCTGTCCTGGGGCAGCGCCTTGAACCAGTGGAGGAGATAGGAGAGCGAAGGATGGTGGCTAAGCTGTCATCTCTGCTCGAATCCGAGTTCCACCCTATGCAGGACATACTGAACGCACTGAGGAGCTCATTTAGCAGTAGGCTACATCATCCTAGGTGCGCGACCGAGAGGTTTCGCAGGTCCTTCCTACCTACGGCTGTCAGACTGTATAACCTAAGCGTGGCTGCTCGCAGAGATAGCAAAAAAATGTGATGACCTAGTAGTATTGAATGCAAAAGACGCAACAGACTTGCACAAAATGGTCCCCTCCAGTATACAACTGGGACAATATCAATCGCTACGGAGGGTGACAATATGTATGGATACATATTCATACTATGTGGGGTAACTAAATAGACGGTTATGCTGTTTATTCCATCTAGCTACAATGCTCCGCACTGTGTATATATATTTATATATTTATGTGTACATATGTATAGTCACTGCTCTTTTTTCTTATTTCCTAAATTATTGCTCTGAGTGTTGCTATCCCTGTGCTGTTTCAATCCTGGAATTTCCCCATTGTAGGACTAATAAAGGCTTATCTTATCTTATCTTATCTTAGCATGGGCTTTTTTCCCTTTATCCCATATCCCAGCAGAATAACAGTGAACTCTGCTACACTGATGACATTTTCTTAAATATTATTGTAGGAAAAATAACTAGTGGTCTTGCTGTTAGTGATGCGAGTGATCATTTGCCTATTTTTGTTGCTCTTGATTTAAATGTTAAAGATTATGAAGAAAAAGATAATACGTTTTTGACAAGGCAAGTAACAGAAAATGCTATTAAGAATATTAAGGATGACTTTAAAATTCAAGACTGGAGCAAAGTATATGCAAATAATGTTGATTAAGTGTATGATGCATTTGTTTCTATTATATCAAATTTATATAATATGCATTGTCCCCTGTTATCCGAAATGCTAAACAATAAATATAAAACGTAGCCATGGATGACAAAGGGTTTTCAAAATGCTTGTAGGAAGAAAAATGTTTTATATAAACACTTTATGACGTTAAAAACTGTGGAATCTTAAAATAAAAATAAAATGTATAAAAATAAACTGACAAGTATTTTGAGATTTAGTAAAAAGAAGTATTATAGTGAGATATTGGGGAAAAAAATAAGACAAATATGAACAACACCTGGAAATCATTAAAAGAAACAATAAATAAGAATAAAATTTATGGAAAAAATCTATCTTATTTGTACTCTGATAATGAAATTATTAGTGGCAATAATAAAATTGCAGATAAGTTCAATGAATAAATACTTTATTAATGTTGGGAAAACAATAGCCAAATCTACTGTAGAACCCATCGATAATAGTAAGTATGACATTTTACGAATAAATACTCATTCTATGTTTATTAAGGAGACAGATGGAAAAAGAGATTCTTCATATTCCTTCTAAATACAAAAATAAAAAAATTTACAAATTGTAACAGTCATGACATGGTCCTGAATAAAAATATGATGACTGTATTGTTAAGCCTTTTATATACATTTGTAATTTATCACTGAAGTTGGGAAAATTTCCTAGACAAATCAAAGTTCAATTCAATTCAATTCAATTCAACTTTATTTATATAGCGCCATTTCACAACAACAGTCATCTCATAGCACTATCAACTGTAGGGAGGACCCCCACAGTTGCAGAAAGACCCCAGCAATCAGGCGATCCCCTGTGAGCAAGCACTTGGCGACGGTGGAGAGGAAAAACTCCCTTTTAACAGGAAGAAACCTCCAGCAGAACCAGGCTCAGGGAGGGGCAGTCATCTGCTGCGACTGGCTGGGGGGTGAGGGGACAGAGAAGAAGAAAAGAACAGACATGTAGAGAGCAAACAGCACGATGGGGACTCAATCTATGGGAGAGAACAAACAAATGTTAATGACCAGCAAAAAGAAAATATTTCATAGAGAGTGAGGAAAGGAGTGAGGCCCAGTGCATTACTGGAGGTCCCCCGGCTGACTAAACCTATTAGCAGCATAACTAAGGGAGGGTTCAGAAACACATGATCCCTCCCTAATTGTAGGCTATATCAAAAAGGTAGGTTTTAGCCCTATTCTTAAAAACAGAGATCGAGTCTGACTCCCGAATCCAGATTGGCAGCTGATTCCACAGGAGAGGAGCTTGATAACTGAAGGCTCTGCCTCCCATTGTACTTTTGGAGATTCTAGGTATTACAAGTAAACCTGCATTTTGGGAGCGTAGTGCTCTGTTAGGATGATACGGTAGTATCAGATCTTTTAAATAAAAAGGAGCCTGATTGTTTAGAGCTTTGTAAGTAAGAAGAAGGATTTTAAACTTAATTCTAAACTCTATGGGAAGCCAATGAAGGGAGGCCAGAACCGGAGAGATATGATCTCTCTTTCTAGTACCTGTTAAAACTCTTGCTGCAGCATTTTGGATCAGCTGAAGACTTTTTAAAGATGTTTTAGGACAGCCTGATAATAAAGAATTACAATAATCTAATCTCGAGCTAACAAAAGCATGGATCAGCTTCTCAGCATCACTCTGAGACAAGATGCTCCTAATCTTGGCAATATTACTAACTAACTAACTAACTAACCTGCACTTATATAGCGCTTTTCTAGTCACAAAGACCACTCAAAGCGCTTTTCATTAATACTAACCCTCTATTCTAAGGGCCTATAGGAAACAGATATCTAGGGACAATTTAGAACAGCCAATTAACCTAACATGCATGTTTTTGGCATGTGGGAGGAAACCGGAGAAATCCCGGAGTAAACCCACGCAACACGGGGAGAACATGCAAACTCCACACAGATCACTGTTGGTCGGGGGCTGGGATCGAACCCACGATCCCACGATCCCCACAATCCCCCGGCCAAGGGTAAACTGTGCTGCCGCAGTGCTAACCACTGCGCCACCGTGCAGCAAATTACGCAAATGATAGAAGGCAGTCTTAGAAACAAATTTAATATGTGAATTGAAGGACAAATCCTGATCAAAAATAACTCCAAGGTTCCTCACAGAGCTATTAAGAGAAAGAGTAACTGCATCCAAACTAAAAGTTTGATTTGGAAAGGAATTTCTAAGGTTTTTTGGACCAACAAGAATGACTTCAGTCTTATCTGAATTTAATAGCAGGAAATTACAAGTCATCCAAACTTTGATTTCCTTAAGACAGGCTTCTAACTTGGCTAATTGATTAGTATCATCTGGCTTCATTGACAGGTATAATTGTGTGTCATCTGCATAACAGTGAAAATGTATACAGTGCTTTCTAATAATGTTGCCTAACGGAAGCATATATAAACTAAAAAGAGTAGGGCCAAGCACAGATCCCTGTGGAACTCCATGACTAAGCTTTGAGCTGAGAGAAAACTCATCATTTACATGAACAAACTGGAACCTATCAGATAAATAAGATCTAAACCACTGCAACGAAGTTCCATTAAGTCCAACATAGTGTTCTAATCTATCAAGTAGAATATTATGATCAATAGTATCAAAAGCTGCACTAAGATCTAAAAGGACAAGTACAGAAACTAGTCCATTATCAGATGCAATGAGGAGGTCGTTAGTGACCTTCGCTAAGGCTGTTTCAGTGCTATGATGGATTCTAAACCCAGATTGAAACTCCTCAAATAAACCATTTCCCTGCAGGTGGTCAAATAATTGCGTAGCAACAACTCTTTCTAAGATTTTTGAAATGAAAGGGAGATTAGAGATTGGTCTATAGTTAGCTAAAGCTCCTGGATCTAGCGTTGGCTTTTTGAGTAAGGGTTTAATTACAGCCGTTTTAAAAGCCTGCGGTACATGGCCTAAAGTTAATGAAGAATTGATTATATGAAGAATAAAGCTACCAATAAGTGGGAAGACTTCTTTAAATAACCTGGTAGGAATAGGGTCTAAAAGACAAGTTGAAGGTTTGGATGAGGAAACTATTTTGTCTAACTCACAAAGGTCGATTGGAGTAAACTCATCAAGACAGACATCAATAGAAGGAGTTGTAGTAGTTACAGTATTTAACTGTGGGAAGAATCTGATTGATTTTATCTCTGATGGATGAAATTTTATTATTGAAAAAGTTCATAAAGTCCTGACTAGTAAGCTCTAAGGGAATGCTAGGATTGACAGAGTCCTGACTCTTTGTCAACCTGGCTACAGTACTGAAAAGAAACCTGGGATTATTCTTGTTCTCTTCTATTAATGCAGAGTAATAACTCGTTCTAGCTTTTCTAAGAGATTTTTTATAAATTAAAAGATGATTTCTCCAAGCTAAATAGATTTCATCTAAATTAGTAGAGCGCCTAAACTGTCTTTTCTAAAACAGTGTTTTAGAAAAGACAGGCAGGTAGGGAGGGGAGGAGGTGTTTTAATTTACATCAAAGAGAAATATAAATGTCAACTGGTTGATTTGAATACTTCACTTGAATGTTTAGCTGTTAATGTATGTCTCTCTCCGGTAATGAATTTCAACATTGCAGTAGTGTACAACCCACCGTCACACAACTCTTCCTTTTATAATGAATTAAGTGATCTGGTTAAACAACTTGAGAAGAACAGAGAAACAATAATTCATGGTGACTTTAATATCAACTGGTCTGATAAAAAAGACAAACAAAAACTGAAAAGCCTCATGACTAAATTTAATTACCAGCAAATCATCAAAGGACCCACCAGGATAACCAAACAATCCAGAACACTTATTGACATGGTATTTACTAATAAACCAGAACGAATAACCAGAACCTATAATCTTGTAACTGGTCTCTCAGATCATAACATGGTTCTTGCTGTCAGGAAACTTACTAAAAAGCGACTACAGTATTTTGGGGGAGTCGATATTGACAAATCAAATTTTATTATCCCCAAATCAAAAAATGAGGAGTTTGAACATTACTTAGAGAATCAAAATTGGGAGCAGCTCATGTCAACATGTGAAGTAGATGATTGTTGTAATTTTATAACTGCAACAATCACAAAGTCTATAGAAAAATTTTCAAAGCAAATTAAAAGTAGACAACAGAAGATTAGCCTACCATGGTTAAATAATGAAATAAGAAAACTTATGAAGAGGCGAGACTATGCACTGAAAACATCACTAACCTCCAAACTACAAAATGATCACCTTGTGTACAAAAGTTTAAGAAATAAAGTGGTACATGAGCTGCGAAAATCAAAAATATCTTATTACAATAAACTGATAGATCATGCAAAGGGTAACAACAGTTCCCTATGGAGGCATTTAAATAACTTAACTAATAAAAAAAACGATCAGAAGGGGGTAAAGGAACTTAGAATCAATGGCAAGACCGTCAGTGACAAGGCTACTTTGGCAAATGAATTTAATTCACACTTTGTGGGCTCTGTGGAAGACTTAACAAAAATTTTTGTGCTGCCAAATGTGCTCAACAACACAAATTCCATACTTCCAACAGATACTTTTCACATCGATGAGGTAAATGAGAAGTTAATTGCTGGTATTGTTAAAACACTGTCAAACTCAAAACTAATGATATCTACAATATGAGCACCTCCTTTCTCAAAATGCACAGCAAAATATTAATCAAACCACTGACTCATCTCATTAATCTCTCCATTAGGTCTAGTACATTTCCATCTGGCTGGAAAAAAGCTGTCGTCATACCAGTTCATAAATCAGGCAGTAAAGACGATATATGCAATTACCGCCCAATCTCTATCTTACCAGTCCTATCTAAGGTTCTTGAAAAAGTTGTAGCTACACAGCTGATAGACTACTTACAAGACAGTCAACTTCTTCATCCACATCAATTTGGTTTTAGACCAGGATACTCAACAGAAACAGCAAATTGTTGCCTTATTGAAAACGTCAAACAGTCCTTGGACAGGGGTAATGTGGTAGGAGCTGTTTTTCTAGATCTCAAAAAGGCTTTCGATACTGTAAACCACAGTTTACTTTTATCCAAAATGGTATCTTTTAACTTCTCCCCAAATACATTAGAATGGTTTGCATCTTATCTCCAGAATAGAGAACAGTGTGTAAAAGTTCACCAGGATAAATCCTCATTTTTAAACAACCGCATGGGTATCCCACAAGGGTCCATTCTTGGTCCTTTACTTTTCAGCATTTTTATTAATGACTTGCCGTTACACTGCTCAGCTGCAACATGCCAACTTTATGCAGATGATGCAGTTATTTACACAGCTGCCAAGACTCCAGCACAGGCTGCAGATGTACTGTCTACAAGTATGGTTGATGTCCAAGAGTGGCTCCTCAAGAACCATCTATTGCTGAACCTTCAGAAAACAGTCTCAATGTGCTTTTCAATCAAAAAATGTAACCTGCAACATTTTAAAGTTAATATACATGATCATGACATCAGTTTAGCTACAGAATTCAAATACCTTGGCATTGTACTAGATCCTCAACTCAAATTTAATCTTCATATAAAGAAAATTTCAAAAACAGTAAAAAAAAATCTGAACTGCTTTAAATTAATTAGATATTACATACCTTACGAAGCAGCTGCACTGTATATGCATTCTATGGTTTTTTCTCATATATCATACTGTTTGACAGTCTGGGCTCAAGCAGCCCCTTCCACAATAAGACATATAGGTTCATTATATAATCAAACCCTAAAAATCTTGGACAAAAAGCCCATTAGGTGGCATCACTGTAATGTTTTAAAAAAATACAACCTATTGAGTTTTGAGAGCTTCATTGACCTCTGTCTTCTGAAATTAACGTTCAAATGTTTCCATAAATCAGCACCCGAGCCACTTGCTGGTTTCGTCCAAAGACAGGACAGCAGCAGAGCCACCAGGAGTTCTGTTAACAATAACTGTAAAATATTCCACCGCAGAACCACATTTGGACAAACAGCTTTCTCTATAAAGGGCAGTCACATCTGGAACACAATGCCAAATGAAATTAAAATAATAACGGACTTTAAAACATTCACTAAAAATGTTAAAAACTGGCTGAAAAATAAACAAGAATGTACTCATGTATGAATTATTTGTCTGCAAAGTGAGAGTGAATGAAGGGAAGGAATAAATGTGTTTGTTTATAGTGAGTGACGGAGGGAGGAAGGCCTGAAATAGGCAAATGTGAGTTATGTTATATGTGTTAAATGTGAGTCAGGCTGTTATATTTGTGTATTTATAATATTTTATAATATATGTGTATTTATAATATTTATAATATTTATGTTAAATGTGAGTCAGGCTGTTATATTTGTGTATTTATAATATTTATAATATTTATAATTGTGTATTTATAATTTTTCTGCATTGATGTATGTGGTTATTGTGTATATTTTTTATCTTGATTCTTTTTTCTAAAGCCCATCCAGGGACAAGAGTTGCAAATTAGCTAATAGCTATACACTCTATGTGCAACACATCAGATTGATTGTCTTTGATTAATTGTCTATGTTTATTGCACTGTCCCTGTCAAATAAACTAATCTACTACTACTGCCATTTTCTTTCTAATTGATGAGTCTTCTGTTTTAAGCTACGAGTTTCTGTGTTGAACCAAGGAGTTAAAAATCTCTGATTAGACTTTTTCTTTTTTAAGGGAGCCACCAAGTCTAGAGCCTGATGCAGAGAAGCTGAAACACTATCCACCATGTTATCAATTACAGAAGGAGCAAGCTGTCTATAGCTTATTTCCGTTGTGTTGACACATGGCATAGAGGAAACAATCTGCATAAATTTGGAAACAGCATCATCTGAGAGGCATCTACTGTGATGATATTTTTCTTTAGGAGCCAAATAGTCAGAAATAGTAAAATCAAAGGTTAGCAGACAATGGTCTGACAGTACAGGGTTATGAGGAGACACTACAAGATTTTCTATTTCTATGCCATATGTCAGAACAAGGTCCAATGTATGGTGGAGGTAATGAGTAGAATTTCCTACTTTCTGAGAAAACCCAATCGAGTCTAATATTGAATTAAAAGCCACATTAAGGCAGTCACTATCTACATCCACATGTATATTAAAGTCCCCTACTGTAATTATTCTATCAGATTTCAGCACTAAATCAGCTAAGAAATCAGGAAATTCGGATAAAAATTCTGAATAGGTTGATGGGGGACGATAAACTATGGCAAATAAAATTGGGTTTAACCTGGAATTGCTAAAGTGCCCAATACTGAGGACCAGGCCCTCAAAGGAATTATAACATGTTTTTTGCTTTACATTAACTAGTAATTTGGAATGGTAAATTGATGCTACTCCTCCTCCACGACCAGAACTTCTGGGATTTTGACAGTTTAAATAACCAGAGGGAGTTGATTCATTTAAACCAACATAATCCTCTTGTCCTAACCAAGTCTCTGTAAGGGAAATTAAATCAATCTGATGATCAATTAACAGATCATGGACTAACAGAGACTTGGGAGTTAGAGACCTAATATTTAATAAACCACATTTAATTTTTAAATTATGAGGAGGAACAGAGGCCAAATCATTCAATTTAGAGGCTTTATGTTTAATTTGAGTTTTACCAATATTTTGCTTTATCACTTTGGGATGCTTATACATTATATTTTTATTTACTTTGGAGGGAGCAGACAACGATTCTCTGATGGGGAAGACAGGGTTCATAAAATAAAGTTCATAAAATAATTCCTTTGCATAAAAATGGTGATACACACATATTCTCAAATTATAGGCCAATCTCTCTGTTACCACAGTTTTCAAAAATTCTGGAAGAATTATTTGTTACAAGGTTGGAAAATTTTATTGCTAAATATAATTTACTTTGTGACCAACAATATGGTTTCAGAAAAAAACGGACTACATCACTTGCACTTTTAGATTTTTTAGAACAAGTTTCAAATGCAATTGAAAGTAAGAAATATGATCTTGCAATTTTTTTTAGACCTACAAAAAGCTTTTGATACTGTTGATCATAAACTACTCTTGGGTGAATTAAAGCAGTATGGTATCAGAGGACTGGCTTATGATTGGTTATGCAGTTACCTGGAAGACAGATATCAATATGTTCATATTAACAATACTGATTCAAATTTGTTAAAGGTAACGTGGTGTACCACAAGGGTCTGAGCTTGGCCCATTATTGTTTATTTTGTATATTAATGATTTATGTTTGATTTCCAAGTCAGTGAAGTGTATTTTGTTTGCTGATGACACAACTTTTATTTGTAGTAGGGAACATGATGAGCAGTTTCTGGATACAGTGGAACCTGAATTACAGACTATTAAGAAACAGTTTGACTTAAATTGTCTCTTCATCTCGGTAAAACTAAATGTATAATATTTGGAAATTCCACAGCAAACACCAATAGAAAACTCAAAATAAATGATGTTGAAATTGATATAGTTCTGGAAACTAGTGATGACAAAGTCCAAACAGTGTTTTGGTATGTACCGAAACCTAGGTGGAACTTCAGATTCGAACCACTGTTCCGAGGTTTGTATTAGAAAGAGGATGTCGCATGACTGTTCCATGTTGTGTTCCATTACGTCACCGACTGTTTTGAAACATCACAGTTGTTTTATATCAGTGAAACACAAGTGAATACGCGATGACTTTGTTATCCCGTTTCTAAAATGGAATAATAAATAAAATATTACCATTACACAATATGAAAATGCCTATTCTATGCACTATATACAGTATATATATATGCACAGTGGGGCAAAAAAGTATTTAGTCAGCCACCAATTGTGCAAGTTCTCCCACTTAAAAGATGAGAGAGGTCTCCAATTTTCATCATAGGTATACCTCAACTATGAGAGACAAAATGAGAAAAAAAAAAAAAATCCAGAAAATCACAATGTCTGATTTTTAAAGAATTTATTTGCAAATTATGGTGGAAAATAAGTATTTGGTCACCTACAAACAAGCAAGACTTCTGGCTCTCACAGACCTGTAACTTCTTCTTTAAGAGGCTCCTCTGCCTCCACTCGTTACCTGTATTAATGGCACCTGTTTGAACTCATTATCAGTATAAAAGACACGTGTCCACAACCTCAAACAGCCAGACTCCAAACTCCACTATGGCCAAGACCAAAGAGCTGTCAAAGGACACCAGAAACAAAATTGTAGACCTGCACCAGGCTGGGAAGACTGAATCTGCAATAGGTAAGCAGCTTGGTGTGAAGAAATCAACTGTGGGAGCAATTATTAGAAAATGGAAGACATACAAGACCACTGATAATCTCCCTCGATCTGGGGCTCCACGCAAGATCTCACCCCGTGAGGTCAAAATGATCACGAGAACGGTGAGCAAAAATCCCAGAACCACACGGGGGGACCTAGTGAATGACCTGCAGAGAGCTGGGACCAAAGTAACAAAGGCTACATCAGTAACACACTACGCTGCCAGGGACTCAAATCCTGCAGTGCCAGACGTGTCCCCCTGCTTAAGCCAGTACATGTCCAGGCCCGTCTGAAGTTTGCTAGAGAGCATTTGGATGATCCAGAAGAGGATTGGGAGAATGCCATATGGTCAGATGAAACCAAAATAGAACTTTTTGGTAAAAACTCAACTTGTAGTGTTTGGAGGAGAAAGAACACCATACCTACTGTGAAGCATGGGGGTGAAAACATCATACTTTGGGGCTGTTTTTCTGCAAAGGGACCAGGATGACTGATCCGTGTAAAGGAAAGAATGAATGGGGCCATGTATCGTGAGATTTTGAGTGAAAACCTCCTTCCATCAGCAAAGGCATTGAAGATGAAACGTGGCTGGGTCTTTCAGCATGACAATGATCCCAAACAAACTGCCCGGGCAACGAAGGAGTGGCTTCGTAAGAAGCATTTCAAGGTCCTGGAGTGGCCTAGCCAGTCTCCAGATCTCAACCCCATAGAAAATCTTTGGAGGGAGTTGAAAGTCTGTGTTGTCCAGCGACAGCCCCAAAACATCACTGCTCTAGAGGAGATCTGCATGGAGGAATGGGCCAAAATACCAGCAACAGTGTGTGAAAACCTTGTGAAAACTTACAGAAAACGTTTGACTTCTGTCATTGCCAACAAAGGGTATATAACAAAGTATTGAGATGAACTTTTGTTATTGACCAAATACTTATTTTACCAAGGAATTTACCAATTAATTCATTAAAAATCCTTCAATGTGATTTTCTGGATTTTTTTTTTCTCATTTTGTCTCTCATAATTGAGGTATACCTATGATGAAAATTGGAGACCTCTCTCATCTTTTAAGTGGGAGAACTTGCACAATTGGTGGCTGACTAAATACTTTTTTGCCCCACTGCATATATATATATATATATATATATATATATACGTATATATATATACACACACACATACTAGTATATATAATATTATATATACTATAATATATATACTTAAAATATATATATATACTTAAAATGTGAAATAATAATTTCTCATGTCCTTGCCTGATTGGCTGCTGATTCATCACCCCACATGCCTAAAACATTTAAAAGCTCCTCTAAAGTGCAGCTTGTTTGTGAAATCTTGCCTCTTTGAGTGTCTTGTACTGAGTGTGCTTTTGGATTTAGACTATTTGGAAATGGATAGGGGTTGAAAGCATCCCAGGTCAGCTGTCTGGGATCACTTCGACCTTCTTGAGGGAAAAAAAGTTAAATGTACGCATTGTATGCAACATCTTGCATTTTGTAATAATACAACAACTATGTGGAGACACCTACGGACAAAACATCCTGATGCCTGCATTCCGAGCACAACACAACCGAATGCTGAATCAAGCTATGCCCAGCATAGTGTTTATGGTACGTAGTCATGGTCTTTTAATACACATACGAGTATATATTTATTATTTATACACATTTATTATTATTTACAATAAATATAATTATGCATTTGATCACTAAAAGAAGCCATATCGTTGTACATTTACATATAGTTACATATTTTACATATAGTTACATACTGTATATTTACAATATTTACCAAACAATACATCAAGTTGCATGGCAGCATTCCTCCTAACTCAGTCTTTTTGTTGTTGCTTGACAGGAAGACAAAAAGAATTAGACGAGGCACTAGCTGACCTTATTGTGAAGGACTCACAACCTTTTTCAATTGTGGAAGATGAGGGTTTCAGGCACATTATCAAGAAACTTGACCCCCATTACATCCTTCCATCCAGAAACACACTGAAAACAATGCTGAAGTCCAGATATACAAACAGCAAGGACAAAGCAATGGCTGAAGTGAAAAAGGCCAAAGCTGTGAGTTTGACCTCAGATATGTGGATTTCAATCAAAATGGATGCCTACCTAGCAGTTACATGCCACCTCATTGATGAAAACAACAAGCTTTCCACCACTGTCCTTGGGGTCACTAAATTCCCTGAGACACACACAGCTGAACACCCGAAGGAGGCGAAAAGTGTTCTTTTGCGTTCATGGGGGACAGAAAAGAACATCACATGTTTAGTCACTGATAATGCAGCCAATATGATTGCCTGTGCACAACTTTTACAAGTACAACATGTGCCTTGTTTCACTCATACCTTGAATTTGGTGGTGAAAAAAAGCCACAGAGTAAATCCTTGAACTGCATGCGATGCGTCTACAACAGAGGCAGATAGTCAGCCTCTTTAGATCTAGTGCCACCGCTAACCAGAAGCTCTCAGACATCCAGCAGCAAATGGGAAAACCGGTGATGAAACTCATCACCTGTTTTCACCTGTTTTCATCACCTGTAATCTGTTGGTATTAAGAATGAGCATGTGACGTCACCCGACCGTAAAACCACAAGGAATTGTGGGAAAAGTGTTCTGCCTGTCTGTTTAGTAGTGAGTAACGAATGGCGGTTAAGCTGAAGTTTTTGTGAGGTTGCATCAGCCTGTTATTTATTTATTTTTATTTACTTATTCAGATAAAAAATGACACTGAACATGGTATACAAACATAGAAAATGTAAATATGCATATAAAATGTCATACAAAATCTAGGATGACACAAGAAAGTGAAAGCACTCATTTCCAATGTGGTCCTTTCAATCACATTATTATTCATCCGAATACCACACAACGTTAGAATGGGGAAGTTCTGCTGCATTATCAAATGCAACAACTTTATTATTTAAAAAATAATAAAGATGATAGGCACATCACACAGTCCACCTGGTCGGGTGCTGGACCCCAAAAAACATATCAGAAAAATCAAAGACGATCCGCACACCGAAAAGCTTCCATTAAGTATTTATTATTTATCAGTAACATTTCTGGCTACCTGCCCTTCCTCAGACCAGTTGGACTAAACAGCAAACGGGAAAATGCCCAAATAGCACATTAAATTACATCTAATGGGACCAAGTGAAAACAAGTCAACTAACAGGACATGTTTACAAATATTTGAGACCTCTTGTAATACACTATTCACAAAAAGTTAGGGATATTTGGCTTTTGGGTGAAATTTATGGAAAATGTAAAACGTTCATGCTACAGTGATATTATATCATGAAAGTAGGGCATTTAAGTCAAAGCATACAATGGCGATTTCCTCATTTTAAACAATTTAATGAAACAAAAGCCAACAATAGTGGTGGATACACCACAACAAAAAAATGTCAGTGTCTCAATAACTTGTCATGTGCCCTTGAGCTTCAATTATAGCTTGACAACGACGTTTCATGCTGTTCACAAGTAGACTTACTTTCTGCTGAGGCATGGCATTCCACTCTTCTTGAAGGGCGGTCCTCAGGTCATTGAGGTTGTGGGGTGCAGGGTTACAAGCCCCTACACGCGACGCAGCTGATCCCATAGGTTTTTCTATGGGATTCAGATCTGGAGAAAGTGCAGGCCACTCGATTTGAGGTACCCCAGCCTCCAGCAGCCATTCCCTAACGATGCAACCTCGATGAGCTGGAGTATTGTAGGCCATGAAGATGAAATTAGGCCTGTGTTGTTCATCCAGGGGCACAATGACTGGATTAATGATGATATTCAGGTAGTATGGGCTTGTCTACCATTCACAAGGTATAGGGCAGTTCTGTATTGACTAGACACACCTGCCCAGACTGTAACATGGTGACAACAGTAACTGATGCATAGCGCTCTCCTTGACGTCTCCAACATCGTTGGTGGCCATCATTTCTGCTCAACGTGAATTGACTTTCATCACAGAACACCACTGAGGCCAACTGGTCTCTTGTCCGCCATAAATGCTCCCTGGCTTATGCAAACAATGACGCCTTACCTGATGGTGTGGTTAGGTACCCTTGCAGGTCATCTATCACGCAGACCACACTGATGTAAATGGTTTTGAATGGTCTGATGTGACTTTGGGTGCCTCTCACCTCCCTTAAATGTTCCTGGAGTTGAGTGGCATTCATCATTTGGTTCTGCAGGGCACTGTTCACAATGAAGCAGTCATCAGCGTGGGATGTGGCCAAAGGATGTCCATTTCTATGCCTTTCTGTGACTCTTCCAGTCTCTCTGTATCTCTGTTGCAACCTGCTGATGACATACTGTGACACTCTAAGCTCAGTGGCCACTTCCCTCTGAGAACATCCTGTTTAAAGCCTCGCAATGGCGAGGTACTGCTGATCAATTGCGAGGTGTCATCTTGTTCTCATGATGTCAAAATGTGAACAGCACAATGAAGAGGACTCTTTAAATACCAATTCTAACTGAACCAGAAAATTTATTGGTCGATTCATGGATCAAACACCTGTTGTGAATTTTGCCATTAAGCATCTTGTTAGAGAACAGCAAGTTACACGAAAACTACTGAAACATTGAACAATTTGACATGTGACTGATGGAGAAATTACTCCTTCTCGGTCTGAACACCGCCACATAATCTCTGGATCCTGGATTTCCTGACTGAGAGACCTCAGTCTGTCCGGGTTGGAAACAACATCTCCAACTCTGTCACGCTGAGCACCGGATCCCCTCAAGGCTGTGTACTCAGTCCACTGTTGTTTACACTTCTAACACATGACTGTGTATCCAGACATGAGGGGAACCAGATTATTAAGTTTGCAGACGACACCACGGTGGTGGGACTTACTCAGAGGGATGAGGAATCAATGTACAGGGAAGAAGTGAGAGGCCTGGAGGGCTGGTGCAGGGAGAACAATCTGGTGCTCAACGTGGACAAAACGAAGGAGATGATTATCAACTTCCGGCGGTCACAGCCTGAGCACGTCCCCCTCAGCATCGGCGGCCGTTTAGTGGAGAGAGTGGAGAACATCAAGTTCCTCGGAGTGCAGATCTCGCAGGACCTGACCTGGAGCAAGAATTCCTTGGAGATCAGGAAGTGGGCTCAGCAGAGACTGCACTTCTTGAGGAAACTCAAACAGGCCTCTCTCCCCATCTGCATCCTCAGGACCTTCTACAGAGGTGTGGTGGAGAGTGTTCTGACGTACTGCATTGCTACATGGTACTCCAGTTGCAGTATGTCAGACAAAAAAGCCCTGCAGAGGATAGTCAAGGGGGCTGAGAGGGTAATTGGAGTCTCCCTCCCCTCTGTCCAAGAACATTTTCAGAACCGTTGTAGGAGCAGGGCACTGAACGTTGTCAAGGACCGTTCTCACCCTCTGCATAAACACTTTGAACTTCTTCCATCTGGTAAACGATTCCGGAGTATCAGAGGCAGAACCACCAGACTGATCAACAGCTTCCTTCCACAAGCTGTCAGGATGCTGAACAGTTGACCCGGAATCTCTCATACACACTACTGCACCTACGGACATTTTGTATATTATTTGTATATTATAGTTAGTTAGTTTTTTGTTGTTTTTTTTTTTCCCCCAAGTATGTCTCAGGGATGTGTGAATGGATGTGGGGGTGGGGGTGGGGGGGTGAAGCTATGTGGGAGTGTGTCTTAAATCATTCTGCTTCTATTTATATGGATGCCGAGAGAAACGCAATTTCATCTTGCCTGCACTACAGTTGTATGTACAGCAATATGACAATGAAGTTTGATTTGATTTGATTTGATGTGCATTTAAAAGGTTAGAGAAGGTCAAATTAAGTTCACCTGTACTGGTTATAGTGCATTTTAGGTGCATCCTGAAATTTCACCCGAAAGCCGAATGTCCCTAACTTTTTGTGAGTAGTGTATATTCCTTAAAATTTAATTTAATAATTTTGTCATTTTGTGTCCCGGTTGGACACGTTCATTGTTTAATCCAAATACTAAATGAACATTTAAAGAGGACATAAAATGCTACACGTTTTAATCACTATTTAAAACCTGGACCTATATACTAATAATCTATTAAAGGTATAACACTGTACGTGCAACTGGATTTAAATAATAAGTCATCAAAATTCTATTTTTTAGCGCTATATTGCCCGAGCCCCGATGGTGACATCACTAGGTTGGTTGGTCAGGAATGCCTACATTAGATTATCACTTACAGTTAGCTTGTCAGAAGCTTGATGGAGAAAAAAGGAAAACAAAAGGAAGAATCGACAGAAGGGGGATCGTTTTTGTCTTGCACCTGGCTGCAGCAAAGAATTATACTGGCTTAAAAATGAGAGAAAGACTGTCCATTTTTATTCATTGCCACTGAAATGGACAGCTGTTCTTTGTGGGTGGCTAGCTGCATTCCAACGGGTCAACCCTCCAGTTAGCTGTAATGCTAGGATTTGTAGTGAGCATTTTACAAATAAGAACTATATAGAGGAGAGAGTTTTTGAGTAAGATAAACTCAGATAAATTATGATATTCTAATGTCCTGAGATGCACTGATAAACTGTACTGTACTACTGCCCCCTGCTGTTTTAAAGGAGTGGCAGGTCAAAAACTTTCTTCTATGCCAAAACTCAATGTTAGCAAAAATATCCTGCACAAATTTAGATGTTCACACATAGAGACTGGGAGTAGAGTGTGCTAAGAAAAGATTTAGACAAAGGGGGAAGAGACAGAAAATACTGTTCTGAATTACATCACAGACTTTTATTTATTTTCATGGGTCAGGGAATCATGCATGCAATTACTACGCAGCAGAAGTAGCAGCAGCAGCATACAAGAGAGGGACAGCGAGAATGAGGAGCAGATAAATGAACAAAAAGTAAATGTTGGTACACAAACAGAAGCGTGTTGGCTGGAAAAAACATTGGCAACAACAGCGAATTTCAGGAACAAAGGGACAGTGACAGATGACAGTGAATTTATACAAATGATGAGAGATGATCATCCATATGGAAAAGCAGCAGAGGATGTCGTACCACCATCATGGCAACCTCTATCCTGTCAGAGCAGAGAGCTGGAGTCATCTGCTGGAGACTCAGTGGAGGAAGTCTGTAGTGCTGAAATGGACGGAGACTTCTACATGAGTGACTGTGAGAGTGATGCAGCAGATGCAGACCTAAAAACAGTTCAGGACAGAAAAATCTGAGTAAGCACTGAAGAACTCAAAAGATTTTCTGTATCTGCCACTTTGAAGGTTGTGGTCAATGTTTAGTCCAGTCACCAACATTTAGGAAAAGTGGATTTGGCATGATAATAAAAACTGAATGTATCAGTGGCCATGAGTTCATCTGGAATTCACAGCGCTTGGTCAGTGGCACCATAGAGTGCAATATTGCCATCCCTGCAGCCAGTTTTGCCACTGGGAATGAGTGCAATGCATTTCGAGTGGTACAGTGGATATAAAAAGTCTGCACACCCCTGTTCAAATGCCAGGTTTTTGTGATGTAAATAAAATGAGACCAAGATAAATCATTTCAAAACTTTTTCCACCATTAATGTGATCTTTAACCTGTACAACCCAATTGAAAAACAAACTGAAATATTTTAAGGGGAAACATAAAAAACTTACAATAACCTGTTAGCATAAATATGCACACCCTTACACTAATACTTTGTTGCAGCAAATTTGGCTTTTATTACAGCACTCAGTCTTTTTGGGGAGAAGTCTATCAGCATGGCAGTGTGTGCTGTCGGCCTCTTGGCAACCTCCCTGACCAGTTTTCTTCTTGTCTTTTCATCAATTTTGGAGAGACGTCCAGTTCTTGGTAATTTCACTGTTGTGCCATATTTTCTCCACTTAATGAAAACTGTCTTCACTGTGTTCCATGGTATATTTAAAGCCTTGAAAATTCTTTTGTACCCTTCTCCTTACTGATACAGTGCATCCAGAAAGTATTCACAGCACTTCACTTTTTCCACATTTTGCTATGTTATTAACATAACAAACACAACATAACCCTTATTCCAAAAGGGAATAAATTCATCTTTCCACAAAATTCTACACACAACACTGTATAAGGACAACGTGAAAAAGTTTGGGGTTTTTTTTAGATTTTTGTAAATTTATTAAAAATAAAAAACTAAGAAATCACATGTACATAAGTATTCACAGCCTTTGCCATGAAGCTCAAAATTGAGCTCAGGTGCATCCTGTTTCCATCGATCATCCTTGAGATGTTTCTACAGCTTAATTGGAGTCCACCTGTGATAAATTCAGTTGATTGGACATGATGTGGAAAGACACACACCTGTCTATATAAGGTCTCACAGTTGACAGTGCATGTCAGAGCACAAACCAAGCATGAAGTCAAAGGAATTGTCTGTAGACCTCCGAGACAGCATTGTCTCAGAGGCACAAATCTAGGGAAGGGTACAGAAAAATTTCTGCTGCTTTGAAGGTCCCAATGAGCACAGTGGCCTCCATCATCCATAAATGGAGAGAGTTCAAAACCACCAGGACTCTTCCTAGAGCTGGCCGGTTGTCTAAACTGAGCGATCGGGGGAGAAGGGCCTTTGTCAGGGAGGTGACCAAGAACCCGATGGTCACCCTGTCAGAGCTCCAGCGTTCCCTCTGTGGAGAGAGGAGAACCTTCCAGAAGGACAACCATCTCTGCAGCAATCCACCAATCAGGCCTGTATGGTAGAGTGGCCAGACGGAAGCCACTCCTTACTAAAAGGCACATGGCAGCCCACCTGGAATTTGCCAAAAGGCATCTGAAGGACTCTCAGACCATGAGAAACAAAATTCTCTGGTCTGATCAGACAAAGATTGAACTCTGGTGTGAATGCCAGGCGTCATGTTTGGAGGAAACCAGGCACCACCTATAACCAGGCTAATGCCATCTCTACGGTGGAGCATGGTGGTGGCAGTGTCATGCTAAGGGGATGTTTTTCACCGGCAGGAACTGGGAGACTAGTCAGGATAGAGGGAAAGATGAATGCAGCAATGTACAGAGACATCCAGGTGAAAACCTGCTCCAGAGCGCTCTTGACCTCAGACTGGGGTTCCGGTTCATCTTTCAGCAGGACAACAACCCAAAGCACACAGCCAAGACATCAAAGGAGTGGCTTCAGGACAACTCTGTGAATGTCCTTGAGCGGCCCAGCCAGAGCCCAGACTTGAATCCAATTGAACATCTCTGGAGAGATCTGAAAATGACTATGCATCAACGCTTCCCATCCAACCTGATGGAGATTGAGAGGCGCTAACTAACTAACTAACTAACCTGCACTTATATAGCGCTTTTCTAGTCACAAAGACCACTCAAAGCGCTTTCATTAATACTAACCCTCTATTCTAAGGGCCTATAGGAAACAGATATCTAGGGACAATTTAGAACAGCCAATTAACCTAACATGCATGTTTTTGGCATGTGGGAGGAAACCGGAGAAATCCCGGAGTAAACCCACGCAACACGGGGAGAACATGCAAACTCCACACAGATCACTGTTGGTCGGGGGCTGGGATCGAACCCACAATCCCATGATCCCCACAATCCCCTGGCCAAGGGTAAACTGTGCTGCCGCAGTGCTAACCACTGCGCCACCGTGCAGCCCAGCGCTGCAAAGAGGAATGGGCCAAACTGTCCAAAGATAGGTGTGCCGAGCTTGTGGCATCATATTCAAAAAGACTTCAGGCTATAATTGCTGCCAAAGGTGCATCAACAAAGTATTAAGCAAAGGCTGTGAATACTTATGTACATGTGATTTCTTAGTTTTTATTTTTTAATAAATTTGCAAAAATCTCAAAAAACTTTTTTCACATTGTCATTATGGGGTATTGTGTGTAGAATTTTGAGGAGAAAAATGAATTTATTCCATTTTGGAAAAAGGCTGTAACATAACAAAATGTGGAAAAAGTGAAGCGCTGTGAATACTTTCTGGATGCACTGTACCTTTGAACAATGAGATCCCTCTGACGCTTTGGAAGCTCTCTGTGGACCATGGCTTGTGTTGTAAGATGTGATAATAAAGATGTCAGGAAAAGCCTACTAGAACAGCTGAACTTTATTTGGAGTTAATCAGAGGCACTTTAAATGGTGCCAGGTGTGTGCTGACTCCCATTTAACACGAGTCTGAATGTGACTGATTAATTCTGAACACAGCCACATCCCCAGTTATAAGAGGGTGTGCATATTTATGCAACCAGGTTATGTACCGTAAGTTTTTTTTTATTTTTCCCCTTAAAAAATTGCAGTTTGTTTTTCAATTGGGTTGTACAGGTTACAGGTCACATTAATGGTGGAAAAAGTTTTGAAATGATTTATCTCGGTCTCATTTTTTTACATCACAAAAATCTGGCATTTGAACAGGGGTGTGTACTTTTTTTATCCACTGTATGTGACACTATTGGTTTTGAATCTCTCTCTCTGAGAGAATGGTTTAACATCCAGAAAGCATATGTCATACCTGAGGTGAATGAAAAATGGAAAACACACAATGAAGCAGTGCTAGCAGCAATAAATGACAAAGTACTTGTTGTGAGTGGTGACTGTAGACACAACAGCCCAGGCCATAATGCATTTGGAACTTACTCTGTTCTTGACACAGAGTCAAATCTGGTGGAGGCACAGGAGACTGTCAAGGTCACAGAGGTCAAAAACAGCTACTGACTGGAGGTAGAAGGACTGGAGAGGTGCCTGTTAGAGCTCTCAGAGTATGGAGTCCCAGTGTCTGTAACTGCCACTGACTGCCACCCATCAGCGCAGAAGGTCCTGCGACACAAACACATAGAGATACAGCATGTGTATGACCTGTGGCACATTGAAAAAGCTGTACAAAAGAGGCTCTTAAAAACCCACAATGAGGAGCTATATGACTGGATAAAAATGATCACAAACCATCTCTGGTATTCAGTTTGTACCTGTGAAGGAAATGTTAGGAGGCTGCAGGAGATGTGGACCTCTGTTCTTCACCACTGGACATGTGGTGAGACAATGAGCAGGTGTGAGCACCCGCCACACAACCCTGAAGAATAGCGTATGCGGCCCTGGCTCCAGCCCAACTCTGCTGCTTTTGAGCATCTACAAAAGATCGTTTTCGATAGGTTACTCCTACAAAAACTAGACAAGACAGCTAAAGGTGTACACACAGGCCAGCTTGAGAACCTTCATTCACTGTACACCAAATACGCTACCAAAAGGAAGAAGTTCCTAAAGGACAGCTTTGAGGCATGTCTTCGTGTAGCTGCACTGGACCACAACTGGAATGTAAACAGAGGAAATGCAAAAACAAAACAGGGTGAAACACAACACAAACACCAACTCTCCAAAGGGGATCAACACTTCGTGGTGTCTACAAGAAAGAAGGACAAGGACTCTACCTTCAGAGAGGACTTTGTGGCTGGCGCAATCCGCAGATCCAAGTCTGTGTCTGTGACTCAAGGTCCATAAAGATACATAAAACACAGATCAACACAAAAAGAACAGCAGAAAATTAAAAACAACAGTGTATATAAAAAAAAGAATAAAAAACTGAGTATAAAACAAAATATAAAAATTCTAAAATTTAGCTCAGAATAAATAAATCCATTGGAGCCAGTGTAATGTCAGCCTACAGCTGAACAGCTCTTGATGGGATTTGAGAGTGCCACAATAATTCTACTGTCAGATTCATCCAAACCTTGCATAAATCTAAACATTAAATTTCTTAAAAGCGCTTTAAAAGTGCTCGCTCCTGTAGTGACAAACACCTGACTGGCACTTCCCCCTCTCAGGATTTTTAGAAGAATTCTCATTGCATCATTGTACGCAGCAACTGCTGCATATTAGATTTCTATAGGTATCCTGCTCCTCCTGCCTAGGTGTCCTCTGGCCCAATGGGTGAACTGTCTATATGCAGTTAACAGGCTGAAGAGAAGCAGCAATGCTATCTATCCTTGGTTACCATAAAAGGACTTAAACATGTTTTTGAGAACAGCCAGATCAGGTGTAACAAACACAATACTGAAATACCAACTAAATCACTGTTTAAAAGCTGGCAGCTTATGAGTCTGCTAGCTAATTAGTCATCAAATGTCCTTAATTAATCTCTGTTTAGAAGCTAAGCAGCTAACATTAGCATTAGCCATTTACCTGCTATTGATGGGTCGCTCCAAAGTCTCCGCCAGGACTTCACGGAGAGATAACATGGACACTTCCAGAACGTCCCTCTCACAACACTGAAGTCCGGTTCATAGTAATGCAATGTGGATCTGCAAGCAAATGGTCCAGACATGCCTCTTGGCAGCAGATGGACTCGTTTACAGTTGGCATCGCAATGCAGCAGCCACACGTACACGAGGTCATGTTTCCCAGCCTCTCCGCACCTGGCTGAATTGGCGGCTCCTCCTGCTCCCATTAGTGATGGCCAGATGAGGCTTTCTGAAGGACTTAAGGCCTTTCATCAAAATGGCTCATATCCACCTTATTCCTCGGCCCCATGATGCCTTACACGAATTGAATCGGTGAATTCAAAAAGGGCCCAAGTCTCCATTGAAAAAGTGTGGACTTGGGCCCTTTTTGAATTCACCGATTCAATTATGGTAGCAACTTCCGGTACTAGTTTAGAACATATGGTTGTCACTGAAATGGGACACTTTTCCTTGTTAAAAAACAATGACTTCGGCATCAGAACTGCAGGAACACGGCCTCTTGCACCTCAAAACAGTAATATAATCATACCACTTACCACGACTATCGAAGGATGGAAAGATGACCTTATAAAGTGGCCTCGTACACAGTAGCTCCTTTAGTTTACGCCGCTGCTAAGATGCTAACGGTGTAAACAAATGACCCATGCTGGTAAAATGAGTCACTTTGAGGACATTTTCAAAACTGATCAATCAATCAATCTATCAGTCAATCAATCAACCTTTACGGTCATGATGCTATGCATACAACTGTAGTGCAAGCAAGATGAAATTGCATTTCTCTAGGCATCCGTATTGTAAAAAGAACATAATTTAAAAACACACTCACACACTCACACCCCCCCTCACACCCCATCCCAACAGCCATTCACATATCCCTGAGACACATTTGGATATTACAGTAATGTTAACTTATTACAGTTGCAGTTAAAATGATAATAACGGCCTATGTATATATAAAACAATTAAAATGGCTAAGTGAATCTAAGTAGCTAAGAGAAATAAATACTTAAAACTGACTAAAACTATAATATACATACTGTACATTCATTCATTCATCTTCTTCCGCTTAATCCTTTTCGGGTCGCGGGGGGGCTGGAGCCTATCCCAGCATCCTTGGGGGAGAGGCAGGGTACACCCTGGACAGATCGCCAGTCCATCACAGGGCCAACACAGAGAGACAGACAGCCATTCACTCTCACAGTCATACCTAAGGACAATTTAGAATCCCCAGTTTTGATGCCAATTAACCTAACTTGCATGTTTTTGGCATGTGGGAGGAAACCGGAGAAATCCCGGAGTAAACCCACGCAGACACGGGGAGAACATGCAAACTCCACACAGATCACTGTTGGTCGGGGGCTGGGATCAAACCCAGGATCCCCCGGCCAAGGGTGAGTTGCTGTGCTGCCGCAGTGCTAACCACTCCGCCACCGTGCCGCCCTACATACTGTACATAATATACATAATGTCCATAAAGTGCAGTAATATGTGTAAAGGATTCTGGATCAACTGTTCAGCATCCTAACAGCTCGTGGAAGGAAGCTGTTGATCAGTCTGGTGGTTCTGCCTCTGATGCTCCGGAATCGTTTGCCAGATGGCAGCAGTTCAAAGTGTTTTCACAGAGGGTGAGAGTGATCCTTAACAATGTTCAGTGCCCTGCTCCTACAACGGCTCTGAAAAAGTCCTTGGACAGAGGGGAGGGAAACTCCAATTACCTTCTCAGCTCCCTTAACTATCCTCTGCAGAGCTTTTTTGTCTGACATACTGCAACTGGAGTACCATGTAGCAATGCAGTATGTCAGAACACTCTCCACCACACCTCTGTAGAAGGTCCTGAGGATGCAGATGGGGAGAGAGGCCTGTTTGAGTTTCCTCAAGAAGTGCAGTCTCTGCTGGGCCCGCTTCCTGATCCCCAAGGAATTCTTGCTCCAGGTCAGGTCCTGCGAGATCTGCACTCCGAGGAACTTGATGTTCTCCACTCTCTCCACCGAACGGCCGCTGATGCAGAGAGGGACGTGATCAGGCCGTGACCACCGGAAGTCGATAATCATCTCCTTCATTTGGTCCACGTTGAGCACCAGATTGTTCTCCCTGCACCAGCCCTCTGGGTCTCTAACTTCTTCCCTGTACATTGATTCCTTAACTTCTTCCCTGTACATTGATTCCTCATCCCTCTGAATAAGTCCCACCACTGTGGTGTCATCTGCAAACTTAATAATCTAGTTCCCCTCGTGTCTGGACACACAGTCATGCGTTAAAAGTGTAAACAACAGTGGACTGAATACACAGCCTTGAGGGGATCCGGTGCTCAGCGTGATGGAGTTGGAGATGTTGTTTCCAACCCGGACAGACTGAGGTCTCTTGGTCAGGAAATCCAGGATCCAGAGACATGTGGTGGTGTTCAAACCGAGAAGGAGTAATTTCTCCATCAGTCTCTGGGGAATAATGGTGTTAAATGCTGAACGTTATTTGAACGATGTAGCGTTATTTCCATATTCTGTATTGAAAGACCTTCAAAATGATATTTAATTTGTAGGTAGTGTTGGGGTTATGGAGAGCCTGAGGACCCCGCTCCAGCCTGCTCACACTGGGCTGGAGCGGAGTTCCTATGATGGCGGTGTGATTTAATAAACCTGCTTAAAACCTCAGCTCGCTGCCTTTATTTTATCATCCGCCATATGTAGTATGCAAAAACTGACCCAGAAAAAGACGATTTGTTTATATTTTAGCTAGGGTGAAAACTCGCATTCAATCGGTCAGGAGTTACATCTTCCGCAAAAACAGATATTTTTAGAAAGTACGATTTCTAAGCTTTCCAATGATACTAGACACCCACGGGGTTTTCCCGGGACTTTGCTGCTACCAAACAAAGAAAGAGTCATGATTTATGACTTCTCATTGCCTGTACTCATAATGATGTAGTGGACATTCCAACCAGCATGTCTCCACCGCAATAAAGTCAGCTGCATTTTGTTAAAATGTGTTGGACATAATCACATTTACCTTAGAGCAGATGTACGCCACAACACCGTACTTAGATGTCATCTGTCACCATGTGGTGAGAAGCCTCCATTTATCCAGTCTGGCACAACCACGAACACCAGCAAGTACCAGAACTACGCCAAAACATTCAAAAAATACAAAAACTAGAAGAACTGAAATTAGCTGCCACTTGAGTGCAAAACACATATGTGGACTATACATTAAAATGAATTTGGAAAACTTTTTAAAAACGCTATTTTAAATGCCCCTCTACTCCACTCTTATTGACTGACTTAACACTAGGTCAGCCGAAACCAGACGTTCCGCCCATAATCGTTCCTACAGCGGCACCCCCAGGAATAAGGTGGATTGACGAGGCCTCATGTGAAACTTCATTTTCTCTACTAGGCCATCTAGTGGACAAAACATATACAACATGCAGATTTTTTCAAGGGTGTTATTGATTTGTGTATTTTTTCATTTCAATAAATGCACTGTCTTTTAAGAAATATCAATGATCATATGGGAAAAAAGAAATAATAAAACTTCATGTCCTGTTGGTAATAATGTGCATATACTTATCAATTATCATATGACTAATGTGAACATAAATCCAACATTTCACCACTGGGACAAAGAAATGCCTGTAGTTGCAGAGACACATGCTGCAGAAAACTGTGTACAATGACTACTTACCTTTGTGCAAACAGTTTTCTGGTTGTTCACCTGGAAGATTTGAGACGGCGGGACAATCCATTGGTGAACTGAACATGAGCCTCTAATGATTTATAGTTTTTAAACTGCTCACGGGTTTATGCGCTCACCCCACAAACTAGGTAGGCAAACACATCTAACAGCACGACTCCAGGCAGTTGGTCGAGATCCTTGGTCCATTTCTTGTGCTCATATCGATCATCCCTTTTATTTCTTAAATTTTTTTAGCAACGGGGTGAAACAAGGGTGTGTGTTGGCACCTATACTCTTCTTGCTATATCTGGCAGCCATGCTTGAGGTGGCCTTCAAAGACACTTCAGAAGGAGTATACATTCAACCAAGGAAAGAAGCAGACTTGTTCAATGTGGCACAGTTTAAAGCCAAGAGTAAGACATCGATAAAGGTAGTAAGAGAAAGGCTCTTTGCCGACGACAGTGCTCTAGTTGCACACAGTGTGGAAGATATGCAATCTTTTGTGGAAAAATTTGCAAGAGCAGCTAGCCAATTCAGCCTCCAAATCAGCATCAAGAAGACAGAGTGCCTTTATCAACCACCAAAGTTCCAATTATCAACATCACTACCAGAAGAGATCAGCATTGGTACAGAGCCACTAGTCAAGTGCAAGACTTTCAAGTATCTAGGGAGTACTGTTTCAGAGAATGCTAGGCTGGAGGATGAACTATCTCTCAGAATGGGAAGAGCGAGCACTGTGTTTGGAAACTTGAGCGAGAGACTGTGGAACAATCGACATGTGTCTATCCATGTGAAATGCAAAGTGTACAGAGCGACAGTACTGGCTACTCTACTGTACGGTGCTGAAACTTGAACTGTCCACAGAGTGCAGGTGAAGAAACTCCACGTGTACATGATGAAACACCTTTGAGCCATAATGAACATCTCATGGAAAGACAAGATAACCAACATAGAAGTGTTGAAACAAGCTGGTCTACCATCAATGGAGGACATGCTAATACAGATGAACCTGAGATGGCTCAGACATGTTGAGAGGATGATAGAAAAATTCCATATTATCTATACTATTATTGATATTAATAATGTATTATTATATTTGAGAAGTGTCATACCTTTCATATGCCATGTTTAATGTTTATATGTGCATTCCATATAGGATAAGTTTATATATTCTTGGCCTGTTTCTGTGAGCAATTTCAGAAAATTCAGACTGAGGATTAGTACAGGGTTAATACATGTGTAAGGAATGATCTAAGCCATTTATTATAATCTCTCTGACATGTCCTGTTTTGGGTCACAGGAATGCACAGGAAGTCCTCATCTTATAGATTAGTGTTTTATGGACGTTCTGTTAGATTTACTTTCTTGTCATCAGAGTGCCTGTGATGTCCGCCTGGATAAGCTCAATTATCAGGACTTTCTGTCTGTCCCTCTCCTTTCCTCCTCTTTTCCCATCCTCGCCCTGCTTTCTCCTACCTATATATATCAGACTTAGAAGAATGGATCCTTTAGAGATTCTAGGTGTGTCTGAATGTCATGTCTTGTAACCTCTCCCCCAAGGTGGCCAATGGGGTGACTCCTTATATTTTTGTAATAAATGTACATAAATTCAGCTTTCCGCCTGATTATTTAACTTTGAATAATTTAAGCTCAAAATTATTCTAACAGAGGATGGACCACCAGCGTCTCCCTCGGTAGTTACTCTACTCACAGTTATGCGAGGGCAAACGCAATCAGGGTAGACCAAGGCTCAGATTTAAAGACACTGTAAAAAGAAACTTGAAGAAGTTGGACATAGACAGGAGTTCCTGGCAGCGGAAGGATAAGGACAGAGCTGTGTGGAGGAATCTGATCAGACCTAAATGAAACAGTCATTGTCGCCCACGACAGACTGCTATGATGATGATGATGATGATGAAACTGCTCACGGGTTTACGCGCTCACCCCACAAACTACGTAGGCAAACACATCTGACAGCATGACTCCAGGCAGTTGGTCGAGATCCCTGGTCCATTTCTTGTGCTCATATCGATCACCCCTTTTATTTCTTAATTATTTTTAGCAGTAGCGCTCCTTTGCTTCCTTATTCAGCTTTTCTGAATAAGGAATTTTAATTTTCTGTTTGCTCTGTTCCATTGCACGTATGTCTGATCCTGTTAGCAGTTGCCTAGACTACAGGTAAACAAAGAAGCCAGACCATGATGATGGCTACAACAGCCCAGAATGCAACACGGCATGACGTCAATGCCCATTCTCTATACCAGCATAGACAGAGAGGGAACCTGAATTAGACAGGGCTCAGAGAGGAAAAGATGAGACAGACAAGAAAGTGTTCAGGCAGAGGGTCCAAGAGAGGTGAGAGCAGAGGGAGGACAGAATGACACCACTAAAAAAGTCCAAACACAGGACGTCTGGGTGGGACCCCAACTGGGCCAATATTCAAACATTCAAGCCTCGGTTGTACAATACTTCATATGGCAAGTTCCATATGCAAAGATGATGTGCAAAATTTAAAAAAGGAAATAAATAGCATAAAATTAACATATTCCGGTTACAATAATGTCATGTGTTTTCTGTCCACCTGCCCTCCCCCTGGAAAAATATGTTGCCACCGTGCCAAGGTCTTAAAGCCAGAGGAAATACTGTAATAATACTAATATGAATGAATAACGACTGCTAATATTAACAGTTAATAATACTAATATTAATAATAACAACTACTACTACCAATTATAATAGTTAATAATAACAAAAATAATAATAATAATAATGGTGATGATGATAATAAATAATATAGCAACTTTTCCAGACTGTCTCCTGTAAATGTCAGTGATTCTTTTATTTTTCTATCGTCTTCTTATTCTCTGACAACAGAAAAAAGATAAAGAATCTTGAACTGATACTTGTGTTTTAAACAATAACAAATATTGAAAATCTCGATACTCAATAACTGTCTTGCTCACTGAAAGTACCAATATTAACAACTACATTACACTGAAGTATCTGAGAAGTTGATGGGAAGGTTAAATAACATTTTCAGCTCATTTACTTTTTTATTGTGACGTTCATTCCTTCATCACAGTCATACAGCACAATACTGTGCAGTTCTGGTAACGTTCAGCAGAAACCAGTCCGCTGCTTTATCTCTGTAACTTCACATCCATTATTAAGCATCTGCGACACAATATATTCTGACCGAAATGTCTCCAAACACAATGAGGAAGTTAATCACATCTGCATGTTGTAGGGAGCTCTGCAGCTGGACACAACAAAAAAGAATAAAACCAACGTCAAATCGGGACATATTCTCATTAAAGTTGAGTTCCTAACGTTATACATGCATAGCTTACTTATCAGATAACAATAAATACAAGGGACCATTATTTGGATATCCCTGTTATCACAACAGCGCCTAATATAGCGCCTAAATTTGCCGTCAAAATGTTAGCTGTGAGCACGCTAAACAAATGTTCCACACAGTCCATGAGACATCATCAACCATCACTAGTATCTGACCTAGAAATGCGCACTTGGAGAACGCAGAACCTGAATTGAGACACAGCCTGTTTTACTCACCAAGATTACACCACCAACCGTATCGGCGCCATCTTAGGTCGTCTTCTTCTTCTTGGGTAAGGCAGACTAGACGCATCAGTGGCGTATTGCTGCCCTCTACAGCTCATACTGTTATGTCTAGAAACCGGGAAAGGACCTGTTTTGTTTGCCTCCTTATTTCTAAAGAGTGAGTCGGTTAAACTTCTGCAGCATGCATTTATTATTTCAACTAGCAGCTAGAATATACAATCTGTTTCTTTTTGCTCTGGTATTTCTCCCGATAAATTCTTACTCGCTGCATTCCAAAACCAGTTACTAGACACATATTTACTGCCACCTCATGGCGTAATATGAAATTGCATCAGCTTGATCACAGGTTACGTCTTCCCTTCTTTAAGTTTTTTTTTTTTTTTTTTTTACCTCCGCCAAGGAGGTTATGTGATTATCGGCGTTGGTTTGTCTGTTTGTCTGTCTGTTTGTTTGTTTGTTTGTTAGCAAGATAACTCAAAAACATATGGACGGATTTTCATGAAATTTTCACAGATTGTCAGAAATGGGGTATCCTACAGATGATTACATTTTGGTGGTGATCCGGATCCCTGTCCAGAAGAAAACTGCCATTACGGAAAATGCCATTTTCATGAATAACTACTGAACCACTAATCCTATCATTGTCAATCCAATTGCTTGTCATATGTTTTTGTGGTCAAGGAATCTGAAAACGTACACACAAACACTGTATGGGGGGAACTGTGGCCGTCATTACGGAAAATGTCATTTTCGTGAATAACTACTGAACCACTAATCCTATCATTGTGAATCCAATTGCTAGTCATAGGTTTTCATGGTCAAGGAATCTGAAAACGTACACACAAACACTGTATGGGGGAACTGTGGCGCTTGGCGGAGGTCTGCGCTCTCCGAGTGCTTTTCTAGTTTAAATATGAAACATCAAACATTTGTGTTTTGAGAACATAAACACAATATGGCAGATAGCACCAGAATGTTTTTTATTATTATTTTAACTGTACAAATGTAGTCTTTCTGGTTTTTTGATCTTTCTAGTAGAGCTTCTAAACACGAGCTCACTTGGAATGTCTGTTTTGTTGCAGTCTGGGTCAGACGGACAGATGGCTTTATTCTCCCTCTGATTTTCACTTGACTTCTGGAAAAGTCTCTGATGTTTTCAGAAGATTACGACAAATGACTTGTCCATCTTCAGTCATTACGTTAAATGACTTTGGCGCCACTTCTATGAGGAGAGTAGCTTTGGTTTTCCACCCATGCTGATCCTCAGTTCTGACAGTGTCATTGGTAGCTAGTGGAGGAAGCTGCCTGGCTGTACTGTCATAGAATGACTTTTGTTTCACCTTTAGTTGTTGTAGTTTCTGATGTGTTTTTGGATGCCTCTCATGTCTGATGTGGGTTGGCAGTGTGGTGCACAGTTTTCTATTCATCACACTCAAATGGTGATGCTCTGTAGCTCAGTAAGGCAAGATATGGATCTGAGTCACTATCAGCAGCCTTTTTAAGAAGTTGCTTGAGAATGTGGACTCCTTTTTCTGCTTTGCCATTTGACTGTGGTTATAGAGGACTTGATGCAATACTGATTATATGCAGTCCCATTTGTCACTGTCTGCACCTACACTACCGCAATGAACTTGGTACTACGAGTATTACTGCTCTACTTTTCTGTATACAAGATTGCTGGGTCTCATTGTTCATCTTTATTTGAATTATGGGAGGTCTGTGTCTATCTTTTGTCACCATTTGCACCCCGGGTTGCATTACTGTACATAGACTGCTGTTGTTTTCCAGCCTTATTCCTTTTTCTTTTTTGTACTGCACACACCACTGAAGAGAGAGAGAAACACCATTCCAATTCTCCTGTATGTCCTGTACGTATAGTAGTGTTGACAAATAAAATCTTTGAATCTTGGTGTAAAAACCCTAATTAAATATTTAATGACCACACTATAACATCATGTTTCTAAACAGGAATATTTAAAATTTAAGATCAATGAATTTTCATTTAATTTTGGAAAATCTATCAAAAAAATAAAATGTCAGAACTAAAGTTAAAGATATATACACTTTACAATAAGATATCACCATCAGATGGTGATAAACAGAGAATAACAGCTTTGCAAAATAAACTCGATGAGTTATATTTTAAAAAAGGTGAAGGAGCCGATATGAGATCCAGAGCTAAATGGATGGAGGATGGGGAAGGAAGAACTGCTTACTTCTGTCGTTTAGAAAAAAGAAGGCAAGAAAGAAATTCAATCAAAACTTTAGTGATCCAGGACCAATTATGCACAGATCCAACTGTGACTGCAAAAGAAATGCTTTCCTTCTACAATAACTTATACTCAACTTCCTTCTCCAAAATTAATGCCGATTTTTGTCTTTAATCATATTAGTATTGCAATAATGCAATACTGCAGACATATTAGTATTGCAATAATGCAGACTAATGCACAATTTGCAGAGTTATGTGATGCTGATGTTACTGTTGATGAGTTAGACAAAGCTGCAGAGAGCTTGTCTTTAAATAAGTCCCCAGGTGTGATGGTGTCATGATTCAGACCAAGGTTGGACTCAAATGCAGAGCTGCCAGAACAATCACTCAGACTCCAATAAAAGTTCCACAATTTTACTGAAAAAACTCAACAGAAAATAAAGTGCAAAACTAAAGAAAATGAAACACAAAAATGCCAACTTAAATTTCAACCAAGACAGGTGTCCCTGGAGTGCACTTAGCCTATGGGAGAGAGCAGACAGAGGTGATGAGGGACAGATTCTCCAACATGGGCCGGTGACAGGTGGAAGGCAGGACCTGGGTGGACGTGATGGTGTTCCTGGTCAGGCGAGTGTGATCAGCTCCAGGAAACACACCTGTGGGAGGCAGCAACCTGAGGAACAGGAGATACAAGGAATAAATGCAGGAATACATGACGAGACAAAACTTCATCAGACGAGAGGCTGCAAACCCAGACAATCCAGCGATTAGTTCTTCTTCTTCTTCTTCTTCTTCTTCGGCAGTTGGCAACCAGCTTACAGGTGCATTACCGTCACCCACCAAGTTGGAGTGTGGACAAGAGAATGGAAGGAAAAAAAACCCCAATTCTTTTAATTAACCCAGTTGCACTTAAATATCTAAAAAGACATATATATTTCTTTGACTGTAGTTCCTAACATCAGAATCAGAATCAGAATCAGAATCAGCTTTATTGGCCAAGTATGCACAACACATACAAGGAATTTGACTTTGGCTAAAAACTTGCTCTCATTGTTCAGGTGGAGGATTTAAATAAGGATTCAATGACAACAGAGTATGTACAGTAAATTACAGTCTGTCCACGTTTCTATAAAAGGATGCAAATATATACAGGAATATATGCAGTTATTTACTCAGACTAACCACACTTTGCAGAAATATATGAAAAAATATACAGTCACACAGTATTTCAATGTGAACTCAGATTCAGTGATATAATGTGAATGAAGTAAAAAGCAGTGTGAGAGTTATGTGCAATGTAATAATGGATGAAAAGTCATGAGTACAGCAACAGGTAGGACTAGGTGAATGTTAGGAGTTCATCAGAGTGATGGCTTGAGGAAAGAAACTGTTCCTGTGACGGGTGGTTTTGACCTTCAGTGATCTGTAACGACGACCAGAAGATAGAAGTTCAAACAGTTTGTGGCCGGGGTGTGATGGGTCAGCACAGATGTTTCCCGCCCGTTTCCTGGTTATGGACCGATATAAGTTCTCAATGGAGGGTAGGTCAGTACCAATGATCCTCTCCGCAGACTTAATGATCCGCTGCAGTCTGGTCTTGTCCTGTTTAGTGGCAGATCCAAACCAGACAGTGATGGAAAAGCAGAGGACAGATTGGATGATGGCGGTGTAGAAGACAACCAGCAGCTCCTGAGGCAAATCAAACTTCTTGAGCTGACGCAGAAAAAACAACCTCTGCTGGGCCTTTTTCCGGACAGTGTCTATATGGGAGGACCACTTCAGGTTCCGGGAGATTGTGGTTCCCAGAAACTTGAAGGAGTCCACAGTGGACACTGTGCTGTTGAGGATGGTGAGTGGGGGGAATGAAGGGGGGTGTCGCCTGAAATCCACAGTCATCTCCACCGTTTTGGCTGGGTTAAGTTCAAGATGGTTCTGGCTGCACCAGAGGATCAGCTGCTCCACCTCCCGCCTGTATGCAGACTCATCATCATCCCGGATCAAACCGATGACTGTGGTGTCATCCGCAAACTTCAGGAGCTTCACCGAAGGGTCCTCTGAGGTGCAGTCATTGGAGTAGAGGGAGAAGAGCAGTGGGGATAGGACACATCCTTGGGGGGCGCCAGTACTAATTTTTCGGGAGCTGGATGTAAATCTCCCTAGCTTCACCTGTTGCCACCTGTCAGTCAGAAAGCTGGAGATCCACTGGCAGGTGGAGGGGGGCACCTTGAGCTGGAGGAGTTTCTGATGAAGAATGCCTGGGATGATGGTGTTGAATGCTGAGCTGAAGTCGACAAACAGGATCCTGGCGTACGTCCCTGGGGAGTCGAGGTGTTGCAGGTTGTAATGTAGTCCCATATTCACTGCATCATCCACTGACCTGTTTGACCGGTAGGCAAACTGCAGTGGGTCCATCAGGGGGCCTGTGATGACCTTCAGGTGGTTCAGCACCAATCTCTCCAAGGATTTCATGACCACAGAGGTCAGGGCAACAGGTCTGTAGTCGTTTAATCCTGTAACAGGGTTTCTTGGGAACTGGAATGATGATGGAGAGTTTGAAGCAGGAAGGCACTTCACGCAGCTCCAGTGATCTGTTAAAGATCCGGGTGAAGATGGGGGCCAACTCGTTGGAGCAGACTCTCAGGCAGGACGGAGACACACCATCAGGTCCTGCAGCCTTCTTGATCTTTTGTCTCTGAAAGACCCGGCGCACCTCCTCTTCACAGATCGTTAGTGCTGGTGGGAGGTCAGAGTGGAGGAGGGATGGAGTTCCTGGGGCTGCAGATAATCCTTTTGTGTGGGTGGGAGGTGAGAACTGTAGGTTCTTTTCAAACCTGCAGTAAAAGCTGTTTAGGTCGTTAGCCAGCTGGAGGTTTTCCACAGGGTGGGGGGATGGTCTCCTGTAGTTGGTGATATTCTGCAGGCCTCTCCAGACAGAAGCAGAGTTGTTGGCTGAGAAGTTTTTTTTGTAACTTCACACTGTAGCTCCTCTTAGCAAGCCTGATCTCCTTCGTCAGCATGTTTCTGGCCCGCTTGTACAGAGTCCAGTCACCAGTCCTGTAGGCCTCCTCCTTGGTCTGACGTAGCTGCTTCAGTTTAGGAATGAACCAGGGTTTATTGTTGTTGTATGTACAGAAGGTCTTGGTCTGCACACACATGTCCTCGCAGAAACAGATGTATGACGTCACAGTGTCAGTGAGTTCATTTAGGTTAATGGCTGCATCTTCAAAAACACTCCAGTCTGTGCAGTCAAAGCAGGCTTGTAACTTCAGCTTTGATTCCTCAGTCCATTTCTTCACAGTCCTTACAACAGACTTGGAAGTTTTTAGTTTCTGTCTGTATGTTGGAATAAGATGAAGCAGACAGTGGTCAGTGGTCATGTTTTCCAAAACAAAACTTAAACTAGAAAAGCACTCATAGAGCGCATACCTCCGCCAAGACTCCTTCCGTTTCTCATGGATCACCTCCAAAATGTAATGGAGGTGATCTTTTTAATCTTACTCAAAATCTTACACTTTTTAATCTTACTCAGTTTAAAAAGTGTTCCTTTAACCTGAGTAAGCTGGACAAGCCTGCCACAATTTCAATATCCAGTGTAGAAGAGCTTGGAATAACGAGGCGATGTGATTTATAAACCAAAGTTTAATATCAGCTTCGCTCCTCTAACAAGTCTCATCTCAGTGCAGAAGCAGAATAAGAGGTCGAACACATTCAGACCTTCATACTTATACCTACACACAACAAAAGACATTGCATATCAAAGCTGACATCCCGCATTAACTTAATCCCCCCTCCTTTGTCTTCCGTCTCCTCCACCTGACCTTGGGTGGTCAGGGAGATCGATCTCCTCCATTGTCCTCTGTCTCCTCCACCTGACCCTGGGTAGTCAGGGAGATCGATCTGGTCTCCACCGCTGCGACTCCATATGCTCTTTGATCTTCGCTGGCGGTCGAGACCTCTTGTCCTGTTCTGAGGCGTGAGGTCATTGCACATATGTAATCACTAAACATTCTAATATGTCTATACATATGTAGGTATGGAATATATGATTAATATAAACCACAACCCCCCCCAAACGACTAAGAAAAGGACAATCAAAGTAATTCTACAGTTTAAGATAATTTCTATGACATACTATGCTGTTAAACCTCTTGACAGGGAAAACAAGGAAGGATCTTTCCAGCAGTCATGCTCCTGTAGAGAATTCAGTGGTAACCATAACAGTATAGTAATATCACAAATCAGCCTTAAAACTGTCACGGCACAATCTGATAACATAGTTAACAACTCTTGGTTAATTTGCATCAGTCCCTGTGCCGTCTGGGTTTTAATCTTCTCCCGAATCTGCTGTGGGTCTGCTTTGGCGTCCTGGTGGGACCCTCCTGTAAGGAATCTGCAGCTTGGGGAGGAGAGTGGTTATTTGTTCCCTGCAGGGGGATTGAGTCTTTTTTCTTGGGGGGTCTACCCCGCCGAGGTGCCCTCGCCACCCGTGCAGGTTCGTCTCTCAACAAGAAAGCAGGTTTAAGTCTGTCAATGCTGACTGTTTCTTTTCTGTCCCCTAAATCAAGCACAAAATGCTTATCACCAGGTTCCAGCACTCTGAATGGTCCGTCGTATGGTGGACGGAGGGTTGATTTTAAAGCTTCATGCCTAACAAAAACAAACTCGGCATTTTTTAAAGCTTGGGGGACAAAAACCCGTGGAAAAGAGTGATGTGCCGGTCCGGGGAGAGTGTCTGGTCCGTTACTGCCTAAAGGCCTCAGGGTTGGAAGATGCCCAGGTTCTGGGTTCTCCGGTAAAAATTCACCTGGGAGTCTGAGAGGTTGTGCAAAAACTAACTCTGCTGGGGAGGCGTCTAGATCCTCTTTAGGCACAGCACGCAACCCCAGTAAAACCCAGGGAAGTTTATTTACCCAATTTGTATCCGTTAACGAGGCCCTGAGGGCGGCCTTTGAAGATCTGTGAAAACGCTCGCATAACCCATTAGCCTGAGGGTGATAAGCGGTGGTGCGGTGAATTGTCGCCCCTAAGCTGCTGGCCATGGCTGACCAAAGCTCTGAGACAAATTGAGGCCCCCTATCAGACGTGATGTCCGATGGGACGCCGAAACGTGCTACCCAGTTTGTCAAAAAAACGCGAGCGACTTCCGCCGCTATGGTTGACGCCAGAGGGACCGCCTCAGGCCAGCGAGTAGTACGGTCTATCATTGTTAACAGGTGTGTGAAGCCTTGAGACGAAGGTAGTGGTCCCACAAGGTCGACATGAACGTGGTCAAACCTTCTAGCTGGGATTTGAAAAGGCTCTAGAGGGGCTTTTGTGTGTTTGTGTACTTTGGCGCGCTGACAAGACATGCAAGTTTTTGCCCATTCCTTTACATTTTTGCGCAGGCCCGGCCACACAAACTTTTCGGCGACCATTTTAACCGAGGCGCGCACACCTGAGTGCGCGAGGGAGTGAATTGAGTCGAAAATACGGCGGCGCCATGCAGCTGGGACTACCGGGCGAGGTCGGCCGGTTGAGATGTCGCAGATTAGCGGGGGTACACCGTCACGTAGACCCCTTTCCTCCAGTCTTAACCCTGTTGGTCCAGACAGGAGCATGCGCACGTCTGCGTCACCGCTTTGCTCCTCTGCCATGGCTGCGTAATCTATCCCTACGTGAATTGGGGCCGCGTACGCGTCCGCGTTGGCGAAGAGTTCTGCGGCTGAGGTAGTATAATCTGTCTCCTCGTGCTCTGGCGATGTCACAGCATGAGAGAGGCAGTCTGCTACCACGTTAAGTTTGCCTGCCACATGTCGAATGTCTGTGGTGAACTCTGAAATTGCAGCTAGCTGTCTTTGTTGCCTGCCTGACCATGGTTCTGAAATTTTAGCCATCGCAAAAGTTAGCGGTTTGTGGTCTACAAAAGCCGTGAAACGCCGCCCTTCTAACCAGAACTGGAAGTGGCGGATGGATAAATGAAGCGCTAGCAGCTCCCTGTCAAAAGTGCTGTATTTACGCTCGGTTTGGTTTAACGATTTGCTAAAAAATGCTAAAGGTTGCCAGGTTCCGCAAACGTGTTGTTCCACAACTGCCCCTATGGCCAGGTCTGAAGCGTCTGTGGTTAGCGCTATGTGGGCCGAGGGATCGGGGTGAACCAACAATGTGGCGTTCGCTAGAGCACTTTTTACTTCCGCGAAGGCGCGTTCGCGCTCCGGGGTCCATTCGACCGCGTTGGAAGGCTTTTGTTTTCTGAGCGCGGCATATAGGGGCTGCATGAGTTGAGCTGCGCGGGGGAGGAAACGGTTGTAAAAATTAACCATTCCCAAAAATTCTTGCAGCGATTTGACCGTTTGTGGTCGTGGAAAATTTTTTACCACGCGGACTTTGTCTGGCAATGGGACTGCGCCTTTCGGTGAAACTCTGTGTCCCAAAAAATCAATTTGTGACACGCCGAATTTGCATTTGGCTGGATTGATTATTAACCCGTGCTCTTCTAGTCTCTGAAAAACTGTAGTGAGGTGTTGTTCGTGCTCTTCCTCTGACGGGCTGGCTACCAGCATATCGTCGAGGTAGACGAACACGAAGGGGAGATCGCGTAATACCGCGTCCATCATCCGCTGAAAGGTTTGAGCAGCGCCTTTGAGGCCAAACGGCATTCGCAAAAATTCAAAAAGACCAAAAGGGGTTATTACAGCTGTTTTAGGAATGTCTTCCGCTTGAACGGGGACTTGGTGATAGCCGCGGACCAGGTCTATTTTAGAAAAAATGCACGCACCCGCCAGATGTAGTGAAAAATCTTGGATGTGAGGAATTGGGTAGCGGTCATGCGCTGTCGCATTGTTTAATCTGCGGTAATCGACGCACGGTCTCCAAGAACCGTCGGTTTTCGGGACCATGTGGAGTGGCGATGCCCAGGGGCTTTTCGAGCGTCTAATAATGCCTAATTTTTCCAGGGTGGTAAACTCGTCCCGTGCTATGGCGAGCTTGGTCGCGTCTAAGCGCCGAGCTTTGGCAAACACGGGTGGGCCCGTTGTGGGAATGAAGTGTTCAACCCCGTGTTTCGCTACTGTTGCTGAAAATTTGGAGAACTGTGAGTGCTGGAAATTGGGTGAGGAGTTGGTCAAACTTACCTCCTGCCGTTGTGACGTTGGCCTGCAAGGATGGTGGCGAAACTCGAGCTGAGCAGGGGATAGAAGAAAATGATTTGACCAAGCGTCTATTTGCTAGATCGACTAACAACCCATGTGCACACAAAAAATCAGCGCCCAACAAGTTAAAACTCACCGCCGCTACAATAAATGTCCATCTATAGTTGCGGCCGTGAATGCAAAGAGGCAGGCTCCTTTCACCGTAAGTGTCGATGATGGAGCCGTTGGCTGCCATCGCCCCATTACCCCGGGGACCCATGGCCCGGTCTGCGTGGGAAGGGGTGATAAAACTCAGATGAGCTCCGGTGTCAATCAGGAACTGTCTCCCGGTGTGTCCGTCAGTCACATAAAGAAGCTTATTTTTTTCGCCGAGAACCGCAGCCGTTAACAGTTCTTGGCTTTGGCGTTTCCCGAACTTTTTGAACTTGCAGGGGGGAACGCATTTGTACGCCCTCTCGGCGAAACGGTGGTGGTAATAACAGATGTCGTTCCGCCTGCTGCGTCTTGGTAGTGTTGCCGCCATGGTGGGCGGGCTCTGCTCGGTTGTCTGTGGTTCTCCGCTGCTCTGGGTATCCGCGCTGAGATCTGCGGATGCTGCTGTGGCCATCTGTTCGCCGCAGGCGTTGATGAGTCACTGTGCTTCGCGGGCCAGCGCGCGGAAGTCTTGCTGGGTGCTGCACCGCATGTTGACCAGCGTCCCTCTCATGTGTGGCGGCAGAGTACTGAGGAAGATGTGTTGGAAGAGGAAGTTGTCGTTGTCCTCTTCCTTGAGCTGCAGCATGTCCTCCATGAGGGCCTTGGGTCTGCATCCTCTGTGGCCATAGATCGCCAGGATCTTCTCTGCTCTCTCTTCGGCTGAGGGGACGAAATTCTCGACGATGGTCGCCTTAAGTTCTCTATATTTGTCATGGGCGGGCGGCCGCTGGATTATGCTCCGTGCACATCTCGACGTGGCAGCGTCGAGTTTGGCGACGATGTGATAAAATTTTGTGTTGTCTGCCGTTATGCCCGCCAGTGCAAACTGAGCCTCAGCTTGCTGGAACCACGAGCCCGGGTCTTCTTGCCAGAAGTCTGGCAGCTTGACGGTGACGGCGCTTGTGTGGGCTGTCCTTGATGTGTCCGCCGGGTGAGAGCGCCTTTCTTCAGCTCTCACGGCGGGGCTGGTGCTCGGTTGAGCCCTCTCTGTGGCTTCTGCCGTGGGGGAACGTCGCCCATCTGTTCCCCTGTCTGCATGGGCGCCGGCGCTTGCCTGGGTCGCCTCTGATGAGTCAATCGCAGGAGAACGTCTCTGTTCCATCCTCGCGTCAGGGTCACCAGTGTAGAAGAGCTTGGAATAACGAGGCGATGTGATTTATAAACCAAAGTTTAATATCAGCTTTGCTCCTCTAACAAGTCTCATCTCAGTGCAGAAGCAGAATAAGAGGTTGAACACATTCAGACCTTCATACTTATACCTACACACAACAAAAGACATTGCATATCAAAGCTGACATCCCGCATTAACTTAATCCCCCCTCCTTTGTCTTCCGTCTCCTCCACCTGAACTTGGGTGGTCAGGGAGATCGATCTCCTCCATTGTCCTCTGTCTCCTCCACCTGACCCTGGGTAGTCAGGGAGATCGATCTGGTCTCCACCGCTGCGACTCCGTATGCTCTTTGATCTTCGCTGGCGGTCGAGACCTCTTGTCCTGTTCTGAGGAGTGAGGTCATTGCACATATGTAATCACTAAACATTCTAATATGTCTATACATATGTAGGTATGCAATATATGATTAATATAAACCACATCCAGCTTATTTTTTCTCATTAAAATCTGATGTTTTCAAAGTGTTCCCTTTATTTTTTTGAGCAGTATACTATTTAATTATTGATTTGCCTTCTGCCTTACTGAGTGAGATTTCCATATTTATTGCTTCCAATTTTACTGATTGTTTTGTTAATAAATCCACATCCTCATTACCCTCTATTCCAACGTGGGCTGAAACCCAAAGACAGTTTATTGACTGACCTTTACTTTAGAGGTTGTAAATTAAGGAGTGGATTTCTACAATTAGGGCCTTCCTACATGACTGCAGCGACTGAATACTCTTGATAGCTGCCCAACTGTCTGAAGCAATGACAGCATTATTCCTGTAGGGAGCTTGAAATAAGGAAGCAAAGTGATTTTATAAATCAGGTTTATTGTCGGCTTCCAGTCCCTAACATATCTCATCTCAATGCAGAAGCAGAAAAGAGGCTGAGCGCAGTCAGACCTTCGTACTTATACATCACATAACAAAAGACATCGCATAACAAAAGCCGACATCACACATCCGCGTTATCTCCTTCTATTGAACTCTCTCTCCTCCACCTGACCCTGGGGGGTCAGGAAGTCCATTCAGGTCTCCACCGCTGAGTCTCCGTCTGCTCGTTGATCTTCGCCGGTGGTCGAGACCTATTGTCCTGCTCTGAGACGTGAGGTCATTCCACATATGCAATCTCTAAACATTCCTCTTGTGTCTATACATATGTAGGTATGGATATATGAATAATATAAGCCACAATTCCTATAATTTACCTCCAACCACTGTAAAGCTAATATAATGGCAACTAGCTCAACTGTGTATGCTGATAAGTGACTACTGGTTCTTTTTTTGATAGCTATTTTAAATTGGGGAATGTATACCACAGCTCCACTACGACTAGTTGCAGGATCCTTGGAACCATTGGTCAATGCTATCAGCCTTTTTCTGAAGTTCTGTTCAATATATTTATGCACTATATAATCTGTTGCTGATTCGCCCTTTTCGCATTCCCCACAATGCAATGCGCAACCGGCAACATCTGGTAGTTTGTTTACACTGGCTCACATGCATACACAATGGAGACAGAGTTCAAGATACGTCGAAATAAAGCCACAAATCAGGGTTCCAGATGCGTAGTACCTTTCTGTAGTAATCGCCAGGGTACAGACAAGGAACAGGGCATAAGAAGATCATACTATAGGTTTCCCAGCGGTGAAAAAAACACAGATCTTCGGCGAATTTGGGAGAGCAAAATCAGGCGTGAAGGATGGACTGCAAGTGCCAGTGACAGAATTTGTTCAGACTATTTTCAAGAAGGTAAGAGCACTGTTTGAATAATATATTTATCTATATTGTATTACCTGTTATTATTCAATAAAATATTAGCATTTAGTCTAATTTTAGGTTCCAAACTAATCACTGATCAAATCCAATACAAAGTTAACATAGTATCAATTTTCTTTATTTTATTAGTTAATATAGTCTTGTCAGACTTCTGCATTATAAATTATATAGTTGTATGTGTGTGTATTTTGTTTGTTTATTTACATATATATATATGTATTTGAACTTTATACATATATAATAAAGCTGTCAGTAACTACTGACACTGCCTCCTTTTTTTATTTAAATTCTGGCATAATTAGTATCTGTTAAACTAATTTCTATTTTTATCCAACAGGTGTACGCACACACAAGAAAGGTTCGCTGGGATATATTCCTACGAAGTTTAAATGGACCGGACAAACGAAGAAGCGACAGACGATGACATTAACTTCTGCCTCCCCTGTCATTCCATTGCCATTCTGCAAAGATTCGTGGACTCCAAAGGAAGAATCCCCAAAGAAAGTCAACAAAGTTGACTCAAACAAGTCTAATTTTCAAATAATAATAATAATGCATCGGTTTTATATAGCGCTTTATCATATATACTCAAAGACGCTTTACAATTTGGTACATTATTCATTCACTCCAGACAGACAATGGTAGTGGCGAGCTACTTCTGCAGCCACAGCTGCCCTGGGGCAGGCTGACGGAAATGTGGCAGCTAATCTGCGCCAACGGCCTTTCCGGCCACCACCAAACATTTTATGCATTTATACACATTCATACCCAGTGTTATGGGCACTGGAGGCAATGCGGGTGAAGTGTCTTGCCCAGGGACACAACGGCAGGATATCTGGGGAGAGTGGGATTCGAACCGCCAACCATCGGGTTATTAGACGACTTGCTCTACCTCCTGAGCCACTGCCGTCCCTGAGCCATGCCTACTATTAATATTCACAGTGTTCTAGCAAGTCCTGTATCAGAGTCTGAAAGTATCTTTGATTTCATTTAAATCACGGTGGCGCAGTGGTTTAGCACTGTGGCAGCACAGTTTACCCTCGGCCGGGGGATCGCGGGGATCATGAGATCGTGGGTTCGAGCCCAGCCCCCGACCAACAGTGAGCTGTGTGGAGTTTGCATGTTCTCCCCGTGTTGCGTGGGTTTACTCCGGGATTTCTCCGGTTTCCTCCCGCATACCAAAAACATGTAGGTTTAGGGCGCTCGCGCACGCGGCGACCGGCAGCCGGTGGCTTGTCACCAGACTGCAAACCAAATCTACCTACGGGTACAAATAAGTAACAAAAAAAAAAAAAAAAAGGGTCATCACCAGTGTGGCGGATGATAAAATAAGGCAGCGAAGTGAGGTTTTAAATAGGTTTATTATCATACCGCCATCACGGAGCTCGCCCCATGGGCGAGCCCGGAGGCTCTCCAGCAAAGTGTGCAGATGAGCAGTAGCAGAGAATCAGAGAGAGATTTACAGAATAATGCAGCTTATATACCCAACTACAGACAATACATGAAAGGCATTCACAGCAGTAGGTATGGGCATTTGCAGCTGAGAGACACACATAACAATAAGGAGATTGCTAGCCAGGATTCGCCTCTGCTCCAGAACTGCAGGACAAAAGAGGTTACAAGGCACATCTACATATTGTCATCAGTGTATAGACATAGTAAGGACAGGAAACATGAACACAATGCATGAATGGCACATTAACATCACAGTAGTGAGCCGGAAAAAGCCAGAAGAAGCGGCTCCCCAATGTGGGGAGCGTGAAATAACGAAGCTGAATTGGTTCTTAATTCAGGTTTTATTCAAGCACTTCATCCCCAGCCTTCTCTCAGGAACAAAAGAGGAAGAGCTGCATCAGACCTCCACATTTATACCTCTCACACAAAGGAAGAATCACATATCTCTGTCAAAACCCCCTATTGACACTGACTCCCCCTCCAGTCTCCAGTGCGGCGGCATGAAAAATAAGGCAGCGAAGTGAGAGGTTTTAAGTAGGTTTATTATCATACCGCCGTCACAGGAACTTCACTCCAGCCCTTGTGTGAGCAGACTGGAGCGGGTCCTCAGACTCTCAGCAGCAGTGGTAGAAGCAGTCGTCAGAGTGAGAGAGAGAACATGGATTTCCGTGAGCTTATATACCCAGCTACAAACAATACATGAAAGGTATTCACAGCAGTAGGTATGGGCATTTGCATTTGAGAGACACACATAACAATAAGGAGATTGCTAGCCAGGATACGCCTCTGCTCCAGAACTGCAGGACAAAAGAGGTTACAAGGCACATCTACATATTGTCATCAGTGTATAGACACAGTAAGGACAGGAAGCCTGAACACAATGCATGAATGGCACATTAACATCACAGTAGTGAGCCGGAAAAAGCCAGAAGAAGCGGGGCTGCCTGTAGACATTAATACACACGTTGCTGTGCCTGTAGACATTAATACACACATTGCTGTGCCTGCCCCAGTCTGTTGTGGGGGTTATCCCACACGCTCCCCCCCAGAGGGCTCGGCAGGCGGCCGAGGCCTCAATAGTCCGGCTTTGGCAGCGAGCAGGGAAAGCTCTGTGCAGGCGGAGGTGGAGGGGGGATGGGGGGTAGTAATTCAGGTTTTATTCAAGCACTTCATCCCCAGCCTTCTCTCAAGAACAAAAGAGGAAATCGTCGTCGTCTGACTCCCTCAGCTGCAGCATGTCTTCCATCAGGGCGACTGGCCTGTGATCTCCTTGGTTGAGCATAGCCAGGAGCCTCCTAGCCCTCTCTTCGGCTGAGGGCGTGAAACACTTGGTAAGGGCAGCCTTCAATCTGCCGTATTTGTCTTCGGCGGGTGGCTGCTGTACCAAGCTCCGCACGCATCGAGCTGTGCGGTTGTCGAGTCTAGCGATGACGTGGTAGAACTTAGTGTCATCTGCCGTTATGCCTGCGAGCGTGAATTGTGCCTCCGCCTGGAGTAACCACGAGTCTGGGTTGTCCTGCCAGAATTCCGGCAGTTTGACGGCGATGGCGCTCGCTAGGGCAGACTCCAATGAGTCCTGATCATGGAGAGCATTTCCAGGCATTCTCACAGTTGCATGGACATTCACACCCTACACTTGCATCTGAGTTGTCTGGTTTAATGTTTTCCGCTTCAGGCAGTGTTTCAGTGTTTTTGCTGGCAGTGCTTTCATCTCTGTGTACGTTTTAGGGACTTCCGCTGTCATTTTCTGCTAGAATCCATACGGCATTATGCACCTGCAAGAAATGAGGAAAAGATGTCACATTGTGTATAGATAAATGTATGTATAATACTATATACACTCACCGGCCACTTTATTAGGTACACCATGCTAGTAACGGGTTGGACCCACTTTTGCCTTCAGAACTGCCTCAATTCTTCGTGGCATAGATTCAACAAGGTGCTGGAAGCATTCCTCAGAGAGTTTGGTCCATATTGACATGATGGCATCACACAGTTGGCGCAGATTTGTCGGCTGCACATCCATGATGCAAATCTCCCGTTCCACCACATCCCAAAGATGCTCTATTGGATTGAGATCTGGTGACTGTGGAGGCCATTTGAGTACAGTGAACTCATTGTCATGTTGAAGAAACCAGTCTGAGATGATTCCAGCTTTATGACATGGCGCATTATCCTGCTGAAAGTAGCCATCAGAAGTTGGGTACATTGTGGTCATAAAGGGATGGACATGGTCAGCAACAATACTCAGGTAGGCTGTAGCGTTGCAACGATGCTCAATTGGTACCAAGGGGCCCAAAGAGTGCCAAGAAAATATTCCCCACACCATTACACCACCACCACCAGCCTGAACCATTGATACAAGGCAGGATGGATCCATGCTTTCATGTTGTTGACGCCAAATTCTGACCCTACCATCCGAATGTCGCAGCAGAAATCGAGACTCATCAGACCAGGCAACGTTTTTCCAATCTTCTATTGTCCAATTTCGATGAGCTTGTGCAAATTGTAGCCTCAGTTTCCTGTTCTTAGCTGAAAGGAGTGGCACCCGGCGTGGTCTTCTGCTGCTGTAGCCCATCTGCCTCAAAGTTCGACGTATTGTGCGTTCAGAGATGCTCTTCTGCCTACCTTGGTTGTAACGGGTGGTTATTTGAGTCACTGTTGCCTTTCTATCAGCTCGAACCAGTCTGGCCATTCTCCTCTGACCTCTGGCATCAACAAGGCATTTCCGCCCACAGAACTGCCGCTCACTGGATATTTTTTCTTTTTCGGACCATTCTCTGTAAACCCTAGAGATGGTTGTGCGTGAAAATCCCAGTAGATCAGCAGTTTCTGAAATACTCAGACCAGCCCTTCTGGCACCAACAACCATGCCACGTTCAAAGTCACTCAAATCACCTTTCTTCCCCATACTGATGCTCGGTTTGAACTGCAGGAGATTGTCTTGACCATGTCTACATGCCTAAATGCACTGAGTTGCCGCCATGTGATTGGCTGATTAGAAATTAAGTGTTAACGAGCAGTTGGACAGGTGTACCTAATAAAGTGGCCGGTGAGTGTATATGTGTAACCACTAGTTGAAAATAAACGTTTAATGTACATCAACACTGAGCAGCTGATAACCTGCTGACATGCACTCACATGGGTTATGCCTCATGAGTCATGGGTGCAACTTACAACTTCTAAATATGTCACAAAAACACACTGCATACGCGATTAGCATAGCATGGCATACAACAAAAACACAATAGAAAGCTCGAAAATATTACTAGGTATATTACTGCAGCTTGATATGTATAGAAAACTGTTTAACTTACCACAAATCATTAAAAAATTGCTCCCCCGTTGCTAGATTCAAGCGTGTTTATATTGGGCGCTGGGAAACCGGATGTTGCCGATCGCGCGAGGAATTGTGGGACTGTGAAAGGGGCGAATAAAAGCTAAAAGTACTTCGGCATACTGTTGGGAACTGAAATCACATTTAGGCAAACCATACAGACATAAAGACAGCCTTTTCCATTGCTTTTAAACAGAAAAAGATCCACTCGCGACTAGCATTAGCATAGCATTAGCATACATTAGCATGTAGCAGACTCACCAAAGATGAGATTCAGGTGAACACAGCAGAAGTCACCGCTTCACGGCCTCTCAAGCTCGTGCTCCCATCAACTTAGGATTAATACAGGTTGCAAATTAGCGTTGGGAGAGTGTTTAGATCCATTTATAGTATTCTATCTGAATTAGCTTACCAAGAAGAGGTGTCAACGTGAGGACAGATCGTCCCAGTTCCTCTCCTTTGCCCGCCAATCGTGAAAGAGAACGACTCCCAGCATAGCGCCTCTACTCTTCCCTTGGAAGGCGGGGCTAATATTACTCTTAACGAATAGGAAGACCCAGATCACCCAACGTGACCATGAACCGGAAATTCAAAAGTTGGATGACGAGGATCGCACTTCCTCTTCCCCAAGAGGCTCAGTTTTCAAAATAAAATCACAATTGTATTAATACAATTTATATCTGAGAAAAAGGGTCATTTTCTCAGCTGGGTTACACTCTCCCCCACTAAATATCATGCACGTCCCATTGCATGTCATTTTCTCAGCTGGGTTACACACTCCCCCGCTAAATATCATGCACGTCCCGTTGCATGTGCAACCAAGACATCGTCAGTATTGGTTGAGTTGTGATGTGATCACTTTCAGTATTGCCCCCACCCGGTATCCGTTATGGGTGGAACCACGACGGTATCTGGTCGTCTTTGAACCTCCGACTTTCGTTTCTCTTTTGGCTTTGTACTGAGTGTACTTTGTGAGTTTGGAGCTTTTGGTTCTGCAGTTAGTTTTACTAGTTGCGTTTGAATCTTTGTGACTTGTTTTGAGAGTTCTTGGAGTGTGTTTAGCATGGCATTGTCCTCATCTTCATCTGAACTGCATTGCACAGTTTGCATGTGAGAGGTCGCTTTTTGTTTTGAACTGTTTAAATGTTGTCTCATCCTTAAATTTTTGGCAGCAATTTGGTCTTCTTCAGTGCGTAGCAAGAGAAGCAAATCAGAAAAAGTTGGGGGACTTGTTCGTTTTTGTTTTAACTGGAGTGCAGTTAAAAAGGATCCATCATCCCAACAACCTCGACAAAACTGCGTGACAAGCAGCCTGTCAAAATCCTGGCTTGAAGCGCCACCACGCTTCACAGTGTGAGTCAAAGCTACGTGAAGACGTTGTAGATATGACGAGGGTTTCTCACCTGTGTTTTGAAAGGTGTCAGTAAACCTGGCGTAAAGCTCTCCGCCATCTTGAACTGTACCATAAGCAGAATCTAACAGCTGAAGGTATTCTGATGGTGAGCTGTTGGGGTTCAAGTACTTGACTACATCAGCTGCTGGGGGTACAAGAGACTCAATGATCTTTCGGGATTGCTGCAATTTAGGCATAGCAGAATCAGTCAAGCTTAATTCAACACTGGAGCGCCAAGTATCATAATCTAGCTCATAAGTTGGTCGGGGGTCTTTGCCAGAACAGGCTCTGGGCTTTTGTGAAAACGGCTGCACGGAAAAATCTTCCCTTTTTACAATGTGCTCAACTACCACACGCTGCACCTCTGGGGGATTTAAATCATGTGCAGAAATGGTGGGCATACTTCGAGCTGGGGTGCTCGCAGTGTGATTTGACTCAGCTGCAGAAGGCTGAGGTTGAGGTTCATCCAAGCAAGCTTCAGGTAAGTTATCAGGTAACTTAGTTTGCTCTGACTGATCATTTCTAGATTCCCTGATGAACTCAGAAAGCTCTGATAACACGTCTTTCAGGATATCTTCATAATCTATGCCACTCATCTTCGCTAGGTTTTAAAGATCAGTGATAAATGACTCGGTTATTTCGCTCCCTACACGGTCCATATAAACACTGGCAAGAGATTGTATCATATAGCTGGCTCCACTATCAGATACATGAGTACATGGCAATGGGTCAAGAGTTTCAAAAGCAATACCCGAGTGATACTAAAAAATAGCACTCTGGAAAAACTCAGACTTACTATCTGTTACTTTTATGACTCTTGAAATCGATCCATACTGTCTCAAAAACTCAGTCACTTCATCAAGTTGCTCATCTCCAGTGATTTCACTATCACTGCATTTGGAATTTTCACAGATTCACGTTCAACAATATCCATTTTGGGTACTTATAGGCTTGAAATATGTAAGGGAAAGAACTAACTAACTAACTAACTAACCTGCACTTATATAGCGCTTTTCTAGTCACAAAGACCACTCAAAGCGCTTTCACTAATGCTAACCCTCTATTCTAAGGGCCTATAGGAAACAGATATCTAGGGACAATTTTAGAACAACCAATTAACCTAACAAACATGTCTTTGGATTGTGGGAGGAAACCGGAGCCCCCGGAGTAAACCCACACAGCACAGGGAGAACATGCAAACTCCATACAGAAAGGTTCCAACCCCTGCCAGCCTGGGGATTTGAACCAGGAACCTTCTAGCTGTAAGGCAACAGTGCTAACCACTGCACCACCGTGCTGAAAGAAGGAAAAGGCTCCTGGCTGGGCTCGCCACTTTTATTGTAACCCTTGCCTTATGTTAATTAGGTAAGGGGAATAATTAAGTGTAGACCAGTTGCTAGGTTCGTAAGGGTTGCAATAGGGAATTAGAGTGAGTGTGGGATGAAATAGCTGGAGGCAAGAAATGAGCAATTCATGTCTGTATTAATAAATATAGAAGGAGCAAAATATACAAACAATGTACAAATATACAAATATAACAACGGCCGGCATGAAATAAAACCCCAAAGATGTCCCACTGAGCTCAGTGTTTGATTGCCCGTTCGGGTTAGTCGTTTGACCAGTCAGGATATCTCGTATTTCCAGACTCAGGTTTCCAATCCTGGGCACTGAAGAGGGGAAGGATGCTCTTCAATCGAGATCTTGGTTAGATCTCAGTCCAATCTTGGTTCAGTCTTGGGTCAGAGTCATCATCTCCATTCGGAGAGAATCCAGGTTCCAGAAGGTTTTTGGTCGGTAACCAAAAAAACCTAGCCTGCACGACAATAATGGTATTATTGTTTACAGCTAGAGTAATTCATCTTCCAATCCCTTCTTATATAACACCATAGCTTAGTGTTTAAATTCTTCTCTCATATTACTATTATCACAATCCAGCAATATAGTAATATCTTACATCTCACATCTTGCATCTTACATGCATGTGCTCTTTTTTTCTTTTCTCACAATCTCTCTGGTAGCACATGAAATACCCTTATTTCATGAAACCAGTTAAATGAAATCCTCTTCCTATCTCTGTAAATCATGAAATGAAATACAATTAATTTATCACATAACCAGGGAATATACTGTCCCATCACATCCAATATTCCCTTTTAAAATCAGTAAACCCTGTCTGGCTACTGGGTTAAACACAGAGCTAACACCATGTGCTTTTTTTCATTACATTCGACAGAAATGGTGTATAAAAGATAAAAGTACTTCGGCATACTGTTGGGAACTGAAATCACATTTAGGCAAACCATACAGACATAAAGACAGCCTTTTTCATTGCTTTTAAACAGAAAAAGATCCACTCGCGACTAGCATTAGCATAGCGTTAGCATACATTAGCATGTAGCAGACTCACCAAAGATGAGATTCAGGTGAACACAGCAGAAGTCACTGCTTCACGGCCTCTCAAGCTCGTGCTCCCATCAACTTAGGATAATAAAGGTTGCAAATTAGCGTTGGGAGAGTGTTTAGATCCATTTATAGTATTCTATCTGAATTAGCTTACCAAGAAGAGGTGTCAACGTGAGGACAGATCGTCCCAGTTCCTCTCCTTTGCCCGCCAATCATGAAAGAGAACGACTTCCAGCATAGCGCCTCTACTCTTCCCTTGGAAGGCGGGGCTAATATTACTCTTAACGAATAGGAAGACCCAGATCACCCAACGTGACCATGAACCAGAAATGCAAAAGTTGGATGACGAGGATCGCACTTCCTCTTCCCCAAGAGGCTCGGTTTTCAAAATAAAATCACACAATTGTATTAATACAATTTACATCTGAGAAAAAGGGTCATTTTCTCAGCTGGGTTACATAGGCCAAATGGACAAGGAAATATTAAGCTGATTAATTATTACAACCCATATAGGACATTAACAGCAGATACTTTCAGTGTTATGGCAGGGGAAAGGCATATGGAAGAGGTATGCTTTGGAGACTTAATGCTTGCATACTGGATCAACTTGAAGGGGCATAAGAGGTCACATCCTGCAAAAGCTATTCCTAATGATTGCTGCGAACACAATGAGTCCAACATTGGTAGTTTTGGATGGATAAGTGATGCCATTGCTGAGCAGGCAGGATTAAAATGCATAGATTTTAGTCCAATGGTCCTGTTGTCTGTTATTCCTCCACGGCTATTTGAGATGCCACTGGTAGATTTTGAAATACAGCAACTGAGGAGGCATGTTTTTGTGACATATTTAGAAGTTGTAAGTTGCACCCATGACTCATGAGGCATAACCCATGTGAGTGCATGTCAGCAGGTTATCAGCTGCTCAGTGTTGATGTACATTAAACGTTTATTTTCAACTAGTGGTTACACATATATATAGTATTATACATACATTTATCTATACACAATGTGACATCTTTTCCTCATTTCTTGCAGGTGCATAATGTCGTATGGATTCTAGCAGAAAATGACAGGGAAAGTCCCTAAAACGTACACAGAGGTGAAAGCACTGCCAGCAAAAACACTGAAACAGTACTGTAAACAGTACCATGTTAACGCTTCATTTTCAAAAACTGACAGAATCAATCATAATTGATTTTTAGGCTTTAACGACCACAAATCATGATGGCACACAACTGATTCCAGGGGAAGTTGAAGGCATGGTAAGTATATAAATAGCCTATTATTGTATGTGAAATAATTTATAAAGCAGGAACACAGTTACATATGCCATTCAAAATTATTCTAGACAACAGATGAACCAGAGAGAAAGAAGAGAAAGTGTGGCCATTGGGATGCACTTTATTCAGTTGGTGACCCATGTGCTGAGACTACAGACAACACAGCGCCAGTCCGGTGTGTTGGACCATGCAACAAGGTGCTGCCTGAAGCCGAGAACATTAAGCCAGACAACTCAGACGTAAGTGTAGGGTGTGAATGTCCATGCAACTGTGATTCCTGGTCATGCTGGAGATGTGCGAACTATAACCAAGACATGGTAGATGAAGATATTCCGTGGTTTTGCATATCCTGTGTAAGGAATTGTCCAGATGTTTACATGAATGCTTAATATTTCTTGATGGATGGCGCTATAATTTCTGTGATGTTCTTATTCATGTGAATAGCTAGTCATTTTCATAAACGTTATTAGTTTTTGTCATGATGCAAATGTAGTTCTTATGAGAAATATTTTTAGCTTTCAAGTCATTTTGGATTTTTGTAGCTAGTCATTGGATGTTTCTACCATGGACTTATCATTCCATGATTGTACTATAAAAGTGCACATATGTTTAGCATTGATTGTGTAGGTATTACATTGCCTTTTTTTGTGTTATACATGTATGCGTTTAATACAAATTTGTCAGGTTGAATAAACTGGTCTTTATTACTACAAATTCTTATCCAGAACAAAAATACAATACACAATATAAACAATAAATCTTTGTTTAAAGTTTACACCATAGTGACCATGGATACATTTATTAACAAAAACATAATGCAGTTTTGACTAACATTCCACAATATCCTATATACAGCTGTACAGGAATATTGATTGTATATGTCTTGAAATTCCTTTTCTGAAATCTAATAAAAACTATTTTACTTTACTACAGTCTTTAAGTATGTTGTCTAGTGATTACAAGAAATAGCTGCCCACTTGTTCAAAAAGCAAATTAAATGAAATCAAAGATACTTTCAGACTCTGATACTGGACTTGCTAGAACACTGTGAATATTAACAATAGGCATTTGAAAATTAGACAAGTAGGCCCAAACTGTAAACATTTGCTCTGTCACATCCTGTTGTGAAATTTTCAGAGTGGCATCCAGAATGTGAAATGTTCGTATTCTCTGGATAATTCTCTCAACATGAATACGTGTGCTCGAGATTGCCTTGCAGTTTGCAGCTTCTTCTGCCGACATCTGCGACCGGTCACTACCTTTGTAGTTAAGGAGAATCAGTTTCACCCCCCTGTCTCTAAGTTCCCTTGACACATTGAAACCCTTATCAGCCATAACTGAAGAATTAAGTGTCAAAGCATTCAGGAAGTGGTCACTAGATAATGTGATATGTTTGTCACTGGCTTGGCCACCATATGCCTTTGACACAAAGTTTATAGTCATATTTGGTGTGGTGGGAATATATCCCAGCGAACCTTTCTTGTGTGTGCGTACACCTGTTGGATAAAAATAGAAATTAGTTTAACAGATACTAATTATGCCAGAATTTAAATAAAAAAAGGAGGCAGTGTCAGTAGTTACTGACAGCTTTATTATACATGTATAAAGTTCAAATACATATATACGTATATGTAAATAAACAAACAAAATACACACACATACAACTATATAATTTATAATGCAGAAGTCTGACAAGACTATATTAACTAATAAAATAAAGAAAATTGATACTATGTTAACTTTGTATTGGATTTGATCAATGATTAGTTTGGAACCTAAAATTAGACTAAATGCTAATATTTTATTGAATAATAACAGGTAATACAATATAGATAAATATATTATTCAAACAGTGCTCTTACCTCCTTGAAAATGGTCTGAACAAATTCTGTCACTGGCACTTGCAGTCCATCCTTCACGCCTGATTTTGCTCTCCCAAATTCGCCGAAGATCTGCGTTTTTTTCACCGCTGGGAAACCTATAGTATGAATGAATGAATGAATGAATTTATTTCGGATTTCGGATAGTACAGTACAGGTTAAAAGAAACTGAATAATATAACAACAAGGTCAAATTAGACAATGACTCCTCTCATTATACAGTTCAACGTAAGTTATCCGAAATGGGTGATGCCTGAAGCCGCAGCTTATATTGCCCACCCATATTCCATCCAAGAATTCAAAAGAGAAAAGAGAAAACAGACAAGAGCGATTACAATTCAAAACAAAGCTAAGACAAAATGTGACAGAGAAAAAAAAACAAAAACAAAAAACTAAGCTAAGCTAAGTTAAGCGATTACTATTCAAAAACAAATCTAAGACAAAATGTGACAGAAAAGAAAAAAAAACAAAACTAAGCTACAACACAACACAGGCTGGATATGGCAGTCCTTATGTGATTTTACATGTCGTCTTGTATATATGTTTGGAGTATTTCTTCCTTTAGTTTTGGCTTAAATTGTCCAAGCGTTGTACATGATTTTAATTCAGGTCCAAAATCGTTCCATAATCTGACTCCTTGCACTGAAATACAGTGTTGCTTGGTGGTTGTTCTCACTGTAGGCTTTTGAAATATACATGTTCCTCTGAAGTGATATCGTTTCTCCCTTATTTGGAACAACTTTTGGATATTTGCGGGCAGTGATAAATTCTTCACTTTAAACATTATTATTGCAGTTTTAAAGTCAACCAGATCTTTCAACTTGAGAGTTTTTTGTTTAAGAAAAAGTGGGTTTGTTGGTTCCCTGTAAGCTGCTTTGTTTATTATTGTAATAGCTCTCTTTTGAAGCATAAAGAGTGGATATATGTTTGTTTTATATGTATTTCCCCATACTTCATTACAATATGACATGTATGGGAGTATTAATGAATGATACAAGGTGTATAGTTTGGGTTGGTTCAGCAAATATTTCACTCTGTGTAATATTGCAATTGATTTGGATACTTTACCTTTAATATCTGTTCCCCTGTCTGCATGGGCGCCGGCGTCTGCCTGGGTCGCCACAGATGAGTCGATCGCGGGGGAACGCCTCAGGTCCATACTCGCGTCAGGGGTCACCAGTGTAGAAGAGCTTGGAAGAACGAGGCGGTGTGATATATAAACCAAAGTTTATTATCAGCTCCTCTAGCAAATCTCATCTAAGTGCAGAAGCAGAAGCAAGAAAAGAGAGCGAATACCTCCGGCTCTGTGAACTTATACTTGCACATAACAAAAGACATGCATATCAAAGGCTGACATCCCTCATTATCTTAATCCCCCCATTGTCTCCGTACTCCTCCTCATGGCCCTGGGGGGTGAGGGCAGCTCCTCCGGTCTCCACCGCAGTGTCTGGGAACGTCTTTGTTCTTCACTGGCGGTTGAGAGTCTTTGTCCTTTCTGAGGTGTGAAGTCGCCTTACATATGTACTCACCAAACATTCCCACATGCTTCAACATATGTAGGTTATGGAATATATGATTAATATAGCCCACAGCCCCCCCAAACGACTAAGAAAAGGACAATAGAAAAATTCACAGTTTAAGATAATTACTATGACATACTAACTGCTATACCTCTTGCCACAGAAGAAACTTTCCAGCAGCCATGCTCTTAAGAGAGTTCAGTGGTAATCATAACAGCATAGTAAAATCACAAGTCAGTCCTAAACTGTTACAGCACAATTAGTGAACAACTGTTGAGTAGTTTGCATCAGTCCCTGTGCTGTCTGGGTTTCAATCTTCTCCCGAATCTGCTGTGGGTCCGCTTGGGCGTCCTGCTGGGACCTTCCTGTAAGGAATCTGCAGCTTGGGGAGGAGAGTGATTATTTGTTCCCTGCAGGGGGGCTGAGTCTTTTCTCTTGGGGGGTCTACCCCGCCGAGGTGCTCTCGCCAACTGTGCAGGCTCGTCTCTCAACAAGAAGGCAGGTTTAAGTCTGTCAATGCTGACTGTTTCTTTTCTATCCCCAAAATCAAGCACAAAGTGTTTATCACCAGGTTCCAGCACTCTGAATGGCCCATCGTATGCTGGGCGGAAAGTTGGTTTTAAAGCTTCATGCCTAACAAAAACGAATTCAGCGTTTTTTAGAGCTTGGGGGACAAAAACCCGTGGAAAAGAGTGATGTGCCGGTCCGGGGAGAGAGTCCGGTCCGTTGCTGCCTAAAAACCTCGAGGCTGGAAGATGCCCTGGCTCTGGGTTCTCTGGTAAAAATTCACCCGGGAGCCTGAGAGGTTGTGCAAAAACTAATTCTGCTGGAGAGGCGTCTAGATCCTCTTTAGGCGCAGCACGCAACCCCAATAAAACCCAGGGAAGTTTATTTACCCAATTTGTATCCGTTAGTGAGGCTCTGAGGGCGGCTTTTAAAGACCTGTGAAAATGCTCGCATAACCCATTAGCCTGAGGGTGATAAGCGGTGGTGCGGTGAATTGTTGCCCCTAAGCTGCTGGACATGGCTGACCAAAGCTCTGAGACAAATTGAGGTCCTCTATCGGACGTGATGTCCGATGGGACGCCGAAACGTGCCACCCAGTTTGTCAAAAAAACGCCAGCGACTTCCTCCGCTGTAGTTGACGCCAGAGGGACTGCCTCTGGCCAGCGCGTGGTGCGGTCTATCATTGTTAACAGGTGTGTGAAACCTTGGGAGGAAGGTAGTGGCCCCACGAGGTCGACATGAACGTGGTTGAACCTTCTAGCAGGGATTGGAAAAGGCTCCAGAGGGGCTTTTGTGTGTTTGTGTATTTTGGCGCGCTGACAAGAAATGCAAGTTTTTGCCCATTCTTTTACGTTTTTGCGCAGGCCCGGCCACACAAACTTTTCAGCGACCATTTTAACCGAGGCGCGCACACCTGGGTGTGCGAGGGAGTGAATTGAGTGGAAAATACGGCGGCGCCATGTGGCTGGGACTAACGGGCGAGGTCGGCCGGTTGAAATATCGCATATTAGGGGGGGCACGCCGTCGCGTAAACCCCTTTCCTCCAGCCTTAACCCTGTTGGTCCAGACAGGAGTGCGCGCACGTCCGCGTCACTGCTTTGTTCCTCTGCCATGGCTGCATAATCTATCCCTGCATGGATAGGTGCTGCGTATGTGTCCGCGTTAGTGAAGAGTTTTGCGGCTGAGGCAGTATAATCTGTCTCCTCGTGCTCTGGCGATGTCACAGCATGAGAGAGGCAGTCTGCTACCATGTTAAGTTTGCCTGCCACATGTCGAATGTCTGTGGTGAACTCTGAAATCGCAGCCAGCTGTCTTTGTTGCCTGCCTGACCATGGTTCTGAAAGTTTAGCCATCGCAAAGGTGAGCGGTTTGTGGTCTACAAAAGCCGTGAAACTCCGCCCTTCTAACCAGAACTGGAAGTGGCCAATGGATAAATGAAGCGCTAGCAGCTCCCTGTCAAATGTGCTGTACTTACGTTCAGTTTGGTTTAGCGTTTTGCTGAAGAATGCCAAAGGTTGCCAGATCCCACTGACATGTTGTTCTACAACTGCCCCTATAGCTAGGTCCGAAGCGTCTGTGGTTAGTGCAATGCGGGCCGAGGGATCGGGGTGAACTAACAATGTGGCATTAGCTAGAGCGCTCTTTACTTCTGCGAAGGCGTGTTCGCGCTCTGGGGTCCATTCGACCGCGTTGGAAGCTTTCTGTTTTCTGAGCGCGTCATATAAGGGCTGCATGAGCTGAGCTGCGTGGGGGAGGAAACGGTTGTAAAAATTAACCATTCCTAAAAATTCTTGCAGCGATCTGACCATTTGTGGCCGTGGGAAACTTTTTATCGCGTGAACTTTGTCTGGAAGTGGAACTGCCCCTTTCGGAGAAACTCTGTGTCCTAAAAAATCAATTTGCGACACGCCAAATTTGCATTTGGCTGGATTGATTATTAACCCGTGCTCTTCTACTCTCTGAAAAACCATAGTGAGGTGCTTCTCGTGTTCTTCCTCAGACGAGCTGGCTACCAGCATGTCGTCGAGGTAGACGAAAACAAAAGGAAGGTCGCGTAATACTGCGTCCATCATCCGCTGAAAAGTTTGAGCAGCGCCTTTGAGGCCGAAAGGCATCCGCAAAAATTCAAAAAGGCCGAAAGGGGTTATTACCGCTGTTTTAGGAATGTCCTCTGCTCGAACTGGGACTTGATGATAACCGCGGACCAGGTCTATTTTTGAAAAAATGCGCGCACCCGCCAGATGCAGTGAAAAATCCTGAATGTGAGGAACTGGGTAGCGGTCATGCGCTGTTGCATTGTTTAATCTGCGGTAATCTCCGCACGGTCTCCAAGAACCGTCGGATTTACGAACCATGTGAAGTGGCAAGGCCCAGGGGCTCTTCGAGCATCTAACAATGCCTAATTTTTCAAGGGTGGTAAACTCGTCCCGAGCTATGGTGAGTTTGGCCGCGTCTAAGCGGCGAGCTTTGGCAAATACGGGTGGGCCTGTTGTGGGAATAAAGTGTTCAACCCCGTGTTTAGCCACAGTGGCTGAGAATTTGGGAATTGTGAGTGCTGGAAATTGGGTGAGGAGTTGCTCAAACTTACCTCCTGCCGTGGTGACGCTAGCCTGCACAGGTGGTGGAGAAACTCGGGCTGAGCAGGGAATAGAAGCAAAGGACAGTGCATTAACCAAGCGTCTATTCGCTAGATCAACTAATAACCCGTGTGCACACAAAAAGTCTGCGCCCAACAAGTTAAAACTCACCGCCGCTACAACAAATGTCCATCTGTAGTTGCGGCCCTGGATGTGGAGGTGCAGGCTCTTTTTGCTGAAAGTGTCAATGCTGGAGCCGTTGGCTGCCACCGCTCCGTTGCCCCGGGTGCCCATGGCTCAATCTGCTTGGGAGGGCATGACGAAACTCAGTTGAGCTCCTGTGTCAATAAGGAACTGCTTGCCGGTGTGTCCATCTGTCACATATAACAGCTTACTCTTCTCGACGAGAACCGCTGCCGTTAACGGCTCTCGGCTTTGGCGTTTAAATTTGCAGGGGGGAACACATTCGTGAGCCTTCTCGGCTAAGCGGTGGTGGTAATAACAAACATCGCTCCGTCTGTTACGTTTTGGCCGTGTCGCTGTCACCGCGGGCTGGATCTGCTCCGTGGGTTGAGGCTCGCCGTGGCTCTGGGCATCAGCGTTGAGGTCTGCGGATGCTGCTGTGGGTGTCTGTTCCCTGCAGGCGTTGACGAGTCGTTGAGCTTCGTTGGCCAGCACGCAGAAGTCTTGCTGGGTGTTGCATCGCATGTTGGCGAGCGTCCCTCTCATGTGTGGCGGCAGCGTGCTGAGGAATACGAATTGGAAGAGGAAGTTGTCATTGTCCTCCTCTTTAAGCTGCAGCAAGTCCTCCATGAGGGCTTTAGGTTTGCATCCTCTGTGGCCGTAGACCGCTAGGATCCTCTCGGCTCTCTCTTCGGCTGAGGGGACATAATTTGCCACGATGGTTGCTTTCAGTATTTCATATTTGTCTTGGGCTGGCGGCCGCCGGATTATGCTCCGCACACACCTCGAAGTGGCGGCGTCGAGTTTGGCGACGATGTGATAGAACTTCGTATCGTCGGCCGTGATGCCCGCCAGTGTAAACTGGGCTTCAGCTTGTTGAAACCACGAGGCGGGGTCTTCCTGCCAGAAGTCCGGCAGCTTGACAGCGACCGCATTTGTGTAGACCATCACTGCTGTGTCCGCAGGGTGAGAATACCTTGCCTCGGCTCACTCAGCAGCGCTGGTGCTCGGTCGAGCCCTCTCTGTCACTTCTGCCGGGGGGGAACGTCATCCATCTGTTCCCCTGTCTGCGTGGGCACCGGCGTCTGCCTGGGTCGCCACAGATGAGTCAATCGCGGGGGAACGCCTCAGGTCCATACTCGCGTCAGGGGTCACCAGTGTAGAAGAGCTTGGAAGAACGAGGCGGTGTGATATATAAACCAAAGTTTATTATCAGCTCCTCTCACAAGTCTCATCTAAGTGCAGAAGCAGAAGCAAGAAAAGAGAGCGAATACCTCCGGCTCTGTGAACTTATACTTGCACATAACAAAAGACATGCATATCAAAGGCTGACATCCCTCATTATCTTAATCCCCCCATTGTCTCCGTACTCCTCCTCATGGCCCTGGGGGGTGAGGGCAGCTCCTCCGGTCTCCACCGCAGTGTCTGGGAACGTCTTTGTTCTTCACTGGCGGTTGAGAGTCTTTGTCCTTTCTGAGGTGTGAAGTCGCCTTACATATGTACTCACCAAACATTCCCACATGCTTCAACATATGTAGGTTATGGAATATATGATTAATATAGCCCACAGGTTTGTTGGTTCCCTGTAAGCTGCTTTGTTTATTATTGTAATAGCTCTCTTTTGAAGCATAAAGAGTGGATATATGTTTGTTTTATATGTATTTCCCCATACTTCATTACAATATGTCATGTATGGGAGTATTAATGAATGATACAAGGTGTATAGTGTGGGTTGATTCAGCAAATATTTCACTCTGTGTAATATTGCAATTGATTTGGATACTTTACCTTTAATATAATTAATATGTGACTTCCAACACAGTTTATTATCAATTATTACTCCAAGAAATTTAGTTTCAGATACCCTTTCAATCTCTACACCATTTACACTGAGTTTAGGTACTGGGTTGTTGTGATGGTTGTTAAAGACTATAAATTTTGTCTTACTTAAATTGAGCGTTAATTTGTTTGAATCAAACCACAGTTTAAGCTTTCCTAATTCCTTTCCAAGTGTATCCAGAAGTTGTTCCAAATTGTTTCCACTGCATAATAGGTTAGTGTCATCCGCAAACAATATTAAGTCCATTTTTTCTGTACATATATCATTTATATACATATTGAATAATAATGGTCCCAAAACTGAACCCTGTGGGACTCCACAGGTAACCTTCAGTAACTGTGAGTTTTTGTTGCTAACACATACATACTGATATCTATTATTTAAGTAACTACTTAACCAGGACAGTGCTACCCCTCTAATACCACAATTTTGTAGTTTCTTTACTAATAAATTATGATCTACTGTATGAAAAATGCTTTTTTAAGATCCAGGAATACTCCAACTGAATACTCTTTATTTTCGATGGCTGTTGATATTTTTTCTGTAAATTCCATTAGGGCATATGCAGTTGTCCTCTTGTTTCTGAACCCATATTGCCGCTCACACAATAAATTATTCTTCAGTATAAAGTTGTCAGTTCTCTCATAGAATATTTTTTCAAGTATCTTGGAAAATTGTGGTAATAGTGAGATTGGTCTATAGCTTGAGAGTTCCCCTCTGTCGCCCGTCTTGTATATCGGAATTACTTTAGCTATTTTCATTGCATTGGGAAATATACCTGTTTGGAGAGACAGGTTACAGATATACGTCAGTGGTTTTACTAGGCATTCAATAACAGTTTTGACTAGGAGCATGTCAATACCATCACAGTCCGTAGATGTTTTACTTTTGAACGATTTAACAATTTCAATGACCTCTCTTTCGTCTGTGTTCTTTATGAAGATGGAGTCTTTTACAGCAGTGTTATTGCATATTGTATCACTTGTAGGCACCGTAGTGGGTATTTCTTGAGCCAAATTAGGTCCAATTTTAACAAAAAAATTATTAAATTCATCTGCAGGTGAGGCTATATTCACACTCTGAGTCGTTTTATTATTTTTTGGAATGTTGGTTGGGTTGCTTGTATTTCTGCTTTTATTTCCAAGGATACTGTTGAGTATTGTCCATGTATTTTTAATATTGTCTTTGTTTTTCTCCAGTTCTTTACTGTAATAGTCTCTTTTACTGCATCTTATTATATATGTTAACTTATTTTTGTATGTTTTATACCGCTGCTCTGCTTCTTTTGTCCTTTTCTTTAGGAAAGCTTTATATAATAAATTTTTCTTTTTACACGCCTTTTGTAGTTCTTTGGTTAGCCATGGCTTATCAGCAAATTTATGTTTAAGCTTTTTTTTTACTAATGGGCAGTTTTTTTCATAAAGAGTGGTTACAATGTTTATAAATGTGTCATAGGCTTCATTTACATCTGATACATAGACTTCTGTCTAGTCTTGCTTCAGCAAGTCCTCTTTAAAAGAACTGATTGCATTTGGTGATTTGTATCTGAACGATTTTGAAATTTTTTCCTGTGTTGGCCCCGGTGTGGCCATGGATAAGTGCAAAGGTTGGCAAATGGTCACTTATATCATTTATCAATAATCCACTTTCTATTTTCTTATCAATAACATTGACAAACAGGTTGTCAATAAGTGTAGCAGTGTGAACTGTGATTCTACTGGGATGTGTTATTGTGGGATATAGACTCATGCTGTACATAGAGTTCATGAACTCTGTAACTACATTTTGTTGATGTGGATTCAGTAAATCAATATTGAAATCTCCACAAATTACTACCATTTTCTTACTAGTAATATTATTGTACAGCTCGACTAATTTATCTCTGAATGTCTCAATGCAAGTTCCCGGCGTTCTATATATACAACTTATAATTAGATTTTTTGTTTTATCTTGGTCAATCTCAACAGTGACACATTCCAAGATCCCTGGTAGTGCAAAGGACATTCCATTTACAAGCTTACACCTATACAGGTCATCAATATACAGTGCAACACCACCACCCTTTTTTTGAGATCTGTTAATATGAAACATCTGATATCCCTCTATTGCCATCAGGGGAGCCTGCTCTTCATTAAGCCAGGTTTCAGAGACTGCAATAGCTGTAAATTTTCTGTCTAGCTGTTTTAAATAGTCCTGAATCTGTGGAAAGTTTTTGTTAAGACTTCTGCTGTTGAAGTGTATTATTGATAGTTTACCATCTAATTGCACTTGACTTTTGAATTGCTTTTCAGTGTAATATTCACAATGGTTATGAATATTTTTGAAAAAGTGGTTATCAGGATCAATATTCTCCATCTCTTGTGGTTTATGTTCAGCATAATGGCATATTTTCAGAGTTTGAGTTTCCTCACTCTGTGTCAAATGACTTCCTCCAACTGGGGATAATTGGTGTCTACTCGAGTCAGTCATAAGTTTTTGTTTGTTTTGCTTATTTTTTTTTAAAGTACTTTGGCATGGTATATCAAAAGAATTATTCTTACCGTGTGTGTGAATATGGATTATCATTGACTCATAATTTTCTTAATCAGTGTTCATCTGTATTTATTTAAGTCAGTAGCATCTCTGATCATTATACTCTTTGCTTGCTCAGGTGTTCCATTTATAGTTTAATCCAAATTCTACAATTTCTTGTCCAGGTTGCCTGTATCTTATTTTGTCTTTTCAGCATCCGTGCCTGCCCTGCTATTTCAGCGTTTGTTTTTGTCAGGTGTTCATTTAGGTAAACTTGTGTTCCCCGTAGCTTTCTGGCCTGCCTCAGTATGTCATTCTTTACCCTTCTGTTCACAAAGCGCATCACAATTGATTTCTTTGTTTTGTTATCTTTCTTCGGTAAAGCATAACAGGCTGAAATGGCATTAGCTTCTACCTTAATATCTCTATTATTAAGGAACTGAAGCACCTGATTTTCTAGGGAGACTGATTCACTCATGGGAGCATCCTCACCACTCAGTCCTGTTGTAGCATGGGCGTATGACTGATATCTGATGTCTAGTCCACTTATAACTAGGTCATCCATACGAGAACCTTGTTCAAGATCCTCGACGAGTTGCTCCGGGCCCTTAATTTTTTTTGTCTTTTTCTTGAATTATTAATTGTAGGGCTTGTACATCTTCTATTAGGCCTATTATTTTGGCCTGCTGGCTAGCCAATTTGGCCTGCTGGCTAGTCAATTTGGCTAATTCTTCTGACACAAAGTTCAGAGATTTTTTGATCTCTTCCATTTCGTCTTTCTTTGGTGGCATTTTACTGACCTGTGGATAGTAAAAACAGTGAATCCGGCTGGGCCTCAGCTAGCCCCGCTGCTGCTGGTCCCTCTGCTCACCGCTGCCGCAACCGAGCTCCTGTACAGCTTCTCCGCCAAGTCACGCCGCACACCGCCGGTGCAGCCGAGCTCCGCTGATCACCGCCGCTGATCACCGCCACTGCCGCCGTCTGCCTGGGTGGTACCTTCGCTAGGCCCCGTCACCAGCTGCCGTCAGTCTGGTTGTTCCTCCGCTGGGCCTCACAACTGGGCTCCGACTCAGGGTGAGGGTTCGCTGCCGCAACCGAGCTCCTGTACAGTTCCTCCGCCAAGTCACGCCGCACACCGCCGGTGCAGCCGAGCTCCGCTGATCACCGCCGCTGATCACCGCCGCCTGCCGCCGTCTGCCTGGGTGGTACCTTTGCTAGGCCCCGTCACCAACCGCCGTCAGTCTGATTGTTCCTCCGCTGGGTCCAGGTGGCCCCCGTCTCTCACCAACGCTGCGCCCGAGCTCCGATCTGGCTCGCGCTCAGCTGCCGCCTCGGTTAGTTCCTCCGGTAATTCCTCACCGGGGGCTGAGTCGCTTCTTGTCAGAGTTAGGTGGCACAACATACAACATAGTATGATCTTCTTATGCCTTGTTCCTTGTCTGTACCCTGGCAATTACTACAGAAAGGTACTACGCATCTGGAACCCTGATTTGTGGCTTTATTTCGACGTATCTTGAACTCTGTCTCCATTGTGTATGCATGTGAGCCAGTGTAAACAAACTACCGGATGTTGCCGGTTGCACATTGCATTGTGGGGAATGTGAAAAGGGCGAATACACCATTTCTGTCGAATGTAATGTGTAGTTTGATGTTAAAAGCATATGGTGTTAGCTCTGTGTTTAACCCAGTAGCCAGACAGGGTTTATTGATTTTAAAAGGGAATATTGGATGTGATGGGACAGTATATTCCCTGGTTATGTGATAAATTAATTGTATTTCATTTCATGATTTACAGAGATAGGAAGAGGATTTCATTTAACTGGTTACATGAAATAAGGGTATTTCATGTGCTACCAGAGAGATTGTGAGAAAAGAAAAAAAGAGCACATGCATGTAAGATGCAAGATGTGAGATGTAAGATATTACTATATTGCTGGATTGTGATAATAGTAATATGAGAGAAGAATTTAAACACTAAGCTATGGTGTTATATAAGAAGGGATTGGAAGATGAATTACTCTAGCTGTAAACAATAATACCATTATTGCCGTGCAGGCTAGGTTTTTTTAGTTACCGACCAAAAACCTTCTGGAACCTGGATTCTCTCTGAATGGAGATGGCGAGCCTGACCCAAGACTGAACCAAGATTGGACTGAGATCTAACCAAGATCTCGAGTGAAGAGCATCCTTCCCCTCTTCAGTGCCCAGGATTGGAAACCTGAGTCTGGAGATACGAGATATCCTGACTGGTCAAACGACTAACCCGAACGGGCAATCAAACACTGAGCTCAGTGGGACATCTTTGGGGTTTTATTTCATGCCGGCCGTTGTTATATTTGTATATTTGTACATTGTTTGTATATTTTGCTCCTTCTATATTTATTAATACAGACATGAATTGCTCATTTCTTGCCTCCAGCTATTTCATTCCACACTCACTCTAATTCCCTATTGTAACCCTTAAGAACCCAGCAACTGGTCTACACTTAATTATTCCCCTTACCTAATTAACATAAGGCAAGGGTTACACCTACATATTTCAATAATATTGCACTCTCCCCCCAGCACACTCTTGGTGTGCTGGGGAAGGGGGGGGGCAGTATATCCAAGAAGGATGCGTCCAGAATGGATAAACTGATCAGGCAGGCCGGCTCTGTGGTCGGCGCGAAGCTGGACACCCTGGTGACGGTGGCAGAGATGAGGACTCTGGATAAACTGTTGGATATAATGGACAACGTCAGCCACCCTCTGCACACCGTCATCAGTGACCAGAGGAGCCTGTTCAGTGAAAGACTGCTCCTTTCCAATTGTCGGACCAACAGGCTCAAGAACTCTTGTCCACCATGCCATCACACTCTATAACTCCTCACTTGGCGGGGGGGGGGGGGGGGGGGGGGTCATAGAGTACAGAGGACAATAGGGCATTCATAGTGAAATAACCTTAACTTAACCATACTTGTACAAGCCATATTTAGCCTTATATTTATACTGTGTATATTATGTTAAGTGTTTATTAAGTGTTAAGTTAAGTCTAAGTCTAAGTCTCTCTATATCCTCAGGGAAGGGAATCACCCTATATGCTAGGGTGTGCATGTGTTCTGTAGGCCCTACAGAACACATGCAGAACAATGGCAAAGTATTTGCATTTCTTGTACCAATTAAGAAGTGAAATTAGATAATTTCCCACAAAAACCTGAACGCACCAGGGCACACTGGTTGAAAAAATGGTGGTGAACCTAGTTCGCGACATGGTGGCACTAAAGATAGGTCTTCCTTCTTTCTCTGACCAAAGTCTACCTCGTTGAGCCATCATTCACTGAAATATAACACAAAATTCATACATTTAATATCATTAACATCATATTTTTCCCTGGGGTCCGATCGGACCGCAATGAAAAATCTGAACTGACAGTACAGAAGAAAACTGTATTTTAAATCAGATTTATTTTTTGTGATTCACAGATGATGACAAACAAAGTCATAAAGCATGATAGCTGTGATCGATAATATGTCCGTGTTGTGCATAAGAACATATGTGTGGGGTCCGATCGGACCCCACTCGGTAGGATCAGGGATGAAAGTGGCACATCCTCCTCCATTTACACTGTTATTTCTATCTTGTCTGACTGAACTATATCCTGGAATGACAAAATCTAAGTGAGGTTGAAGCCATGTCTCCTGTACACACACTACCTCTGGAACAACTTGTAGTTCGTAAAGATATTTCTTGAGTTCTTGTCCGTTTGCTATAAGACTCCTCGCATTCCACTGTAGTATGTGTAGTACCATATTCAGATATTAAGTTTCAACACGTGGCTCCCCATTTTCAGCCGTCAATAAACCATGAATCTGGTCGGCTTTGAAATCTTTCACCTCTAGGAATCTTCCTGCTGCTTCCACAATGGTTTTGATTCTTTCACTTTTCTTCTTTAGCTGTGCTGCAATATTAATGGTGTGGCAAATAAAAGCTACAAAGTTTGTCCTCTTAACTATCAATGTGTCATCATCCATTTTGCATTTGTGAACACAAAAATTCCTTGCAGTGGCATGATCTTGTGCTTGTCTGGGATTTGTTGATGGCTGTGCTTCCCTCTGAAATTAACTTCTTTGAGGAAGGCCTGTTGTGTTTCTAACCATTCCTGACTCTCTAACTGTCTTTAGAGCTTCCACATCCAACATTTTCATACTTATTCTGATTTCCTGGGCTTGTCTAGCTTCCCTCTGCACAACACATCCTCCATATGCAGCACTGTAGTCACCCCCGCAGTTGCAACACTTTACTTTGGCGTCCTTTTCACATTTAATTATTATCACATTTTATTATTATCACAAATTAATAAACTGGCCTCTGTTCCTCCCCAAAATTTAAAAATTAAATGTGGTCTATTAAATATTAGGTCTCTAACTTCTAAGTCTCTTCTGGTTCATGATCTATTAATCGATCATCATGTGGGGATCATGAAATGATGAGACTGGATTATTTCTCAGTATTGGTTTATTGCATCTCACGTCCCCAGCTCTCTCTCTCAGTCAGGAAAAAAGAGGTAGAGCTGCGGTAAACCCCACACCTTTATACCAGCACATCAAAAACAGAATCACACACTCAAGTCAAATCCTTCTATTTACAATTAATCACTTCAGAGTCCTCTTTGCTCTTCCGTCTGACCCCAGAGGGTCAGACAACCCTTTCAGGATCTCGCCCCCGATCCTCCGTCTTCCTTCCAAGTCTGCAGGTGGTCCAGACCCATTGTCCATCTGAGGCGTGATGTCAATACACACTGCAAGCTTAAAGTCTTTCTGTGTTTGAGCCTATGCAGTCAAATATGTGAGCTACATAAGGTTACAATTATGGGCGCTACAATCAGATCAATCTACTATCCCTCACAGAGACCTGGCTTGGGCAAGATGATTATGTTGGTCTGAATGAATCAACTCCCTTTGGGTATTTAAACTGTCATAACCCCAGAGGTTCTGGTCGTGGTGGTGGAGTGGTGGCTATTTTCCATTCTAAATTGCTAGTTAATGTTAAGCAAAAATTATGTTTTAATTCTTTTGAAGGTTTGGTCCTCAGTGTGGGGCTTGTTGGCAATCTTGGCTTGAACCCAATTCTCTTTGCCATTCGCCCTTTTCACATTCCCCACAATGCAATGCGCAACCGGCAACATCCAGTAGTTTGTTTACTCTGGCTCACATGCATACACAATGGAGACAGAGTTCAAGATACGTCGAAATAAAGCCACAAATCAGGGTTCCAGATGCGTAGTACCTTTCTGTAGTAATTGCCAGGGTACAGACAAGGAACAGGGCATAAGAAGATCATACTATAGGTTTCCCAGCGGTGAAAAAAACACAGATCTTCGGCGAATTTGGGAGAGCAAAATCAGGCGTGAAGGATGGACTGCAAGTGCCAGTGACAGAATTTGTTCAGACCATTTTCAAGGAGGTAAGAGCACTGTTTGAATAATATATTTATCTATATTGTATTACCTGTTATTATTCAATAAAATATTAGCATTTAGTCTAATTTTAGGTTCCAAACTAATCACTGATCAAATCCAATACAAAGTTAACATAGCATCAATTTTCTTTATTTTATTAGTTAATGTAGTCTTGTCAGACTTCTGCATTATAAATTATATAGTTGTATGTGTGTGTATTTTGTTTGTTTATTTACATATATATATGTATTTGAACTTTATACATATATAATAAAGCTGTCAGTAACTACTGACACTGCCTCCTTTTTTTATTTAAATTCTGGCATAATTAGTATCTGTTAAACTAATTTCTGACATGTTTCAGGACCCAGGAGACAGACACTGACACGGGCAAATTAGTGAACAATAATCTTTATTAGAGTGAAAGGGTGTGTAGTGCAAGTGTAAGAGCGTGGATAGTATCCTGGTCACTGGAGCTGAGCACCCTGGACGGAGACCCGGCAACCCTGGAACATATAAGCACAGACAATTACTTTTGTCCCACGCTAATGACAAGCTATCAGTAGTGAGGCTTACTTGGGAGAAGCACAGGTTACGTCCTGCTGAGAACCAGCGGCCGTGCAACGTAGAGGTGAAGGCGTCCGCGAACGTGCTGAGGCTTCCACCTGTGACTGTGGCGAGGACAGGTCTTCCAGAGACTCCGGCTGTGACTCCACAGACCAGGACGATGACAAACCAGCTGATGACAAGACCAGTGATTCCACCGAACGTGGTGACGATGATAATCCAGATGATGACAAGGCGAGTGATTCCACAGAGCGTGGTGAACATGACAATCCAGATGATGACGAGGTGAGTGATTCCACAGAGCGTGGTGACGATGGCACGACAGATGACGAAGACACAAATTCCACCGGTAACGGTGGCCAGTACTCCTGTAACTGATACAGTAATAATTCAGGAATTTGTGGAGCAAGACGTACCGGTAGTCGGGGTGGTAGCGAACCGCTACGTGTGCGTGTTGGCGTAACCCCGTCAGCTGGGGACGCAAGTCTGCCGCCAAGGGAGTCCACCTGTGCACAGGGGTAGAGGTTAGGAGTAGAGTAGCAAACAGTTCTCTTACGAGCTTGACTTCGAACCGAAGTCCTAGACAAGGCAAGAGAAGTTCTTGACGAGGCCAGAGAAGTTCCTGACGAGACAGTTCCTGACGAAGCAGTTCCTGACGAAGCAGTTCCTGACGAGACAGTATTTGACAAGACAGTTCTTGACGAGACAGTTTCTGACGAGACAGTATTTGACAAGACAGTTCTTGACGAGACAGTTCTTGATGAGACAGTTCTTGACGAGACAGTTTCTGACGAGACAAGAGAATACCTTGACGAGGCCAGAGAGCGGAGTTCTGGTTCTTTCTCTGACGAGGAGGACAGACGACTCCGTGCCGGGCTGTCAGCAACGCTGGCTTTTAACAGCTGCTGATTAACACCTGTGGATCTGTGCGCAGCTGGAGTTAATGATGCCAATGACGGCCCAGAGGCCGCCATGACAATTTCTATTTTATCCAACAGGTGTACACACACACAAGAAAGGTTCGCTGGGATATATTCCCACCACACCAAATATGACTATAAACTTTGTGTCAAAGGCATATGGTGGCCGAGCCAGTGACAAACATATCACATTATCTAGTGACCACTTCCTGAATGCTTTGCCACTTAATTCTTCAGTTATGGCTGATAAGGGTTTCAATGTGTCAAGGGAACTTAAAGACGGGGGTGAAACTGATTCTCCCTAACTACAAAGGTAGTGACCGGTCGCAGATGTCAGCAGAAGAAGCTGCAAACTGCGAGGTAATCTCGAGCACACGTATTCATGTTGAGAGAATTATCCAGAGAATACGAACATTTCACATTCTGGATGCCACTCTGAAAATTTCACAACAGGATGTTACAGAGCAAATGTTTACAGTTTGTGCCTACTTGTCTAATTTTCAAATGCATATTGTTAATATTCACAGTGTTCTAGCAAGTCCAGTATCAGAGTCTGAAAGTATCTTTGATTTCATTTAATTTGCTTTTTGAACAAGTGGGCAGCTATTTCTTGTAATCACTAGACAACACACTTAAAGACTGTAGTAAAGTAAAATAGTTTTTATTAGATTTCAGAAAAGGAATTTCAAGACATATACAATCAATATTTCTGTACAGCTGTATATAGGATATTGTGGAATGTTAGTCAAAACTGTATTATGTTTTTGTTAATAAATGTATCCATGGTCACTATGGTGTAAACTTTAAACAAAGATTTATTGTTTATATTGTGTATTATATTTTTGTTCTAGATAAGAATTTGTAGCAATAAAGACCAGTTTATTCAACCTGACAAATTTGTATTAAATGCATACATGTATAACACAAAAAAGGAATGTAATACCTACACAATCAATGCTAAACATATGTGCACTTTTATAGTACAATCATGGAATGATAAGTCCATGGTAGAAACATCCAATGACTAGCTACAAAAATCCAAAATGACTTGAAAGCTAAAAATATTTCTCATAAGAACTACATTTGCATCATGACAAAAATTAATAACGTTTATGAAAATGACTAGCTATTCACATGAATAAGAACATCACAGAAATTATAGCGCCATCCATCAAGAAATACTCAACATTCATGTAAACATTTGGACAATTCCTTACACAGGATATGCAAAACCACGGAATATCTTCATCTACTATGTCTTGGTTATAGTTCGCACATCTCCAGCATGACCAGGAATCACAGTTGCATGGACATTCACACCCTACACTTGCGTCTGAGTTGTCTGGCTTAATGTTCTCTGCTTCAGGCAGCACCTTATTGCATGGTCCAACACACCGGACTGGCGCTGTGTTGTCTGTAGTCTCAGCACATGGGTCACCAACTGAATAAAGTGCATCCCAATGGCCACACTTTCTCTTCTTTCTCTCTGGTTCATCTGTTGTCTAGAATAATTTTGAATGGCATATGTAACTGTGTTCCTGCTTTATAAATTATTTCACATACAATAATAGGCTATTTATATACTTACCATGCCTTCAACTTCCCCTGGAATCAGTTGTGTGCCATCATGATTTGTGGTCGTTAAAGCCTAAAAAAGATAATGAAAGCAACATTTAATTAACTTTCCCTGTCATTTTCTGCTAGAATCCATATGTGGCGTGACCCCCACAACAGACTGAGACAGACACAGTGCTCGGCTAGAGCAAATAACAGAACAGTGAAATGTGTGTATTAATGTCTACAGGCAGCCCCGCTCCTTCTGGCTTGTTTCGGCTCAGTATTGTGATGTTAATGTCCCATTCATGCATTGTGTTCATGCTTCCTGTTCTCACTGTGTCTCTCAAATGCAAATGCCATACCCAGTGCTGTGAATGCCCTTTCATGCATTGTCTGTAACTGGTATAAATACCGCACATATTCTGCAACTCATCCTCTCTTCAACTGCTGCTGCCGACACACACATCTTGTGTCTCTTTGCTGGAGAGCCTGAGGACACACACCAGCCCACCTGCACAAGGGCTGGGGTGGAGTTCCTATGATGGCGGTGTGATTTAATAAACCTGCTTAAAACTCTCACTTCACTGCCTTTATTTTATCATCCGCTATATTGGTGACCCGACGCTGAAAAAAACACGCTGCCGGCAAACGCAGCACCCGGCGGTGATGCTCCGACGACAAGCGAACGCAGCAGCTGCCTTCTGCTTCAGTGAACTCTCAGGACATCACCCACGACCGGGAAAGCCGCAGCAAACTCCATGGTGGGATCTGCACGCCTAGATCGGCACATCCACGCTGGACCGGCTGCGCTCACAGCTCCTCCACACGAGAGTGCATGCACCTCGTCCCCTCTCCACGACGGCGACCTCCATGGCTGATGGAGAATGCAGCGCGTGGACCTGAACGCACCATGGCCGAGCGAGTGACAAAGATCGTCTCCTCCCTCTCACCGCTCCAACGCATCTGCACGAGCTCGAGGGACAAAGATCATCTACTTCCTCTCACCACTCCAACACATTGAACAGGGATGATTAAGCTCCCTGACCCTGTCTCCTCTCCAGCTGGCCCAACAACGCACGGAGCCCCGGCACACGCACCAGGGAGTTACAAGGATGGCGCACCACGCACGGGACAAATACGGCTCCACAGATCGCCAGCATCCTTCGCCGCTGCACACAGAGCCTTCAGGGCTGCCCTCACACCTGAAGCACGCACGCAGCATGCACGAAGGATTTGCTAATGGTCTCAGCCACGGCGCACAAGGTAAATTCAGCGGTTTGCGGTTTCCGAGAGCTTTAAGGTTGTGCCTGCACCTAAAGTCAACACGCCAGTCCCTCTGCTTTTATTACAGCCGCCACGCAGCCTCGTCTTTTCTTCACGGCCGCTATTAATCCTTGCAGGACTTAATCGCGAGAGGAGCCAGTGACTAATTTTTCTTCTTGTGATCTCCGCACATTCAACGGGACAGCCCCTCGACATTGCGGAACAACAAGCAATTTTTGCGCGGCCCGGACGATTTCACCGTCCCCGGCCGGCATTTACTACCCCCCACCCCCCTCCACCTTCGTCTGCACAGAGCTTTTCCTGCTCGCTGCCAAAGCTGAACTATCGAGGTCTCGGCCCCCTGCGGGGAAGTGGTGTGGCGTGACCCCCACAACAGACTGAGACAGACAGAGCGCTCGGCTAGAGCAAATAACAGAACAGTGAAATGTGTGTATTAATGCCTACAGGCAGCCCCACTCCTTCTGGCTTGTTTCGGCTCAGTATGGTGATGTTAATGTCCCATTCATGCATTGTGTTCATGCTTCCTGTTCTCACTGTGTCTCTCAAATGCAAATGCCATACCCAGTGCTGTGAATGCCCTTTCATGCATTGTCTGTAACTGGTATAAATACCGCACATATTCTGCAACTCATCCTCTCTTCAACTGCTGCTGCCGACACACACATCTTGTGTCTCTTTGCTGGAGAGCCTGAGGACACACACCAGCCCACCCACACAAGGGCTGGGGTGGAGTTCCTATGATGGCAGAGTGATTTAATAAACCTGCTTAAAACTCTCACTTCGCTGCCTTTATTTTATCATCCGCCATACATACGACATTATGCACCTGCAAGAAATGAGGAAAAGATGTCACATTGTGTATAGATAAATGTATGTATAATACTATATATATGTGTAACCACTAGTTGAAAATAAACGTTTAATGTACATCAACACTGAGCAGCTGATAACCTGCTGACATGCACTCACATGGGTTATGCCGCATGAGTCATGGGTGCAACTTACAACTTCTAAATATGTCACAAAAACACGCTGCATACGCGATTAGCATAGCATGGCATACAACCAAAACACAATAGAAAGCTCGAAAATATTACTAGGTATATTACTGCAGCTTGATATGTATAGAAAACTGTTTAACTTACCACAAATCAGTAAGAAAATCGCTCCCCCGTTGCTAGATTCAAGCGTGTTTATGTTGGGCACTGGGAAACCGGATGTTGCCGGTTGCGCGAGGAATTGTGGGATTGTGAAAGGGGCGAATAGTTTATCGTCCTCCCTCGGCTGATTCAGAGTTTCTATCTGAATTTACCAAATTTTTAGCTGATTTAGTGCTGAAATCTGATAGAATAATTATTGTAGGGGACTTTAATATACATGTTGATGTAGAGAGTAACTATCTTAATGAGGCATTCAGTTCAATTTTAGACTCAATGGGGTTTTTCCAGAAAGTAAAAAATTCTACCCATCATTTCCACCATACATTGGACCTTGTTTTGACTTATGGTATAAATATCAAAAATCTGGAAGTGTCTCCTCATAATCTTGTACTGTCTGACCATTGTCTGTTAATTTTTGATTTCATTATCTCTGATCACTTGTTTCCTAAAGAAAAATACTACTACAGCAGGTGTCTTTCTGATGATGTTGCTGCCAAGTTTTTGCAGATTGTCTCCTCTATGCCATGGGTCAACACAACAGAAACAACAGAAATAAAAGATGGAGAGTCTGCTTCATTTGTGATTGATAGCATGGTTGATAGTGTTACAGCCTCTCTGCATCGGACTCTATATTTGGTAGCCCCTTTAAAAAAAAAAAGTCTAACCAGAGATTTCTAACCCTTTGGTTTAACTCAGAAAAAAAGAAAGGGCTGCACGGTGGAGCAGTGGTTAGCACCGCGGCGGCACAGTTTTACCCTCGGCCGGGGGATCGCGGGGATAATGAGATCGTGGGTTCGATCCCTGCCCCCGGCCAACAGTGATCTGTGTGGAGTTTGCATGTTCTCCCCGTGTTTGCGTGGGTTTACTCCGGGATTTCTCCGGTTTCCTCCCACATGCCAAAACATGCAGGTTAGGGAGTTAAGGGGCGCTTGCGCACGCAGCGGCCGGCAGCTGGTGGCTTGTCACCGGACTGCAGAACAAATCTACCTACGGGTACAAAATAAGTCCCAAAAAAAAAACTTGTGGCTTAAAAGAGAAAACACGTCAATTGGAAAGGAAATGGCGTTCAACTAATTCAGATGAATTCTACTTAGCGTGGAGAAATCATTTCTTAATCTATAAAAAATCTCTTAGAAAAGCTAGATCAAGCTATTATTCTGCATTAATAGAAGCAAACAAGAATAACCCCAGGTTTCTCTTCAACACTATAGCCAGGCTTACAAAGAGCCAGGACTCGGTCAATCCTCGCATCCCCCCTGAGCTTTCTAGTCAGGACTTTCTGAACTTTTTCAATCTTAAAATTTTATCTATTAGAGATGAAATCAGTCAGATTCTTCCTACTGTAAACTCAAGTACATTAACTACTACAACTCCCTCAAATGATATCTGCTTTTTTTTTTTTTTTTTTTTTTTTTGTTACTTATTTGTACCCGTAGGTAGATTTGTTTCACAGTCTGGTGACAAGCCACCAGCTGCCGGTCGCTGCGTCTGCGAGCGCCCCGTATCCCTAACCTGCATGTTTTTGGCATGTGGGAGGAAACCGGAGAAATCCCGGAGTAAACCCATGCAACACGGGGAGAACATGCAAACCCCACACAGATCACTGTTGGTCGGGGGCTGGGATCGAACCCACAATCTCACGATCCCCGCGATCCCCCGGCCAAGGGTAAACTGTGCTGCCACAGTGCTAACCACTGCGCCACCATGCAGCCCACCGTGCTTAGATAAGTTTACTCCAATCGACAGCTTAGAGTTGGATAAAATAATTTCCTCATCTAAGTCTTCATCTTGCCTTTTGGACCCTATTCCTTCCAGGTTATTTAAAATTATCTTCCCAATTATTGGAAGCCATATTCTTGTTATAATCAGTTCTTCTTTAACACTGGGTTATGTACCACTGGCTTTTAAAACTGCTGTAATTAAACCCTTACTCAAAAAAACAACACTCGATCCAGGAGTTTTGGCCAATTACTGACCAATCTCTAATTTGCCTTTCATTTCAAAAATCTTGGAAAGAGTTGTTGCTGCGCAATTATTTGACCAGTTGCAGGGAGCTGGTTTGTTTGAGGTGTTTCAATCTGGATTCGAGCTCATCACAGCACTGAAACTGCCTTAGTGAAGGTCACTAATGACCTCCTGGTCGCATCTGATAATGGACTTGTCTCTGTTCTTGTTCTTTTAGATCCCAGTGCAGCCTTTGACACTATCGATCATGCCATTCTACTTGATAGATTAGGACACTTTGTTGGACTAAATGGAACTCCGTTGCAGTGGTTTAGATCTTATTTGTCCGATAGATTTCAGTTTGTTCACATCAATGATGAATTTTCTTCCAACTCTAAGCTCAGTCACGGAGTTACACAGGGATCTGTGTAAGGCCCTACTCTTTTTAGTTTATATATGCTCCCATTAGGCAATATCATCAGAAAGCACTGTATACATTTTCACTGTTACGCAGACGACACACAACTATACCTGTCAATGAAGCCTGATGATTGTAATCAATTAGCCAAGTTAGATGCCTGTCTGAAGGACATCAAAGCTTGGATGACTTGTAATTTTCTACTATTAAACTCAGATAAGACTGAAGTCATTCTTGTTGGCCCAAAATATCGGAGAAATTCCTTCTCAAATTATGCTCTTAATTTAGATGCTGCCACTCTCACTCTGAATAGTTCTGTGAGGAACCTTGGAGTTATTTTTGATCAAGATTTGTCCTTTAATTCACATATTAAATTTGTTTCTAAGACTGCCTTCTATCATCTGTGCAGTATTACCAAGATCAGGAGCATCTTGTCTCTGAATGATGCTGAGAAACTGATTCACGCCTTTGTCAGGTCTCGATTAAATTATTGTAATTCATTAAGATAAGATAAGATAAGATAAGATAAGCTAAGCCTTTATTAGTCCCACAATGGGGAAATTCCAGGATTGCAACAGCACAGGGATAGCAACACTCAGAGCAACAATCAGAAGGCAAGAAAAAAACAAGAGCAGCGAGTATACATACACTACCGTTCAAAAGTTTGGGGTCACCCAGACAATTATTTTGTGTTTTCCATGAAAAGTCACACTTATTTATCACCATGAGTTGTAAAATGTGTAGAAAATATAGTGAAGACATTGACAAGGTTAGAAATAATGATTTGTATTTGAAATAATATTTTTTTCCAGATACTCAACCTGCTCAAAGGAAGGTCAGTTTTATGGCTTCTCTAACCAGCTAAACTGTTTTCAGCTGTGCTAACATGATTACACAAGGGTTTTCTAATCATCCATTAGCCTTCTGACACAATGAGCAAACACATTGTACCATTAGAACACTGGAGTGATAGTTGCTGGAAATGGGCCTCTATACACCTATGTAGATATTGCACCAAAAAACAGACATTTGCAGCTAGAATAGTCATTTACCACATTAGCAATGTATATTAGATATTAGAGTGTATTTCTGATTAGTTTAAAGTTATCTTCATTGAAAAAAACAGTGCTTTTCTTTCAAAAATAAGGAAATTTCTAAGTGACCCCAAACTTTTGAACGGTAGTGTATGTACATATAAATATAAATATATAGATACACAGGCAGCACAGTGGCGCAGTGGTTAGCACAGTGGCAGCACAGCAAGAAGGTCATGGGATTGATTCCACTCTTCACCATCGTGGGTTCGATCCCACCCCCAGACCATCGGTGACCCTTCTGTGTGGAGTTTGCATGTTCTCCCCGTGTCTGCGTGGGTTTACTCCGGGCACTCCGATTTCCTCCCACATGCCAAAAACATGCAAGTTAGGTTAATTGGCATCAAAACTGGGGATTCTAAATTGTCCTTAGGTATGGATGTGAGAGTGAATGGTTGTCTGTCTCTCTGTGTTGGCCCTGTGATGGACTGGCGATCTGTCCAGGGTGTACCCTGCCTCTCGCCCAAAGATGCTGGGATAGGCTACAGCCCCCCCGCAACCCGAAAGGATTAAGCGGTAGAAGATGGATGGATGGATGGATAGACACACAGTGCGGAGCATTGTAGCTAGATGGAATAAATATGTAAATATACAAACACACAGTGCAGAGCATTGTAGCTAGATGGAATAAATATGTAAATATATAAACACACACAGTACGGAGCATTGTAGCTAAGATAAGATAAGCCTTTTTTAGTCCCACAACGGGGAAATTCCAGGATTGCAACAGCACAGGGATAGCAACACTCAGAGCAACAATCAGAAGGCAAGAAAAAAAAAAAAAAAGCAAGCAAGCAAGAGCAGCTAATATACTGTACATATGTACATATTACTATAAATATATATATATACACACAGACACACAGTGTAGAGCATTGTAGCTGGATGGGATAAATATATGAGTATATAAACACACAGTACGGAGCATTGCAGCTAGATGGAATAAATATGTAAATATATAAACACAGTGCGGAGCAATGTAGCTTGATGGAATAATATGTAGATATATAAACACACAGTACGGAGCATTGAAGCTAGGTGGAAAAAATATGTAAATATATAAACACACAGTGCGGAGCAATGTAGCTAGATGGAATAATATGTAGATATATAAACACAGTGCGGAGCATTGTAGCTAGATGGAATAAATATGTAAATGTATAGACACACACAGTGCAGAGCATTGTTGCTAGATGGGATGAAACAGCACAACCGTCTACTTAGTTATCCTACATGGTATGATTATGTGCCCATACATATTCTCACCCTCAGTAGCTACCGGTATTTTCCTAGTTGTATGCCGGAGGGGACCATTGTGTAAGTCTATTGCATCTTTTGCATTCAAAAAACTATTAGGTTGCTACGTCTTTTTGCTATCTCTGCGAGCAGCCCTGCTTAGGTTGTACAGTCTGACAGCCGTTGGTAGGAAGGACCTGCGAAACCTCTCGGTTGTGCACCTGGGATGATGTAGTCTGCTGCTAAATGAGCTCCTCAGTGCATTCAGTATGTCCTGCATAGGGTGGAACTCGGACTCCAGCAGAGATGACAGTTTAGCCACCGTCCTTCTCTCTCCTATCTCCTCCACCGGATTAAGGCGCTGCCCCAGGACGGAGCTAGCTTTCTTGATCAGTTTGTTCAGTCTCTTCCTATCGGCTGCAGTAATGCCACTGCCCCAGCAGACCACTCCAAAAGTGATGGCTGATGCCACCACCGTGTCATAGAATGTCTTCAGCAGTGCCCTTTGTACACCAAAAGACCTGAGTCTCCTCAGTAGGAACAGCCTGCGCTGTCCCTTCTTGTAGAGTGCATCAGTATTGTGTGACCAGTCTAGTTTATTGTTCAGATGAACACCCAGGTACTTGTAGGATGTCACCATCTCAATGTCTGTTCCCTGTATATTTACTGGTACTGTGAGGGGTTGTCCTTGCCTGCGGCAGTCCACCACCAGCTCCTTAGTTTTCCTCCCGTTGATCTGGAGGCAGTTCCGATGGCACCAGTCCACGAAGTCCTGGATAAGCCCTCTGTACTCAGCTTCATCTCCGTTGGAGATGAGGCCAACGATCGCAGAGTCATCAGAGAACTTCTGTAGATGGCAGTGTGTTGTGTTGTGTGAGAAGTCCGCAGTATAAAGAGTGAACAGGAAGGGAGCCAACACCGTTCCCCGGGGGGCCCCCGTGCTACTGATGATCGTGTCGGACACACAGTCCCGGGTTCTCACAAACTGAGGCCGGTTCATGAGGTAGTCCAGGATCCATGATGAGAGGTGCTGGTCCACCCCTGCGTGCAGCAGCTTGTCCTTCAGGATCATCGGTTGGATGGTGTTGAAAGCACTGGAGAAGTCAAAGAACATGATCCTCACCATATTCCCGGGCTTCTCCAGGTGGGACAGAGAATGGTGAAGGAGGAAGATCACCGCATCCTCCACCCCAATTCCATGCTGGTAGGCGAACTGGAGTGGATCCATCGCTGGTTCCACCAGGGGGCGGAGGTGAGCAAGGAGCAGTCTCTCCAGGGTCTTCATCAAGTGGGACGTCAAGGCCACCGGTCTGTAGCTGTTCAGGTCTTTGGGGTGGGAAGTTTTTGGTACAGGTACCACTCAAGATGTTTTCCACAGCTGTGGTACCCTCCCCAGCTTCAGGCTCAGGTTGAAGATGTACGTCACAATCCCACACAGCTGGTCTGCACAGGACTTGAGGAGCTTTGCGCTGATGCCGTCCGGTCCCGACGCCTTCCTCGCCTTGATCTTCCTCAGCTCCGTCCTCACCTGGGTCCTGGTCAGGGTCAGGATGGGGGGCTGTGTGTTGGGAGTGGGGGGGTGTTGGTGGAGTGGGGAGTGGGCAGCAGGACTTGATGTCTTTACAGGCAGCAGTGGTTGTTGTGCAGACAGGGGGGAGGGCGGTTGGTCAAACCTATTGAAAAACAAATTCAGATTGTTCGCCCACTCCCTGCCCCCCGTGGCCTGGGGGGAGGTATTTTGGAGCCCAGAGATGGTTTTGAGGTTTCTCCAGACCCCGCTGATGTCGCTCTGTTGCAGCTTGTCCTCCATCTTCCTCCTGAAGCTGTCCTTGCCTTCTCTGATCTTTCTCCTCAGCTCCCTCTGTACGGACTTCAGCATCTCCCTGTTCCCCGACCTGAAGATCTTCTTCTTCTCTCTCAGAAGTGTTTTAATCTCAGGGTTGATCCAGGGTTTGTTGTTTGAGCAACACCGTATGGTCTTGGTGGGAATGGATTTGTCCACACAGAAGCTGAGGTAGCCCATGAAGGTGTGAATGAGGCCATCGATGTCCTCACCATGTGGATCGCAGAGCTGCTTCCAGGCGGTGGCTTCAAAACAGCCCTTTAGAGTGTCCATTGCCTCCTCAGACCATAACATCACTGTGCGCATGGCCAGGGGGTGTCTGTGCACTAGGGGTTTGTACACCGGCCGGAGATGAACCAAGTTGTGATCCAATCTCCCGAGTTGGGGGAGTTGTGATGAGGTGTACGCCTCCTTAGTGTTTGCATAGAATAAGTCCAGTGTTTTATTGTCTCTAGTGTGGCATGTGACATACTGGGTAAACGTGGGTAGAATGGGAGACAGTGAAACATGGTTGAAATCGCCTGAGATGAGGAGAAGAGCATCTGGGTGTTCTGTCTAGAACTAGCTAGATCTAGGTGTTCTAGCTAGATGGAATAAATATGTAAATATATGAACACACACAGTGTGGAGCATTGTCGCTAGATGGAATAAATATATAAACACACACAGTGCAGAGCACTGTAGCTAGATGGAATAAATATATGAATATACAAACACAGTGCGGAGCATTGTAGTTAGATGGAATAAATATGTAAATATATAAACACAGTGTGGAGCATTGTCGCTAGATGGATTCAATATATAAACTCACACAGTGCGGAGCATTGTAGTTAGATGGAATAAATATGTAAATATATAAACACACAGTGCGTAGCATTGTAGCTAGATGGAATAAATATATAAATATATAAACACAGTGCGGAGCATTGTAGCTAGATGGAATAAATATATAAATATATAAACACACAGTGCGGCGCATTGTAGCTAGATAGAATAAATATGTAAATATATAAACACACAGTGCGGAGCATTGTAGCTAGATGGAATAAATATGTAAATATATAAACACACAGTGCGTAGCATTGTAGCTAGATGGAATAAATATATAAATATATAAACAGTGCGGAGCATTGTAGCTAGATGGAATAAATATATAAATATATAAACACACAGTGCGGCGCATTGTAGCTAGATGGAATAAATATGTAAATATATAAACACACAGTGCGGAGCATTGTAGCTAGATGGAATAAATATGTAAATATATAAACACACAGTGCGGAGCATTGTAGCTAGATGGAATAAATATGTAAATATATAAACACACAGTGCGGCGCATTGTAGCTAGATGGAATAAATATGTAAATATACAAACACACAGTGCGGCGCATTGTAGCTAGATGGAATAAATATGTAAATATACAAACACACAGTGCGGCGCATTGTAGCTAGATGGAATAAATATGTAAATATATAAACACACAGTGCGGAGCATTGTAGCTAGATGGAATAAATATGTAAATATACAAACACACAGTGCGGAGCATTGTAGCTAGATGGAATAAATATGTAAATATATAAACACACACAGTGCGGAGCATTGTAGCTAGATGGAATAAATATGTAAATATATAAACACACACAGTGCGGAGCATTGTAGCTAGATGGAATAAATATGTAAATATACAAACACACAGTGCGGAGCATTGTAGCTAGATGGAATAAATATGTAAATATACAAACACACAGTGCGGAGCATTGTAGCTAGATGGAATAAATATGTAAATATATAAACACACAGTGCGGAGCATTGTAGCTAGATGGAATAAATATGTAAATATACAAACACACAGTGCGGAGCATTGTAGCTAGATGGAATAAATATGTAAATATATAAACACACACAGTGTGGAGCATTGTCGCTAGATGGAATGAAACAGCATAACCGTCTACTTAGTTATCCTACATGTTAAGATTATGTACCCATACATATTGTCACCCTCCATAGCGACCAGTATTTTCCTAGTTGTATACCGGAGGGGACCATTGTGTAAGTCTATTGCGTCTTTTGCATTCAATACTATTAGGTTGTCACGTCTTTTTGCTATCTCTGCGAGCAGCCCCGCTTAGGTTGTACAGTCTGATAGCCGTAGGTAGGAAGGACCTGCAAAACCTCTCGGTTGTGCACCTAGGATGATGTAGTCTACTGCTAAATGAGCTCTTCAGTGCATTCAGTATGTGCTGCATAGGGTGGAACTCGGACTCCAGCAGAGATGACAGTTTAGCCACCATCCTTCTCTCTCCCATCTCCTCCACTGGGTCAAGGTGCTGGGTCAAGCTTTCTTGATCAGTTTGTTCAGTCTCTTCCTATCGGCTGCTGTAAGGTAGGTCCAGTTTTATTGTTTTGTGTGAATGTGATAGGTTGTTTTCTCCCTGTTCTTAGTGTGTGAGTCGGGTTACCAGATTTGGGTGGGTTTCCTGTATGCTTGATTTTTTTTTTTTTGGGGGGGGGGGGGGGTTGTGGCGTGTGTAATATGTGTATCTGGACGCTGTGCCCACCCACAGGGTGACGTCAGGTGGGCATGGCCCACTCTGTATATAAACCATGTTCTGTGTGATAAAGTTAGAGTGAGTTGCTGCATGAAGACTCGCCTCTGTCCTGATCATTTATCAGACATAACAGGCAGTTAAATGATATTCCCTGAGAAGGGAGCAGGGAGCTGAAGTACACTGTGGATCGGAACGTAGCTAGAGTCTGTCACCCAGAGTGAAGTGAATGCACGTGCATGTGGATGACCTCCCCTCTGTTCTGCGTAATCAGAGTTGAAATAAATGCCTGCCACCTTCCAAATCCTCTCTCGTTATTGTGTGAACCCTGCAGACGTCACTGTTGTGTGTAAGTATGTGTGTGCATGAGAGACAGTGCCCGCCCCCAAGGGTGGCGTGAGGTTGGCACAGCCCACTTGTATATAAACCAAGTTCATGTAATAAAGTTAGACTTGTTAGCTGCATAAAGACTCGCCTCCGACTCCCTTATTTCAAGACGTAACATTTGGTAATGAGGAAAATTGAAATTATTTAAAGTATGGAAGCGTGCTGGTTGCCTCCATCTCTGATGCTATTCTTGGAGACTGTGGGAGAGCCATTGGTTGCGTGGCCAGACTGGAGGGCCAAATTTGAAAACTACATCGCAGCGCTGGGCCTCCATGGACTCGATGGGAGACAACAGCGGAAACTCCTGGTCCATAACCTCGGCACAGAGGGCCGGAGGATCCTCGACTTGCTGGGCACGGAGGAGTGCTACGAGGATGCCGGCGTGCCAATGGGCATGCACTTCGCCGAACAGACGAGGGCCAGGAGGCTGCGGGCGTTGGAGCTGTGGGCACTGGAACTGGCTAACGGCCCATTCTTCGTCTACGGACTGGTTAGCTGTTGGGCTAACTGCGCGTCAAAACTGGGCTGCAGGCGCCAAGCTGGACATCATGGTAGAGCCGGGACCATGGGTGGAAGAGTCCCCGGTCACCGAAGATAGCGAGCCAGCCATGGTGTGCAGCATGGTGCAGAAACATAGTGCTGATGAGGCAGATGGCATGGTACGCGAAGACGACGGAGAGGAGGTGCAGCAGAAGTTGGCCCCGCTGCTGGAAGCTAAGCAGTGGCAGAGCGGGACCATGCAGGCTGAGGGCACCAGGGAAGAGCAGCAACTGCAGAGGTGGCACAGGGGGACACCTGGGATGAGGGTGCCGAGAACCGTGACGAGAGGCACGGGTCGGAGGATAGAGCCGACGGGAGTGTCACCTAGAGCCCCAAGGGACAGCTGCCGCAGCTGGGTACGGTAGCAATGCAGCAAGGCGCTTGGTACTGAACGTGTGTGCTGGAGGCAGCGGCGAGGTGCCTGAGGCGGAGAACAACATTGGCGAGGGTGTTGTGGTGAGCACCGGGAGTGGACAGCAGCAGCCGTGCGCCAAGGATGTCGGGCAGTGCTTTAGTACCAGAGCTCCATGCGCCTGGGACGAGGGCACTGGATGGTATGGCAAGGTGACGGATGACGCCGCCAAACAGGCTTCGTTTCTCCCTGAGGTGCGGCCACTGGGGGCCGGAGTGTCTGGAGCCATGACGGCGGTGCGTAAGGCAGTCAGGAGCGGCTTGTCAGGCACGGAGAGGCGGCGCACTGAATGTCAGCATGGTGGGCCCAGCGGGAAGAAGCGCCGACTGACGGGTAGAGACATTTTTGCCAGGGAGGGGGGGTTTTGACCCTGGAGGTAGACAACGACTGGGTGCACATATGCCATGGGGCTGCCCAGGTCCTCCGTGGCAGACTAGAAGATGGTGGCTGGCCCGAGGTATTGGGGTCACTTGAAACAAGTATTTAGTGTAAATACTGTGTCTGTGTACATATTTGTGAAAATGTGCATTTTTTATATGGCTGATGTGTATGTGAATGAGTGAATGTATGTATAATATGGGATTATTTTGTATTCTAAAGAGACATGGTCTGATTTTGAGTTGTTTTGTGCGAATGTGATAGGTTTGTTCTAATGCAATACGTTATTCCCCTTGTTCTTAGCGTGTGATTTGGGTTCTAAATTTGGGAGGTTTTCACTGGTGTATGTGGCTTTCCATTTTCTAAGGGGGAAGGGAATGCTGTGTGTGAGTATGTGTATGTATGAGAGACAGCGCCCGCCCCCAAGGGTAGCATGAGGTTGGCACAGCCCACTTGTGTATAAACCAAGTTCATGTAATAAAGCTAGACTTGCTAGCTGCATGAAGACTCGCCTCCGATTCCCTTATTTCAAGACGTAACAGTCACAGTACTTTTGTAGCCTTAATTTCGTCTAGAAAGAAAAGAAACTGAATTTTTTTCATTCATTCTGCGCATATGTGCACCCATGCTGAGGCTCTGACTGCTGCCTGATTTTGGTGGTGTCACAAGCTAAACAAACTAAAAGCTCAATGGCTAGCTAGCCAGCCGACAACACACGGATTCCACCCACGCTATGTAGGTCCCTGGTACTTTGTGCTAGGGCAACGATCCCCCAATTCGGCAGGCTTGCGTTCCGCTTGAGCTAGTGCTGATTTGTTTACGTGCACGGTTGATCGAGCTGGAGTAGAACTTATTACATGTACAACTGTGGTCAATGAAAACTGTTTGTTTGACACGGAGATGGAAACTCCTAGTAGTAGTACTCCAGCGACTTCGACATCAAAATCCAAGCGAAAAGTTGGGAAAAGATGTATGGTGTTTGGGTGCAGTAATTCTAATGAGAATTCCAGTTTCACCGTGCACACCATGCCAGGGAAGATGCCAATTGAAAGTTTCACGCCACTGCAGGTAAGTCAATCCGTTTCTCGAAGTTAGAATAACAGACCAAGCCTAATTGGTAATCTAAATCTAAGATAATAAATATCACTTTAGATTCAAGAAGAGCATTTTCAGGCCCCAACCCTGTGATAACATTTGATTTGATTTCATTATAGAAATCATGGATTGACTTCATCCGAAGGAAGCGTAAATTCCATGTTAAGGATGCCAAGAGCTATTCCAGCACAGTCGTATGTTCGGGCCACTTCAGGGTAGAAAACTATGATGCGACGCAATGTGAAATGTACAGGAGGGGCTTCCGGAAGAGTCCTCCACAGCTCATCACAAGTGCTGCTCTGAGTGTGGATGTTGCGGTGCATCCATTCCCACCGGGATGGTTTATATCACCTGCACTGGCAACATCTGTGGAAACGGATATGCCCACTATGCATGATGGCACAGACGCCATGGATGCTGCAGAGACTTCAGATGAAGCTGTGACCACAGAGGAGAGTGCTGTTGATGTTATGGAAGGAGCCACCACTTCACTGCCACCAGGCAAAAGACGTCGTGAGTCCAATCACATCCGAAAGAAGGTTGGCCTACAAACTTTCTGTTCATTCATTATTTTTTTTGCTTGTTAGGCTTAGTAGTAATATGGAAAAAATGTAAGTCTATAGCCTACTTTATTATTTACATTTTTTTGGAAACAAGAGTGTTAAAAATAAATAAATTAGGCAACTTGTTCATTTAATTTTGTTTATGTAAAGTTCTAGTAGTCAGAGAGAGCACAAACTGAACAACTGTGGCTTTAAAAATTGTCAGACAAAAAGGGGAGCACTGTATGTTTCAGGTTATTGCAATTTTTTACCCCCACCCCCCACCCCCAAGGATGACATGACAGATTTAATCTGTAGCAATATTCTTGAAGGACCAGAGTGGTGGCCTAGTTGGTAGAGCATCTGCCCCACAACTGGAAGGTCATGGGATCAAATCCTGGCCGGGTCATACCAAAGACCATATAAAAAATGGTACTTTCTAGCTTGGTGCTCAGCATAGTACAATGGGGAAAGAAAAGTTAACACACAGCGCTACCAGAGGACTGACCCCCCACTGTAGCTTTCACTACTTACAGTAGCTGAGTGGCCTAGGGTCAGTGAAATGGAGATAGGTGCCACCCCTATACACCACATGGTGTGGAAGGGATTAACTTAATAGCCTTGAGGCTAATAGTTTTATTACTAATGGCAATGTTGGTGCATCTCTCTCTCTCTCTCTCTCTCTCTCTCTCTCTCTCTCTCGATCTTTATCCAATTTTAGGAACCAGCTGGGATCTGTGCAGACTTCTTCAGAAAAGTAGAAATGGAAAGAGCAGCAGACAAAAGTAGAGACCTTCTCGATTGCTCCAAGAGTGCACAATGTTCAGTCAAGGTATGCTTGATAAGATTTGGCCTGGTTACCAGAAGTCAAATTAGAGCCCTACAGTAGGAATAAAGAAAAGAAAAAGTCATTGGAGATCAGGTAATTGACAGTAAAATGAAATGATTGAAAATGGAAAACGTATTTTAAATTTATTTGATTATTTGAAAAGTCAATAGTAAGAAGCTTTAGAGGGACGTAGGGCTTGCAGGGCTTAGAGTGAGACCAAGGTTTACCATGAATGAAAATTCATTGCTGAAATTTGCTAGGTGCCAAAAACCATGCAAGTGCAACAGGCAACAACACATAACTAGACCCTCTAACTTTTGCACAGTTTTTTTTTTTTAATTTAGAGGAAAAAACAATCACAAAGTGAATTTCTAAACTTCCTATAATATAAAAGTAAGATAAGCAACATCAATAAGTACATTTGCATGTACCAGTTCACAGAGTTGTTAGGGTCAGGCTGTGACTCGTCTTCATTTCAAGGCAACATTATTAGGAAGCACTGTATACATTTTCATTGTTATGCAGATGACACACAATTATACCTGTCAATGAAGCCAGATGATAGTAATCAATTAGCCAAGTTAGAAGCCTGTCTTAAGGAAATCAAAGCTTGGATGACTTGTAATTTCCTGCTATTAAATTCAGATAAGTCTGAAGTCATTCTTGTTGGTCCAAAATACCTTAGAAATACCTTTCCAAATCAATCTTTCAGTTTGGATGCGGTTACTCTTTCTCTTAATAGCTCTGTGAGGAACCTTGGAGTTATTTTTGATCAAGATCTGTCTTTCAATTCACATATTAAATTTGTTTCTAAGACTGCCTTCTATCATTTGCGTAATATTGCCAAGATTAGGAGCATCTTGTCTCAGAGTGATGCTGAGAAACTGATCCACGCTTTTGTTAGCTCTAGATTAGATTATTGTAATTCTTTATTATCAAGTTGTCCTAAAACATCTTTAAAAAGTCTTCAGCTGATCCAAAATGCTACAGCAAGAGTTTTAACAGGTACTAGAAAGAGAGATCATATCTCTCCGGTTCTGGCCTCCCTTCATTGGCTTCCCATAGAGTTTAGAATTAAGTTTAAAATCCTTCTTCTTACTTACAAAGCGCTTAACAATCAGGCCCCTTTTTATTTAAAAGATCTGATACTAAAAAAGAAAGGAACAGGTCCTCTGATTGGCATCAGATGTGCTGGCAATGGAGTAGGTGTGTGCGTTGCTGGCTCCTGCTATATTTTTTTCTTACTTTTTAAACCCTACTTTGCTGTAAGCTGTCAACGTTTTGGACATTTAATACGCGCAGAATCTGTTTTGAGTTGAGAAATATGTCCAAAACAAGAAAGCAGACTGAAAAGTAGGCAGTAGAGAACAATGATAACACCAGCTTAGCTGAGGATGCTATTATAAGCCTTAACCCTGCACTTGTTGCCTTGCTTGAGCAACACAGAATGTCCATAGCTGCTGACTTTAAAGCTTCATCCATCCATCCATCCATCTATCTTCTACCGCTTTTCCGGAGGTCCGGGTCACGGAGGCAGCAGTTCAAGCAGAGAAGCCCAGACTTCCCTCTCCCCAGCCACCTGCTCCAGCTCTTCAGAGGGGATACCAAGGCGTTCCCAGACTAGCTGGGAGACATAGTCTCTCCACCGAGTCCTGGGTCTGCCCCGGGGTCTCCTCCCAGTGGGACGTGCCTAAAACACCTCAAGTGGGAGGCGTCCAGGAGGCATCCTAATCAGATGCCCATACCACCTCAACTGACTCCTTTCAATGTGGAGGAGCAGCGGTTCTACTCTGAGCCTCTCCCGGATGACTGAGCTCCTCACCCTATCTCTGAGGGTGAGTCCAGCAATCCTACGGAGAAAGCTCATTTCAGCCGCTTGTATCCGCGATCTCGTTCTTTCGGTCATTACCCAAAGCTCGTGACCATAGGTGAGAGTAGGAACGTAGATTGACTGGTAAATCGACAGCTTTGCCTTAGAACTAAGCTCCCTCTTCACCACAACAGACCGGTACAACGTCCGCATCACTGCAGATGCTGCTCCAATCCGTCTGTCGATCTCTCGCTCCATTTTCCCCTCACTCGTGAACAAGACCCCAAGATACTTAAACTCCTCCACTTGGGGCAGGAGCCTGTCCCCAACCCGGAGAGGACAATCCACCTTTTTCCGGCTGAGGACCATGGACTCGGACTTGGAGGTGCTGATTCTCATCCCAGCCGCTTCACACTCAGCGGCAAACCGTCCCAGCAAGAGCTGTAGGTCATTGCTGGATGAAGCCAACAGGACAACATCATCTACAAACAACAGAGATGAGATCCTGTGCTCACCAAGCATGACACCCTCCATTCCCTGGCTGCGCCTAGAAATCCTGTCCATAAAAATTATGAACAGGACCGGTGACAAAGGGCAGCCCTGGCGGAGTCCAACTCTCACTGGGAATGACTCCGACCGAGTGTTGGCAATGCGAACTAAACTCTCACAACGGTCGTACAGAGACCGAATAGCTCGTAACAACAAGCCCGATACCCCATACTCCCGAAGCACCCCCCACAAAAATCCACGAGGGACGCGGTCAAATGCCTTCTCCAAGTCCACAAAACACATGTAAACTGGTTGGGCAAACTCCCACGAACCCTCAAGAATTCTCGAGAGGGTAAAGAGCTGGTCCGATGTGCCACGGCCAGGACGAAAACCACATTGCTCCTCCTGAATCCGAGGTTCGACCAACGGCCGGACTCTCCTCTCCAGTACCTTGGCATAGACCTTCCCAGGGAGGCTGAGGAGTGTGATCCCTCTAAAGTTGGAGCACACCCTCCGGTCCCCTTTTTTGAAGAGAGGAACCACCACCCCGGTTTGCCATGCCAAAGGCACTGCCCCCGACCTCCACGCAATGTTGCAGAGGCGTGTCAACCATGACAACCCAACAACATCCAGGGCCTTGAGGTACTCGGGGCGAATCTCGTCCATCCCTTTAAAGCTTCATTTGAACTTATTAATGGTAAGCTGGACAAGATTCAAGCAGATGTGGCGAACCAGGAGCAACGCATTAGCGACCTTGAAAGCAACGCGGAGGACGTCAGCCATCGCCTAGCCGCGCTTGAAGTTACGTGTGAGTCAATGCAGGAGGAGAACAGACTTTTGAAAAACAAACTTTCTGACCAGGAGGGAAGAAGCAGGAGGCTGAATATTCGTCTGGTGGGTCTGCCGGAGTCCTTTGATGTGGGTCCACGGCCATCTGAATTTTTTTCTCGGCTGTTGGTGGACGTCTTTGGCACACAAACTTTGCCATCTCCCCCAGAGCTGGATAGAGGCCACCGCAGCCTCACGCTCAAGCCGGGTCCAAACGGGAAGCCGCGCGCTGTCATTATTTGTTTCCACTGGTTTCGGACCAAAGACTTGGTGATGAGAGAAGCGCGGAGACGCTGTGGGACTTTGGAATATCGTGGGCATAAACTCCAGTTCTACGAGGATTATAAAGCCGACGTTCAGAAGCAACGAGCCGAATATAAGGAGGTTATGTCCGAATTGTACAAGAGAGGTTTTCGTCCTTCTCTTCTCTTCCCCGCCAGGCTCCGGATAACTCTTCCAGACAGCAAAAACCAGTGGCTGGCGTCCGTCTCGGAGGCCACCCGCTTCATGCAAACAATGGAGAGAAACCAGCGATTTTCGCCTTGAACTGGACATTTCTGGGTTGACCAACTACCACACTGGACTCCTTGATTACTACTTCATTAAAGCTGCACTGACTGGACATTGATGCATTTTTAGATGTTCAAAAACAAGGTAAAATTGGCTCCCTATACGTTGCTGTTTACTTAATTTTTTTTTTATTTTTTTTTTTTTTTTAGGGTAAAATGTTCATACTATGCAGGATTGAAGCCAGTTGTATGGGAGTATTTTGTTAGGATGAGAATAGAGCAGGAGATGGAGTGGTTGCTGTTCTTTGTAACCGGCTGGAGTGTTGTTATAGGTTTGGTTGTTGAATTTTATTTATTTTTTATTTTATTTTATTTTTTTTGTTTATGGATTTATTTACACCCCCCTTACCCCCTCCCCCCCCCCTTTTTTTTTACCCGTACCTCACCCTATTCTTTTTTGGGCTACACAACACAATATATAAATTTTACTCTTTGAATGAATAGTAATCTTACTTTGGTAAGCTGGAATGTGAAGGGGTTGAACCATCCAATTAAACGAAAGAGAGTCATGTCACGTCTAAAGCAACTTAAGCCTGGGGTACTGTTTTTGCAGGAAACCCATTTGCAGGATTCCGACCACTTGCGTTTGTCAAAATGTTGGTCAGGACAATTTTTTCATTCAAATTTTAAAGCTAAGGCCAGGGGCGCTGCTATTCTTATTGATCGAAATATCCCATTTATTCCCTCTAATGTTGTATTAGATAAAAATGGACGATTTGTAATAGTATCAGGTAAACTTGGCAATAAACATGTCACCTTGGCTAATCTGTATGCGCCGAATTTTGATGATGTTGTGGCGGTTCGGTTAACCCCAACAACAGATTAAGGACAGTCAGCTCTCTTCTCTTGGTTTTTCCCGCTGCACTACTGAGATGTAATGTGCCATTCATGTATTGTGATGTAATGTGCCATTCATGTATTGTGATGTAATGTGCCATTCATGTATAGTGTCCATGCGTCCTGTCCTTACTGTGACCTAGAGACTGAGATCAATATGTAGATGTGCCTTGTAACCTCTTTGTCCTGCACCTGGAGCAGAGGCTAGCAATCTGCCTATTGTTATGTATGTCTCTCAAATGCAAATGTCTCACGCCTGTTCTGCAATCTCTTTGATCATACCAACTGCTGGGAATACCCTTTGATGTATTGTCTGAGTTGGGTATATATACTGCACTGAAATCCATGCTCACTCTCTCATTCACTCACTCTTCAACTGCTGCTGCACACATGCACTTTGTGTCCCTCTGCTGAGAGCCGCTGGGCTCGCTCCCGGCGCCGTGCATGCGCGCTCGTGACGGAGCTCGTGACGGCGGTATGATTTAATAAACTCTGCTTAAAACCTTCACCAAACGCTGCTTTATTTCATGCCGCCTCACTGGTGACCCCGAACATGCACACGTTTTGTGCAAAGCAACCTTCTGATCTGGACAGCTGCACTGGTGACCCGTTCTTCATGATGAGATCTACACGTATGAGATCTGCTCATCCACGCTGGACCGGCCGCGCTCGCAGCTCCTCCACACGAGAGCGCAGGCACCTCGTCCCCTCTCCACGATGGCGACTCCCATGACCGGCGGAGAACGCAACGCGTGGACCTAAACGCACCACGGCCGAGCGGTGACAAAGATCGTCTATTCCCTCTCACCGCTCCAATGCATCTGCACGAGCCTGAGGGACAGAGATCGTCTATTCCCTCTCACCGCTCCAACGCACCATGGCTAATCTGCAGCCACAGTGCATCATAGATGATTTATCGGCACCGACTGCGCCGATCTCCACCAAGATTCCTGACCCTGGTTCTCCTCTCCAGCTGGCCCACCCATCACGGAACCCCGGCGCACGCACCGGGGAGTTACGAGGACGGCGCACCACGCACGGGACAATAACGGCTCCAGAGACCGCCATCGTCCTCCGCCGCTGCACATGCCCGAGAAAAACAGCCGATTGCCACCCTCGGAACCTTCAGGGCTGCCCACACACCTGAAGCACGCTCGCAGCTTGCCCACAGGATTCACTAATGGTCTCAGCCACGGTTCACAAGGGATTCAACCGTCAGCTTTTCCCACACGCCAAGTCCCTCTGCTTTTGGCTTCCTTTTTTTTCTTACAGCCGCTCCTGTTTTGCTTCATGGCCACGAGAGGAGTCAGAGACTAATTTTTCTTCTTGTGGACCTCCGCATGTTCAACGGGACAGCCCCTCGACTTCGCGGACCAGCAAGCAACTTTTGCGCGGCTCAGACGATTTCACCGTCTCCGGCCGGCACGTACTACCCCCCTCCTCCCTCCCCCTCCTCCTGCAGAGAGCTTCTCCTGCTCACTGCCCAAGCTGCAGGATCAAGACCTTGGCCGCCTGCTGAGCCCTCTGGGAGGGAGCGTGTGGCGGTTCGGTTAACCCCCACAACAGATTAAGGACAGTCAGCTCTCTTCTCTTGGTTTTTCCCGCTGCACTACTGAGATGTAATGTGCCATTCATGTATTGTGATGTAATGTGCCATTCATGTATAGTGTTCATGCGTCCTGTCCTTACTGTGACCTAGAGACTGAGATCAATATGTAGATGTGCCTTGTAACCTCTTTGTCCTGCACCTGGAGCAGAGGCTAGCAATCTGCCTATTGTTATGTATGTCTCTCAAATGCAAATGTCTCACGCCTGTTCTGCAATCTCTTTGATCATACCAACTGCTGGGAATACCCTTTGATGTATTGTCTGAGTTGGGTATATATACTGCACTGAAATCCATGCTCACTCTCTCATTCACTCACTCTTCAACTGCTGCTGCACACACGCACTTTGTGTCCCTCTGCTGAGAGCCGCTGGGCTCGCTCCCGGCGCACATGCACGGCGCTCGTGACGGAGCTCGTGACGGCGGTATGATTTAATAAACTCTGCTTAAAACCTTCACCAAACGTTGCTTTATTTCATGCCGCCTCACTGGTGACCCGGAACATGCACACGTTTTGTGCAAAGCAACCTTCTGATCTGGACAGCTGCACTGGTGACCCGTTCTTCATGATGAGATCTGCATGTATGAGATCTGCTCATCCACACTGGACTGGCCGCGCTCGCAGCTCCTCCACACGAGAGCGCAGGCACCTCGTCCCCTCTCCACGACGGCGACTCCCATGACCGGCGGAGAACGCAACGCGAGGACCTGAACGCACCACGGCCGAGCGGTGACAAAGATCGTCTATTCCCTCTCACCGCTCCAATGCATCTGCACGAGCCTGAGGGACAGAGATCGTCTATTCCCTCTCACCGCTCCAACGCACCATGGCTAATCTGCAGCCACAGCGCATCATAGATGATTTATCGGCACCGACTGCGCCGATCTCTACCAAGATTCCTGACCCTGGTTCTCCTCTCCAGCTGGCCCACCCATCACGGAACCCCGGCGCACGCACCGGGGAGTTACGAGGACGGCGCACCACGCACGGGACAATAACGGCTCCAGAGACCGCCATCGTCCTCCGCCGCTGCACATGCCCGAGAAAAACGGCCGATCGCCACCCTCGGAACCTTCAGGGCTGCCCACACACCTGAAGCACGCTCGCAGCTCGCCCACAGGATTCACTAATGGTCTCAGCCACGGTGCACAAGGGATTCAGCCATCAGCTTTTCCCACACGCCAAGTCCCTCTGCTTTTGGCTTCCTTTTTTTTCTTACAGCCACTCCTGTTTTGCTTCATGGCCACGAGAGGAGTCAGAGACTAATTTTTCTTCTTGTGGACCTCCGCATGTTCAACGGGACAGCCCCTCGACTTCGTGGACCAGCAAGCAATTTTTGCGCGGCTCGGACGATTTCACCGTCTCCGGCCGGCACGTACTACCCCCCTCCTCCCTCCCCCTCCTCCTGCAGAGAGCTTCTCCTGCTCACTGCCCAAGCTGCATGATCGAGACCTCGGCCGCCTGCTGAGCCCTCTGGGAGGGAGCGTGTGGCGGTTCGGTTAACCCCCACAACAGATTAAGGACAGTCAGCTCTCTTCTCTTGGTTTTTCCCGCTGCACTACTGAGATGTAATGTGCCATTCATGTATTGTGATGTAATGTGCCATGCATGTATTGTGATGTAATGTGCCATTCATGTATAGTGTCCATGCGTCCTGTCCTTACTGTGACCTAGAGACTGAGATCAATATGTAGATGTGCCTTGTAACCTCTTTGTCCTGCACCTGGAGCAGAGGCTAGCAATCTGCCTATTGTTATGTATGTCTCTCAAATGCAAATGTCTCACGCCTGTTCTGCAATCTCTTTGATCATACCAACTGCTGGGAATACCCTTTGATGTATTGTCTGAGTTGGGTATATACGTATACTGCACTGAAATCCATGCTCACTCTCTCATTCACTCACTCTTCAACTGCTGCTGCACACACACACTTTGTGTCCCTCTGCTGAGAGCCACTGGGCTCGCTCCCGGCGTGCATGCACGGCGCCGGGAGCGGAGCTCGTGACGGCGGTATGATTTAATAAACTCTGCTTAAAACCTTCACCAAACGCTGCTTTATTTCATGCCGCCTCAATGTACACTTTTTTCGCAACCTTTTTTCGCAACTTCTAGATTTAAATACTCATTCTCTAATTCTTGGGGGTGACTTTAATTTGTATATGGATCTGATCTTAGACCGCTCATCCTCAAAACCTGCTAGTCTTAATAAATCTGCAACTTATGTTAAGTCTTTTCTTGAGGAATATAGCCTTACAGACCCTTGGCGTTTTTTACATCCTAACGGCAGGGACTATTCTTTTTTCTCTCACGTATACCATACTTATACCAGAATAGATTATTTTTTTGTTGACAATTTATTAATTAATAACCTTTGCTCTTGCAGTTATGATAGCATCTCAGTTTCTGATCATGCTCCTCTTGTACTTAAAATGATCCTCCATGGATGTGACTCCATGAGAAAGCATTGGATATTGGATCCATTATTACTTACAGATGAAAAATTGGTTGCGAATATTTCTTCTAAAATTAATTTTTTTTTGAAAGAAAATAAAACTCCTGGTATGCCAAATAAAATGATATGGGAGGCCATGAAGGCATTTCTTAGGGGGGAATTTATCTCATTGGCAGCATTTAAAAGACGATCCATAATACAGGAACAGAAGGCTATTTTAGATCAAATCTTGGACAGACAATATGCTCAATCTCCATCACCCGCTCTGTACAAGGAACGTATGACATTACAAACTAAACTTAATTTACTTTCTACTCGACAAATTGAAGGTTGTTTAATAAGGAACAAGAGTGAATTTTATGAACATGGCGAACAAAACAGTAAACTTCTAGCTAATCAACTGTGTGGTATTAGAGCTAAGCAAATTAATATTGGAGTTAGGACAGATAAAGGAGAGGTGACATCTGACCAACAAGTGATTAATGATATTTTCAGGTCATTTTATTTCAAATTATATACCTCATGTAGAGGAGCTTGAAATAACGAGGCGATGTGATTCATAAACCAAAGTTTATTATCAGCTCCTCTAACAAGTCTCATCTAGGTGCAGCAGCAGAAGAAGTAAGAGAGCGAACACCTTCGGCTCTACGAACTTATACTCGCACATAACAAAAGACATGCATATCAAAAGCTGACATCCCTCCTATCTTAATCCCCTCTTTTGTCTTCGTACTCCTCCACCTGGCCCTGGGGGGTCAGGGCAACCCATCCGGTCTCCACCGCAGCGCCTGGGATGCTCTTTGATCTTCACTGGCGGTTGAGACCCTTTGTCCTGTTCTGAGGTGTGAAGTCGCTTTACATATGTAATCACTAAACACTCTCACATGCTTAAACATATGTAGGTTATGGGATCTATGATTAATATAGCCCACACCTCAGAATATACAACAAACTTAAAGGATTTGGAATTTTTTTTTGATTCTATTGATATCCCTTTGATTTCCTCAGAATCTCGGCAAATTCTAGAAGCTCCCATCACAAAAGAAGAAATTCAGCTGGCAATATCATCCATGCAATCAGGAAAATCTCCAGGACCTGATGGGTTTTCCGCTGATTTTTTCAAAAAATTCTCTGACAACCTTGCCCCTTTCCTTTTTCAAGTTTTTACAGAGTCACTTGACTCCGGTACACTTCCTCCTTCATGTTATCAGGCCTGTATCACTGTGTTGCTTAAAAAAGATAAGGATCCTGTTGATTGTGCTTCTTACAGGCCTATTTCCTTGTTAAATACCGATGTTAAAATTTTGTCAAAGTTGTTAGCTTCAAGGTTGGAAAAGATTCTTCCATTTATAATTTCACAGGACCAAACCGGTTTCATTAAAAATCGCCATTCTTTTTTTAACTTGTGGCGGTTGTTTAATATTATTTATACTCCTCACCACAACATACCTGAATGTCTTATTAGTTTGGATGCTGAAAAGGCATTCGATAGGGTTGAGTGGGAGTATTTGTTTTTTACTTTGGAGAGGTTCGGTTTTGGTCCTTCCTTCTGTTCCTGGATTAAACTTCTCTATGCTAGTCCTTTAGCTTCAGTGTTAACTAATTGTCGCTATTCTGACTATTTTAGACTTTACCGTGGTACGAGGCAAGGCTGTCCTTTGAGCCCGTTGCTCTTTGCCTTGGCAATTGAGCCGTTAGCTATTGCAATCCGTGGGAGCCGGGACTTTCTAGGCATTCGTAGGGGTGGCATCGAGCATAGGGTTTCACTCTATGCCGACGATCTTTTACTATTTCTCTCCAACCCACTTACTTCATTACCCGCTATACTCAACATTTTGGATAGTTTTAGTAGGTTTTCTGGTTATAAAATTAATCTTAATAAGAGTGAATTGTTCATTTTAATTATCTTGGGATATGTGTCACTAAACAACTTAATTACTTGTTTAAAAATAATTTTCTCCCCTTATTTGACCAGTGCAAGCTAATACTTTCCAAATGGTCCCCATTATCCTTGTCCTTAATTGGCAGAATCAATTCTGTAAAAATGATGTTATTTCCAAAGTTTTTATATTTGTTTCAGTGTCTCCCCATTTTTATTCCTAAATCCTTTTTTAAGTCTTTGGACTCTCTGATTACCTCATTTATTTGGAATGGTAAACATCCGAGATTGAGGAAAGTTTTTCTTCAAAGACCCAAATCAGTGGGTGGCATGGCTCTGCCTAACTTTCAATATTACTACTGGGCAGCAAATATCAGGTGCATGTTATATTGGAAACATTTCTATCTGGAACCCAAATCACCCATTTGGATCCTTATGGAGTCACATGTGGACAATCAAACCTCCCTACCGGCAATTTTAGGTTCACCACTTCCCCTTGCTTTGTCTACACTGGGTAATAATAAAGTAGTTTGTCAGTCTCTCAGAATTTGGTCTCAATTCAGGAAAAATTTCGGTCTTCAGTTTTTTTCCATTAGAAGTTGTCACGACTCGCCGCTCATCAGCGGCTTCAGCTGCGCGCACACCTGCGCCTCGTCAGCAGCGGGCTATTTAGCCCACTCGGCCCAGTGCTGCGGTCTGGAGCCGTCTGTTCGCATCGGCACTTCGTAGCTCGTGAATCAACCTCTGATCACCAGCAAGACTTCAACTACGCGTAAGCATCCCTTACCTTTCCCCTAGTTCTTCGCCCCTGTGCACAGGCAGATTCCTTGGCGGCGGATTATTATATAACTTGGGCTTACGCCGTTATGGCGAAGCCCAGTTACGCGAACCTCTCCTATAGCCAATTCGTGCAGAGCTTTCTCGAGGTCTTTGATCATTCCCGGCGCGATAGCGTCCTAACTGACCGGCTCCTTGGTCTCCAACAGGGAAGCCGGTCAGCGGCGGATTATGCTATCGACTTCCGGGTTGCAGCGGAGGAGGTTGGCTGGGGTGAGGCCGCACTCTGTGGCATCTTCCTCCGCAGCCTCAGCTCAGGTCTGAGGGATGAGCTGGCTGGTCGAGATCTTCCGGAGACACTTGAGGAGCTGATCTCCACCACCATTAGTTTAGACAACAGGCTGCGTGAACGGTCCACCGAGCGGAAGTTTAGCAGCCGCTCGCGTGGAGGCTCCGTCTGCACGCCTCAAGACCACCCCCTGGCGTTACCTCCACCGGAGTCTTCCGAGGAATCAGAGGCGATGGTGGTCGGTCGGTCAAAGTTCCCCCTAGCGGAGAAACAGCGCCGCCGGAAGTTGGGCCTCTGCATGTACTGCGGAGGAGACCAACATACCGTGGAGCATTGCACGGAAAAGCCAAACGGGGAGGTCCACGAGTCACTGTAGGGGGCCTCGTTTTTTTTGGTGCTCCGTCCACCGGCTCAGGAGACATTTGGGACGATCTGTGTGTCCGTGATATAAATGGAGTGAAAAAAAAAAAAAGTTAAAAGTTAAGTTGTTAATTATTCAAGTTTCTCATACTGTTTTAAACATGGGCATGGACAAATATGCGTTCCTTCTTCACCTGCAGGTTTGTTAAAGCTCTCAACATATCCAAAATGACAAAAACTATCCAGAGTATTCTCCAGAAAATTCTCAAAAGTGCTACTGCATGTGCAAACAACAGAATGCCAGAGCTCAATAACGTCACTGCAGCAGAACTCTGCAACACAAGTCCAACTCCATTCCCATGAAAAACACCCACCACTTTTAAGCAGCTCAACACAAAACAATGTACCTTGTGTGCAGTGTTGGGTAAGTTACTAAAAAATAGTAACTACAGTTACTAGTTACTTCTTTTCAAAAGTAGCTGAGTTACTTTACCAATTACTGCATGATTAAAGTAACATGTTACTTGGAAAAGTAACTTTCATGTTACTTTTAAATGCATACTTAAATCATTCTGCCCACATAGCAAGATAATTTAATTAATGGATTACATTATGGGCTTATTAATGTCAGGCTGAAAACAGATTGTTTCAGACAGAGCTTTTAGAACATGTTCAGTCTGCTTTATCCTGCCTTAAGAGCTCTTATTGTGGGAAAAATCTGAAGAAAATCAACATGATATTGCTAGTAATTTCCTCATTTTGGAGTGAGAGTTGGCAACACTGCATAAAGCTATCCATGCTTATCTTACCTTTATGATATACTAGATTTAATCCGATGTGGAGTAATCCAAAGAAAATGTCCATTATCCACAGCCCAAATGTCTGCTGTGACAGAGACATGATCCAGTCCCTCAAATTCCTTTTGAAGGTCAAAATCCATTTTTGAATAATCTTTATCCAGGTAGCAAGTAAATGTGTTTTAACTTCAGTGGATCACAGTCTCAGCTGTCTGATAGAAAGTGGCTATTATTACGTCTTCAGTCTGTAATAACGTCTCCGGCAGTCAGTTGGTTTAGTTCTTGCTGCGTCACAAACTGTCCAGATGCATACCTGTGCTTGAAATCCAGCCGTGGCTGTTGGAACAAGAATATTTCCATTTTACATCCAGCCATGGCTGTTCAGATTGCGTAAATCCAACCACGGTGTTGTTAGCATAGCTAGCCATTACTTAACACTAGCTTTGTCAGAGCTTTGTTACTGTTTTCAAGCGCTTCTAAAGATTGCAGTAGGTCTCAACCGGCACTTACAGTCATGTGAAAAAATTAGGATACCCTGTATAAGCCTGTGTTTTTTTTAAACATATTTGGACATATGGATATTTAATGTCAGTGTTTAAAATACTGGGAGATTCATGTAATACAACTAAACAAAAATGAGTTAAAGACTTTTTTCAAATTTTCTGTAAAATATAATTCTAAACAAATAGTGAGGAATAAGTTAGGATACCCCCATCTTTTTTAGGACACCCCCACAGTCATTCCCACTTAAAATGGCTAAAATAAATGCTAAACAATGCAAATAAAAACAAAAACAAGGTTAGACATAGATATGACATATGATTTTTTTTTTTATTTAACTTTTTGTAAAGGGTATACACGTCATTACAGCATTGCATTGTTTACATTTTCATCACATGTTCCCTTTTGTTTTGCTATTTGACAACATTGGAAGAATAATTATGACAACACCCCCTTTTTTTAAGTGAAAGAAAAAGTGAAATTAAAGAGAACAAAAAAAAAAAAAAAAAAAGAGCAAAAAACAAAACAAAAAATAAAATAAAATAAAAATAAATAAATAAAAATAAAAGAGCATCTGAGTAGCGTTGGAACAAAGAGCGGTGCCATTATTGAAATGGTATTTGTCAAAGATTAGATCTAATGGAAGACACATATGCGTTCCAGGGTTGCCAAAAGTTCAAGAACCCATCCTTCCATTTACTTGCCAATATTAAAACAGTGAATAAGTATTTTTCTCCTCGTCTTTCCAGTGAGCCCGGTAGTAAACCCAAATACAAAGTTACAAAAGAAAAGGGAACTGTTATTTTGAATATTTTCCCCAATATTGTCTGTACATTAGTCCAATATTGGTGGATAACTGGGCATGACCAAAACACATGAAAATGATTTGCAGTCTCTTCACCACACAAGCGCCAACAATTCAACCCCTTATGAGTAAATTTGTTTTGTGCAGGTGTTCTGAAAAATCTTACCAAATTTTTCCATCCAAATTCTCTCCACTGCAGGGATGAGGTACTTTTCCATTGCTGTTTATTTAGCTTTTCCCATATTTCCAGTTGTAAAGTGAAATTCCCCTCTTTTTCCCATCTCTCTTTTATATATGATGTGTTGTCTCCTTTTAAGTCTTGAAGACCTTGGTATATTTTAGAGATGTATCTGATCCCTGGGATCCCTTTATATGCCATTAAGAAGACCTTCAGAACACCTGACTGGGCCCTTTCCAAATCCTCCTTTTTAAGTATATTGTTTATGTGGTGTCTAAGCTGAAAGAACCTGTAAAGATTTATTAGACCTTGTTTTTTCAAATCTTCAAAACTTCTAAAAATGTTTCGGGATATTGACCCCCAGATATTTCATAGATTCCATCTCCCAGTTAGTTTTGAGTTTGCTTAGTAAATATTGATTTGGGTCATAGTTGAATGTTAAAACTTGGGTTTTATGCATGTTTAGTTCGTACCCCGATAAATCTCCATATTCTGAAAAAACTGAGATTAGTTCTGGAAAAGAGGTGTCCAGCTGCCCCAGATATATTAAAATGTCATCAGCAAAGAGTGCTATTTTATGTTCCTTCTGACCAAGTGTAATACCTTGAATTTTTTGATTTTGTCTTATCCATTGGCTCAGAGGTTCTATGAAGATTGCAAAGAGCAGTGGAGACAAGGGGCAGCCCTGACGACATCCTCTTTCCAGCTCAAAAGATGATGATAATTTACCGTTAATCCTTATTTTAGCTGTTGGTTTTTTATATAATGCCTGGATAGTTCTAATGAAGTTGTTATGAAAATTGAAACTGGATAAGATTCTATATAGGAAAGACCAGTTGACCGAATCGAATGCTTTTTCAGCATCTAATCCCAATATGACTGCATTTAAGTTATATTTTTTTATATGATGAATTATGTGTAAAGTGCGTCTAATGTTGTCTTGTGTCTGTCTTTGTCTTATAAAACCTGTTTGGTCTAAATGAATTAAGTCTGTCAGTATATTTTCTAACCTTCTGGCAAGGATAGTGGTAAAAAGCTTATAGTCCTGATTTAATACACTGATTGGTCTGTAGTTGGAGCATTCTAGTTTATCCTTTTCAGGTTTAGGTATGACTGCAATGACCCCTTCTCTCCAGGAGGGGGGGATTTCCCCTGTGTGGAGGACATAGTTAAATGTTTTCAGGAGGAGAGGAGATAGTTGCTGTTTAAAGGTTTTGTGCCACTCTGCTGTGGGATTTGTTAGCTTTAAGTTTCATAATTGCTTTTTCTAATTCTTTAGGTTGTATTTCTGACAGTAGTGTTTTATTTTGAGACTCAGTAAGTTGGGGAAGGTTTAATGTGTTTAGGAATGCTTCGGATGCGCTTTTATGATTTTTGAGGGAGTACAAGTTCTTATGGTAGTTCTCGAAGCTTTTAAGAATATCCTGAATTCTAAATTTTATTTCCTTTGACACTGGGTCTCTGATTTTGTAGATTGCTCTCTCCGTTTGTTGTTTCCTCAATTTATAGGCTAGTAATTTTGCCGATTTGCTGCCTGCTTCATAGTATTTTTGTTTCAGAAATGTAAGTTTCTTCTGGATTTCTATTGTGTAGATCTCATTTATTTGTTTTTTAATTTCCTTAATTTTGAGCGAGTCATTAGAATGAGTGTTGTCTTTGTGCTCTTTTTCTAGGTTCTTAAGTTCTGACTCTAATGTGGTTAGTTTTTCTTGTCTCAGTTTCTTTTGGATAGCCAGTTTTGTAATAATCTTTCCCCTTATTACCGCTTTGCATGCATCCCACAGTATTAAAGGGGGTACTTCTCCATTATCATTTTCTTCCAGATATCTGAGAATATCTGATTCCAATTCATCTTTCAGTGGTCCTTTCAGGACATTTGAATTTAACCTCCAAGAAAATGTATTATTTGTGTATTTTTGGATACTTAAGTCCATATAGATCGGACTGTGGTCAGAGAGATCCATCAGTCCTATTTTACATGTTTTTACTCTTCTAATGTCTCTATTAAACATAAAAAAAACAGTCAATCCTTGAGTATGATGAATGTGGTGCTGAGTAAAATGTATCATGTTTTACACTGGGGTTGAATTCCCTCCACACATCACAGATTCCCATTTCTTTTAGTAGTATCCGAGTTTTCCTACTTTGAGTGTTATTTTGATGTGGAGAATTACCTGATGCCTCCCAGTATGGATTCAGTCTTAGATTGAAGTCTCCACCACATATCACTAAACCTTGGGCTTTAGTTATCATTAGGTCAAATACATTTTTATAAAATTTCCAGTTAGCCCCTGGAGGTGCATATACATTCAGCAGGGTGATATCTTCTCCCTCTAGCCGCCCAAGTACCAAACTGTATCTCCCTTCTTTATCTTTGTGTTCTGATTTTTTTTCAAATGTAATTTTGGTTGGTCGCTACTCCCCTCCTCCTCACTGACTTATATGAAGATGAAGAGATCATTTTAAACCCTTGTCTATTGAGTTTAGTGTGCTCCACATCTGTTAGGTGGGTTTCTTGTAAAAAATATTATTCCTGCTTTGTCTTTTTTCATTTTGCCTAGAATCTTGGATCTTTTAACTGGATTCAGGATCCCTTTTACATTATATGAGATTATTTTGGTTACACCCTGTTTCTCCATTGTGTTGTCTTTGTCACGCGGGGCTCTAGGGAGCCACGCAATAAGAGCCAAGGGTGAGCCAGTGAGTCGTGATGTTTTATTAAAGGTAAGGGGTGAGGGATGAGGAAAGCACAGATACTCGTACAGAGGTACACTCACGAGTTGCACAGCGCAGGAGCAGGGAGCTCGTACCGGACGTAGGGGTAACAAGGCATACATACTCACAGCGGGTAACAATCACAGGAATGCTGTAAGAGGAGTAGAGACTGACACCAGACGAAGGGGCTACAGCCTAGCAGTGCTTATGTCGCAGCCCCGAGTGATCGAGGCTGCTCCTATTTATTCTCATTGGCAGCGCCCAGCTGATGAGGATTAATTGGCCCCAGCCATCCCATAATGCTGCCAGCTGGGAGCCTGCTGAGACGCTGCTCAATGAGAAGCAGGGATGAGGAGAAACATGGGCTGAGCGCCGAGACGGCGTCTCATCCCATGGTGACAGAGCCTCCCCCTCAAGGTCGGGCTCCTGAACGACCAGGAACGTCCCAGCCCCCCCCCCCCCCTCCCACCTAGGGTGGGGGGAAGGGAGGCAGGACCGGAGGGGAAGAAGCAAAGGGAAGGACAACACCAATGGACCAATGTAGAGTAACAGGGCAGAGAAAAAAAAACAACCAAATACGGTACTCTACATCGCACAAGAAAAAAAAAACCAGGGCACAGATGGGGAGAATACAGAACACGGGAACAGATAACAACCCACCAAAAGGATGACAAAAACGGATAAAGCAATTACAGAGTATGGATAACAGAACAAACACTACTCCATAATGCACAGACAAAACTAAGAACAGGACAAGAGTGATAAAAAAACGCTGAGTACGGATAATGAAGGGGGGGAGAAAACCCCCCCCACAATACACAGCACCGTATATATACAGTATATACTGTATATATACACACACACAGTCACCTAGAGGAGTGAAGGTGACTGGGACAAACGGACAATTACAGAGTATGGTTTGATGGGAAACAAAACACATAACTCTATAACGCACAGACAAAGCTACGAACAAGGCACAAAAAGGAAAATGCTGAGTACGGAAAATGGAAAACAATACACAGCACTATGAATATATATTCACCAAAAGGACAAAATATTACACCCGAGTGACCTTAATAATAACAAAAGAAAAGCGACACCCGAGGAATATGGCAGGCAGAGTCCAAAATGGCCGAGGTGGCTCCGGAGGTCTCCCCGCCCATTGTCCAGTTGGCGAACCGGGGAAAGGGAAATGTTCGGAAGGCGAACTCCGGACCCAGATCCCAGGAACCCAGTCCACCGGTAGCCGAGCCAGGCCACCCAGAAGCAAACACAGATCATCGGGGGGTTGGACCAGATCACCGAACTGAAAGTCTTGCGGGTCGGGCCGTCGACCCGCATCACTCAACCACCAGGACCGTTGAGACGGACGAAGGGTCAAAGCGGGTCCTGGTGGAAGAGGCTCAGGGCAGAGCCGATGACGAGGGCGACGAGCGTCAGGCCGCAGGGAAACGGCCACCTCCTCACCGGACCTGGACAACACTGGGGCAGCACCCACGTCGGACCCCGATTGGGCCTTAGGCGAACCCACGTCGGACACCGCTGAAGCAGCACCCACGTGGGACCCCGATTGGGTCTCGGTCGAACCCACTTTGGACGCCGCTGGAGCAGCACCCACGTCGGACCCCGATTGGGTCTCGGGCGAACCCACGTTGGACACCGCACCAGAATCGACCTCCAACGTTGAACCTGGACCCTCCAGCACCACGAGGAACGGCAACTCCTCGCCGGTGACCCTGGAAGAAGGCTCAGGAGAGAAAACAGAACCGGGATCAGGATCACCGGCAGCGCCAGAACCCGGCGAGACGAGCTCGGACGCAGCAGGCGGCTGCACCCGGCTCATCTCCCCTAGAGACAGGCTAAAGTGCTCAAAGATATAAAGGGAGAAAAGAAAGGAGAGCACTCGCCTGATGTATCACTTAATCTTATCCTACACTTTATTACATGTATAGTTTATTTCTCTTATCTTATCATGTTTAATGTTGCAGCATTGTACCGAGACAAATTCCTAGTTTGTGTACTACATGAACAATGGCAATAAACCTGATTCTGATTCTGATTCTGATCTCGGGTTCTGACGCCGTCCAGGACTGCGAAGATCCAGGATCCGTCGTCAGGAGGTCATTGTCAGGCTCCCATTCAGCTGCGTCGGGCCCTGCAGCCAGCACGATGGTCAGCGCAGCTTGAGGCTCATCCAGCTCCGGTAACCCTGCCGATGATCCACACGGCGTGAAGCCAGAAGAATCTCGTCCCGCTGGACCGAACCGCTCCTCCGTGGAGACCCGGGGACGCTTAGTCGTCGGCGCAGACTCCACGCAGCAGTCAGTCCTCCTCCTCCGTCCACAACGTAGCTGCGGAACCGCAGGCCCTCTCCTTATCCCACCACGTTGACCCGGAGCCGGGGATTGCTCGGCGGAGAGAGACACAGAGGATGCAGGATTAGGAACACAGGTTACAGCAGGTGGGGGGAGTTCAGGGAGCTGCGAACCCTGAACTCCTCCTCCAGGAATGTGACAGAGCAAATCATTAAGCTGATGTGAATAAACTATGACTTGCCTGTCTCCTGGAGGTTGGATATCGCCTGCTGTGGTGGACACTGCTTCTTCCTCTCCCCGTCCGGCGATAACGGAGGACCCCCTGGGAAACCGTCTGAGGATCGCTCGCGTAGTCTCCAGCAGAGAGCTCACCAGGCCGAGATTCCAGGCACACACAGCAGTCAGGAAGCGCGTCGAGGAGGAGGGGGAAACAGCCGGGATGAGCCAGCCCGAATGTCCTGGAGTGACAGCGGGGGAACAAGGCTCAGGGAACGAGGCTGTGAAATCTCCATACTGACGAGACAAGGAGGTGACAGCTGTGTGGGGGGAAAGGTCCTGGCGGCAGCCCAGAACTGGATCCGGACGGGGTTCATGCAGAGGTGACTCGGCGATGTGATGACGGCTATTCCCAGGGGACGAAGCGAGGGGGGAACCCAGGAATCGCCGCTCCTGATCGGAGATCGAGGCGAGGAAGGCGTCGAGCACGGGAAAGCTTCGTAGCCCTGGAGTCCTCTCCACCAATCTCACTGCCACCGCCACATGCCCAAAGATGGTGACAGGATGCACAGTGAAGCTCGCGACAGCCGCTTGTCCCCAGACGTAACTGCTGTCAGCTGCGGCTCCTTGGAGGGAATCTCGAGTGACGTGGTGCAGGTCGGGGGAAGCCCTCTGGTTGGCGCGAACTCCCGGGCTGGAATGGCAGCAGGAACGGGATCCCGAAGCGGGGGGCAACGTCATCCACTTCGGCTTCCTGCCGGGGTTTCCATCCAACCCACGGAGCTTCTCTCACTGTGTACCTGAAGCGTCTATCCTGGCACTGTCCTCGAGATGGAACAAAGAATGAGGGTGACAGTCCAGGAGATCCTCAGCACGGCCCGGATGCCAGCGTCTTGAGTTGGAGGCGTCATGCAGGGTGAAGAGCGTCCTGTCAACAGCCCCCGAGATGGACCTCAGCTCGTCGCCCTGGCGTCGGGAGTGACTCCTGGGAAACGGCATGCTAGCAGCGCTGACACCCGGACAGAAAGGTACAATTCCACAGCGACTCACGGCCGCCGGCAACTCGTCTGGCTGCGACATACTGTCACGCGGGGCTCTAGGGAGCCACGCAATAAGAGCCAAGGGCGAGCCAGTGAGTCGTGATGTTTTATTAAAGGTAAAGGGTGAGGGATGAGGAAAGCACAGATACTCGTACAGAGGTACACTCACGAGTTGCACAGTGCAGGAGCAGGGAGCTCGTACCGGACGTAGGGGTAACAAGGCATACATACTCACAGCGGGTAACAATCACAGGAATGCTGTAAGAGGAGTAGAGACTGACACCAGACGAAGGGGCTACAGCCTAGCAGTGCTTATGTCGCAGCCCCGAGTGATCGAGGCTGCTGATGAGGATTAATTGGCCCCAGCCGTCCCGTAATGCTGCCAGCTGGGAGCCTGCTGAGACGCTGCTCAATGAGAAGCAGGGATGAGGAGAAACATGGGCTGAGCGCCGAGACGGCGTCTCGTCCCATGGTGACAGTCTTATTTAGTATAACAGTGTGGTGGCCCTCTTTTATGCTACTCAGAAACTGAAAGAACATTAAGAACATAAAAAACATTAAGAACATAGTGTATAAAACTTTAAAACAAAAAATTGACAAAAGAACTTCCTGAGCTGAGGTCTTTTTAGAGACCCTGGAAGAGCCTTGATGGAGTGTAGGCTCTGAGGGAAATTCCTCAAACTCTGTTACGTGTTGAGGACCCTCTCTTACCCCTGTAAGTTGTCCCATGTTTTTAACGTGAATTTCAGATCCCAATCCAAACTTGTAATGATTTTTTTTTTTTTTATGCCTATACCCTATGAAATTGTGCGCACCCTCCCACCACCATCACAGCAAACAGTCGCGTTAATACAGTATTTGTTAGTGTGGGGAGAACATGTGGATCATTGTCACATTTCTATTTTAACAAGTTTTTGTTTTTTTGTTTTTTTTTTTTAAAGACTTATTTGTTTCTAATATTATGACTGTTCCATGAAATGTTTTACCACATGCTGATTCTGCATCTCCTTTAATGTTTGTTACCTTGTAGGAGGGGGGTTTGATGTGCAGACTGACTAAAAAAAACGTTATTCCCTCCTGTAAACGGCCAGTTTTTCCTTGTAGCTCCGACGCTGGGTTTCCCGCTGCTGGCCCGTGGATTTTGAGGGTCTCTGTGTGGACCACGTTTGAGCCTTGATTCTTTCGATCGGGTCTGCTGCGGGTTTAAACACCGTTACCAGGAGCCCTCTTCTCGCCATGTCAGCGGTTGCTTCTTCCACCGAGTTATAGAGACATGTCTCTTCCCCGTAGAAAACCCTCAGCTTCGCTGGAAATGGTGTCTGGAAGTGCAGTTTTTTCTCTCGTAGTACCTTTTTAGCGTTGTTGTATTCCCGACGCTTTTTAAGGACCTCCGGGGCGTAATCGTGTTCCATGAAAACTTTTCTCTCTTGGTGCATAAATCCTTTTTTCTGCTAAGCCAGTCTTACAACCTCTTCTTTTATTTTGGAGTTGGAAAACTTCACAATCACCGATCGTGGAGGCGCTTCCGCCGCCGGCCTAGGGGCCTAATGTACGGTGCACCCTTTCTATCTTCAAGTCGGTGGTTTGGGGAATATCCAACTTCTCTCTCAGTAAGGATTCCACGCATGCCGCCATTGTGGTGAAACCATCCTCGACTCCTTCTTTCAGACCATGAATTCTTATGTTGTCTCTTCTTAGTCTGCCTTCTTGGTCGGTTAGCTTAGCCTCCAGTCTTGACTGCCTTTTGAGTAGATCCAGCACGGTATCTTCAAGCTCTTTTATTCTTTCCTCTGCTTCCAAGATTCGGTCCTTGGCCTGGTCCACTCTGCTGTTTGTCCTTTTTAATTCTTCTTTGATTTCACGAAATTCGGCCCAACACTCTCGGCGAAATCGTCTTAGTTCTTTAAGTACCATTTTCAAGCTAACCTTTTAGTTAGCTTCATTCAGCTCCTCGTCTTCTGAATGGAAATCCTCCGGATCAGATTCTTCGGCCGATGCGTGTCCTGGCCTGGTAAATGTCGATTTCTTCTGTTTTCCTTTAGGCATGATGACTTTGTCTTTTGATTTTCACTCTTCCAAAAATCCGTTAAATCTGATTTTCAAGATATTTTCCTGGATCGGGTCTGGGAGCTTCAGCGTTAAGCTGCTATCACCATGGTGTCCAGACCGGAAGTGACAACCTAATAGTTTTTGAATGCAAAAGATGCAATAGACTTACACAATGGTCCCCTCCGGCATACAACTAGGAAAATACCGGTCGCTATGGAGGGTGAGAATATGTATGGGCACATAATCATACCATGTAGGATAACTAAGTAGACGGTTGTGCTGTTTCATCCCATCTAGCAACAATGCTCTGCACTGTGTGTGTTTATATATTTACATATTTATTCCATCTAGCTACAATGCTCCGCACTGGGTGTGTTTATATTTATATATCTATATATTTATTCCATCTAGCTACAATGCTCCGCACTGTGTGTTTATATATCTACATATTATTCCATCTAGCTACAATGCTCCGCACTGTGTGTGTTTATATATTTACATATTTATTCCACCTAGCTGCAATGCTTCGTACTGTGGGTGTTTATATATCTACATATTTATTCCATCTAGCGACAATGCTCCGCACTGTGTGTTTATATACTCATATTTATTCCATCCAGCTACAATGCTCTGCACTGTGTGTCTGTGTATATATATATATTTATAGTAATATGTACATATGTATATTAGCTGCTCTTGCTTTTTTTTTCTTGCCTTCTGATTGTTGCTCTGAGTGTTGCTATCCCTGTGCTGTTGCAATCCTGGAATTTCCCCATTGTGGGACTAATAAAGGCTTATCTTATCTTAACTTAAGGCATACTGTATCTGACTATAAAAACATGCGATTAACGTGTTATTAATCATGATTAACAACATTTCAGAAGATTAATCACGATTAAAAATTTTAATCAGCCGACATCACTAGTAAAAAGTCATTGCATGTTGCAGTGGATGTTTCCATAATGACAGTCGGTGAGGCTTTCAGAACAGATTCAATGGTCTTGAATAACACACGTGGATTATGGTGGTTGGGCACAATAATATTAGACAAATGTTCCCTTTTAGCCTCTTTAACAGCGTGCTGAAATCACTGTTATAAAATCATCACTGCATAAAATCAACTGAGGACTGAAGTCCCCAGCTGAATTTAAATCCATGTGTAATGACGGTAACAGCATGTGCTCTGGGAATTCCCAGTAGGCTTGTTAAAAGTTAGCAACAACTCCACATGCATACAAGTAATCTTTATGTTGTGGAGTGTGTGAAATCACAGGCAGGCATTTCAAATGATTTATTGCACACTCACATCTCACGAGCACAGAACAGAATGAACTTTTTCCCAGAGACTCTCCTCTTAAGTTTCATGGCTTACATCACACACAACAGGACATTTGCATCACACTGCATTCAACCCCCTACATCCTTGACTCCTTCCCGCTCTCTCACCAGGATCCTCCTGCTCTTTTGTCTCCCATGTTTATTCACTGTCTCTTGTCTGAGATGCTAGAAATCTGACTCTCCCAAGGTGCTACAAATACTCCCCCCCAGCATCTTAGATAAGACAATAGAATAACAGTCCACATGCTGTGATAGAACAACAGAACATCAGTCCACATGCTGTTTGGGCTTCCGTCTCCTCCTGTATCTGCTGTAACTGGGTTTTACCACCTCCGTGGCGCTGTTGTGCCGGTGGGAGGTTGCTGGGAGGGGGGCCACTTCGGTCTGTCCGTGTGGCTGCTCTGGCGAATCGTTTCCCTGGGGAGCTCTCCGTGGGGGTCTTCCACGCCGAGGGGCCCTAGCCAACAGCACTTGCTCGTCCGCCACAACGAAAGCGGGTTTGAGTCTGTCTATGCCAATTTTTTCCCTCCTACCCCCCAAGTCTTGCAAAAAATGCTTATCCCCTGTTTCCAACACTCTGAATGGTCCATCATAGGGTGGGCGCAATGGAGGGCGGTGGGCATCATGTCTGACAAACACGAACTCCGCGCTCTTCAAAGTTTTAGGCATAAAAACACGCGGAAAACTGTAGCGGGCAGGGCCCGGCAGCGTGCCTGTGTTTGCGCTACGCTGCAAAAGCTGAAACGAGGAGCTGCCCGGAGCGGGATTATCTGGTAGAAATTCCCCAGGCAGCCGTAGCGGCTGTGTAAAAACGAGCTCTGCCGGGGAAGCTTCTAGATCCTCTTTCGGCGCGGAGCGCAACCCCAATATAACCCACGGCAGCCTGTCTACCCAATTTGCATCCGTCAATGAAGCCCTGAGAGCTGCTTTCAGTGATCTATGAAAACGCTCGCATAACCCATTGGCCCGTGGGTTGTACGCCGTTGTGCGGTGAATTGTAACACCCAGGCTGCGGGCCATCGCAGACCAGAGTTCGGAAACAAATTGAGGGCCCCTGTTGGACGTAATGTCCGACGGGACTCCAAAACGCACCACCCATGCTGTTAAAAAAGCGTGCGCTACGTCTGCGGACGTGGTTGCCGCCAGCGGAACCGCTTCTGGCCAGCGCGTGGTGCGGTCCACCATTGTCAGGAGGTGCGTGCACCCCTGTGATGGTGGGAGGGGGCCCACGAGGTCCACGTGAACATGGTCGAACCTCTTAGCCGGAATACGAAACGGCTCCAGGGGAGCTTTCGTGTGTCTGTGTACTTTGGCTCTTTGGCACGCCACGCAGGCTGCAGCCCACTCTTTCACTTGTTTGCGTAGGCTCAGCCACACAAACTTCTCTCCCACCATTTTGACCGACGTGCGCACTCCTGGGTGCGCCAGAGTGTGAACCGACTCAAACACGCGGTGGCGCCACGTGGCCGGGACCACGGGACGCGGGCGACCCGTGGAGACATCGCAGATTAGGGGGGACATGCCGTCTTGCAGCACCCTGCTCTCCAGCCTTAACCCTGTTGGTCCAGACTGGAGCGTGCGCACGTCTGCATCGCTAATCTGCTCCGCGGCCATGGCTGCGTAATCTATCCCCACGCAGGCCGGGGCCACCACGGCGCGCAAGAGGCAGTCCGCCACTACATTTAGTTTACCCGACACATGCTGAATATCGGTAGTAAACTCTGAGATCGCGGCCAGCTGTCTCTGCTGCCGGCCCGACCACGGTTCTGAAACCTTGGCCATCGCGAATGTTAGCGGCTTGTGGTCCACGAACGCGGTGAAACTGCGCCCTTCCAGCCAGAACTGGAAGTGGCGAATGGCCAGGTGGAGAGCCAGCAACTCTCTGTTGAACGCGCTGTATTTACATTCACTGTCGCGCAAAGTTCTGCTGAAAAAGGCGAGCGGCTGCCAAGCCCCGGCGACGCGCTGCTCCACGACAGCCCCTATGGCCATGTCTGAAGCGTTGGTGGTGAGCACTATGCGGGCCGTCGGGTCTGGATGTGCCAGCAGTGCGGCGTTTGCCAGGGCTGCTTTAACTTCCAAGAACGCCTGCTCTCGCTCCGGGGTCCATTCGACCCTATCCGCGGGTTTCTGTTTTTTGAGCGCGGCGTACAATGGTTGCATGAGCTGCGCCGCGCGGGGAAGGAAACGGTTATAAAAGTTCACCATTTACCAAAAATTCTTGCAGCGCCCTGACCATTTGAGGCCTGGGAAAATCCGCCACGGCACGCATTTTGTCTGGCAGCGGGATCGCTCCTTCTGGAGAGACGCGGTGCCCCAAAAAAATCAATCTCCGTTACGCCGAACTGGCATTTCGCCAGGTTGATTATTAACCCGTGCTCCTCCAACCTCCGGAAAACCGTCGTGAGGTGGGTTTCGTGTTCGTCTTCGGACGGACTGGCTACCAGGATATCGTCCAGGTAGACTAACACGAACGGGAGATCGCGCAGCACTGCATCCATCATGCGCCACTCCTTTTAACCCGAATGGCATACGCAGGAACTCGAATAGACCGAACGGAGTTATAACCGCTGTTTTGGGTACGTCCTCAGCGCGCACTAGGACTTGGTGGTAACCGCGGACCAGGTCTATTTTGGAAAAAATCCGTGCTCCGGCGAGGTGAACGGAAAAATCCTGTATGTGGAGAATCGGGTAGCGGTTGTTCGCCGTGGCGTTGTTCAACCCGCGGAAATCACCGCACGGTCGCCACGATCCCTCAGCCTTAGGGACCATGTGTAGCGGGGAAGCCCATGGGCTGTTCGAGCGCCTGATGATGCCCAACCTTTCCAGGTTGGCGAACTCCTCGCGTGCTATGGCCAGTTTAGCTGTGTCCAAGCGCCGAGGTCTTGCAAAAACGGGCGGCCCGGTGGTGGTGATAAAGTGCTCCACCCCGTGTTTAGCGATGGCCACGGAAAACGTCGGGACCGTGAGTGCTGGGAACTGAGTGAGCAATGTGTGGAACTTACCGCCTGTAGTTGTGACGTTGGCTTGTGCTGTTGGCCGGGTCACTCGAGCTATTCAGGGGAGAAAATCGAAGGACAGTGCATTAACCAGGCACCTGTTAGCAACATCAACCAATAAACCATGTGCACACAGAAAATCAGCCCCCAGTATATGGTAATTCAGTGTTGCTATGACAAAAATCCACTCATATGTACGGCCGTGTAGAGATAAGAGCAGAGTCCTCTCACCAAAGGTCTTAAGCCGTTTGCTGCCAACATCCCGGGGCCGCTAGATCCTGCCAGCCGGTCAGCGTAGGTCGGCCGGATGAAGCTCTTCTGGGCTCCGATGTCCACGAGGAAATGCCTCCCCGAGCGTGCGTCCGTTAGGTAGAGCAGCTTGTTCTCTTCACCGAGGGTCACTGCTGCTACCGATCCCTGGCCTTGGCGTTTTCCCGAGCGCTGGAATTGGCACGGTAGCGCACATCTGCGTGCGTTCTCTCCGAAGCGGCGGTGGTAGGAACAGAGCGTGTCTCTCTGGCGCTCCTTGGTCCCCGCTGCTGCTACCGTCGGTGGCTCCTCGCCTCCTCTGGTCGTCTCGCTGGGCTCCGCCGCTGCCGCGTTGACTGTGGTCGCCCTGGTGGTGATGATGATCCGGTCTGCCTCCTGGGCTAGCGCACGGTAGTCTCGCACAGCCAGCCATGGCGAATTGGCCAGAAACACTCTCGCTACTGTCGGAAGGTTCCAGAGGAAGAGGTGGGCAAACAGAAAGTGCTCGTTGTCTGTGCCCATTAACATCAGCATCTTCTCCATCAGGTCTACGGCCGAACCCTCTCCTAGCTCGGTCTGCGTCAGGAGCCTCTCCGCTCTCTCACAGTCCGAGAGCGTGTAGCGCTGGATGAGGGCAGCTTTGAGCGCCTCGTATCTGTTGCTGGCTGGTGGCTGATCGAGCAGGCTCGCTACCTGTTGAGCTGTGCGGGCGTCGAGCACTGCGACCACATGGTAGAATCTGGTGTCATCTGCCGTTACTCCCCGGAGGGCGAACTGGGCCTCTGTGAGGTGGAACCAAGAGCGCGGGTTGTGCTGCCAGAAATCAGGTAGCTTGACTGAAACCGCACACGCGTGGCTGGAGGTTCCAGTCCGGGCTGTCTGTGGGATGGCTGCCGCCTCTCTGTAGCTTCCTGACCGGGCCGGCTCCGGGGATCTTGCCTCGTGTTCCATAATACGTCTTGGGTCACCAGTGTGGAGTGTGTGAAATCACAGGCAGATGCATTTCAAATGATTTATTGCACACTCACATCTCACGAGCACAGAACAGAATGAACTTTTTCCCAGAGACTCTCCTCTTAAGTTTCATGGCTTACACCACACACAACAGGACATTTGCATCACACTGCATTCAACCCCCTACATCCTTGACTCCTTCCCGCTCTCTCACCAGGAGCCTCCTGCTCTTTTGTCTCCCATGCTTATTCACTGTCTCTTGTCTGAGATGCTAGAAATCTGACTCTCCCAAGGTGCTACAATGTGTGTTTAAATCACAACTTGCATTCGTGAAAATGCCGTGAACACACAACCACGTGTGCAGGAATATTGTCAAAGCTGATGTCTCTCTTTGTTAGATCGGAGACCCAAGCTTCCAAGTCGCAAAGTCAAAAAAGCGTACGCCCTTATCAGTCTTTTTCCACGCCAATCATGAGAGCGGTTGTTGCATTTGATAACGCAGCAAAACTTCCCCATTCTAACGTTGCATGGTGTTCAGATGAATAATTACACACCGAAGCAGCTTTCATCGCTCACTACTAAACAAAGACAAGCAGACCACTTTTCCCACAATTCCTTGCAGTTTTTCCATCGGTTGATGTCATGTGCCCATTCCCTATATAGGAGATCCCTGAAGTAGTGGGGCAAAAAAGTATTTAGTCAGCCACCAATTGTGCAAGTTCTCCCACTTAAAAGATGAGAGAGGTCTCCAATTTTCATCATAGATATACCTCAACTATGAGAGACAAAATGATAAAAAAAAAAAAAATCCAGAAAATCACATTGTCTGATTTTTAAAGAATTTATTTGCAAATTATGGTGGAAAATAAGTATTTGGTCACCTAAAAACAAGCAAGATTTCTGGCTGTCACAGATCTGTAACTTCATCTTTAAGAGGCTCCTCTGTCCTCCACTCGTTACCTGTATTAATGGCACCTGTTTGAACTCGTTATCAGTATAAAAGACACCTGTCCACAACCTCAAACAGTCAGACTCCAAACTCCACTATGGCCAAGACCAAAGAGCTGTCAAAGGACACCAGAAACAAAATTGTAGACCTGCACCAGGCTGGGAAGACTGAATCTGCAATAGGTAAGCAGCTTGGTGTGAAGAAAGCAACTGTGGGAGCAATTATTAGAAAACGGAAGACATACAAGACCACTGATAATCTCCCTCGATGTGGGGCTCCACGCAAGATCTCACCCCGTGGAGTCAAATTGATCACGAGAACGGTGAGCAAAAATCCCAGAACCACATGGGGGGACCTAGTGAATGACCCGCAGAGAGCTGGGACCAAAGTAACAAAGGCTACCATCAGTAACACACTATGCCGCCAGGGACTCAAATCCTGCAGTGCCAGACGTGTCCCCTTGCTTAATCCAGTACATGTCCAGGCCCGTCTGAAGTTTGCTAGAGAGCATTTGGATGATCCAGAAGAGGAATGGGAGAATGTCATATGGTCAGATGAAACCAAAATAGAACTTTTTGGTAAAAACTCAACTTGTCGTGTTTGGAGGAGAAAGAATACTGAGTTGCATCCAAAGAACACCATACCTACTGTGAAGCCTGGGGGTGGAAACATCATGCTTTGGGGCTGTTTTTCTGCAGAGGGACCAGGACGACTGATCCGTGTAAAGGAAAGAATGAATGGGGCCATGTATCGTGAGATTTTGAGTGAAAACCTCCTTCAATCAGCAAGGGCATTGAAGATGAAACGTGGCTGGGTCTTTCAGCGTGACAATGATCCCAAACACCACCCGGGCAATGAAGGAGTGGCTTCGTAAGAAGCATTTCAAGGTCCTGGAGAGGCCTAGCCAGTCTCCAGATCTCAACCCCATAGAAAATCTTTGGAGGGAGTTGAAAGTCCGTGTTGCCCAGCGACAGCCCCAAAACATCACTGCTCTAGAGGAGGTCTGCTTGGAGGAATGGGTCAAAATACCAGCAACAGTGTGTGAAAACCTTGTGAAGACTGACAGAAAACGTTTGACCTCTGTCATTGCCAACAAAGGGTATATAACAAAGTATTGAGATGAACTTTTGTTATTGACCAAATACTTATTTTCCACCATGATTTGCAAATAAATTCTTTAAACATCAGACAATGCGATTATCTGGATTTTTTTTTCTCATTTTGTCTCTCATAGTTGAGGTATACCTATGATGAAAATTGGAGACCTCTCTCATCTTTTAAGTGATAGAACTTGTGCAATTGGTGGCTGACTAAATACTTTTGTGTCCCACTGTATATACACTAAATCCAAAGAGTCTGTAGCCTGCTCACAACAGTTGGACTGCCACAGTGCTGCCAGACAGCCAACTGTTTATTTTCACAGTAGAAGGTCTGACCTCAAAGTCACCTTTGAGCCTTTATCTAACCCCCTGGAGAGAGATTTTTCAGATATTGTAAATGTATGACGGGGGTGGTGACCCTTTAATCTGGCCTTCTCCCAGAAATGTCCCTTTACTCATAAGTTATAAACAAGAGGGCAAGTGCAATAAGCAGGCCTGTGCCAACATTAATCTATCTCCATCTCATTATCATCCATCCATCCATCTTCTACCGCTTTTCCGGAGGTCCGGGTCGCGGAGGCAGCAGTTCAAGCAGAGAAGCCCAGACTTCCCTCTCCCCAGCCACCTGCTCCAGCTCTTCAGAGGGGATACCAAGGCGTTCCCAGACCAGCTGGGAGATATAATCTCTCCACCGAGTCCTGGGTCTGCCCCAGGGTCTCCTCCCAGTGGGACGTGCCTGAAACACCTCAAGTGAGAGGCGTCCAGGAGGCATCCTAATCAGATGCCCATACCACCTCAACTGACTCCTTTCAATGTGGAGGAGCAGCGGTTCTACTCTGAGCCTCTCCCGGATGACTGAGCTCCTTACCCTATCTCTGAGGGTGAGTCCAGCAATCCTACGGAGAAAGCTCATTTCAGCCGCTTGTATCCGCGATCTCGTTCTTTCGGTCATTACCCAAAGCTCGTGACCATAGGTGAGAGAAGGAACGTAGATTGACTGGTAAATCGACAGCTTTGCCTTAGAACTAAGCTCCCTCTTCACCACAACAGACCGGTACAACGTCCGCATCACTGCAGATGCTGCTCCAATCCGTCTGTCGATCTCTCGCTCCATTTTCCCCTCACTCGTGAACAAGACCCCAAGATACTTAAACTCCTCCACTTGGAATCTCATTATCAGTGTTGCAGTAAATCTTGCAGATGGCTCAGAGTGCTCCTGAATCAATACATTGTCCAAGGTTAAGAAATATACATGAATGTCTTTGCTCAGGATATGTGCGTATGTAAATTGCAAATTCAAGAATCTTTGATGACCTTAAGCAGTTTCATACTGCAAGAGTTTTCACAAGACATCTGAGGAATTCTAATTGGGGCCTGAAGCTATGCTCTGAAGCTGAACATAGCAGAGGTTCCCAACCACTTTGAGGTAAGTAACAACTCCTTTGAAATCAAATCCTCAACATTTGCCATCATGCGTGCCAAGAGTTTTACAGAACAACCTCTGAAGAGAGGGCACAACTCTGGCTTCAAACTGTTATTTAATGTCAAGTGATTATGACAGCAAAAAGCTCTTCTATTGAATGAACATAACATTTTATTACAGATTTATTGAAAATGAAACAGGACAGAAAATGGCATTACTGAGGTGTAAGTTTTCAGAAAGTATGGTCATATAGAGTTCTTGTTTTCATAATGAAAAAAGGAAGGATAACAAGCATTTAACATTACAGCATTTGTTTTACACATTAGCCTTTTTTTTGGGAGAGGTTGATCTTGTCACTCAGACTGAGGGCCATCGCCTGTGAAACAAAACAGGAAGAGGATGAATTCTAACATTTAAAAAAAAAAACATTTAAAGCATGTCGTTTCTACTTTAAAATGGCTGTAAAATTGCTCAAAACTAAATACTTACACTAAATCCATACTGCTATTACTACAATTCTACTACAATGATACTACTGTGTTTCCATTCAAATATTCAGACATGCAAAGTTCCATTAAAGAAAGAAATGGTCACTGAAACAACCTGAAACTGAATAAAGTAATAAATATAAATTTTGTGAAAATTAACTAATGAAAATCAGACATTACTTTTGAATTTTGATTCAACAGAATCATTAAAAAAAACCCTAATGAAGGACAAAAATGATAACCTTAACTTAAAGGTCCTATATCATACTATTTTAAGCCTTTCAGAGTAAACTGTATGCATGTATGTGATAGTATATTACCTTTGGTACACTGGAGAATTAATTTCTTATGAAATATGAGTTATTTTCGCGAGCTACTTTTCCAACCCGGAAGTAAGATGCCTCGATCTCTGAGGCTCAGCCTCTCCTTCTTGTGGCTGCCGCCCATTTCATGACGTAACCCCTGAGCCGGCTGCTGCAGCGTGTCGCTGGGTTCCGCCCACGAAAACAACATCTACATTGACCCAGAGTCCAATCGGGAATTTGAGGTGCAGGAGATACCACAGCGACCTCGAAGACGTTTACAGGAAGTTTCTGACTGGTAAATGAAAAGCTAAGAGAAATGTCTTTCATAGTGTTGTTGTTGTTGAATGTTCATTCATTCATCTTCTTCCGCTTAATCCTTTTCTGGTCGCGGGGGGGCTGGAGCCTATTCCAGCGTCTTTGGGCGAAAGGCAGGGTACACCCTGGACAGATTGCCAGTCCATCGCAGGGCCAACACAGAGAGACAGACAACCATTCACTCTCACATCCATACCTAAGGACAATTTAGAATCCCCAGTTTGATGCCAATTAACCTAACTTGCATGTTTTTGGCATGTGGGAGAAAACCGGAGAAATCCCGGAGTAAACCCACGCAGACACGGGGAGAACATGCAAACTCCACACAGATCACTGTTGGTCGGGGGCTGGGATCGAACCCAGGATCCCCCAGCCAAGGGTGAGTTGCTGTGCTGCTGCAGTGCTAACCACTCCTCCACCGTGCCGCCTCATAGTGTTGTATTTATTATAGAACTGGCGGTCACAGACAAAAAGTTGCTGGCTGGTTTGACACGTGCTCCCGAAAATAAACTCCAACCATTTCTGACAAGTAGGCTCTTCTTTAGGAAGGCTGAACAAACTCCTGAATCTCTCACAGCCAAAGACACATTTATGCCACTTAGAAGACATTGTCTTACGTAAAAAAGCAAACAGTTGTTGTCACTGAGCAGATTAGGTGCGAGAGGAACTACTTCTTCACAGCATCAATGCTAAAGTGAAAGAGTTTTGCCAATCACCGCTCCGTTAGCTGTGCGGAGAAAGTGGGTGTGTGCATTAGCCTGGGGGCGGTGCTGGCAGCACAGGCACTTCCTGGAGTGGGCGGCTCACCCATGTTCCTACGTATGAACGTTGTTCTTAGCCATTCTTGGGTGTTTGGTCATTATGCTGTTGGGAGGACCCATGACCTGCGACTGAGACCAAGCTTTCCGACACTGGGCAGCACATTTCTCTCCAGAATGCCTTGATAGTGTTGAGATTTCAATGTGCCCTACACAGGTTCAAGACACCCTGTGCCAAAGGCAGAAAAACAGACCCAGAACATAACCGAACCTCATCCATGTTTCAGAGTAGGTACACAGCGTTCTTTTCTTTGTATGCTTCATTTTTCCTTCTGTAAACATAGAGCTGATGTGACTGGCCGAAAAGCTCCAGTTTTGTCTCATCAGCCCAAAGGACAACCTCCCAGAAACTTTGGAGCTTGTCAGCATACATTCTGGCTGGCTTTTTTTTTTTTTTGTAATTTGAATTTTATTGGGTTTTCAATTTAGAAAATAAAGCAAACAAACAAACAAAAAAAACAAAAAAACCAACAACATCAAAAACAAATATTCCCAGTGAGAGGATAACGCATTCCATTTCCACCCTAATACTCCTAAGATGATTGGCTTAATCTACAACACCTATAAAGGTAAGATAAGATCCCCACTTATTGTAAAAGCTGTCCATCCTGTCCAGAAGTTTATATGAAAGGCGTTCTAGTGCAGCAAGCTTGCCCAATTCCTTGAGCCATTGAGCTACGGGTGGGGCAGAGGAAGATTTCCAGTAAGAAGTGATCAACTTTCGGCCCACCATCAGAGCAGTCTGAATCCACTCAGCATCAGAGATTGGGTCCTGAATAGTTGATGGATCCCCAAGGACAAAAAGTCTCTGAGTAAATGGCACTTCTTGCTTAATAATTGTCATAATATGTCTATGGATCTGCAACCAAAAGTCCTGTATTACCGGACAACTCCAGATCATATGGATTAATGTCCCCTCCCCCTGTAGACATCAACAGCAGCTTGAAGAATGAATGAGATTCGCTCTCAACATTTTACGAGGTGGCCAGTAAAATCGATTCAAAATTTTAAATTGAACAAGTCTGGTTTTCAATTCCCTAGACACTTTCTTCCCATTCTTTAAAATATTTGCCCATTCAACATCAGTAAATTGTGAATTCAGATCTTTTTCCCCATACGTGTTTAAGGGATGAAGAATCTTTGTTTGAGCTCTTAAGGAGCATTAAATAAAAATTTGAGGCCTTACATCTTTTACCACAGGAACTCAATGCCTGGATGAGCCAATCTACATCAGGAGGAGGGGTAGTTGCAGATCCAAAGACTTGACACAGCAGATGTCGAAGTTGTAAATATTTCCAAAAACTGATTCTGTGGTAGTCCATACTGTGCCCGTAGAACATCAAATGATTTGAGAGCTCAGAATCAGAATCAGAATCACTTTATTGCCAAGCATGTTTACAAAATAAACATACGAGGAATTTGACTTGACCTTGGGCGCGCAGACGCGCATCCCAGGGCCGCGGCAGCCTGAAGGCGCCTGTCATCAGTGGAGGGTAAAGAGGGGGGAATGGGGAAGGGAATGACACAATGGGCGGAGAGAAAAAACATAGTTAATCAAAATAAAGATTACATAGATAATCTAAATTGTGATTACATAGAAAAAAAACCCTCTAAGCACAATTAGCAGACTAATACAGATCACACAATACAAAGGAGCAAAGAGAGACCAGTGTATGTAGTCAGCATGTAATAATCAGTGTGAGTGTAGTGTTGAGTGTATCAGTTGCTATTGTACAACAAAGGGGCGCCTCCTGGCAACGGATGGTTGTTATGTTCATGTATTCAAAACATAGATAAGCATGTCCCAGAGTCTTTCTCTCTTCGTGTATGCCAGATGGCAAAGTTCTGTATTAGACACATGATAGCGCTGTCCTTGAAGAGTCCGGTTTGCTGAACAACAGCAATTGTTGTTATTGTTTGGGTTAAAGAGAAGCCAAAACACCTTCCAGCACAATCTCTGCACCTGGAGGAACAAGTTCCCAAGGATGTCGAGCTCGAGCTCGAGCTCCCCCTTCATATAGATCTTTTAACATCAAGATGTCCTTTTTCACCCAGATTTTCCACATAAATGGGGATTTTCCAATATGGAGACTTGGGTTAAGCCAAATAGAAGCCATAGAATGAAGATGAGAGCTAAACTCTAGTATAGAAGCAACCCTCTTCCAAACGTATTGTAAAAAGAATACAATAGGATGCGACTGAAATTCAGAAGGAAGTTTGATTGTGATTAGATGTACTAGGGGAAGAGGGCTGCTCAGATAACTCTCCAAATAAAACCAAGGGGGAGCTCTCTCAGGGGGGAGAGCCCAATGAATCAAATGTCTAAGACTAAAAGCGTAATGATATAAAACTAAATTTGGGACCCCCAAACCTCCTGAATCTGTAGACTTTTGTAATCTTTTCAACTTTAATCTAGGGCGCTTACCATTCCATAAAAACTTATTGCACAACCTATCAAATTGTCGAAAATAACCAACTGGGATCCTAAGAGGAAGAGATTATAGAAGGTAATTAAATCGGGGTGCACAAATCATCTTAATAACATTGACTTTGCCCCAAAGAGACAAAAAAGAAGCGACCACCTTTCTATGTCTATTTTAAATTTTTCGAGCAAAGGCTCAAAATTAATCTGAATCAGATCCGATAAAGTGTGAGGAAACAGGATGCCAAGATATTTAATTCCTAATTTTGGCCAAGAAAAGTCAATATTTTGACCAAATGTAAACAGTGTTTTAGGGCAATAAGATGTTAGAGGGAGAATTTCTGATATTATCCAATTAACTCTATAACCAGACAAACGTGAAAATGGGTTAATAGTTTTAAGGAGAGCTGGAATTGATTTTTGAGGTTGTGTAATCAGTACCAATGCATCATCAGCATACAACATTATCTTATGGGTACTGCCATGGACCTGAATACCTGGAAAATTGCCGACTTTGCGGATAGCAACAGCTAATGGTTCTAATGCCAAAGCGAAAAGCAGGGGACTTAAAGGGGAGCCCTGGCGCGTACCCCTATAAAGTCTAAAAGGCTGTGATGTAACTCGATTTATCATCACTGAAGCTCTAGGTTCATTATATAGTAATTTAATCCAAGAATGAAACTTTGAACCAAAACCAAAAGTCTCTAGAGTCGCAAAGAGATACTGCCACTCAACCCTGTCAAATGCTTTTTCAGCATCCAGTGAGAGGGCTGCTACTGGAGAGAGGTGTGCAAGTGAGGGATCATTTTGAACTGACCATATGATATCAATAAATCGCCTAATATTGTCTGCTGCACCTCTGGAACGAATAAAACCCACCTGATCAGGATTTATAAGAGATATCATTACTTTATCTAATCTTAATGCCAAAATTTTGGAGAGAATTTTACAGTCAGAGTTTATAAGACTAATTGGTCTATAATTCTTACACTCTAAAGGATCTTTATTGCTTTTTAAAATAAGCGAAATGAAAGCCTCTGTTAAAGAAGAAGGCAGACGGCCTTGTTCAAAAGATTCCGCAAACATTTCTAAAAGTAAAGGAGAAAGCTCATCAACACAGGCCCTGTAAAATTCTACAGTGAATCCGTCAGGGCCCGGTGCCTTTCCAGTCGGGAGGCTCTTAATAACTTTCACAATTTCCTCTTTAGTAATTGGGGCATCAAGCAAGTCTATTTGTTCCTTCGTTAGGGAGGGCAAAGACAGGGATGACAAAAATGCATAGATCTCTTGAGATCCAGCCTCCATTTCAGAAGAATAAAGCGAAGTGTAAAATTCTCTGAAAGCACCATTAATTTCATTTAAGTCTGACACCAGAGTACCATCCTGTGTCCTAATAGCAGATATAGTACACTGAGCTTCTTTCATTTTAACATATCTAGCCAGCATTTTGCCAGCTTTGTCCCCCTCCTCGAATTGTTTATGCCTAAGGCGAAATAAGGAAAATTCAACTTTTTGTGTTAGGATTGAATTCAGCTCATACTTAAGCTTCAGAAGGGGTGACAAATTTACTAAATTTGTGTCCTGTTTGAATGAAGTCTCTAATATGGCTATTCTCCTCTCCAAATCAATCTGTTTAGCAATGTTAGTTTTCTTTTTAAGATAAGATAAGATAAGATAAGCCTTTATTAGTCCCACAATGGGGAAATTCCAGGATTGCAACAGCATAGGGATAGCAACACTCAGAGCAACAATCAGAAGGCAAGAAAAAACAACATCTAGTAAACATATGTCCATAATACTATAAATGTATATATATAGACACACAGTGCAGAGCATTATGGCTGGTGAATGTGCAGCAGAAAGTCTAAGCTCTCTCTCCGCGGATGCAGCGGGCCAGCTGGAAGTCTTTGGGCATGATGGTGACCCCCTTAAAAGATGCATATTGAATAATATGTCCCCTAATAAATGTCTTAAAAGCCTCCCAAGCAACACTGGCAGAGGGAGCAGAATCCCAATTTGTCTCAAGATATAAGGAGATCTCTGCTTTCAAAGAGGACACAAAATCTGGATTAAGAAGAAAGCTTGAATTAAGCCTCCATCTAGAATTTTTTTTTAACTGACAAAGTCAGTTAAAAAGTCAGTCGCAAAGCCCCGGTTCACCACCAACCTGTTCACATTTCTAATCGTTTTTCCCCGCTCAGCGACACACCCGCTGAGGAAAAAACTCTGATCATTGGCGACTCTGTAGTCAGAAACGTGAACCTAGAGACTCCAGTGGCCATAGTCAAATGCATTCCTGGGGCCAGAGCAGGCGACATCGAGTCAAATTTGAAAATGCTGGCTAAAAGTAACTGTAAATATTCCACAATTGTTATTCACGCCGGCATTAATGACATCCGTCTCCGGCAGTCGGAAGTCACGAAACTTGATGTAGAATCGGTGTGTGACTTTGCAAAAACGATGTCTGCCACTGTAGTATTCTCTGGGCCCCTCCCCAATCTGACCAGTGATGACATGTTTAGCTGCTCGTCATCCTTGAACCGCTGGCTGTCTGTGTGGTGTCCTAAAAATGACGTGGGCTACATTGACAATTGGAGCTCTTTTTGGGGAAAACCTGGTCTTATGAGACGAGACAGCATTCATCCCACTTTGGATGGTGCTTCTCATTTATCTAACAATCTGGCATCTTTTTTATCCAAATTTCCAAAACCCTGACTACTCAGAGTTGGGACCAGGAAGCAGAGTCGCAGTCTAACACGCCGCTCTGCAGCTCCTCTTCATCCGCCACCCCTCAGCTTAGCCCCTGTCTTCCCCATCAGAGAATCGTTGTCTGCTCCCTCCAAAGTGAATAAAAATATAATGTATAAGCATCCCAAAGTGATAAAGCAAAATATTGGTAAAACTCAAATTAAACATAAAGCCTCTAAATTGAATGATTTGGCCTCTGTTCCTCCTCATAATTTAAAAATTAAATGTGGTTTATTAAATATTAGGTCTCTAACTCCCAAGTCTCTGTTAGTCCATGATCTGTTAATTGATCATCAGATTGATTTAATTTCCCTTACAGAGACTTGGTTAGGGCAAGAGGATTATGTTGGTTTAAATGAATCAACTCCCTCTGGTTATTTAAACTGTCAAAATCCCAGAAGTTCTGGTCGTGGAGGAGGAGTAGCAACAATTTACCATTCCAAATTACTAGTTAATGTAAAGCAAAAAACATGTTATAATTCCTTTGAGGGCGTGGTCCTCAGTGTTGGGCACTTTAGCAATTTTAGGTTAAACCCAATTTTATTTGCCATAGTTTATCGTCCCCCATCAACCTACTCAGAATTTTTATCCGAATTTGCTGATTTCTTAGCTGATTTAGTGCTGAAATCTGATAGAATAATTATAGTAGGGGACTTTAATATACATGTGGATGTAGATAGTGACTGCCTTAATGTGGCTTTTAATTCAATATTAGACTCGATTGGGTTTTCTCAGAAAGTAGGAAATTCTACTCATTACCTCTACCATACATTGGACCTTGTTCTGACATATGGCATAGAAATAGAAAATCTTGTAGTGTCTCCTCATAACCCTGTACTGTCAGACCATTGTCTGTTAACCTTTGATTTTACTATTTCTGACTATTTGGCTCCTAAAGAAAAATATTATTACAGTAGATGCCTCTCAGATGATGCTGTTTCCAAATTTATGCAGATTGTTTCTTCTATGCCATGTGTCAACACAACGTAATCCTGCATTTTGGGAGCGTAGTGCTCTGTTAGGATGATACGGTAGTATCAGATCTTTTAAATAAAAAGGAGCCTGATTGTTTAGAGCTTTGTAAGTAAGAAGAAGGATTTTAAACTTAATTCTAAACTCTATGGGAAGCCAATGAAGGGAGGCCAGAACCGGAGAGATATGATCTCTCTTTCTAGTACCTGTTAAAACTCTTGCTGCAGCATTTTGGATCAGCTGAAGACTTTTTAAAGATGTTTTAGGACGGCCTGATAATAAAGAATTACAATAATCTAATCTCGAACTAACAAAAGCGTGGATCAGCTTCTCAGCATCACTCTGAGACAAGATGCTCCTAATCTTGGCAATATTACGCAAATGATAGAAGGCAGTCTTAGAAACAAATTTAATATGTGAATTGAAGGACAAATCCTGATCAAAAATAACTCCAAGGTTCCTCACAGAGCTATTAAGAGAAAGAGTAACTGCATCCAAACTGAAAGTTTGATTTGGAAAGGAATTTCTAAGGTTTTTTGGACCAACAAGAATGACTTCAGTCTTATCTGAATTTAATAGCAGGAAATTACAAGTCATCCAAGCTTTGATTTCCTTAAGACAGGCTTCTAACTTGGCTAATTGATTACTATCATCTGGCTTCATTGACAGGTATAATTGTGTGTCATCTGCATCACAATGAAAATGTATAAGATAAGATAAGATAAGATAAGCCTTTATTAGTCCCACAATGGGGAAATTCCAGGATTGCAACAGCACAGGGACAGCAACACTCAGAGCAACAATCAGAAGGCAAGAAAAAACAACATCTAGCAAACATATGTCCATATTACTATAAATGTATATATATAGACACACAGTGCAGAGCATTATGGCTGGTGGATGTGCAGCAGAAAGTCTAAGTTCTCTCTCCGCGGATGCAGCGGGCCAGCTGGAAGTCTTTGGGCATGATGGTGACCCCCTTAGCGAAGAAGAGACCACCAGGTGGGTCTCGCTGGTCTCCTGCAGAGCCATGACGGCGAAACTCAGGAAACGCAGGACGGTCTTGAAGTCCTGAGCGATCTCCCTCACCAGGCGCTGGACGGGCAGCTTACGGATGAGCAGCTCCGTGGATTTCTGGTAGCGACGGATCTCTCTCAGAGCCACGGGCCTGTGACGGCGAGGCCTCTTCACTCTGCCGGTGGCCAGAGCGCCGCGTCTCCAAGCAGCCCTGGTGGCTAGCTGTCTCCTGGGGGGCTTCTTCCTCCAGTAGATTTTATGGGCGGTCTGCTTGGTTCTTGCCATCGCTCTTTATTATTCTGTCTTATATTTCTTTCACGCCGCCTAAACTCCAGCCTGGCACCCGCTTCGTTTTCGCTACAGCTCCCGGTATGTCGAGTTTCCCATTAGCACCGGGCGGCGGCCAAGTGCTAGCTAGCACTAGCTCCTTCCCGCTGTAACGTCTCCCGCTGCAAACCGTGGCTCCGTCCGCCGACCCGGGAGACCCCCGGGGCGATCCGTGCGTCCGTGATATATATACAGAGTGAAAGGTGTAGAAAGAAGAAGGAAGATAAAAAAAAAAAAAAAGGCTGTTGCAACAGGCAGCCGACTCGTGTGGCGCCGCCGGTTCGGCGGATACAGTGCTTTCTAATAATGTTGCCTAACGGAAGCATATATAAACTAAAAAGAGTAGGGCCTAGCACAGATCCCTGTGGAACTCCATGACTAAGCTTTGAGTTGAAAGAAAACTCATTATTTACATGAACAAACTGGAACCTATCAGATAAATAAGATCTAAACCACTGCAACGAAGTTCCATTAAGTCCAACATAGTGTTCTAATCTATCAAGTAGAATATTATGATCGATAGTATCAAAAGCTGCACTAAGGTCTAAAAGGACAAGTACAGAAACTAGTCCATTATCAGATGCAATGAGGAGGTCGTTAGTGACCTTCGCTAAGGCTGTTTCAGTACTATGATGGATTCTAAACCCAGATTGAAACTCTTCAAGTAAACCATTTCCCTGCAGGTGGTCAAATAATTGCGTAGCAACAACTCTTTCTAAGATTTTTGAAATGAAAGGGAGATTAGAGATTGGTCTATAGTTAGCTAAAGCTCCTGGATCTAGTGTTGGCTTTTTGAGTAAGGGTTTAATTACAGCCGTTTTAAAAGCCTGCGGTACATGGCCTAAAGTTAATGAAGAATTGATTATATGAAGAATAAAGCTACCAATAAGTGGGAAGACTTCTTTAAATAACCTGGTAGGAATAGGGTCTAAAAGACAAGTTGAAGGTTTGGATGAGGAAACTATTTTGTCTAACTCACAAAGGTCGATTGGAGTAAACTCATCAAGACAGACATCAATAGAAGGAGTTGTAGTAGTTACAGTATTTAAGTTAACTGTGGGAAGAATCTGATTGATTTTATCTCTGATGGATGAAATTTTATTATTGAAAAAGTTCATAAAGTCCTGACTAGTAAGCTCTAAGGGGATGCTAGGATTGACAGAGTCCTGACTCTTTGTCAACCTGGCTACAGTACTGAAAAGAAACCTGGGATTATTCTTGTTCTCTTCTATTAATGCAGAGTAATAACTCGTTCTAGCTTTTCTAAGAGATTTTTTATAAATTAAAAGATGATTTCTCCAAGCTAAATAGATTTCATCTAAATTAGTAGAGCGCCATTTTCTTTCTAATTGACGAGTCTTCTGTTTTAAGTTACGAGTTTCTGTGTTGAACCAAGGAGTTAAAAATCTCTGATTAGACTTTTTCTTTTTTAAGGGGGCCACCAAGTCTAGAGCCTGATGCAGAGAAGCTGAAACACTATCCACCATGTTATCAATTACAGAAGGAGCAAGCTGTCTATAGCTTATTTCCGTTGTGTTGACACATGGCATAGAGGAAACAATCTGCATAAATTTGGAAACAGCATCATCTGAGAGGCATCTACTGTGATAATATTTTTCTTTAGGAGCCAAATAGTCAGAAATAGTAAAATCAAAGGTTAACAGACAATGGTCTGATAGTACAGGGTTATGAGGAGACACTACAAGATTTTCTATTTCTATGCCATATGTCAGAACAAAGTCCAATGTATGGTGGAGGTCATGAGTAGAATTTCCTACTTTCTGAGAAAACCCAATCGAGTCTAATATTGAATTAAAAGCCACATTAAGGCAGTCACTATCTACATCCACATGTATATTAAAATCCCCTACTATAATTATTCTATCAGATTTCAGCACTAAATCAGCTAAGAAATCAGCAAATTCGGATAAAAATTCTGAATAGGTTGATGGGGGACGATAAACTATGGCAAATAAAATTGGGTTTAACCTGAAATTGCTAAAGTGCCCAACACTGAGGACCATGCCCTCAAAGGAATTATAACATGTTTTTTGCTTTACATTAACTAGTAATTTGGAATGGTAAATTGTTGCTACTCCTCCTCCACGACCAGAACTTCTGGGATTTTGACAGTTTAAATAACCAGAGGGAGTTGATTCATTTAAACCAACATAATCCTCTTGCCCTAACCAAGTCTCTGTAAGGGAAATTAAATCAATCTGATGATCAATTAACAGATCATGGACTAACAGAGACTTGGGAGTTAGAGACCTAATATTTAATAAACCACATTTAATTTTTAAATTATGAGGAGGAACAGAGGCCAAATCATTCAATTTAGAGGCTTTATGTTTAATTTGAGTTTTACCAATATTTTGCTTTATCACTTTGGGATGCTTATACATTATATTTTTATTCACTTTGGAGGGAGCAGACAACGATTCTCTGATGGGGAAGACAGGGGCTAAGCTGAGGGGTGGCGGATGAAGAGGAGCTGCAGAGCGACGTGTAAGACTGCGACTCTGCTTCCTGGTCCCAACTCTGAGTAGTCAGGGTTTTGGAAATTTGGATAAAAAAGATGCCAGATTGTTAGATAAATGAGAAGCACCATCCAAAATGGGATGAATGCTGTCTCGTCTCATAAGACCAGGTTTTCCCCAAAAAGAGCTCCAATTGTCAATGTAGCCCACGTCATTTTTAGGACATCACACAGACAGCCAGCGGTTCAAGGATGACGAGCAGCTAAACATGTCATCACTGGTCAGATTGGGGAGGGGCCCAGAGAATACTACAGTGGCAGACATCGTTTTTGCAAAGTCACACACCGATTCTACATCAAGTTTCGTGACTTCCGACTGCCGGAGACGGATGTCATTAATGCCGGCGTGAATAACAATTGTGGAGTATTTACAGTTACTTTTAGCCAGCATTTTCAAATTTGACTCGATGTCACCTGCTCTGGCCCCAGGAATACATTGGACTATGGCCGCTGGAGTCTCTAGGTTCACGTTTCTGACTACAGAGTCGCCAATGATCAGAGTTTTTTCCTCAGCGGGTGTGTCGCTGAGCGGGGAAAAACGATTAGAAACGTGAACAGGTTGGTGGTGAACCGGGGCTTTGCGACTAGGCTTCCTTCTCACCGTCACCCACCCAGTCTCCTCGCTGCTGAGGAGAGCCGGGGAACCGCTGACAGTGGGACCTAAGCTAGCTAGCTCCGCTGCAGCTAATGGGCGTCCGTTGAGATTAACTGGCGCAGACGGTGTTTCAATGCAGCGGAGCCGGGATTCCAAATCAGACAACCTCGCCTCGAGCGCCTCAAAAAGACAACATTTATTACATTTACCGTTATCACTAAAAGAGGCAGAGGTGTAGCTAAACATCTGACAGAGAGAGCACACCAGACGAGGAGAGGAAAGAGAGGTAGTAGCCATAGCTAGTGGCTAGCTAGTGGCTGGAGAGCTGGAGAGCAAACCACACAGGCAGACAGCAAAACAGGAAGTGACGATACGTTACCACAAGGAAGTGACGATCCCTGAACCTAGGGGGGATTACTTGTAATACCTAGAATCTCCAAAAGTACAATGGGAGGCAGAGCCTTCAGTTATCAAGCTCCTCTCCTGTGGAATCAGCTGCCAATCTGGATTCGGGAGTCAGACTCGATCTCTGTTTTTAAGAATAGGGCTAAAACCTACCTTTTTGATATAGCCTACAATTAGGGAGGGATCATGTGTTTCTGAACCCTCCCTTAGTTATGCTGCTAATAGGTTTAGTCAGCCGGGGGACCTCCAGTAATGCACTGGGCCTCACTCCTTTCCTCACTCTCTATGAAATATTTTTTTTTTGCTGGTCATTAACATTTGTTTGTTCTCTCCCATAGATTGAGTCCCCATCGTGCTGTTTGCTCTCTACATGTCTGTTCTTTTCTTCTTCTCTATCCTCTCACCCCCCAGCCAGTCGCAGCAGATGACTGCCCCTCCCTGAGCCTGGTTCTGCTGGAGGTTTCTTCCTGTTAAAAGGGAGTTTTTCCTCTCCACCGTCGCCAAGTGCTTGCTCACAGGGGATCGCCTGATTGCTGGGGTCTTTCTGCAACTGTGGGGGTTCCCCCTACAGTTGATAGTGCTATGAGATGACTGTTGTTGTGAAATGGCGCTATATAAATAAAGTTGAATTGAATTGACAAGGCGGGATCATATGTAAAAAAAAACAGGGGCTTGATCTGATAGTATTATGCTGCCAATGAAGCTCGAATTTACAGAAAAAACAGAGAATTTTGACATTAAAAAGTAATCAGCTTCAGGTTCAGGTTCAGGTTCAGGTTACTTTATTTGTACCCGTAGGTAGATTTGTTTTGCAGTTGGTGACATCCATATTTACAAGCCACTAATTACATTCAACATAGACACAAACACAGGCACACATCTTACAAAATAGGTAAATATAGAATATGTACAATATAATTTTATAGCTTGTTCAACTCTGACAGCAGCAGGGACAAAGCTGTTTTTGTAGCGCTGGGTTCTACTTTTTGGGACAGCAAACCTCCGTCTGGAGGGAAGAAGCTGAAAGTTGCAGTGCAAAGGGTGGGAGTCATCATTTAAAATCGAGTCGGCCATCCTCTGTACTTGTTTGGCGTACAGGGATGCCAGGCTCAGCTGTGACTCACCAAGCAAACGACTGGACCATCTGACTACCTGATCCAAGGATTTCCTCTGTTTCAGTTTTATCTGACCAAACCATGACATTAAAGAAAAGGATAAAACAGATTCAATAAAAGCCCGATAAAACATAGTCATTATGGGTCGGTCAATTTGGAAGCGTGCAAGTTTCCTCAAACAATGCAAATTTTGCTGACCCTTTTTGCACACCCTTTCACAGTTCACCTCAAAGTTCAATCCACTATCAATAATCGTCCCAAGATATTTGTACGATTGTACACATTCGGTGGTCTGGCCTTTTAGTATGGTGACTTTGTGCCTGGGAGTTTTCCTCCTAAAGTCAATAATCATATCTTTCATTTTTGTTGTATTCAGCTGCAGGTAGGAATCCTCACACCAGTGAACAAAGTCATCAACTACTGGGCCGTGGCCACTCTCACCATCCTGGAGGAGACTGACAATGACTGAGTCATCAGCATACTTTATAATGTGTCTGTTGTCATGTCTACTCCGACACATGTTTGTGTACAGGATGAAGAGTAGTGGTGACAACACACACCCCTGAGGGGAGCCAGTCGAAGAGCACTTTAGGTCAGACAATGTGCCATTGACCCTTACTCTCTGCGTCCTGTTGGTTAAGAAATCCAGAATCCAACCCACCAGATTACTGCTTAAATCAAATTGTTGCAGGAGCCTTTCAACTAAAATATGAGGTTGGATTGTATTAAAGGCAGAAGAAAAGTCCACAAATAAAAGCCTGGCGTGTGTCCCATTAAAATCCAGATGTTTAAAAAGCATGTCAAACAGAGTGACAGTGGCATCCTCCACTCCTCTGTGAGGCCTATAGGCAAACTGCAGAGGATCCAATGCATGTTCAGTCTGCCTTAGGACCTCACATCTGACCAGTTTTTCAAAAATTTTCATTAAAATTGAAGTCAAAGCAACTGGTCTAAAGTCATTTACCGTTTTAGGACAGCTGGATTTTGGAACGGGAACAACCACGGCATCTTTCAATCTATCAATCCTGGAAAACACATTATGAGCAGTGGAATAAAAAGTGTAATCCCTTGTGGACGGATTATAAAGCCGCCACACGTCTACCAAACCAACTGCATTGCACATGTCTTTCAATGTAGAGCCAGATTTAGATGAACGCTGTGAGGGGGTGCTCCGATCTAAAATGTTGTCCATGACCTGATTAAAATCCCCACCTACTAAAATGGGATAATTACCCATTTCGCTTAATTCATGTTCCAGTTGTGCAAAAAATGCACAATCAACTATATTTGGTGCATAAACATTAGCGAGTATCATCCTATGGCCCTGAATTTCTATAAGAATTATAAGGAGTCGTCCATCATCATCACTAACCTCTTTTAGACACTTGAACTGCAAATGTTTATGAAAAAGGATTGCCACCCCCCTGCTCTGGCTATTACCGCAAGATGCAAACCCATGGCCCACCCAATCCCGACAAAGTTTTTTAGATTCTGTTTTAGTGAGGTGGGTCTCCTGAAGCAATGCTACATCCACTTTTTTTGATTTAATAAACGCCAAATTTTTTTTTCCTCTTAATTGGGTGGTTAAGGCCTTTAACATTCCAAGTAATGAGGTTAAGAAAGCTCTGACAATTAGCCGACATCATAAACGGTACATATTACCATCCAAAATATCCAGCAATTCTTCACCAAAAACCCCCTCACTGGGCGAAAGACAAACACAATAAAAATTAAACATACAAAAAAAAAAAAAGAAACGAAAACCACTTAATCATAAAGTAACATAAACGGTGACCTAAAACCAATGTCACCCATCGGTGCACAAAAACAGCACCAACCAAAAAAAAGAAAATAAAAAACTCTAGGACTGTGACTGTGAACAGTGCAACAAACTTAGGGAGAGCCGCAACATCGCAGCAGCCTCATGCCTACAGATAATACAGCGTGGGTAGTAAAAAAAAAAAATGGAACCTTACATTAATACTGCATCAAATCCTCCGTCAAAAATATATAACAAACTAGAAAAGCACTCGGAGAGCGCAGACCTCCGCCAAGCGCCACAATTCCCCCCATACAGTGTTTGTGTGTACGTTTTCAGATTCCTTGAGCATGTAAACATATGACTAGCAATTGGATTCACAATGATTATTTGTTTATTTGACAGGGACAGTGCAATAAACACACAATTAATCAATGACAATCAATCTGATAGTGATAGGATTAGTGGTTCAGTAGTAAAAGCATTGCCTCCTTGGCGGAGGTAATAAACTGAAGTGTTGCTATTGTGTCCATCTCCTCCACTGACGGATGCAAATTGGGTAGACAGGTTGCCGTGGGTTTTATATTATATTATTTTGGGGTTTCGCTCCGCGGCAAACGAGAATTTAGAAGCTTCGCCGGCAGAGAGCTCGTTATTGCGCAGCGCGTATGGCTGGCCGGGGAATTTCTGCCAAATGCGCAGCTCCTATGGCTGGCCAGGGAATTTCTGCCAAATGCGCAGCGCCTATGGCTGGCCGGGGAATTTCTGCCAAATGCGCAGCTCCTATGGCTGGCCGGGGAATTTCTGCCAAAGAATCCGTCGGCGGACAGCTGCCCGTGTGAGGTTTTGCAGTTGCGCGCAAACACAAGCACGCTGGCGGGCCCAGGCCAGCAGTGTTTTCCGCGTGCTTTTGTGCCTAAAACGTTGAAGAACGCAGAGTTTGTGTTGCAGACACGACGACCAGCGCCCTCCATTGCGCCTGCGCACATGTTGAAAATGGCCCTATGTCACAGTGTTGAAAAATGCTTTAAAAAAATTCCTGTATCCAGACGGTGAACCGGATCACCCCCAAAATTTAATCAGTTCTTCCTTGTACCATTTCCAACAACGCCTGAAAGTTTCATGCAAATCCGTCCAAGACTTTTTGAGTTATCTTGCTAACCAACAGACAAACAGACAGACAGACAGACAAACAGACAAACACACAAACCCTGGCAAAAACATAACCTCCTCCTGGCCTTTTCGGCCTGGCGGAGGTAATAAACATATAGCATGTATTCATACCATTGTTCATCAATGTCTCACGGTAGTGAAAGAATCAGGTTCAATGCTTTCTTAGGGTCAGTGAACTCCTGTTTACCACTTGCCAACTCTACAATGAGAACTGCAGGATACCTGAGAGAGAATGCAATTTTCTTCTGGTGCAGCAGGTGTTTACACTGCTTGAACGCCGCCCTCATCTCGGATACTCGTCTGGAATAATCCGGGAAAATCATGATGTGATGACCATTCCAATCCAGCTTTCCCATCCCACGCGCTGCCTCCACAATACGCTCCCTATCCTGGAAGTGCAGAAGTCGAATCAGGATAGCCCTGGGCGGCTGGCCATCTGGTTTGCGTCTGGCGAGGCTCCGATGCGCACGGTCAATTTCCAGCCCTCCAGGGAACTCAATTTTCAGCAGATCTGGGATAGCTTTGCGCATGAAGGTAAGGGCATCTGACTTTTCACAGTTTTCTGGAAAGCTGACAAAGCGTAGATTGTTTCGGCGTGATCTATTTTCCAAGTCGTCCAGCTTCAGAAGTAAATCTTCCACCTGCGTCTGAGTTGCGGGGGGATTACCATCCAGAGCTACATTGGCATCCTCAAGAAAGGCAATGCGAGATTCCACGTCTCCCAGCCGGGTGGCTAACTCCGTTAACTTGGTGTCCACCGCCCTCGTTGACGCCTCAATAGAGTTAAGTTTAGCGTCTTGCCTCTCCGATATTTCTTTCAACAGTGCATAGATCTTAGAGATGTCCTCCGCCATTTGGTCTTTGGCAACACCTGCACCTGTTGAAGGTGGCGGAGAGGGAGGAGGGCTCATTGTGGTATCGCCAGCTTTAGCCAGATTTTCCTTGCTAGCACCGGCTTTGGAGCGAATATTAAGTTTCTGTTGTTGCGTTGGCATTTTAATCCTGTTCTCCACAAATCCAGTCTCAATGCAAAGTGTAGTAGTAGTAATAGTTTCAGCTGAGGAAACAAGAGAAAAACGCCCTTGTAGAAGAAAAAAAGGCTGTCTGCACTGCGGTGCTCCTCACCTAAGCAGCCATCTTCACTGCCCGCATCTCCTCATGGCTTTTTCTGGCTGGCTTTTTAATGTTTTTTCTGTCAATAGTGGAGCCCTCCTGGTCTTCTTCCATGGAGTCCATTATTGTTCAAAATGCGACCCATGGTGCAATTAGAAAACGACATACCTTGATCTTGGAATTCAGCTTGAATTATTCTGGATGGTTTCCTAGGCTCTTTTTCTACAATATGCACTATTCAATAAGACTGATGAGCTAGCGGCTATCTCCCGCTACGAGAGTGTGTACAGAGAGAGTAGCTTGTTGCTGTTTACCGAGACGTGGCTAACAGAACTAGCAACAGATGCTAACATCGAACTGGAGGGTTTCCACGCAATACAGGCAGACCGGACACCAGACAGTGGGAAGGCAAGTGGCGGGGGAGTGATAATGTATGTTAATAACAACTCGTGCAGACCGGGACATATCACAGTTAAGGAACAGCACTGTAGCAAAGACATCGAATTGCTAGCTGTTAGCATGCGGCCTACCTATCTCCCGAGGGAATACTCACATGTCATCGGCATTGTTATTTATGCAAATCCGACGGCGAACACTGGGACAGCGCGTGACGTCATCCACTCAGTAACTGGCAGGCTGCAGACAGATCACCCAGATGCTCTTCTCCTCATCTCAGGTGATTTCAACCATATTTCACTGTCCCCCATTCTACCCACGCTCACCCAGTATGTCACATGCCACACTAGAGACAATAAAACACTGGACTTATTCTATGCAAATACTAAGGAGGCGTACACCTCATCACCACTCCCCCCACTCGGGAGATCGGATCACAACTTGGTTCATCTCCTGCCGGTGTACAAACCCCTAGTACACAGACAACCTCCGGTCATGCGCACAGTGAAGTTATGGTCTGAGGAGGCAATGGACACTCTAAAGGACTGTCTCGAAACCACTGCCTGGGAGCAGCTTTGCGATCCACATGGTGAGGACATCAATGGCCTCACTCACACCATCATGGACTACATCAACTTCTGTGTGGACAACACCGTACCCACCAAGACCATACGGTGTTGCTCGAACAACAAACCCTGGATCAACCCTGAGATAAAAACACTTCTGAGAGAGAAGAGGAGGATCTTCAGTTCGGGGAACAGGGAGATGCTAAAGTCCGTACAGAGGGAGCTGAGGAGGAAGATCAGAGAAGGCAAGGACAGCTTCAGGAAGAGGATGGAGGACAAGCTGCAACAGAGCGACATCAGCGGGGTCTGGAGAAACCTTAAAACCATCTCTGGGCTCCAGAATACCTCCCCCCAGGCCACGGGGGCAGAGAGTGGGCGAGCAATCTGAGCCTGTTCTTCAATAGGTTTGACCAATCACCCTCCCCCCCCCGACTGCACAACAACCACTGCTGCTTCTAAAGTCATCGAGACCTGCTGTCCACACCCCACTCCACCAACACCCCCCCACTCCTAGCACACAGCCCCCCAACCTGACCCTCACTAAGACCCAGGTGAGGACGGAGCTGAGGAAGATCAAGGCGAGGAAGGCCGCGGGACCGGACAGCATCAGCGCGAAGCTTCTCAAGTCCTGTGCAGACCAGCTGTGTGGGATTGTGGAGCACATCTTCAACCTGAGCCTGAAGCTGGGGAGGGTATCACAGTTGTGGAAAACATCTTGTGTGGTACTTGTACCAAAGACTTCCCACCTCAAAGATCTGAACAGCTACAGACCAGTGGCCCTGACGTCTCACATGATGAAGACCCTGGAGAGACTGCTCCTTGCTCACCTCTGCCCCCTGGTGGGACCAGCGATGGATCCACTCCAGTTCGCCTACCAGCATGGCATTGGGGTGGAGGATGCAATGGTATTCCTCCTTCACTGTTCTCTGTCTCACCTGGAGAAGCCCGGGATTGCGGTGAGGATCATGTTCTATGACTTCTCCAGTGCTTTCAACACCATCCAACCGATGATCCTGAAGGACAAGCTGCTGTGCGCAGGGGTGAACCAGCACCTGTCATCATGGATCCTGGACTACCTCACTAACCGGCCACAGTTTGTGAGAACCCGAGATTGTGTGTCCGACACGATCATCGGTAGCACGGGGGCCCCCCAGGGAACGGTTTTGGCTCCCTTCCTGTTCACCCTTTATACTGTGGACTTCTCACACAACACAACACACTGCCATCTACAGAAGTCCTCTGACGACTCTGCAATCGTTGGCCTCATCTCCAACGGAGATGAAGCTGAGTACAGAGGACTTATCCAGGACTTTGTGGACTGGTGCCATCAGAACTGCCTCCAGATCAACGGGAGGAAAACTAAGGAGCTGGTGGTGGACTGCCGCAGGAAAGGACAACCCCTCACAGCACCAGTAAACATACAGGGAATGGACATTGAGATAGTGACATCCTACAAGTACCTTGGTGTTCATCTGAACAATAAACTAGACTGATCACACAATACCAACGCACTCTACAAGAAGGGACAGCGGAGGCTGTTCCTACGGAGGAGGCTCAGGTCTTTTGGTGTACAAAGGGCGCTGCTGAAGACATTCTACGACATGGTGGTGGCATCAGCCATCACTTTTGGAGTGGTCTGTTGGGGCAGTGGCATTACAGCAGCCAATAGGAAGAGACTGAACAAACTGATCAAGAAAGCTAGATCTGTCCTGGGGCAACGCCTTGACCCAGTGGAGGAGATAGGAGAGAGAAGGATGGTGGCTAAACTGTCATCTCTGCTGGAGTCCGAGTCCCATCCTATGCAGGACATACTGAACGCACTGAGGAGCTCATTTAGCAGTAGACTACATTATCCTAGGTGCGCAACCGAGAGGTTTGACAGGTCCTTCCTACCTACGGCTGTCAGACTGTATAACCTAAGCAGGGCTGCTCGCAGAGATAGCAAAAAAACGTGACGACCTAATAGTATTGAATGAAAAAGACGCAACAGACTTACACAAATGGTCCCCTCCAGTATACAACTAGGACAATATGAGTCGCTACGGAGGGTGACAATATGTATGGGTACATATTCATACTATGTAGGATAACTAAGTAGACGGTTATGCTGTTTATTTCATCTTGCTACAATTGCTCCGCACTTTGTATATATATTTATATATTTACGTGTACGTATGTATATTCACTGCTCTTATCTATATTTTTCGTATCTTCTTAATTATTGCTCTGAGTGTTGCTATCCCTGTGCTGTTGCAATCCTGGAATTTCCCCCTTGTGGGACTAATAAAGGCTTATCTTATCTTATCTTATCTTATCTTATTCAACTGATCAACCTGGGGTTGCATTTCCTCTTGTGTCCATGTCCAGGGATGCTGGCTACAGTCCCATGAACTTTATACTTTTCAATAATACTGTATTGGCAAGTGCTGCTTGGAGAACGTCCCATTGCCTTTACCTTTAACATGCTTGTCTATAAGTTTATTTCTCATCTCTTGAGACAACTCTTTCCTTAGCTTTCTGTGGTCCATGTTCAGTGTTACACCCCATGATACCAAACAGCACAGTGACTACTTTTCACCCTTTAAATAGGCAGACTGACTGATTACAAAGTTTGAAGACAGCTGTGATGCTAATCTAATTACAGGACACACCTTAGTTTAACTTGTCCCTATGGTCAACATTTTTGTCCAGGCCAGTTTCATTAGTTTGTTTTTAAAAATGATTCTGCTGAAACAAAATTCAAAAACAATGTCTGATTTTATTTTGTTAATTTTCATGATTTTTTTAAAATTTATTATTACTTTTGTCATTTTAAAGTTATTTCAGTAACCATTGTGGGACTTTCTTTAACAGAAGGTTACCAACAAATTTATCCATGTATGTATATACCGTAACAGCCTTACTATAATTAGTTTAGGTATAACACACATCTAAAGGTTTAGGCCATTTCTTCCAATAACACATTCAACTAGTGTATTCTTGTAGAAGATGGAACTGTTGCTATGGCTGCAATGAGCAATAATACATCCAGCCCTGCCTTTAATTCATAAGGTTCACTGTGCTGCAGCTGTGACCCACCTTACTCTTGGCTCTAATGTGGATGTGTCCATTGACTGGTGCCTCAGGCCCCAGGTGGATGGGCTTCTTGATGCTGACATTAGCCAGAGCATCTTCTCCAAAGATAGAACGAGCGTAAAGGTTGGCGGCCATGAAGCCGCAGATGCCAGAGAGTGCCTGGTTTATAGATGTAAACAAAGTCATTCAGCAACAGCACAGGACTGTCATATTTAACAAATAATGAACTTGGTGGTACTTTGCTCTGAGAAATTAGTTAACCAAGCTCTGTTGCATAGACAGTTGATAAAAATGGGTGCACAACATATAGTTTAATAGCTTATTTGTCATGGCGGCCGCTGGGCCGTCATCAGCCCCGGCTGCGCACACACCTGCCGCCAATCACCAGCAGGCCTTAAAATCCGGCGTCACTGATGGCTCAGCACGGAGTCGTCTGCCTTCTTCGGCACGCGACGCGTCACGGATTCATCCTCGAGCCAGACCATCCACGATGCATCCTCGTCAAGCCTCGTCACGTAAGAACCAAGATATCTTACCTTGTCAAAGTGTTATCCCCTCTGCACAGGTGGACCTCCCTGGCGGCGGACTTGTCTCCCCAAGTAATGGAGCCTCTCCTCCTCCTCCTCGGAACTCCTCCACCTCACCACAGCACCAAGCGTCACGCTCACCGAGCCACAGTGAGCCACAGAGCCAGCAAGAGTCTCCCAGCGTCACCTGCAAGTAAGCAGTACTTGTTATTACACCTCCGTACTGCGAACAGCACTAATCCACCTGTGCTTGTGTGTTTCCAGGGTTGCCAGGTCGCGGCGGGATTCGCTCAGCTCCAGCGGTTCCTCAGCATCACACTCACTCACACCTTCACACACATTACACTCTTGATTTAATAAATAACTGTCTAAACGCTCTACTCGTGTCAGTGCCTGTCTCCTGGGTCAAGCAATCATGTCACTATTTCTTTATGTTAGCAGTAGTGCCTTCTTTATTCTTCTGTGTGTAGCATGTCTTACTAACCTTTTCAGGAGTTAGACACTTCATGTTTGTGGACTTGAGGATATGCTGCAGATACTCATTCAGATCAGTGATGTTGGTATTCACTGTCACCTAAAAAAAGAAGGAGCCATCTTCAATATTTACACTTCTTTAATATTGACCGATAGTGAAAATGCTTCAGGAAAACAAACTCATTTAAATGTCTGACTTGTAAAAACAAAGAAAATCAGTCTTTTTAGAAATTGTTTCCAGGACCTAGTTAAAAGAACACATTTACCTTGGTTTTCCACTCAAATTCTGCCCACATTTGCCTGAATTCAGCATCGGTGCAGGAGGCTGGCTGGATGCAGTCTATGATGCCGAGGTAGATGTCACTGAGGACGACGCAGTTTCTGTCACTTGCAGCTCCTGACACGTCATAGACTGGGAGAGAAAGCAATCAAACATGGTGGTAATTTAAAAAGCAGAAGCTTAATTTTCATGTTAAAAGATGGCAGGTTTGATCTCTTACCAATGTCTCCAAATATAATGCCATTCTCAGTAGAAGCCACCTTGACATTTGCCTTGATGTTGGCAAAATCATGAGAGGCCAAAGTTAGGGGCGAGGGCTTCTCAACCAGTTTGAGACCACCTGTGAGATGGCAAGGGTTTTTTAGTGCACCACTGAAACCCAAATGTGAACGCTAACTTGAATTTGACTAGAGGAGAAAGAAAGTACAATCACCTAAGGTGGCGAGCTCCAGAGTGCAGTTCTGAAGTGTATCGCTGGTCTGGTTGACCACGAGCACGTCCAACACAATGTTGTACTGGCTGACGTGCACATAGGCTTCAGTATACACTGGGTCTGAGAAACCAGTCAGCTGGGTGACCTAAAAACATATTCAATTATAAGTTATAACACGTTTACAATTAAACACTCCTTCACAGAAAGCCTTTAGGAGGAATCGTCTTTGCTGCAGAGCTTGACCAAGACTTTTCAGCAGCAACACAGTGGGATGAAAAATTTAAAAATGACTGCATGTGGCCAAATGCAGAGTTTACTCAAATGGCATTTTATCATACTCATTATGAAAACACTACTACTGTTTCTCTCCCCACTACACATAAACAACCTCATCCTGTCAAATAAAATGCCAGCCATAGTAAATGAATAAACAAATGGGAAAGTCTTCAAAACAACATCCATCTAATTTCAAAGCACAGAGAAACACAAAGCCACAATTTGTCTCCCAGTGTAGTTGTAACTTTTATCACATTAAGGGATGTTTGCAGGTCTTGTGGTGCACCTTGTTGAGCTTTGATGCCAAAGGATCAGCAGCCTCCTTCCTCTGAGTGTTGCCCATGGCTGCCAGCAGGCTAAGCTGGAACTGGTCCTCCTTAGAGGTCATCTCGTTTTTGGCTGTGAGCTGCATGAAGGATATTGGATCATCTGCCTGCACCGTTACGTTACGTTTCTTGGACTCTTTTTGTAGATAAAAATAAGAAGTGTGGTTAGAACCAAGACCAGGAGAAGAAATAAATATAAAATCAAATGTGTCATAGGTGCAATATCTCTGCCCAGACAATGAACTATGATTAATCTGAGTGCAAATTACAACTAAATCTCACTAATCTACCAACATCACCCTTCATCCATGTAATAAGCTGCTTCACAGCAGGTGCAATATTTTCTCCATCCATAAGCAAACATCCATCCATCCATCCATCTTCTACCGCTTAATCCTTTCGGGTCGCGGGGGGGGCTGGAGCCTATCCCAGCATCTTTTCGGCGAGAGGCAGGGTACACCCTGGACAGATCGCCAGTCCATCGCAGGGCCAACACAGAGAGACAGACAACCATTCACTCTCACAGTCACACCTAAGGACAATTTAGAATCCCCAGTTTGATGCCAATTAACCTAACTTGCATGTTTTTGGCATGTGGGAGGAAACCGGAGTGCCCGGAGTAAACCCACGCAGACACGGGGAGAACATGCAAACTCCACACAGAAGGGTCACCGATGGTCTGGAGGTGGGATCGAACCCACGATGGTCAAGGGTGGAATCGATCCCATGACCTTCTTGCTGTGCTGACACTGTGCTAACCACTGCGCCACCGTGCTGCCCCATAAGCAAACATTTGCAATTAAAATCCTTGAGGTCTGGGTCCAAAAATTAAGCCACCAAACATGTCTTCACTTCCTCTGGATGTGGTGATGTTTCACATTGTCGGGAGGTTAAATACTCATGTTTGCCCTGCAAGTCAACTGTCATTACCCTCTGTGACAGTTTCTCTTCCTCCAGTCTGACAGCATGTGTGGCAGGGATTTGCAGCACTCCTTGTTGAAAATGTCATTCATAAGGGGTGAACATTCTGACAGGACCTTCAAGCACAGCGAGATGCGGTCCACGTCGTCGTCTGTAATTGGTTTCTTGGGCAGAGAGGACTTGCCCAGGTGCAGCACAGTTACCATGATCAGCATGGCCTCTGCAATGAATGACTGATGGAGACAAAATGAGGGATCAGCAGTACGCCAAGTGAAGTAAGGGACTTTCAATGAAGATATGAAGGGGTTACTTACATTTTGTTTCTTTTTTTCTTGAACAATAGCAACATAATGCAAGGCCACTTTGGTCAGTGTGGAGGCCAGAGAAGCTGCCACGTAGAAGTCTCCATCCATGAGGAAGCCTCTGAGTGGAGGTCTGGTACCAAAAAAATTTAGAGAGTGGGGCTGATGGAATACTACACACTGTTAAGTGTACATTAGGGGCTAATGAAATTATTTCCCTTCAATGTGCAATGCTTACCTATCTTCTTCTTTCTTTGAAGGCCTTGAGGAGCTGAGGGCACTCTGTGTCACACAGGTGCCCATCTCCGTCACAAGCTTCTGAGCTGGAGCTGCAGTCACTTCATCTTCTGGCTTCACTTCACCCGTCTCTTTCTTTATTTTATTCTCAACAATTGGGATCTGTAGCCGACAGGTGTCAAATATTTACCAGGATTTTATTATGGTAACCATTAAGCTTTCCTTTTAATAAAAGTGAACAAACATACCTCTCGCAAAGACCTGCGTACTTCTGTCATAACACTCTGGATGGCCTCCTTGGTGCTGCAATATTCTCCCAATATCCAAAGTGCCCCCCTGTAAATTCTGGAACAAGACAATTGTGGCAGAGATCATAGACATACAGAGCACAACGTATTACTATAGTAACACAATGTGTCCACCAGATGTAATTTCAAATCTCAACCAAGCTAATTAGCTATTTTATATATATAGTAATGACGGCTAATGACGGGTAATGATAAGTCTATGAGGAGGAAAAATACAGTGAACTGTCTACTCAAGTGCTCTAATGTGGCTCCCATAAGGCACTTCATCTGTATCAATTCAGCTCCATTTGGACTGCAGAGTATTGACCACCCATTAGCAAGCCAAGCGCTGAATACAAAAAGGTTTACGTAAGCACTGATATACTTTGGCCTGATTTAAGTAATCTTTAGGGGGGACAAAAACAAATGAAAACCAAGGAGCATGATGTTCTCCAGATGCAAGAAAGATATTTTTTTTTTTTAAGTTATTCAACCAAAAGGAGCCAGCTGAAGGTGACAGGAAAGTTGATGGATAGCACAGAGCAGTTTAGCATATACTCATTAGGTCTACCTTTGAGTCTGCATCACCTCACTAACCAGACTCTGGTATGGCTCGACAACTGCACTGAGACTGTATAGGTTAGCAGGAACAATGGTAACCATGTTTGCCCAGTCACTGCAAACTTCCTACATGCATGTCCATAAACACTCAATTTAACCACAGCCTGACATAGCATACCATTCAATTTATGAAACCTTACTTGACAGTTTTGATGGCGTGAAAAACTTCCAGCATCTTCTCGATTATCAGAGGTCTCAAGTTGTCGAACCTCTGAATGGCCTCCCACACAAACTCCAGCACATCTGCAGCTGCTGCCTCATTAGTGTCACTCAGGAACTCCATCAGCTGTAAATCACATCAACAAGTCTTCACATTGGCGTCTATGTTAAAGTGCTACATTTGCACATACAATGACCTTTGAGAGCAATTCTTGATCTGCTCAAATATTAAGGAAACTTACAACAGGTATGACATTGGCTGCCATGTCAGGAAAGCGCACGCTGCATGAGTGAAGAGTGCGCACCAACAGCTGCCTGTACTTATCAGTGTCTTCATGCTCCGATACATTGTTTTGATCACCTCTTTCTTCAAAACAATCACCAACTGGGGACCAGAGTCATAACTATAAGTGAAATACAGCCCGGTTCATTTTGTCTGTGACATAAATACATAACCACAGCAAAAAAGGATTTAGTGCACAGACCTCCTCTACATTGCGAGATGAAACAAGGTCCAGTGCCAGCTGCAAGGTCTTCTTTCTGACTTCGAGGTCAGGAGTGCTGAGAACACGCAGTATATCCATTACAAGGTCCTGGAAAAAAAAAAAAAAAGCAAATTCCTTATTGAATTAATTAATTACATTTTACATTTACATCTTATACTTAACATTTCTCACACTGTACATTTAATACTTTCCCACATTATGTCCACCAAGAAAGTTTTGCGATCTGCAGTGTTTGTCCATCTGTCCTTTTCTCTCTGGGTTTGATATCATCATTACCCAAAAAATAGACATTTTTTTTTTTTTTTTAGAGGGGAGGGGTGTGACAAGGAAAAAGTCAATTTTGGTGCTGATCAGAATGACTGTCAGCATCCTGGACTTTTTTTTTTAAAGATTCCAAAGTCAAAAAAGTGAATTGGTAGGAATGTGGCCTGGTGTTTTGACGGTCACCAAGAGAGGGTGCTAAGTCGATAATGCTGAAGATGAGTGAAATGCATCACCTTCCCAGGGGTTTGGGCTCTCCAAGTGCTTATAGTTAATAATGTGGACCCAAATTGAACTACTATAATTTCAGTCACAGCTAATAAACAGTAAAATACATTGACGAGTCAAGGCTGATGTGCAAAGTTAAAATCTGATTAAAAAAAAAAAATGCCAGGACTGAATCACTTGAAATGTATTTAATAGCTTTTTATTTTTTGTCCCTCTCTGTTCCACGAAAATAAAACAAAGTTAATATAATAAGTCAAAAACAAATGAAAAAAACATATCCAACTAACGATATCATCTCATTCTCATGATACATGTAGCCTGTGTAAAATGTCATCTTTAAATGTCACCTAATTTGATAACAGGCAGACTGCACACTTCAGCATACCTGAAGAGCATGTTCATGAGTGGGATGTTCCTTCAGTTCAATGAGATGATCAAGAACAATAAGCTTCACATTGTTGTCACTCTCCTTGATAATCAAATCAGTGTAGCACTGGGCAGCAGCCTAGAGTCCGATACAACACATGACTGCTGAAAATCTTGAAAAATGTCATCACTGCTATTTGTTTTAATATTGGCATACTGAAACATTATACAAAAGATACAAAATTTGATGATGTACCTTAAAGGCTGTGGGAGCGCTAGACAGCGTTACCAGCGTGCGAGCGGCCTCATATTTTACAGCGGAGCTGGAAGACTGCAGCAGATTGTAGATGCATCGGATAAAACGGGCACGCTCAGAAGGGTTGGCATGGCAAACCTACCAGCAGAACAAAAACAACAGGAGCTCAAACATTAAATTAATGTTTTATCTGCTTTTGTGCCACAAATTGGAAATAAGGCTGATAACAGCAGCTACTCACTTTGTAAATCAGCTCAACAATGACTAGCTGAAGGATGTCGCCAAAAGTGTGAACCTGGTCAATGCATGTGCTGAGGTAATCCAGAGCTCGATCCTGCATGAATGTGTGCATGATATGATGAAAATAGACAGTGTAAGACTGTTAAGCAAGAAATACGTTATGTGAAAGAGAAACGCGCTGATATGCTACAGACCTGATCTGCATGGATGAGCATCATGAATTTACAGCTGGCGTCTTTCTCATTGACAAGAAAATCATGGATCAACTCTGGAGCATCTGGGATCAGATGGCCAAGACAGCACTGCGGCGCTTGCCATCTGGAGTTGTTTTGGGAACAATCTCACAGAAAACCAGCAGCAGCTTCTTGATGGTGTCGTCTTGAAGGGGCAGCACAAAACGGATTATGGTCATCAACAGTCCAGGCAATTTCTCCCCATTCAGGATCATGATGATGATCTTCTTCAGGGCTTCAGTTTTGGCCTTGATGTCTCCCTTTTCTGGAAAAAGATAATTAGCATTAATCACTTTAAACTGTCTTTACGTTAACCTTTAACCATTTTTTAAAAGGGAACTTATTCATTTTTCTTAGGTTGTACCCTCACTTGAGCCATTTGCCTTGTTCCATCCTGAGGTGACATGGCACTCTCAGTGGGGGATCAGCACTGGCCGTACTCACATTCCATTTTGTTTAGCACAGTTATTCCTGTTCTTGTCACGCGCAGGCAGTGTGTGTCACACATGCGGGCAGAGCGCAGACTTGAAGCGATTTGCGTTTTGACTACAGGGTGTGTGTGGATGGTGGCAACTGTCAGTGAGCTGAGCACACAGCGTGCATTTCAAAAATTTATTAAAATTTTGTAGTTTACGAGCAGCAACAAAATATGTATAGCAATAGATATTTTGTAGCCTACATTAAATCGAGCCACATCGGACACCCCTTCAGGGCTGTGTTACATCATGGCAGTAAGGTAAATAAATGACTTTCTACCAGAAAGAAAAATAAAACTGATGAGAAAAAGTCTCAAATTTACCAGAAAACATCTCAAAATTACATAAAAAAAGTCCAATATATCTGTAAGTGGAAAAAGTCAGAAATTTACTAGAAAGAAAGCTGTAAATTTGTGGAAAAATTATATTATGTGGGGAAAAAAAAGGCAAAATCATAATAAAAAAGTGTACAAGAGCTACAGTTTAAAAAAAAAACACAACAACAACACAGTAGCCATTTTTGGCAGCAGTGTTGAGTTTGACTTCCTTTAAATTTATTTCTAATATTAAGTATTGCTGTCACTACCTTTTCCTGACAGCTGCAGTGGCCTGCCATGGGGGTCTATGAAGCCGGGGCCAATCTCACTATTCAGCATCCCGGTGCTGTTCACATTTTTTTTTCCACCTTCCCAGGTTTATACTGTAGGTTATTTATATTGTATTGGGAGAATGTTCCCCCCCCCCCCCATTTAGTGGAAACAGTTTCTGGATGATCAGCTTTCTCTGACATAGCACCACACCGGTCTCTTGGGTTGCCTCTGCTGTTCATGTGGCCACCAGAGTTCATCATCCGGGTTGTCGGCAAAGAAACAGCCTGTCTGCAGAGTTTCCAGCACAGAGCTTCATTGTTTTCAACTCTTTCCTAGGAAAATATCCTACATTTAATGAACAGACACAAACAGCCTCAGTGGTGGGTGGCAGAGAGTGGTCAAAAAAAAAAGTGCCAACTTTTTTAGTTGATAATTTATTACATAAAGTTAACCCAGTCTCATCACTGGCTGAGGCCACCATGTCAGGCACAGCCGGCCAAGGAACTGCAGATTTGTGGAAAAAACAAAACTTACATGGGGGGGGTGGGGGGATGCACATTCACATGAAAAAAAATAGAATAAGCAAGCTGTAACTGCTGGGGTTGCTTGGCAACCTCCAGTCGGCTTGTCAATAGCGAGGTTATAGTGATAGCCCTATATTTGTGCATGCATATGCTTGTACATGCGTGAAGATTTGCATTTGTTCTGTTCCACAGACTACTTCTTCCAACCGTTCCAAAGCTGAGGGAAGATGCCGTTCTACAGAACGATAGGGGAGCAATCACACTGACAAAGGTTCCATACTTTAGGGGTCAAACCTTGGTCAGCAGAGAACCAGCACTACAGTGAGAGTAGACCCTTAGAAAACTCAATGAAATACTTGAAAAATCAAAATTTAATTTCTAGACTATTATTGAGGATATTAGAAGATCATTACAATTGTTATTACTAATGTTAACATTATATTACTACAAGATAATACACCCATAAAAGTTATAAAGTTATCAAGGTATCAAGGGTTAATGTAATAACAATAGTGGTGCTGGACAATTAAAAATTTTAATTAAAAGATCGATTTTAGAATTTTGTGAATCAACACTGGACCACTCAAATAAAATTGATTCGATATTGATTCTTTGATATTTTGAACCCACCCCAATCAAGAATATTGTCCAGAAAATTCTCAAAACTACTACTGCATGTGCAAACAACAGAATGGCAGGGCTCAGTAATGTCACTGAACAACAACCAGCCGGCAGCCACAAAAGGATCTTGCTCTTTCTCCCATAACAAACATCCACCGCTTTTAAGCAGCTCAACACAAAACAATGGACCTCATCTGTCACAGCAGACACAATTTCTCTTTTAGCAAAAACCCGTGACATCACCCACCACGCCGCAAAAACAGAGCATGGGAGTGAGTGGGCATCACGAACACAGCTTGAGAATTTTAGACTGCTACTCACCAGTTAGACCCAAAGCTATGAGGATGAAAAAGGTGGAGGAGTGTCTGTCCGTGTCAGCTGCTGGCAGCGAGCTACAACCATAGCACGTAGCTGTTTATACTGCTAGCCAGCTAGCCGGCTTCCAAACCGAAATCCAGGCGAAGTTTTGGAGGAGGCTGTGACAATTATCCAGGTGAGAGCTCCGACAGATATTGTAAACTTAAACATGACAGCGTTTTGGGGATTTCCATGGCCGTGATCCAGCTTGTTTGACTTCACAATGTCTGTATGGTGTGGGCAGTGTCTAAGGCTGCAGAGCGGCTTCCGGTATGGAGGGCAACTAGGCCAAAAAAGTATTGTCTGCGCTTTCTGCCATTAACTACTGTTAACCGCGATCACAAAATTTGTCACCGTTAATGGGGACGAAGCATTAATGGGCGATTAACGCGATAACACCAACACCACTAAATAATTATATCAATAACTCAAAACCCCAAACCACGCCATCCTCTTGAGATCAGAGAAAGTTTAGAAGTTAGTATATTGTTTGTGTGTGGTTTATTAAAGAATAATCTCAGGGAAAAATAGTTACCTAGATCCGCTTTCAAGCTGACTTCCGAGGGAGGCTCCGAGTCCGACGGAACATTGATCAGAGTGTAACAAACATTCTCTGCAGCAGTCATTTTGCTGCCTTCCTTTTATCTGTATTTGAAGAATCTCAATTTTTTTTTTCAGGAGAAAACACCTACAAGGGGGAAAAAAACAGGTTACTAAATTTGTACACAAAAAATGAGTTACATACAAAAAACATGCTTAACAAATTAGTATATAACAGCATAAACAAACCAAGATAAAGTCATCATATAAATCTAAACAAGATTATAAACATTACATGATTTTAGATAGCATGGTATAGGTGGAAAAAATGTCAACTTTGTAAATTCCACAACTGTTTTCTAGCCCATTTTAGGATTTTGGATTTAAGGAAAAATAAATTTAAGATTATGGCATTTGCCACCTCTGTAAAGCTAAATAGAATAAGTCAGGGTATAACAAACTGGAAAAAGTAGGACAGAATATCTTATATCCTATAATATCAATATAGGTGGCTGGGCTGTGATTTTGGCTTTGGTTTGAGAATCGTGGCACCCCCTCTTAATCAGGCATCAAAATTTTTTATTGATTATTAATACTGTTATTTTTTTTGAAAGACAACAACAAGCGAGCAAAGCATATATGAATACAGTTACTTTTTGCTTCTGTGACTGACAATTTTGTGAAGAACTGACACCTAACTGCCTAATAAGCGGCACTTTAATGAGTGCATATGTTAAAATTCAGGCATAATAAATATGTTCATGACTTGAACCATTATGTTATGGAGGACAAAAGGTTATGCTTACACAAAAACAGATCTTAATGTGGGTTACTTGAATAAATAAGTAGTTTGAGCCAGAAAACACATTTTAAAGGGGTCATTGACTGAAAAATGGTGTTTGTATGTGTTAACTGTCTGAAATGAGTCTACTCATCACCTAATTATCAAAAAAAATTCAAAACAGTCAATTCTCTTTAAAAAAAAAAAAAAAACAGCCTTTACACAGTTTAGTGATGTGGGATGATGGGAGTTGTTGTCCACTAGTTGTTTAAATAAAAACTAAATATTACTCTTATTATAAACAGACAAACAGCATATGTGTAACTCGTGGCAAAATTTGATTGAGATCAAAAAGAAAATTTTGCTCTTGCCATTCATTTCAATGCAGAATTTTTTCAATTTAAGGTCCCATTGCAGAAGTACAGGGGGCGTGACTTAGGCTCTCTATTAGCCCCCAAGCTAGCACTGGCACTCAGAAGCTCGAACCAAGCGTGGCTTATATTATTTTCTTCAGCTCTTAGTCACCCTAATAACCATCCACGTAACCACCTGGTTCACCAGTCCACAGCCCACAATATACCTCGCGTTGCTCCGGCCCATCTCCCAGTGGTTTCACTGTGATTCCCCCGCAGGTCGCTGGCACACCAATTGTGGCAACCACCTACACAATGACCCAAGGCTGCTGGCTGGGAGCTGCTGTCTCTCACGGCCAGCTCCTCCACCATCCTCCTGGGTTCTGCATGACTCAGCTTGACTCTCGCAGGCAACATAGGGGAGCCGCTTCGTGATGGGACATCCACCAGCTGGCCGCAGGAGCGTAGCAGAGTCCCGTGAAGTGAGACATTGCACCATGAGATCCCGTGGCTCAGCAGTTTGGCTCGGCCTGGAGCCTCGGGTTGCAGCGATCAGTGGGTCACCCGGCCCACGGTGCTGACAATTTGATGTGGCATCCCGACGAGGTTGTTGAGAGATGGGCTGGAGTGACGTGAGATACACAAACAACAGCGGCTCACGACTGTGGATGCCCTGGATCAGTGAACCAGCATTGCTCATCTAAGCTAGAAGGAGGCTAGAAGCTAGTCAGCTAATGGCTAACTGACGTAAGAGGGAGGGTAGAGTTGAATAGTTGAAGGATGTTTCTTAAAGTGATAGGCTTTAAATCAGAACATTTCAAGAAAGCCAGAAAAAATAAATTTGCTTCAACAATTAAAAAATTAAAGAAAATGTGAACATAATATGCCACAAGCACTTCATTTAGACAAGTGAGTGTTAAAATGTGGAAAAAGTGCAGTCAATGACCCCTTTAAGTTGTGCAAAATGTTTTATTTTATGGAAGTGCTTTTTGGTACGGAAGCTGTATATCCCTATACAAAATGTTTACTGGAACTGAGGAGTTGACAATCTGATAAGACCTTTTCAGATCGACTGATATAGAGTGATATAGACTGATATAGAGTGGAGTATGTGGCAGTAATGCACCTGTAAGCTAGCTGCCAACCACCAATCAAATCTAAAAGAAGAAGACTCCAGTCTGCTGCAGCTGTGGCGTAGGTGAATAGTGTGGGTGACCTCTGCTCTCGCCACCATGCCCTCACCATTTTACTGGACATGAGAGGGAATTTAGAATTAAAATTAACCTCTTCCACTCTGTTCAACTTCCCTAAAAATGCCTAAAAATAATGTGCCCAAAGTAAATCAAAAGCTGTTCTTCAACCCTTTGCAGCATCTTCTTGGGGTTGGTCTCATTTAAAAGAAAACACTGATTTTTTTGGCAAAACAGTCATAATCTCTCTAAGTGCTCCTGCCACTGAGTAACAATCATCTAAACATACTGAATTTGAACAAAATAAAGTTCGCCTGGGTTTTTTTTTTAGATACAAATGCTTGCAAATAACATACAGCTGTCAGATACTTGCTGGAAAACACAACAGAAATGTAGAACCAAGTGTTTTCAAGCTCAGGTCAAAATTTTGTAACAGTACCACAAAAAATGAATACATTACACAGCTTTTTTCTCAGGTTGTAACAAGGCGTTCTTGAACTGTGCCAAACTGTGTTCCAGAGTTCACTATCTCAGCAGTTTGCACAGTAAAACCAAGGGGTAACAACCCAGACATACACAGCACAGTTCCTGGTTTTTTTTTTACAGGCAAAAATAGCCTACAGTGTAAGAAAAATTATGCAAAAAATTAATACATTTCACTAAAGTATACACAAAAACAAGCCTCCCCCCTCCAATTTTTCCAGAGTTCACTATCTCACCAGTTTACACAGATACAGGTCAACTGGACCCCTGACCAAGTGCGCACCCCAAGTGGACCACGGAATCCAATCTGTACATGTACAGGTGCATTCTCCATCCAGTGATTTATAAATGCTGCCCCAGATGAAAACCAGTCTGCGGGACTATAATGTTCTGAATGAGGCTTTAGAAAATTATGAATTACTTTGTAAATCACTGGATTGAAAATGTACAGATTGAATACTGGGGTCCACACATTAGTGTGCTTACTTGATCAGGGGTCCATTTCACCATATCACGTTTACACAGTAAAACAAAGGCATAATAACCCAGACATACACAGCACAGTTCCTTTTTTTTTTTACAGGAAAAAATAGCCTACAGTGAAATAAAAATTATACTAAAGAATTATTAAATTTTTCTGCAATATACACAGTGACAAATACCCCCCCCCCCCCCACGGCACACACAAAAACATTGCCATGCGGGATCCTTGTAATTACCGATTGGTCAAAAGTTATTTTTATTACTATTTACATACGTATTAGACAACAGGTGAGTCGCCCTTGAGCCCAATCAGTCTAGTTAGTATGCCTCCGAAAAGGAATCAGGTAAATGGAGAGGAATTGGAAGAGATCAAACTCTCATTAAATTTCATGACTGAAGAAATATCCAAGATAGCAAAACAACAAACTTTGTTTATTGGCCTTATGGACCAAGTGTATGAATTAAAGGCTGAAGTCATGGAAAAAGACAAGAAAATTAATTTCTTAGAAAGACGTGTGGGACTTCCGGTCTGGACTCCATGGTGATAGCAGCTTAACGCTGAAGCTCCCAGACCTGATCCAGGAAAATACCTTGAAAATCAGATTTAACGGACTTTTGGAAGAGTGAAAATCAAAAGACAAAGTCATCATGCCTAAAGGAAAACAGAAGAAATCGACATTTACCAGGCCAGGACACACATCGGCCGGAGAATCCGATCCGGAGGATTTCCATTCAGAAGACGAGGAGCTGAATGAAGCTAGCAAAAAGGTTAGCTTAAAAATGGTACTTAAAGAATTAAGACGATTTCGCCGAGAGTGTTGGACCGAATTTCGTGAAATCAAAGAAGAAATAAAAAGGACAAACAGCAGAGTGGACCAGGCCGAGGACCGAATCTTGGAAGCAGAGGAAAGAATAAAAGGGCTGGAAGATACCGTGCTGGATCTACACAAAAGACAGTCAAGACTGGAGGCTAAGCTAACCGAACAAGAAGGAAGACTACGAAGAGACAACATAAGAATTCATGGTCTGAAAGAAGGAGTCGAGGATGGTTTCACCACAATGGCGGCATGCGTGGAATCCTTACTGAGAGAGAAGTTGGATATTCCCCAAACCACCAACTTGAAGATAGAAAGGGCGCACCGTACATTAGCCCCTAGGTCGGCGGCGGAAGCGCCTCCATGATCGGTGGTGGTGAAGTGTTCCAACTCCAAAATAAAAGGAGAGGTTGTAAGACTGGCTTGGCAGAAAAAAGGATTTATGCACCAAGAGAGAAAAGTTTTCGTGGAACACGATTACGCCCCGGAGGTCCTTAAAAAGCGTTGGGAATACAACGATGCTAAAAAGGTATTACAAGAGAAAAAACTGCGCTTTCAGATGCCATTTCCGGCGAAGTTGCGGGTTTTTTACGACGATGAGACGTGTCTCTACAACTCGGCGGAAGAAGCAACCACAGATATGGCAAGAAGAGGGCTCCCGGTAACAGTATATAAACCCGCAGCAGACCCGATCGAAAGAATCAAGGCTCAAACGCGGTCCACACAGAGACCCTCAAAATCCACGGGCCAGCAGCGGGAAACCCAGCGCCAGAGCTACAAGGAAAAACTGGCCGTTTACAGGAGGGAATAACGATATTTTTAGACAATCTGCACATCCAACCCCCCTCCTACAAGGTAACAAACATTAAAGGAGATGCAGAATCTGCAAGTGGTAAAACATTTCATGGAACAGTCATAATATTAGAAACAAATAAGTCTTTAAAAAAAAAAAACCTTATTAAAATAGAAATGTGACAATGAACCACATGATCTCTCCACACTAACAAATACTGTATTAACGTGAATGTTTGCTGTGATGGTGGTGGGAGGGTGCACACAATTTCATAGGGTATAGGCATAAAAAAAAAAAAATCATTACAAGTTTGGATTGGGATCTGAAATTCACGTTAAAAACATGGGACAACTTACAGGGGTAAGAGAGGGTCCTCAGCACGTAACGGAATCTAAGGAATTTCCCTCAGAGCCAACACACCATCATGGCTCTTCTAAGGTCACTAAAAAGACCTCAGCTCAGGAAGTTCTTTTGTCAGTTTTTTGTTTTAAAGTTTTATATACTATGTTCTTAATGTTTTTTATGTTCTTAATGTTCTTTCAGTTTCTGAGTAGCATAAAAGAGGGCCACCACACTGTTATACTACATAAGACACCACAATGGAGAAACAGGGTGTAACCAAAATTATCTCATATAATGTAAAAGGGATCCTGAATCCAGTTAAAAGATCCAAGATTCTAGGCAAAATGAAAAAAGACAAAGTAGGAATAATATTTTTACAAGAAACCCACCTAACAGACGTGGAGCACACTAAACTCAATAGACAAGGGTTTAAAATGATCTCTTCCTCTTCATATAAGTCAGGGAGGAGGAGGGGAGTAGCGACATTGATCTCAATCAAAATTATATTTGAAAAAAAATCAGAACACAAAGATAAAGAAGGGAGATACAGTATGGTACTTGGGCGGCTAGAGGGAGAAGATATCACCCTGCTGAATGTATATGCACCTCCAGGGGCTAACTGGAAATTTTATAAAAATGTATTTGACCTAATGATAACTAAAGCCCAAGGTTTAGTGAAATGTGGTGGAGACTTCAATCTAAGACTGAATCCATACTGGGATGCATCAGGTAATTCTCCACATCAAAATAACACTCAAAGTAGGAAAACTCAGATGCTACTAAAAGAAATGGGAATCTGTGATGTGTGGAGGGAATTCAACCCCAGTGTAAAAGATTATACATTTTACTCAGCACCACATTCATCATACTCAAGGATCGACTATTTTTTTTATGTTTAATAGAGACATTGGAAGAGTAAAAACATGTAAAATAGGACTGATGGATCTCTCTGACCACAGTCCGATCTATATGGACTTAAGTATCCAAAAATACACAAATAATACATTTTCTTGGAGGTTAAATTCAAATGTCCTGAAAGGACCACTGAAAGATGAATTGGAATCAGATATTCTCAGATATTTGGAAGAAAATGATAATGGAGAAGTATCCCCTTTAATACTGTGGGACACATGCAAAGCTGTAATAAGGGGAAAGATTATTGCAAAACTGGCAATCCAAAAGAAACTGAGACAAGAAAAACTAACCACATTAGAGTCAGAACTTAAGAACCTAGAAAAAGAGCACAAAGACAACACTCATTCTAATGACTCGCTCAAAATTAAGGAAATTAAAAAACAAATAAATGAGATCTACACAATAGAAATCCAGAAAAAACTTACATTTCTGAAACAAAAATACTGTGACGTTTGCAGGGTTCACACAAAGACAATGGAGCAGATGGCTGTGATCAACCTGATTTATTTTTCACACACCCCAACCCCCAACCTGCCTCTGTGCTACAGAGTGGAGGGGAGGTCATTCTCACAGACCCCTGTTTCAATCATGGTTACACACACAGATACATCTTGCCCTAATCCTGCTAAACACTGCTGGGTCGTCATAATGCAGTTATAATGACACAGCAGTATAACTCAGAAATAACACATTTAACACACACATAACGTTTTCATCTGGCAAAGCATGCTGGGAAATTCACTTAACATGGCCCCAACGTTACACTGCCCCCCCCCTGGACTGGTTTCTGTCCCCAGAAAAATTAAAGTCCAATTTAAAAGTCCAATACAAACTCATCCAGATGTCGGGGCGGTCTTCGGCGCCGGCGGCCAACACGTACAGGCCCCCTAGTGTCCATCTGGGTCTCGGTCGGGGTATCGGGCCGGGATGGAAGCTCCGGTTCGTCCACCAGCGGTGCAGATGGCCGATACGGGGCGAGACGGTCACGATGAAGGACCACAACCCGGTCCCTTTTTCTAAGCCTCACCCTGTACACCACATCTGACAGTCTCTCCAGGACCACGCATGACCCCGACCACTGGCTCGCCAGCTTCGGTGATCGTCCTCTCTTCCTCTCAGGGCAGAAAACCCAGACTCGAATCTCCCGGTGGGACGTCGCCATGTCGAGCAGCACGTTACACTGGTGTCAGAAGTGGGATGGAGCAGATGGATGCCAGGATCAGAATGGAGATCCAGCAGCTGGAGCAGTTCATTGCTCAGCTGATGATGGACAATGGGACCGAGACACCACCCCCGGGAGCCAGGAGCCAGGACGAACAAAGCGGCGGCGGACCTGACAGGGCCAGCGCACCCCGCCTTCTGTCTTTTTCAAGACAGAGCGGGCAGAGCAGAGCAAACCAGCCCCGCATTCCGCACTTTTCAGGACAGGACGGGCTGGCGATCCCACGGCGATCGAGAGTGACGATCGATCAGGAGGCGGCCATCCCATCTGTTAGGCAGCGGGCCAAGATTCCCCGCTTCAACGGCGAGGCCACGTTGGATGACTACCTGACCCAGGTCGAGCTGGCCGCTGCGCTGAACGGCTGGTCACCAGAGGAAACCGCCGTGCAAGTCGCGCTGGCCTTGGAAGGGAGAGCTCTCTGCACGCTTTCTGATCTCCTGCCTGAGGAGCGCTACAGCTGGCCAGCGCTACAAGGGGCGCTCCAGAGACGATTTGGGAGAATGGTGGACGCTGAGCACGCCCAGGAACAGCTGACCCGCCGCCGTAGAAGCAACCAGGAAAGCCTAGGAACCTATGCTGCAGACATACGGCTGCTAACCCGGCGCAGCTACCCGGATTTCGCACCGGAGGCGGTAGAGAAGCTCGCCCTCCGGAGCTTCATCCAAGGTCTCCGCCCGGCCCAGCTCCAGAGCCACGTACGGATCCACGCCGCGAGCGACTGGGAGACTGCAGTGGCAGAAGCAGAGCGGGTGGAGCCGCTGATGAATCACACAGTTGAAGCGCCAACGCACAGACAGAGAACCTTCCAGGCCACGATGGAGAGCGAGGAGGAAGAGGAGGAATTACGGCAGACCATGGCGGCACGTCCCCGGAGAAGAACGCCCCTCGCCGGCGTTAAACTAGAGCGAGGTGGCGTGAACGGGAACAGGCCGCCTCCCGCAGATGTTTCCCCCGAGGAGCCGGCACCACGCGTGGGCCGAATTGGACACTCTCCAGGGATCTATCTACAGTGCAGCTTGGGGAAGACGTCGATCCGGGCCCTGATTGACACTGGCTCTACAATCTCCCTGGTTCGACCCGGTGTGCTGCCGGGCACAAACAAGACGGCCCCATGGGGGTGGGAACCCACCAAGCGCTGCATCACCACGGCTACCGGTGAGCGCGCCAGACTGGGGGGGCGGAGAGTTTTGGTGGTGGGGGTGGCCGGTCAGAACATAAGACACCCGTTCTGGCTGGCTGACATCCAAGACCCCTGTATTATTGGACTAGACCTGCTCACAGCCTGGAACGCCAAGATCGACACCGCGGGACCGTCCCTCCAGCTGGGAAACCGGACCATCACGCTCCACAGCAGAACCCAGGGAAGGAACACGGGGGCCTGCGCGATCGAGGGATCGCCAAGACAAACCGGACCAGGCAGGCCACCGCGAGGACTGGACATGATGACATCACCAGCGCGGACAGAGGGAGCACGAACGCACACAAGGACAGCAAGGGGAGGGGTCAATGTGTCAGCAGAGACGCAGCAGGCGGTGGAGGAATTATTTCAGCGGAGCTGCAGCGGGCTGGACCCGGAACAGGGACGCCAGCTGCGGGAGCTATTGGACTGTTTTATGGGTGTTTTCGCCGCGAAGGATGAGGAATGCGGCCGGACCGGGTTGGTGCAGCATGAGATCGACACCGGTGAGGCCAGGCCGATTCGACTCCACCCACGCCGGCTGCCCTTTTCAAGGCGGGCAGCGGCGGAACAAAAAGTGCGAGAAATGCTGGAGGCAGATGTCATTGAGCCCTCCAGCAGCCCTTGGGCGGCGCCGGTGGTGCTGGTCAAGAAGAAGGACGGGTCGTGGCGGTTCTGTGTGGATTACCGACGCCTGAACGACGCCACCAGGAAAGATTCCTACCCCCTGCCCCGCATCGATGATGCACTGGACCACATCGCCGGCTCCAGCTGGTTCAGCTCGCTGGATCTACGCAGCGGCTATTGGCAGGTAGAGCTGTCACCTGAGGCCCACCAGAAAACAGCCTTCTCCATCGGGCAGGGACTGTACCAGTTTAAAGTGATGCCGTTTGGACTCTGCAACGCTCCGGCCACCTTTGAGCGCTTGATGGAGCGAGTGCTGGCTCACGTGCCCCGGAGTCGCTGCGTTGTTCACCTGGATGACCTGCTGGTGCATGCAGCTGATTTTGACAGCGCCCTGTCAAATCTCCGAGAGGTGCTGGGAGCCATCCAACAGGCGGGGCTACGGTTACACCCTAAGAAATGCCACCTGTTCCGGCGGGAGACCACCTTTTTGGGCCACATCGTCAGCGCAGCGGGGGTCGCCACCGACCCGGAAAAAGTGGCAACAGTGAGAGACTGGCCAGTGCCGCGGAACGTTGGAGAACTGAGGAGTTTTCTTGGATTGGCCTCCTATTATAGGAGGTTTGTGAAAGACTTTGCCACCATCGCCAGCCCGCTGCATCAGCTGACGCAGAAAGGACGCACGTTCCAGTGGAGTGACAGCTGTGCTGCTGCTTTCTCCCAGCTTCGCGCAGCGCTCATCAGAGCCCCCATCCTGCAGTATCCCGACCCGAACCGCCCTTTCATCGTGGACACGGACGCCAGCAACCAGGGCATCGGGGCGGTGCTATCCCAGGAGGGAGAGCATGGAGAGCAGGCAGTCGCTTACTTCAGCCGCACTCTCAGCAGAGCCGAGAGAAATTACTGTGTGACTCGCAGAGAGCTGCTGGCTGTCATTCAAGGACTGCGACACTTCCGCCCGTATGTGTACGGTGGGAGGTTCCAGCTCAGGACGGACCACGCTTCCCTGACCTGGTTGTTAAATTTCAAAGAACCGGATGGACAGTTGGCGAGGTGGCTGGAGGCACTGCAGGATTATAATTTCCAGATTGTGCATCGGGCAGGCCGCCTCCATGCCAATGCTGACGCGCTGTCTCGGCGCCCCTGCGCGACAGAGGAGTGTCGTCACTGCCAACGGGCTGAAGATCGGGACCAAACCGCCCCACGGGCTGCCGCTCTCCGAGCCGCTGCGAGCAGGAATAACGCAGCGACGCACAGCCCCTCCTCAGATGATCAGGCAGTTCTCCCCAGCGATGACGTCACAGAAGTTCTTGGCACGCAGCAGCTGCAGAGCGAGCAGGACAGAGACCCGGTCATTTCGCGGGTTCGGCAGTGGCTGGACGCAGGACAGCGGCCCGCCTGGGAGGTTGTGTCACCGCTGGACCCAGAGACTAAGGCCCTGCACTCCCAGTGGGCCAACCTCCGCTGCTACGAGGGCGTGGTGTATCGACAGTGGCACACTCCAGCTGGGCAGCGGCACGTCTGGCAACTGCTAGTTCCTCGTCGACTCCGGCCCAAAGTACTCCAGCTGGTTCATGGGGCGGTAGGAGCGGGCCACTTCGGAGTGACAAAGACGCTGCAGCGCCTTCGGGCCCGGTTCTACTGGCCCGGTTGTCATCAGGACGTGGAGCTCCACGTTCATCGCTGCGACACATGCACAGCTCAGAAGGGACCAACTCAGCGATCCCACGCTCCCCTGCAGCAGTACCGGGTGGGAGCACCGATGGAGCGAGTGGGAGTGGACATCCTGGGCCCTTTCCCGACCACGGACCGGGGGAACCGCTACGTGCTGGTCGCGATGGATTATTTCACTAAGTGGCCAGAGGCGTACGCGGTCCCGGATCAGAGCGCCGCTACGACGGCATCAAAGCTGGTGGATGAAATGTTCTGTCGGTTTGGCGCACCGGAGGAGCTGCACAGCGATCAGGGTCGGAACTTCGAGGCGGAGGTCTTCGGAGAGGTCTGCAAACGGCTGGGCATCCGGAAGACCCGGACCACCCCACTGCATCCACAGAGCGACGGCCTGGTCGAACGATTCAACCGGACCCTCACCACCCAGCTCGCTATCCTAGTGGACCAGCGACAGCGAGACTGGGACCTGCACCTGCCTTTTGTTTTGTGGGCGTACCGGACGGCAGCTCAGGAATCTACCCGGTGCACCCCTGCGGCGCTCATGTTTGGACGCGAGCTGCGCACACCGGTGGATTTGATATTCGGTTGCCCCCCTGAGCCGGAGGTGGAGGGAAGACCCGGATTGGATTATTTTTTTTGTTTGAAAGAACGTCTCCACACGGTGCACGAGCTGGCTCGAGAGGCCCTGGCAGCGGCAGGGGGTCGGCAGAAGCGAGCGTACGACTCCCGCTGTCAGGGGAGGGACTTTGCACCGGGAGATCGAGTCTGGGTTTTCTGCCCTGAGAGGAAGAGAGGACGATCACCGAAGCTGGCGAGCCAGTGGTCGGGGCCATGCGTGGTCCTGGAGAGACTGTCAGATGTGGTGTACAGGGTGAGGCTTAGAAAAAGGGACCGGGTTGTCCCGGTCCCTGCTCCAGCTGAACTGCTCCAGCTGCTGGATCTCCATTCTGATCCTGGCATCCATCTGCTCCATCCCACTTCTGACACCAGTGTAACGTGCTGCTCGACATGGCGACGTCCCACCGGGAGATTCGAACTCACGCCTCCCGCTCCGGAGTCCCGCACCCTACCTGTGTCGCCAATAGGGTCAACCCACTTGGCAAGCCAAGTAGGGTGCTCATATTGAGTTCGCTACACTACTCCCCTCTGGTTCTTGACATCGTCCCAATGTCAGCGCCCCATTACTGCTTTGGACAGGAGATCCCACTTCTGACACCAGTGTGACGTTTGCAGGGTTCACACAAAGACAATGGAGCAGATGGCTGTGATCAACCTGATTTATTTTTCACACACCCCAACCCCCAACCTGCCTCTGTGCTACAGAGTGGAGGGGAGGTCATTCTCACAGACCCCTGTTTCAATCATGGTTACACACACAGATACATCTTGCCCTAATCCTGCTAAACACTGCTGGGTCATCATAATGCAGTTATAATGACACAGCAGTATAACTCAGAAATAACACATTTAACACACACATAACGTTTTCATCTGGCAAAGCATGCTGGGAAATTCACTTAACATGGCCCCAACGTTACAATACTATGAAGCAGGCAGCAAATCGGCAAAATTACTAACCTACAAATTGAGGAAACAACAAACAGAGAGAGCAATCTACAAAATCAGAGACCCAGTATCAAAGGAAATAAAATTTAGAATTCAGGATATTCTTAAAAGCTTCGAGAACTACTACAAGAACTTGTACTCCCTCAAAAAACATAAAAACGCATCCGAAGCATTCCTAAAAACATTAAACCTTCCCCAACTTACTGACTCACAAAATAAAACACTACTGTCAGAAATACAACCTAAAGAATTAGAAAAAGCAATTATGAAACTTAAAGCTAACAAATCCCCAGGAGCAGATGGCTATACAGCAGAGTGGTACAAAACCTTTAAACAGCAACTATCTCCTCTCCTCCTGAAAACATTTAACTATGTCCTCCACACAGGGGAAATCCCCCCTCCTGGAGAGAAGGGGTCATTGCAGTCATACCTAAACCTGAAAAGGATAAACTAGACTGCTCCAACTACAGACCAATCAGTGTGTTAAATCAGGACTACAGTGATCCCTCACTTATCGCGGTTAATGGGTTCCAGAACCGACCGCGAAAAGTGAAAAACCGCGAAGTAGCGTCACCCCTAATGACGTCACCCGTAAATAATACGTACGTTCATTCTCTCACTCTCTCTCTCATATGATACGTGTGTGTGTGTGTGTGTGTGTGTGTGTAAGTGTACATACATACGTAGATGTAAATAAAGTGTGCATAAATATGTTTTTAGAACTCTTTTATTCTTATAACAAGATACGTAACTCAAGATGAAGTTGATTTACTGCACAGGTTAATGAGAGCTTTACTGCTCCTCAGGTGACGCCTCATCGTCAAGTGCTAGAGGCACAGGATCATCGAGGGCAGCTTCCGATAGAGCTGGAGAAGCTGCAGGAGGCGGCGTAGTGGCTCGACGGGAAGACTATTTTGCACAAAAAGGCACAAGAGAACAGCGAAAAGTTCCACGCTGCAAGACTAGCGATAAAGAACAATGAATGCGGTCTTCCTTCGCTGGGTATGGGAGAGAAGCTGGGTAAAACGTCTCGGCCAATCAGCTTGCGAGGTAAAACGTCTCGGCCAATCAGCTTGCGAGATTCCCAAGCAGTGAAGAGGTGGGCGGAGAGGAGTGGAGTGGTGGTCAGAGGTGGATTTTGAGTTGTGCGGCTCTCCATGTTGATACCTGATGTTGTAATGTAGTCTCCCTGCCTTCTGCTAGCGCCTGCCCATTTTTTCTCAATTTTGAATTTTTGATGAATATTTTTGAAAAATCCGCGATGCACTGAGGGCGCGAAAGGTGAAGCGCGAAGTAGCGAGGGATCACTGTATAAGCTTTTTACCACTATCCTTGCCAAAAGGTTAGAAAATATACTTACAGACTTAATTCATTTAGACCAAACAGGTTTTATAAGACAAAGACAGACACAAGACAACATTAGATACACTTTACACATAATTCATCATATAAAAAAATATAACTTAAATGCAGCCATATTGGGATTAGATGCTGAAAAAGCATTTGATTCGGTTGACTGGTCTTTCCTATATAGAATCTTATCCAGTTTCAATTTTCATAACAACTTCATTAGAACTATCCAGGCATTATATAAAAAACCAACAGCTAAAATAAGGATTAACGGTAAATTATCATCATCTTTTGAGCTGGAAAGAGGATGTCGTCAGGGCTGCCCCTTGTCTCCACTGCTCTTTGCAATCTTCATAGAACCTCTGAGCCAATGGATAAGACAGAATCAAAAAATTCAAGGTATTTCACTTGGTCAGAAGGAACATAAAATAGCACTCTTTGCTGATGACATTTTAATATACCTGGGGCAGCTGGACACCTCTTTTCCAGAACTAATCTCAGTTTTTTCAGCGTATGGAGATTTATCGGGGTACGAATTAAACATGCATAAAACCCAAGTTTTAACATTCAACTATGACCCAAATCAATATTTACTAAGCAAACTCAAAACTAACTGGGAGATGGAATCTATGAAATATCTGGGGGTCAATATCCCGAAACAACTCAACAAAATTATAACACTAAACTATGATCCACTGGTGGCAAAAATAAAATCTGATCTAGCAAGATGGAATATGATACCATTCTTGGGTACTGCACAAAGAATTGAAGCAGTCAAAATGAATATACTTCCACGTCTTCTATACCTTTTCCAAACAATACCGGTAGAACCTCCCAAAAAAACATGGCAAGAACTGGACAGAAGGATCTCAAGATTCATATGGCAGGGCAAGAGACCTAGAATCAGATATAGAACCCTACAGCTAAACAAAGACAAAGGTGGGCTCACGCTGCCAAATATCAGGGACTATTTTAAAGCCGCACAAATTAAAACTTTAGTAGAGATATGTAACCCAGTCTACACTGCACAATGGAAGGAGATGGATTTTTTTTTTTTTGTTTTTTTTTTTTGTTACTTATTTGTACCCGTAGGTAGATTTGGTTTGCAGTCTGGTGACAAGCCACTGGCTGCCGGTCGCTGCGTGCGCGAGCGCCCTAAACCTACATGTTTTTGGTATGCGGGAGGAAACTGGAGAAATCCCGGAGTAAACCCACGCAACACGGGGAGAACATGCAAACTCCACACAGCTCACTGTTGGTCGGGGGCTGGGATCGAACCCACGATCTCATGATCCCCGCGATCCCCCGGCCGAGGGTAAAACTGTGCTGCCACAGTGCTAAACCACTGCGCCACCGTGCAGCCCATGGGATGCCAAATAACAAGTGACATCCCCCTACAGGCGATAATAGGGAACAATGCTTTACCTAAACTTTTGAATAACACTAACTCGTGGATAGAGACCCCGCTAAAAATTTGGTTTAAGATAGTCAGAGAGAATCAAACTAAAGAACCCTATTGATTTCTGCAATGGATTGCTTATGATCAAGACTTTACTCCTAATAAAACAGACACTAGATTTAAAAAGTGGAAAGAGAGGGCAAATTTTAAGAAGTTTTGAAGATTTGAAAAAACAAGGTCTAATAAATCAAGACCTTTACAGGTTCTTTCAGCTTAGACACCACATAAACAATATACTTAAAAAGGAGGATTTGGAAAGGGCCCAGTCAGGTGTTCTGAAGGTCTTCTTAATGGTATATAAAGGGATCCCAGGGATCAGATACATTTCTAAAATATACCAAGGTCTTCAAGACTTAAAAGGAGACAACACATCATATATAAAAGAGAGATGGGAAGAAGAGGGGAATTTCACTTTACAACTGGAAATATGGGAAAAGCTAAATAAACAACAATGGAAAAGTACCTCATCCCTGCAGTGGAGAGAATTTGGATGGAAAAATTTTGTAAGATTTTTCAGAACACCTGCACAAAACAAATTTACTTGTAATGGGTTGAATTGTTGGCGCTTGTGTGGTGAAGAGACTGCAAATCATTTTCATGTGTTTTGGTCATGCCCAGTTATCCACCAATATTGGACCAATGTACAGACAATATTGGGGAAAATATTCAAAATAACAGTCCCCTTTTGTTTTGTAACTTTGTATTTGGGTTTACTACCGGATTCACTGGAAAGACGAGGAGAAAAATACTTTATTCAATGTTTTAATATTGGCAAGTAAAAAAGCCCTAACTAAAAAATGGATGTTGAAGGACTGTCCTACATCTGAAGATTGGATTAACGTGATCCAAGCTCGATGGAAAAGTTGACATTCGCACTGAGACAGGACATGGATGGGTTCTTGAACTTTTGGCAACCCTGGATCGCATATGTGTCTTCCATTAGATCTAATCTTTGACAAATACCATTTCAATAATGGCACCGCTCTTTGTTCCAATGCTACTCAGATGCTCTTTTATTTTTATTTATTTATTTTTTTATTTTTTGCTTTTTTGTTTTGTTTTTGTTTTGTTTTTGTTTTTTCCTTGTTTTGTTTAGTTTTTTTTGTTCTTTCTTTAATTTCTCTTTTTCTTTCACTTAAAAAAGGGGTGTTGTAATAATTATTCTTCCAATATTGTCAAAAAACAAAAAAAGAGAACATATGATGAAAATGTAAACAATGCAATGCTGTAATGACGTGTATACCCTTTACAAAAACTTTAAAAAAAAAAAAGAAAGACGTGTGGATGAATTAGAACAGTATACGAGAACGGATAGTGTCATTGTGAGTGGTCTTAACACCAGACACCGCTCCTATGCACGTGTGACAGCTGGAGATGGTAACCAGGATGGGGAGGATGAGACATTGGCAGAATCACACACTCTTGAACAGCAGATGTTAACTTTTATCAAACTCTAAAAACATTGTTGTGGACAATGAGACTATTTCGGCTTGCCACACGTTACCTAGAAAAGACAGTAAAGGAAAACCAGCGATCATCATCCGGTTTGTGGCCGATTTGTGGCACTTCCGGTTGTGGCATGTAAGGTGACAACGCACAGGTAAAGGCTCCCAGTTTGTTTTTTGCTATCTTCCTTTAAAACTCAGTTTAGAGCTAGCATTTTTACCTGTTGCTTTGTCACTGCCGCTGGAGAATAAAAACGGTACGTCTGCTCGTGTGAAAAAAGAGAGAAATTGCCAGTCTCGTAACTTAACCACCGGAGTGATGGCTCAGTACCGGAGTGGTGGCTCAGTTGGTAGAGCATCCGCCTCACACCCGGGAGGCAGGAGTTCAAATCCCGGCCGGGTCATGCCGAAGACTATATAAAAGTGGCACTTCCTGCCGTCCAGCTTGGTGCTCAGCAATAATGGAATAGAGGAGGGAAATTTGTGGCGGCGCCTTGCATGGCAGCGGCCCTCTGATTCTACACTTGGGGTGTGTGTGATTAACACAGTAGATAGGTAAAACACAATCTCGTTCTACTGTACATGATTGGTTCTACAGTTGAATGACAATAAAGGGTGATTTAAAAAAAAAATAATATTGTAGTGGCTGGTGAAATATATCCTCAGCAATTCATCAGTCCCCTCACACTCTGGGAGAACAAAGGGACTTCTCCCACATGTTTTCTTTTCTACGATCTACGATCACAGAGCCTGAATCAACGTACATCGTCCGGGATCATGGGTCCCAAGAAAGCTCAGCAGACTGAGGAGGTGGATGATATTAAAAGATCGCTCGACTTCTTGGCTGAAGAGATTTCTGCTGTTAAGCTGCAGCAAAAAAACATCCTGGGCCTGCTCGAGGAGGTGAAAGCGCTGCGGATCCAGAACGCTGAGAAGGACAAGAGGCTGGCGTATCTGGAGAGCAGAGCGTCGGACCTGGAGCAGAACACTCGGGTGAATGATGTGATCATCACTGGGCTCCACATTAAACCCCGATCGTATGCTCGGGCGGTGGCCGCGGACAGCGGAGGGAGGCTTGACGCGCTGGAAGATGAATCCACGGAGCAACAAGTGGCGGCCTTCATGCAGTCCAAAGGAATCCAGCTGAACTGTAACACCATTGAGGCCTGCCACCCTCTGCCCAGGAAAAACAGCGACAAACTGGCTGTGATCATGAGGTTTGTGAATAAAAAACACAAGACTGCACTGCTAAAACAAGGTAGGAAACTGAAAGGAACAAACATCTATATAAACGGCCACCTCACAAAAGAAAACACAGAAATAGCCAGAAAAGCAAGATACCTGAGAAAGCAGAAAAAGATTCAAAACACCTAGACATCAAACTGTAAAATATACATAAAATTAAATGGATCACCTGAAGAAGACAAGGTCATTAACATCTGTAATATTATGGAACTGGACAAATATCAATGAATATTATGAACTGGAGTCGACAGCAACAAGAGATAACTGTAGGACACTGAAGGATTATACTCATCTGCAACAGGACATTTAATAACATGAAACCAAAGATTAACAAACAGAAACAACAGGAACTGAAAGTTTTTGAATATACGGATCACAACCCACAGGACGTAAAATATAACATAGACCCTGATAATAATTTATTTAGCTCCATCAATAATGACTGTAGTTACTACATGGATGAACAGTTTAACGCAATGGTCACATCTGATTTCAATATTTCTATGATCCATTTCAACAGCAGAAGTCTCTATGCAAACTTTAATAATATTAAAGATTATTTACATCAGTTTAAAGAGCCATTCAATATTGTGGCAATATCAGAGACGTGGCTCAGTGAAGTGAAAGGAGTGGATTTTACCATGGATGGCTATGAATTAAATTATATAAATAGAAAAGTGAAAAAAGGAGGAGGAGTTGCAGTTTATGTTGACAAGAGCTTGAAATACAAGGTTGTTGAAAATCTGTCAGTAACTGTGGAAGATTTATTTGAATGTATTACAATAGAAATCTGTCTGGACAATGTGAAGAATATAGTAGTGAGCTGTGTATATAGAACACCTGGATCAAACATTGATTTATTTAAGGACTGGGTGGAAAAAATGTATGCAAAACTAACTCATAAAGTTATGTTCATCTGTGGGGATTTCAATATAGATCTGATGAATTCAAAACAACATAGTTTGACAGAAGAATTTATCAACACAATGTACAGTATGGGCTTACATCCAACAATTACCGGACCTAGCAGAATCACGTCACACAGTGCCACACTAATAGATAACATATTCACAAACATTATGGAAAATAATATCAGGAGTGGGCTTTTATTGAATGATATCAGTGACCACCTGCCAATTTTTGTTGTCTATCAATGTGATTATAGGAAGACAAAGTATACCAAAAATATTAAATATAAAAGAATAAGAACTGAAGAATCTATGTATTTACTGGCAAAGGAATTATTAATACAAGACTGGAAGATAGTTTATGATGAAAATGATATAAATAAAGCATATGATAAATTTTTACAAATATTTCAATCATTGTACAATAAAAAACTGTCCTATAAAATAATACAGTGACAGACAACAAAACAAAAATATTCCTTGGGTCACCAAGGGATTACTAAATGCATGTAAAAAGAAGAATACATTATATAAACAATTCATTAAGTGCAGAATGGTAGAGGCTGAGATCAAATATAAAAGATATAAAAATAAGCTTACTAATATAATGAGGGCTTGTAAGAAAGAATACTACAACATAATATTAGAGGGTAATAAAAATAACTTAAGAGGAATATGGCAAGTACTCAATGGGATTATTAGTAATCGACCTAAGAATGCTAATTATCCAGAAGATTTTATTGAAAATGGCAATTTGATAAATAATATGGAGGATGTGGTCAGTGGTTTCAATAAATTTTTTGTAAACGTTGGTCCTGAATTAGCAAAATCAATAGTGACACCAGAAACAAACAACAGTGGTTCTGTAAATGAAATAGAAGATAGAAATCCAAACACAATCTTTTTGGGTGCAGTTACTGAAAAAGAAATTATCGAGACTGTGAATAAATTTAAGAACAAAAAAATCAACGGACTGGAATGAAATTGACATGACAATAGTGAAAAAAAAGTAATTGAAGGAATTGTTAAGCCACTCACCCACATCTGTAACCTATCATTTCAAACTGGTAAATTTCCAAACAAAATGAAAATAGCAAAAGTAATACCACTATACAAAACAGGAGACAGACATTATTTCACAAATTACAGGCCGGTCTCTTTACTCTCACAATTCTCCAAAATACTTGAAAAAATCTTCACTAAGAGAATGGATGATTTCATTGAAAAATACAACCTCCTTACAGACAGCCAGTATGGTTTTAGAGCAGATAAATCTACATCTTTGGCACTGATCGAACTTATTGAAGAAATTACTAGTTGTATAGATAAAAAAAAGTTTGCTGTAGGAGTATTTATAGATTTAAAGAAAGCTTTTGACACCACTGACCACAGAATTCTACTAAGGAAACTGGGAAGGTATGGGATAAGAGTAGTCGGACTGTGGTGGGTGGAAAGTTATTTAAGTAACAGACAACAATTTGTACAAATTGGTGAGCACAAATCACCCTTCATGGACATCACTTGTGGTGTGCCCCAGGGGTCAGTTTTGGGGCCCAAACTCTTTATCTTGTATATAAATGACATATGCAAAGTATCAAAAATTCTGAAATTTATTTTGTTTACGGATGACACAAATATCCTTTGCACTGGTGAGAATTTGCAGCAGGTTTTAGAGGTGGTCACAACTGAAATGAAAAGGTTAACGCAGTGGTTCAACAAAAATAAATTATCTCTAAATCTGAAAAAAACAAAGATTATGTTGTTTGGAAATTATAAAATAAATCATGAAATAATGGTAACGATAGATGATACCAGAATAGAAACAGTACAGGAAAATAAGTTTCTGGGGGTGACGCTAGACAATAAAATCTGCTGGAAACCTCACATCAGTCACATCCGGGCCAAGTTGGCAAAATGTATAGGGATACTGGGGAAGACAAGACACATCTTGGACTATAAATCATTGTTCTTACTGTACAATTCACTGTTTCTACCTTATCTTAACTACTGTGTAGAAGTCTGGGGAAACACCTACAAGACCAACCTACAGTCAATATGCACATTACAAAAAAGAGCTATAAGGATAATAAATAATGTAAGATATAGAGGTTTAAGATTATGTTCAAACAAAACAATGTCATATATTAGAAGCCTTAAACCAATACAGCATTTAAAATTAGTAACTGCAGGTTACCTAATCTCTGTTTTCAGGAATTTATGGCACAGGACCACAATCTGTGGCCTGTGTTTTTTTTTTTTCCCTTTGAAGGCTGATTCTGTCTATTGTTACCTAGGTCAGTCTAACACAACTCGCTAATCAGTCTGATTTTACCATTGAAATTAATCTTAAACTAAGTGATTACCCATGTCAATTAGTAAAACCTTTACTGATTCACAGAATATTTAGTGAATGCTTGTTGTGATTAGCAAGCTCACATTCAAATTGTGGAAGCTTTAGGTGTGATTTAAAGGTTTTTCTGCTAATCGTCATTCTTTGTTTTTCAACGGGAAAGGGAAAGTATTCACAACTTTTTTTTAGCTTTCACCAGGAATTAGATTTGCCAAGTTAACAAGGAATCATAACATCACCATTACCTTTCAATTTAATAAATCCTTGGTGACATATGCATTATGTAATAAAATAAAAAAAAACAATAATTCACTTGTGTTTCTTAATATAAATAAACAACTGGCATAAACATTTAAGGGATACAAAACGAATGATGATCGCTGGAACATAAGTAAAATCAATTTATGAGGTGATAAAATTTGCACTCCTGTTGATGTAAACACTGATGTGCAGACTGGGAAGCCGTGAGGCTTTCCCCAAATTTTTCTTTGCAGGATAGCAGCGAGATTTGATCTTTGTGGGAGATGGAGGGAGGCTGGACAGTGGGTGTGTGTGTGATGGGCTCATTGGCTGGAAGGGGTGACAGTGACTGACTACAGGGGAAAGGACCCCTACATTGACAAGCATTTTTGAAGCTAAGTAGAACAAATGACGTTGCAAATGACATAAAGCATAACAATTTAAATGACTCTGACTTCAAAAATGTAGTGTTCATATGACTTAACACTGCAGGATACATCTGATGCTACTCACCACATAATGGTGTGACAATATCACATTTCAGAAATGTGACAGTAATAAGGGATGTGTTTTCCCAATGCTCAGCCGTGGCCAAGCTGGGCCTCGGATCTACAGTCCACCCATAATTTACCAAGGAATGTATAAAATGAGGCATTCCTTGTACAAAATTAAGCCAAATTCTAATTAGGCAATATGCCCACCTTTTCATTGACTGAAGGAGTGTGACACAATCTTTATTCATTTACACAAATTCAACCTGTCTGTGTTCAACTGGACAAACTGATCTTAGTTATCAATGCTAAAGCATATCAAATCTGCAGACAGCTATATTGTTTTTCCTAAATGGAATTTGTAAATTAGTTCAAGAGATGTCACAAAAGAAGCCATGATTATTGAAACCTCATTTTGAAGGAGCTGTACAACTCACAAATTTTCATCTAAATTAACTGTGTGTAACACATAAAAGGGGTAACACGCTTCCTTCCAGTAAAAGACACTACCAATCAAGCAAATACCCTGTAACTTTGCTGCATGTGCGTCTCCATGCATCAAAAAGGGGTACCAAAGAAATTAATTAGAAAAATAATTAGCAATCATCAGAAAAATAGATAATACATAAAAATTATCAATAGATGATCAAAATGAAGAGAAAAATATAAATGAAACTGCATGGTAATGAAATCACAACATTTAATAGGAGAAGTTAAAAGTTACATCAATAAATTTCCAGATATTTAAGAAAATATCTGCAAATTATTATAAAAAAAAAAGAAATATGTTTATAAGGAACAAGGTAAACTGATGAAGAAAACCATGCAAATTTACTGTAAGTGATAAAAGATCACACAAATAAGTGATCTGACACAGTTGCTAATATTGGATGTCCCATTCATTTTCAATATTTAGGTATTCTGTAATTAATATTCACACAAATAAATCTTAGTGCCTTTTATTCCCTTTTTGTATTTGTCAAAGTCTAACGTGATTGCCTGCATATAGGCTACACCTCATTGTATTCTACTTTCAAACACAGCCTACATTTGGGCCTGTAAAGCCTGATTGGGATACCTGCTTCAGACAGGAATATTTGCCTCCTACGGCAAATGCACTAGTGAACATTCATGCAAAGTATGCCAGATTTAGCAATACTGCTAATTTGCATCTGCAGTCCCCCAGCAGGTCACAAAAACACAATCATACAGGAGAAGAACATCTGCAATAAAACTGTACAAAGTGTATATGCAAAAGTGCAAGAGTTAAGGTGCTACAAAACAAAACATTCAAATGTCACATGAGTGAAGTGCTGTGTATGCGTACACACACAGATGCACCCAAGCACCTCACAGCAACAACAAACAGCAACAAACAAGAGGCGGGGCATGTGTGTGTGACGTATGGGCACAAATCCCCACACACCCACACACCCCCATACCCCCCCCCCCCACACACACACACACATCCCCAAAACCTGGTTTAATGGCCATGGCATCACTGTGCTTGATTGGCCAGCAAACTCTGACCTTAACCCCATAGAGAATCTATGGAGTATTGTTAAGAGGAAGATGAGACACCAGACCCAACAATGCAGACGAGCTGAAGGTCACTATCAAAGCAACCTGGACCTTCATAACACCTCAGCAGTGCCACAGGCTGATCACCTCCATGCCACCCCACATTGATACAGTAATTAATCCAAAAGGAGCCCCGACCAAGTATTGAGTGTGTACATGGACATACCTTTCAGTCGGTCCACACTTGTATTAAAAAAACTTTAATTTTATGTAATATTCTAATTTTTTGAGAAACTGAATTTGGGGTTTTCATGGGCTGTAAGCCATAATCATCAAAATTAAAATAAACACTTGAAATATATCACTCTGTGTGTAATGAATCTATATAATACATGGGTTTCACTTTCTGAAATGAGTGAAAAAATATTGAACTTTTTCATGATATTCTAATTTTTTGAATGAGTGAATCTAATACTACAGCTAGTGTTGTAACATTTTATACATCTTTAGAGGTAAAAGCCGCTACTACATCTGATCAATGAGTTTTAAAGCTGTGAATCTCTGGTCTAGACACGGGCCAATGCACGGTTCAGACAACACCCCAAGGACAGCCCCACAACTTAACACATCAGAAAAAAAAAATCCCACAAGATGCTGGAGGGACTCAATTAAGCACATCAGTGTATATCAAACCCTGATACCAAGAAGTGGTGGGCAATATGGCCTAAAAATGATATCACAATATTTCTGTGATTTTTCATGATAATATTTTTCATATATTACAGAAAAGTTTTTTCTTCCAAATTGATGTAAAAATTACAGTTTTACAGGCCAGCATTATTTACCTTCAACATATTCAGGAAAAAAAAAAGCTCTTCTTTCTCCAGTTTATAAACAGCAGCTCAGATTTACATGTAAATTAAAAAAAAAAATTATTCCTGTATCAAATATTACAAGATATAAACTGTTACATCTTCACTGCACACAGATGTTGGATTTTATGCTGAATCACTTTACCTGCATTATTCTTGTTGCACGGACCTGTCCTGGGCCTCTATGGCGCTTGCTGTGCTGAATGGCTCTTTTTTGCTCTGTCTTCAGGTGGTGGAGCAGCCAAAAATAAATGGAAATAAAATGCGCCTCTAGCCACTTCGAGTGGCACATTGTCCAATGTGAATACCACTCCAGTGGTATTGCTGACGTGCGGAAAAAAATGCAGGCAGATTATTCACATTGCTGCACCATTTTTTATTTATTTATTTATTTTTTTTAACATGACAGCAGTCTGAAACAGAAAGTGAAACTTAAATATTTCCACTCAACTGGATGTAGACGGTCTGACTTTGGAGCTGCAGCTTCCTGCACCATGTTTGTTTTGCCATTTCTATGCCGACACCTAACTTCCGTTGGCAGCTAACAGTGTGACGTTGTCAAGCAACAGACCCCAAATATCGCGATATTCATTTTTCACCGGTTTAACAGGCCACAGTATACCCCCAGTCCAGACTATACCCGAGGTTAAAGCGGCCTAGGCTAGATTATACACCAGGTATATTATGGCCTAGACCAGGGCTATTCAATTACAAAATCAGTTGGGCCACATTTTGAAATCAAGACATGTAACGGGGCCATGCATGTTCAGCGATCTGTTGAATGACAAATTTCAAACCAACACGGATCAATATGATGAAAAATATGCACTTTTTATTCATTGTCTTGGTTTTAAATGTGCACATGGCACATCAAAAGTGCATAAAAACACAATAGCAGTGCTGGGGTTGAGCAGAACTTCATGTAATAGAAATATTTTTCCTCTTGAACAACAATTAAACAAATAGAATGAAAAAAAATACAATTCTGTAAATAACCATTTTGGTGTGAAGAGTGCAAATAAAGGAACCAGACTTACACAACAGACAAACTTTATTTCTCACTCCCACTTCATTCATACACAGAAAAAAGAATTACTCAATACACCAGGGTCTCTCCTTTTATATCACTCCATTCCTTCCCCCTGCTGCCTGAAATCTCGCATTACAATACGTTCACACATTCACCCCTTACTGCTGCATTACCATCTTTTCCCATTACAATACGTAATTGTATTACGTATTGTAATTGTATTACTCCGTTAAATCCCCCATGCTCTGCCAGCAGAGGGAATATTCCTCTCCCTTCTGCTTCCAGTCTGAGATGAATATCCCAGCGTGGGTTCCCTACACCGCCAACCCCAGAGTCTCAGACTGAGCTTCAACCCTTACATCCTTTAGGCTTCAGTCTCCTCCCATATCTGCTGTAACGAGGGTCCGCGGTGCTGCTGTGCCGGTGGGGGGCTCCTGGGGGGGTGTCTGTCTGCGGGTGGGCAATGGCAAGGGGGGGGGGGGACATTCTACTTGCCCGTGTGGCTGCTCTGATGAATCTTCTACCTGGGGAGCTCTCAGTGGGGGTCTTCCACACCAAGGGGCCCAAGCCAACATCACTTGCTCATCCGCCACCACAAAGGCGGGCTTAAGTCTGTCTATACATATTTTCTCCCGACAACCTCCCAAGTCTAACAAAAAATGTTTGTCCCCTGGTTCCAGCACTCTGAATGGGCCATTGTAGGGTGGGCGCAATCGGGGGCGGTGGGCATCATGCCTGACAAACACAAACGCCGCGTTCTTTGGAATAGCACAAAAGTTTTTGGCACAAAAGCGCGTGGAAAACAGTGGTGGACCGGGCCCGGTAGCGTGCCTGTATCTGCTCTATGCTGCGAACGCTGAGACAGACAGTTGGCCAGCGCGGGATTATCTGGTAAAAATTCCCTGGGGAGCCGCACTGGCTGAGAAAAAACAAGCTCCACCGGGGAAGCCTCCAAATCCTCTTTTGGCGTGGAACACAACCCTAACAGAACCCACGGCAACCGGTCTACCCAATTTGCATCTGTAAGCGAAGCCCTGAGTGCTGCTTTCAGCAACCTATGGAAATGCTCGCATAACCCATTGGCCTGTGGGTTGTACGCGGTTGTGCAATGAATTGCTACACTCAGGCTACTGGCCATCGCGGACCAGAGGTCGGAAACAAACTGAGGGCCCCTATTGGACGTGATGTCCGATGGGATGCCAAAGCGTGCCACCCATGTTGTCAAAAAGGCACGCGCCACGTCCGCAGATGTGGTTGCCGCTAGCGGGACTGCTTCTGGCTGGTGCGGTCCACCACTGTCAGAAGGTGCGTGAACCCCTGCGATGGCGGGAGGGGGCCCACGAGGTCCACGTGAACATGGTCGAACCTCTTAGCCGGTATACGAAACAGCTGCAAAGAAGCCTTCGTGTGTCTGTGTACTTTAGCTAGTTGGCACGCTACGCAGGCTGCAGCCCACTCTTTCACTTGTTTGCGCAGGCCTGGCCATACGAACTTTGCTTCCACCATTTTGACTGACGCGCGCACTCCTGGGTGTGCCAGAGCGTGAACTGACTCAAACACTCGGCGGCGCCAAGTAACTGGGACCACCAGGCGCGGGCGTCCCGTGGAGACGTCACAGACTGGGGGGGGGGGGTTCCGTCTTGCAGTACTGTGCTCTCCAGCCTTAACCCTGTTGGTCCAGACTGGAGCGCGCACATGTCCGCATCGCCAATCTGCTCTGCGGCCATGGCTGTATAATCTATCCCTACGCAGACTGGGGCCACTACTGTGCGTGAGAGGCAGTCCGCCACCACATTCAGTTTACTTGCCACATGCTGAATATCAGTAGTAAACTCCGAGATCGCGGTCAACTGTCTCTGCTGCCGGCCCGACCTTGGTTCCAAAACCTTGGCCATTGCATATGTTAGCAGCTTGTGGTCCACAAACGAAGTGAAGCTGCGCCCTTCCAGCCAGAACTGGAAGTGGCGTATGGCCAGGTGGAGAGCCAGTAACTCTCTGTCGAACACACTGTATTTACGCTCACTTGTCGCGCAAAACCCTGCTGAAAAAAGCGAGTGGCTGCCAAGAACCGGCAACACGTTGCTCCACGACGGCCCCTATGGCCACGTCCGTGGCATCGGTAGTGAGTGCTACCCGGGCCGCCGGGTCCAGGTGCACCAACAGTGCGGTGTTAGCCAGGGCTGTTTTAACCTCAGAGAATGCCTGCTCCCGCTCCGGAGTCCATTCGACTCTGTCCGCCGGCTTCCGTTTCTTGAGGGCGGCGTACAATGACTGCATGAGCTGGGCTGCGCGGAGGAGGAACTGGTTATAAAAGTTAACCATCCCCCAAAACTCTTGCAGCGCCCTGACCGTCTGAGGCTGGGGAAAATTCGCCACGGCGCGCACCTTGTCGGGCAAGGGTATCGCTCCTTCCGGTGAGATGCGGTGCCCCAAAAAGTCAATCCCCGTCACGCCGAACTGGCATTTCGCCGGGTTGATTATCAACCCGTGCTCTTCCAACCTCCGGAAAACCATCCTGAGGTGGGTTACATGTTCGTCCTCAGACACACTGGCCACCAGGATATCATCCAGGTAGACAAACACAAATGGCAGATCACGCAACACCACATCCATCATGCGTTGGAATGTCTGTGCCGCGCCTTTTAAACTGAAGGGCATGCGTAAAAACTCAAACAAGCCAAACGGAGTTATTACCGCTGTTTTGGGTATGTCCTCCACACGCACCGGGACCTGGTGGTAACCGCGGACCAGGTCTATTTTAGAAAAAATGTGTGCCCCGGTGAGGTGAACGGAAAGATCCTGAATATGGGGAATCGGGCAGCTGTCATGCGCTGTGACGTTATTGAATCTGCGGAAATCTCCGCACGGTCGCCACGAAATCTCAGCCTTAGGAACCATATGTAGTGGGGATGCCCATGGGCTGTTTGAGCGCCTGATGATGCCCAACCTTTCCAAGTTGGCAAACTCCTCGCGCACTATGGCCAGTTTAGCTGCGTCCAGGCGCCGAGGTCGTGCGAAAATGGGCGGCCCGGTGGTGGTGATAAAGTGCTCCACCGCGTGTTTAGTGATGGCCGCCAAAAACGTTGGGACCGTGAGAGCTGGGAACTGAGTGAGCAGTGTGTGGAACTTACCGCCTGGAGCTGTGATGTTGGCTAGTGCTGTTGGCCCGGCCCCTCGAGCTGTACAGGAGAGAGAATCAAAAGACATTGCATTAACCAGACGTCTGTTAGCAACATCGATCTGTGTGCACACAGAAAATCAGCTCCCAAGATTGGGAAACTGCATGCCGCTATGACGAAAGTCCACTCGTACATACGGCCGTGTAGGGGTACAGTCATCGTCCTCTCACCAAAAGTCCTAATGTCCGAGCCGTTTGCAGCTATCAGCTCGGGGCCGCTAGCTCCCGCTAGCCGGTCGGCGTAGAACGGCAAGATGAGGCTCTTTTGGGAGCTGGTGTCTATGAGGAACTGTCTCCCCGAGCGCGAGTCCGTCACATAGAGCAGCTTGTTTTCTTCACTGGCAGTCGCAGCTGCTACTGACTGCCAGCCTTGGCGTTTCCTGAACGCTTGAATTGGCACGGTGGCACACATCTGCGTGCGTTCTCTCCAAAACGGTGGTGGTAGGAGCAGAGCATGTCTTTCTGGCGCCTCCTGGCCCCCGCTGCCGCTACCATTGCCAGCTCCTCGCCTCCGCTGGTCGTCTCGCTGGGTTCCGACGCCGCCACGTTCACTGTGAGGGCTCTGGTGGTGAGGATGATCCGATCTGCCTCCTGGGCTAGCACACAGTAGTCATGTGCGGCCAGCAATGGTGAGTTGGCCAGGACCGCTCTTGCCTCTGTTGGGAGGTTCCAGAGGAAAAGCTGGACAAACAGAAAATGCCCGTCGTCCGTGCCTATCAATGCCAACATCTTCTCCATCAGTTTGACCGCCGACCCATCTCCTAACTCGGAGCGCCTCAGGAGCCTCTCTGCTCTCTCACAGTCCGAGAGTGTGTAGCGCCGGGTCAGCGCGGCCTTGAGAGTCCCGTATTTATCGTGGGCTGGAGGCTGTTGGAGCAGGATCGCTACTTGCTGAGCTGTGCGAGCGTCCAGCGCTGCGATCACATAGTAATATCTGGTGTCATCTGCCATTATTCCCCGGAGGGCGAACTGAGCCTCGGTGTGGAGGAACCAAGACAGCGGGTCGTGCAGCCAAAAGTCCGGTAGTTTGACCAAAACAGCGCATGTGTTGCTGGGGCTTTCCCTCCAGGCTGTCTCTGGGATGCTTGCCGCGTTGCTGGGGCTTCCCGTCCGGCCTGACTCTGGGTTTCTTGCCTCGTGTTCCATAATTCGTCAAGGGTCAATCATACAATTCTGTAAATAACCATTTTGGTGTGGAGAGTGCAAATAAAGGAACCAGACTTACACGACAGACGAACTTTATTTCTCACTCCCACTTCATTCATACACAGAAAAAAGAATTACTCAATACACCAGGGTCTCTCCTTTTATATCACTCCATTCCTTCCCCCTGCTGCCTGAAATCTCGCATTACAATACGTTCACACATTCACCCCTTACTGCTACATTACCATCTTTTCCCATTACAATACGTACGGTCCTTCTCCATTAAATCCCCCACGCTCTGCCGGCAGAGGGAATATTCCCCTCCCCTCTGCTTCCAGTCTGAGATGAATATCCCAGCGTAGGTTCCCTACATTGGTCACGTTACTCAGGCATATCTCAAAGTGCATAAAAACTCAATGTGCATTGTTGTAACATTAACATTTGCTTCCCTTTTGAAATAAAATACACTGCATCCTGATCATAACTGACCTTGGCACATCACAAAGTGCATTTAACTGAATAAAAAATGAACTGTCAAACATTTCAGTGCACAACCCCCCCCCCCCAAGAAAAAATTGAAAACATTAACAAACACTGCACATCCACTATTGTGGTTCATTTTGTTTTAAGTCGCTGCATGTGAGTAGGAACCTCTTTTTATAACTACACATTTCATTACAAACACATCAGTCAACCAAAAATTTCTAGTAGAGTTAAGGATGCAAAAAACACGCACTTAAAAACTTGAGTAATGACTTCAGTCCTGAAGGTTTGAGGTTTTTCTCCAAAATTTATAACAATTTTCATGTAGTTACTACATGAAACTACAGATAGCCTCCGGTATGTCACAAGACATACCGGAGGCTATCTGTAGACCAGCGGGATCACCATGGATTGTTGTCGGTCCTGGGAAGCGATGCAGACGGAGGAGGGAGAGAAAGAAAAAGCGGGGATGCCGGTCGGGCCTGCTAGTGAGGCTAAAGAGACAACCGCCGCTACCGAGCATTTTTCTCTCCAACGCCAGAAGCATTGTCCACAAGATGGATGAGCTAGAGCTAGACTGCTGTGTGCTGTTGTTAATGGAAAGCTGGCTCCACCCGCTGATCACCGATGCTGCTGTACAGCTGCCAGGGTGCACACTTCACTGATTGGACCGAACAGCAGAATCCGGTAAAAAAAGAGGCGGCGGCCTCTGCATTTTTCTTCACAACACTTGGACTAATCACAGCAGTATTATTAACACTTACTGTTCTCCTGATCTAGAGACTAATGTCAGTCTTATGTCGGCCTTTTTATCTTCCTAGAGAGCTGAACGTGATTATTTTAACAGCCGTCTATATTACCCCTGATGCAAATACTAAAGCGGCCCTTAGTCATTTGTACAGTGTAATAAATAAACAGCAGCAGGCCTATCCCGAGGGTGTTCACATTATAGCTGGTGATTTTAATCAAGCATGCTTGAAAACTGTGCTGCCTAATTTCACACAGTATGTGAAATGTGCCACTAGGGGAAAGAATTGTCTTGATCGGGTGTATTCGAACTTGAAGCATGCTTACAGAGCTGTGCCGTGTCCACATCTTGGCCTGTCAGACCATCTATCATTGCTCCTCATCCCAGCATACACCCCCCTCAGGAGAACTGCTAGACCTACTATAAAGAACATCACAACATGGCCTGAGGGAGCTCTTTCTCAGCTGCAGGACTGTTTTTCAAACACTCTATGGGATTTATTCAAGAATGAGGATCTGGAAATGTACATACAGACTGTATTACACTACATTATCTTCTGTATCAATCAGGTGACTGTGGAAAAACGCATCAGGGTTTTTCCTAACCAGAAGCCTTGGATGACAAAAGGAGTCCAGACACTCCTCAGAGCTCGTGATACAGCCTTCAGGTCACGGGATACAGATCTGTATAGCACTGCCCGGGCTAATCTGAAGAAAGGCATTAAGGAGGCTAAACAGACCTATAAGAAGAAAGTCAAGGACCATTTTTCTGATAATGATTCGAGACGAGTATGGCAAGGCTTTAACCATATCACAAACTATAAGGGCAGCAGCATCATTTCCAGTGACATCAGCGCCTCACTGGCAGAAGAACTGAACTGCTTTTTCGCACGGTTTGAGGCAAATACACCTTGCCCTGACCCACAGATGTTATTGAATGCCAGCTCTGATGTGCTTATCCTGCAGCATCATGAGGTGAGACAGACACTGAGAGCAGTTCACCTGAGAAAGGCTACTGGTCCGATGGAGTGCCAGGAAAGGTGCTCAGAGCATGTGCAGATCAGCTATGCTCTGTTTTGACTGACATTTTTAACTTGTCTCTCAAGGCAGCCGTTGTTCCACAGTGTTTAAAATCTGCAGTCATTATTCCTGTACCAAAAAAACATACTATTAGCAGTCTGAATGACTATCGACCAGTAGCATTAACACCCATTGTTATGAAGTGCTTTGAGAAAAGTGTGTGTGTGTGTGTATATATATATTTTATAGTAATATGTACATATGTATATTAGCTGCTCTTGCTTGCTTGTTCTTTTTTCTTGCCTTCTGATTGTTGCTCTGAGTGTTGCTATCCCTGTGCTGTTGCAATCCTGGAATTTCCCCGTTGTGGGACTAATAAAGGCTTATCTTATCTTATCTTATCTTAAAATGGTATTGAAACATCTTTTGCCTAGTCTCCCCCCAGACTTTGATCGGTACCAGTTTGCCTACAGGCGGGGCAGATCCACTGAAGATGCTATTGCTATAGCTCTCCACTCGGCATTCAGCCATTTAGAAGACAAGGGGAGCTATGTAAGAACGTTGTTTGTTGACTATAGCTCGGCATTTAATACAATTATTCCCAACATTCTCATCACCAAATTGCTTCAGCTTGGTCTGCCTACTCACACTTGCAGCTGGATTAAGGACTTCCTAACAAACAGAACACAGACTGTTAGACTCAGACCCCATTCCTCCTCTACAGTCATGCTTAACACAGGCTCGCCACAGGGCTGTGTGTTGAGCCCCACTTTGTATTCATTGTACACATATGACTGCATACCTGTTCATCCCACAAACATTATAGTGAAGTTTGCAGATGACACAACAGTAGTGGGGCTCATAGCAGGAGGAGATGAGTCCGCATACAGAGATGAGGTCCAGAAACTGGTGAGAAGGTGCTCAGATAATAATCTGCTATTGAATACAAAAAAAACCAAAAGAACTCATTATTGATTTTAGGAAGCATAGCAGTGAACCGCCTCCTCTATATATAGGCAAGGAGTGTGTGGAGAGGGTGGAGGCTTTTAAGTTTTTGGGTGTTCATATTTCTCACAACCTTACCTGGGCAGTTAACACCATAGCTACGATAAAAAAGGCTCAACAACGTCTGCACTTTCTGAGGCTCCTCAAGAAGAATGGCCTGAATGCACAGTTGCTGGTTTTATTTTATCGCTCTGCTATTGAGAGCATTCTGTCATATGGCATCACGGTTTGGTATGATGGCTGTTCAGCCGCAGACCGCAAAGCCTTCCAGAGAGTGATCGAGACTGAGCAAAAAATTACTGGCTGTTCTCTCCCTTCTCTGGAAGAGATTTCCAGGTTTCGGTATCTCAACAGAGCTACTGCCATCATTAAAGACTGTGCTCATCCAGGCCATGACTTCTTTCACTTGCTCCCCTCGGGAAAGCGGTACAGATCCCATAAAACCCGGACTACCAGGTTTAATCATAGTTTTTTCCCAGCAGCAGTATGTATTTTGAACAGATTTATGTAACACGCTCAGACTGCTGATATTTTTTGTTATTTTAGGTTATTTTGTAGCAACAACCCTGCGTGTATAAGCTGGTCTTTTGTATTTATCGCTCAGTATGTTTTTCATTATTGCTACGTACATATTGTAGTCAACTTTTAGGTAATTTTGTTTCAAGCATTATTTATTGTTGTAATTATAAGAATGTTAAATGCATGAGTGAACTGTGAGTGTGATAGTTTGTTTATAGTTTGTTCTTAGGGAGCAGCATCTCATTTTCGTTGCATTGTTCATTAACAATGGGATGACAATAAAGGCACTTTGACTTTAGTTTTGTACTTTTTTTTTGTAAATTTATCTAAGTTTGAAACCATTTTCCTCAAATTTGTAATTTCCTCTTGTAAAAGGGATTTTTCTTGTACATTTGAGACTTTATTATAATTTTGTGGATTTTTATGGCTAATTTTTGTTTATTCTTTAAATCAAATTAGTGGGGGTTTTCTAATAAATTTGAAACAGATTGTGGTAAAATTTTGACTTTCCCTTATACAATTTACACTTTTGACCATAAGTTTGCTGAGCCAGAACAGAATAATTTAACTCTGATTTCAAAGATAAAAATATTAATAAAATTATATTTAATGAAATAAATTAACTTAAATGACCAAAGATGCAGTTATTTCTGTAATAATATTTCTATATAGTTATAGTTTTTAGAATTCTCCTCACCACCCAGACAGCAGCAAAAACTTCCCTTATTTTGAAATCCAAATAAGTTTGAAGGCTGCTGACGGATTAAAGTCATTGACTTGGTCAATTTTGGTCATCTTAACTTGCCAAGTACATAATATTCATCCATCCACCCATGGATGGATGGATATTGTAATAGCTGGTGAAGTCAATCCTCAGCGTTTCAGTCACTCACCCTGCCCCATGTACTGTATGTTTCTCCTGCTGCAGGATGAGATCTTTTATGCTGCTGCTGCAATCAATAATCTTAAAGGATTTATTTTAGAAGAAAAGCAAAAACAATGAAACTATTCTCATTTTTTTCTCAGCTCCAGAGATTCCTTGGACTACAGGTAGGATGAAGTGAGTGCATAACACAAAGCAGAATCACATGGGCTTGCAAATATTTAATAACAGGCAAATACTAATCAATCGATCAAAGCTTTATTTATATAGCACTTTTCATACAAAATGTTGTAACACAAAGTGCTCCACAGGTTGAAATAAAACACAATTAACCCTTCTCCCCACACACACACTTTTGTCTGTGTCAGACATGGCTGAGTACTGAGGATCCAGGCATGGAAGCACCATCACTAGGGAGCCATCAACAGCAGGGAAAGTGCCGAGCCCACAGCTACGGGAACACCATGTCTGAAACCGCCCAATATCAATCTGAGGGGTCGACATTGTGGGTATGGTGCCGCAGTGTATGATCCCCTCAATCACAGGCCAGCATCCTGCAGCCAGAAAACAGGCACAATTCCCTGTGGGAGGGCTCTCTATGAAGAAAAGCTGGAAAATGGACAGGATGATAAAAAAAAAAAAAATAACACGATCACTGATTAATAATAAGATAAGTTGGTAAAAAGACTAGGCAGTTAAGATGACTAAAAGGAAAAAAAATACAAGCAGACAGATTCAAATGTATTAATATTTACAGTAGTAATAAAATAATTGTGATCAGAACAACATAAAATAGGTTTAAAATCAGAAATTAAGTCAATTAAAATAGAAAACTAATCAAAAGCTACGTTAAAATAGTAGGTCTTGAGCCTGCTTTTAAAAACATGAATATTCTAAGCAGTCCTGACGTTCCCCAGCAGGCTGTTCCACAGACGCGAGCAATTCATAGTTTTTGATCACGTGACTTCCGGTGGGGTCAAATAAGATCACCGGCCATGTTGGGGTGGAGTGAGGGGGTAATCACGGAGTAAAATGGAAAAAAAAGTGAAAAGGTCCAAAAGTTATTATGAAACTCCTGATAGTGACAGACAGTGGTATATTGACAAATTTGTTTTAATTGGGGGCGGCTGTGGCACAGGTGTAGTGTGGCTGACTACTGATCGGAGGGTCAGGGGTTCGATTCTCGCCCTGTCTGCAGTCTGCATGTTGAAGTGTTCTTCAGCAAGAAACTGAACCCCCAGTTGCTCCTGGTGGGTCAGGCCAGTGCCGGTGCACAGCAGCAATGCTGCCATCAGTGTATGAATGGGTGGATAGCAGGATCTGTAAAGTACTTTGGTCAACTAGAGATGAGAAAAGGGCTATATAAGTGAATGCCATTTACCATTTAATTGAGAAGCATGCCCCTTATCTCATTCCAAAGCAAAACTGGCAAAAAGACACGTAGAAGTGGGCTAGCATCACCTACACATGTACAAAGTTAAATATACAGCTGTGGACAAAATTGTTGGTACCCCTCTGTTAATGAAAGAAAAACCCACAATGGTCACAGAAATAACTTGAATCTGACAAAAGTGGTAATAAATAAAAATTCTATGAAAATTAACCAATGAAAATCAGACAATGCTTTTGAATTGTGGTTCAACAGAATTATTTAAAAAAAACAAACTCATGAAACAGGCCTGGACAAAAATGATGGTACCCTTAACTTAATATTTTGTTGCACAACCTTTTGAGGCAATCACTGCAATCAAACGATTTCTGTAACTGTCAGTGAGACTTCTGCACCTCTCAGCAGGTATTTTGGCCCACTCCTCATGAGCAAACTGCTCCAGTTGTCTCAGGTTTGAAGGGTGCCTTCTCCAGACGGCATGTTTCAGCTCCTTCCACAGGTGTTCAATAGGATTTAGATCAGGGCTCATAGAAGGCCACTTTAGAATAGTCCAATGTTTCGCTCTTAGCAATTCTTGGGTGTTTTTAGTTGTGTGTTTTGGGTCATTATCCTGTTGCAAGACCCATGACCTGTGACTGAGACCGAGCTGTCTGACACTGGGCAGCACATTTCTCTCTAGAATACCTTGATAGTCTTGAGATTTCATTGTACCCTGCACAGATTCAAGACACCCTGTGCCAGATGCAGCAAAGCAGCCCCAGAACATAACACAACCTCCTCCATGTTTCACAGTAGGGACAGTGTTCTTTTCTTGGTATGCTTCATTTTTGCGTCTGTGAACATAGAGCTGATGTGCCTTGCCAAAAAGTTCCAGTTTTGTCTCGTCTGTCCATAGGACATTCTCCCAGAAGCTTTGTGGCTTGTCAACATGCAGTTTGGCAAATTCCAATCTGGCTTTTTACCTCTGCCAAGGAGGTTATGTTTTCATCGGCGATGGCTTGTTTGTTTGTTTGTTAGCAACATAACTCAAAAAGTTATGGACGGATTTTCATGAAATTTTCACAGATTGTCAGAAATGGGGTATCCTACAGATGATTAGATTTTGGTGGTGATCCAGATCACCGTCCAGAAGAAAACCGCCATTACGGAAAATGCCATTTTCGTGAATAACTACTGAACCACTAATCCTATCATTGTCAATCCAATTGCTAGTCATATGTTTTCATGGTCAAGGAATCTGAAAATGTACACACAAGCACTGTATGGGGGGAAATGTGGCGCTTGGCGGAGGTCTGCGCTCTCCGAGTGCTTTTCTAGTTTATGATTTGTTTTCAACAGTGGTGTCCTCCTTGGTCGTCTCCCATGAAGTCCACTTTGGCTCAAACAACGACGGATGGTGCGATCTGACACTGATGTACCTTGACCTTGGAGTTCACCATGAATGTGTTTAGAGGTTGTTCTGGGCTCTTTTGTTACCATTTGTATTATCCGTCTCCTCCTGCAGCCACGTCCAGGGAGGTTGGCTACAGTCCCGTGGATCTTAAATTTCTGAATAATATGTGCAACTGTAGTCACAGGAACATCAAGCTGCTTGGAGATGGTCTTATAGCCTTTACCTTTAACATGTTTGTCTATAATTTTCTTTCTAATCTCCTGAGACAACTCTCTCCTTTGCTTCCTCTGGTCCATGTTTAGTGTGTTACACACCATGTCACCAAACAGCACAGTGACTACTTGTGACACTTTAAATAGGCCGACTGACTGACTACAAGTTTGTAGACACCTGTGATGTTAATTAGAGGACACATCTTGGTTGAACATGTCCCTATGGTCACATTATTTTCAATCTTTTCTAGGGGTACCATCATTTTTGTCCAGGCCTGTTTCATGAGTTTGTTTTTTAAAATAATTCTGTTGAACCACAATTCAAAAGCACTGTCTGATTTTCATTGGTTAATTTTCATAGAATTTTTATTTATTACCACTTTTGTCAGATTCACTTTATTTCTGTGACCATTGTGGGTTTTTCTTTCATTAACAGAGGGTACCAACAATTTTGTCAACTTGTGTATTTCTTGATCTTCAGAACACTTATCATGCATGTTTATCCACATCAGCTTATAAATTATTCACAGAGGCCCCAACTTAATTTCTCCTGTTTGCTTTTGTTTGTTTTTTTTTTTTGATATGTGATCTAATTTGATTTAGCATTAGCTAAAGGCTAGCTTCATTCATCAGACTCACCTGTCCAGATGCTTTCATATTTCAGTTTTCTACGTGAAGTCATCTTAAAACTATGAATAGTAACTAAAAGTTGCCTCACCATGGCTACGTGTCCTGACAGTCAGGATGATTAAAAGACCAGTGCCAGAGGACCTCAGGGTCTGTGGGGGCTCATCTGTTAAAAGCAGTTCTGATAAATAAGAAGGCCCAAGACCATGCAGATCTATAAACCAGTAAAAAAAGAAAAAAATTAAAATCAATCCTGAAGAACATGGGGAGCCTGTGCAATGACTTTAAAACCAGCGTGATGTGAGCCTGCAATCTGGTCTTTGTCAGAACACATGCAGCTGAATTCTGTAATAACTGCAGATTTGAAATGGTCTTTATGGGAAGATCAGAGAGCACGGCATGGCAGTGATCGATACGACTGGTGGTAAAAGCATGCATCAGTATCTCCGTGTTTGCTTGAGAGAGATGGGCAGACTTTGGTAATGTTCTTTAGATGGCAACGTCCTGTTGATGTTATATTTTTAATGTGTAGAATAAAACCAAGCTCACAGTCTAAAATGATGCCCAAGTTCTTAACATATTGGGATGAGGTAAAAGACAGACTTTGTAGTTTTGGTAACATTTTCTATCTCTGAGCTTCAGGACCGATGACAACCTTCAGTATATGGACACTGGTTTGTAGTTATTAAGGTTTTCAGGATCTAAATGACTCTTCTTCAGGAGGAGTCTCACGGGGTCTAAGGTTGCTTTCACACCTAAATTCACTTACTTTGGTCTGAATCAGTTGATACGTTTGTTACTTTGTGTCATCTTCTCCTTGGTTCGGTTCCCTTTCACACAGGCAAAAATTCAAGCGGACCAAATTGCATCACCTTAAATTCCGCGAGACTTGCGTCAGAATGTTCTTTGTTCTTATTGGTCAGATTGTTTTGCTGCGAGAACAGGAAAAAGTAAATACAGGAAGTAGGATGACTACTGTGCATTTATGCATCTCTGGGTGTTAATAAAGCTTTTTATATAAAAAAAATATGCATCTCTGATGAGAAAATGGTGCAATGGAGTGTGATGGGGGGGGTCATCGGCCTGGTTACTGTTTATTACATGATGTGCATATACCATCCATCCATCTTCTTCCGCTTAATCCTTTTTTTTGGGTCGCGGGGGGGGGGGGGGGGGCTGGAGCCTATCCCAGCATCTTTTTGGGCGAGAGGCAGGGTACACCCTGGACAGATCGCCAGTCCATCGCAGGGCCAACACAGAGAAACAGAGAGTTGCTGTGCTGCCGCAGTGCTAACCACTCCACCACTGCGCTGCCGTCAGAATGTTCTTTGTTCTTATTGGTCAGATTTTTTTGCTGCGAGAACAGGAAAAGTAAATACAGGAAGTAGGATAACTACTGTGCATTTATGCATCTCTGGGTGTTAATAAAGCTTTTTATATAAGAAAATATGCATCTCTGATGAGAAAATGGTACAATGGAGTGTGATCGGGGGGGCGGTCATCGGCCTGGTTACTGTTTATTAGTAACAGGCGCCTTGCATGGCTGCCGCGTCATTGGATGCACCTAACGTGCGCGCCCAATGTCAAGTCAAATTCCTCGTATGTTTACTTGTAAATATACTTGGCAATAAAGCTGATTCTGATTACATGATGTGCATTTACCACTTTTGGCAAATTGTACAGTTTGAAAATGAAGCCCAGCTACGGATGGCTCTCGCCCACTGATGTCAGTGGCTCAGGCCCTAATAATAATTTCAGCATGGATACATAAAGCTGTTTCAGAGGGCCGCTTTACACTTCCAATCATTTCTCCTTCTCCTCCCCCGACTGTGCACTGAGATCCTGCTGAAAGCAGGTAGATAAACATTGCCAGCCTCTTGTTTATTTCAGCCCTGCTGTCAAAACAGGTGACAGTGATGGTTGGATGTTTTCTGATTGGCTCAAAGTGTTTTCATCATAAATAAAATTGCTCTGAAAATGATCCCAACAGTATCATCTGCCTATTTCGTTACGGTTATCGCTGTAGTGTTGACTCTGCTATCCACTAAAGTTAAAACAATTTTTAAAAACTATGATTTTAAAGTTATCATTATCTTCATCATGCTTGGTGTGGATGGCCCTTAACTCCACTGTGGATAAGTTCATGTCTTCTTAAGGAATTCATCAGAGTAAAGGCCTTTCCACACTGACCACACACAAACTGTTTAACTCCACTGTGGGTGAGTTCATGTGTTCTTAAGTGACTCATCCGAGTAAAGGCCTTTCCACACTGACCACACACAAACTGTTTAACCTCACTGTGGGTGAGTTCATGTCTTCTTAAGTGACTCATCCGAGTAAAGGCCTTTCCACACTGACCACACACAAACTGTTTAACTCCAGTGTGGGTGCGTTCATGTATTCGTAAGGAACTCATCTGAGTAAAGGCTTTTCCACATTGACTACAACCAAATTGTTTAACTCCAGTGTGGGTGACTTCATGTGTTCTTAAATGACCCATCCGAGTAAAGGCCTTTCCACACTGACCACAACAAAACTGTTTAACTCCAGTGTGTGTGCGTTCATGTGTTCTTAAATTACTCATACTATTAAAGGCTTTTCCACACTGACCACACACAAACTGTTTAACACCAATATGGATGAGTTCATGTGTACGTAAGTGACTCATCTGAGTAAAGGCCTTTCCACACTGACCACACACAAACTGTTTAACTCCAGTGTGGAGGAGTTCATGTCTCCTGAAGGAACTCATCCGAGTAAAAGCCTTTCCACACTGACCACAACCAAATTGTTTAGCTCCGGTGTGGATGAGTTCATGTGTTCTTACGTCACTCATCCGAGTAAAGGCTTTTCCACACTGACCACACACAAACTGTTTAACACCAGTGTGGATGAGTTCATGTGTTCGTAAAGAACTCATATGAGTAAAGGCCTTTCCACACTGACCACACACAAACTGTTTAACTCCACAATGGATCAGTATATGTGTTTTTAAGTTGCCAAAGTGCATGAAACCTCTCCCACATTCTTCACAAAAATATTCTTTATCCTGACTGTGGTGTTTTCTCTGTCTTCTTTTTCCTCTCTTGTGACTCTGTGATTTAGCTTTATTTGCTGTGGTTGCAGGATCTTCATCCTCCTGAATCTTCTGAGGTTTCACTCCATTTTTCCTTTCATGTTCCTGTAGCAACAAAGACAGAAACAGAGACTGTAAACATACAGTGCTGTGAAAAAGTATTTACCCCTTCCTAATTTTTATATTTTTGCATATTCATGACATTTATGACACTTAAATGTTTCAGATCATCAATCAAATAGGTTTGGATAACGGTTTTTCCCAGAATAAATGAAACTGTCATTGATTTGCATTTACTCAGGGTATCTGTCTAATAATAAAATTTGTTTGATGATCTGACAGAGATGTGGACTTGAGTTGGAGACTCAGATTCGAGTCAGACACAAGTTGCTAAGAACTTGACTTCAGGCTTCAACATTTTTGACTTGGACTCTTTGAATATGACTTGTGAACATTATTTGATGCTCTGGACATTTCCACAGATAGTTTCACCGGGTCTCTCTGCTCTGATCTGTTCAGCAGCAGCATGTCTGGATACTCACACATACTTGTACGGCCATAACACATCGTTGGTCCAAGAGTACCTGTGAAGCTGCATCCAGATGCCTCTCATCAGTTGGGCTAAACTTCATTAATACTTGTGGGTCGAATGACACACATGCGCAACGTAGCAAGAACACACAGCATCACAGCTCCACCATCTCAGCTTGTGTCGAAAGTGGAGATTTGAAACTCTCTCCCAGTTTTTAAACTGTTGATAAGACAAGTAAAACCAGGAGATATAACCATCATGCTTTTCCGAATAGCTTTGTCATGTTTGGTGCACGTTTGGAGCAGCAAAAAATGATAAAAATGGTAAAATGAAACAAAGTCAAAGTGCGGATTCAAAACACAATGTTTGTTTTACATTGATAGACCCTGTATACATGGAGAAATGGTTTTAATTTTATAAAACAAAAATATTTACCTGTGTGTAAAGGTGGGATGTGCAGGCGTCGCGCTTCTTTCCATATATTTGTCATTTTACTTGACATGATTTTGCAAAATGGGGAAAAAAATGGTCAAATCAGCTGACAATGACATATCGTCATGTCGGGTAATGACGTGTGCCGTGCTGCACTTCCAGGACATTTAAATTTTAAATCTCTCTCTCTCTAAAAAAAAAATAAATAAATATTATATATATATATATATATATATATATATATATATATATATATACACACTGTATATATATAATGTAAATAAATATTATATATAGATATTATAATATAAATATATTACATATACACTGGTGTGAGAAAGTGTTTGCCCCCTTCCTGATGTCTCATTTCTTGTATGTTTGTCACACTTAAATGTTTCAGATCATCAAACAAATTTAAATATTAGACAAAAATAACAGAAGTAAACACAAAATGCAGTTTTTAAATGAGTGTTTTTTTAAGGGTAAAAAAAATCAAAACCTACATGGCCCTGTGTGAAAAAGTGATTGCCCCCGCTGTTAAAAAATAAATTAACTCTGGTTTATCACATCTTTAGAAAGCTGACCTCAATTTCTCGAGCCACACCTAGGCCTGATTACTGCCACACCTGTTCTCAATCAAGAAATCACTTAAATAGGACTTGCCTGACAAAGTGAAGTAGACCAAAAGATCCTCAAAAGCTAGACATCATGCTGCAAACCAAAGAAATTCAGGAACAAATGAGAAACAAAGTAATTGAGATCTATCAGTCTGGAAAAGGTTATAAAGCCATTCCTAAAGCTTTGGGACTCCAGCGAATCACAGTGAGAGCCATTATCCACAAATGGGGAAAACATGAAACAGTGGTGAACCTTCCCAGGAGTGGCCGCCCAACCAAAATTACCTCAAGAGCGCAGCGACGACTCATCCAAGAGGTCACAAAAGACCCCACAACAACATCCAAAGAACTGCAGGCCTCACTTGCCTCAGTTAAGGTCAGTGTTCATGACTCCAGCATAAGAAAGCGACTGGACAAAAATGGCCTGCATGGCAGAGTTCCAAGACAAAACCATTGCTGAGCAAAAAAAACATAAAGGCTCATCTCAGTTTTGCCAGAGAACATTTTGATGATCCCCAAGACTTTTGAGAAAATACTCTGTGGACTGATGAGACAAAAGTTGAACTTTTTAGAAGGTGTGTGTCCCATTACAGCCGGTGTAAAAGTAACACAGCATTTCAGAAAAGGAACATCACACCAACAGTAAAATATGGTGGTGGTAGTGTGATGGTTTGGGGCTGTTTTGCTGCTTCATGAACTGAAAGACTTGCTGTGGTAAATGGAACCATGAATTCTGCTGTCTACCAAAAAATCCTGAAGGAGAATGTCCGGCCATCTGTTCGTGACCTCAAACTGAACTGCAGTTGGGTTCTACAGCAGGACAATGATCCAAAACACACCAGCATGGCTGAAGAAAAACAAAATGAAGACTTTGGAGTGGCCTAGTCAAAGCCATGACCTGAATCCAATTGAGATGCTGTGGCATGACTTTAAAAAGGTGGTTCATGCTCGAAAACCCTCCAATGTAGCTAAATTACAACAATTCTGCAAAGATGAGTGGGCCAAAATTCCTTCGCGGAGCTGTAAAAGACTCATTTCCAGTAATCATAAATGCTTGATTGCAGTTGTTGCTGCTATGGGTGGTCCAACCAGTTATTAAGTTTAGGGGGCAATCACTTTTTCAAACAGGGCCATGTAGGTTTGGTTTTTTTTTACCTTTAATAATAAACACCTTCATTTAAAAACTGTATTTTGTGTTTACTTGTGTTATCTTTGTCTAATATTTAAATTTGTTTGATGATCTGAAACATCTAAGTGTGACAAGCATACAAAAAAATGAGATATCAGGAAGGGGGCGAATACTTTTTCATACCACTGTACGTACATAAGAGTCCAGAGTGCCGAACACACAATTGAACACACAATTGAGTAAAATGGCCCAAGGATTATGGAAAATATACATAGTAGTGGTTTCACAGATGGGCCAATATACAGTGGGGTAAAAAAGTATTTAGTCAGCCACCAATTGTGCAAGTTCTCCCACTTAAAAGATGAGAGAGGTCTCCAATTTTCATCATAGGTATACCTCAACTATGAGAGACAAAATACGAAAAAAAAAAATCCAGAAAATCACATTGAAGGATTTTTAATGAATTAATTGGTAAATTCCTCGGTAAAATAAGTATTTGGTCAATAACAAAAGTTTATCTCAATACTTTGTTATATACCCTTTGTTGGCAATGACAGAGGTCAAACGTTTTCTGTAAGTTTTCACAAGGTTTTCACACACTGTTGCTGGTATTTTGGCCCATTCCTCCATGCAGATCTCCTCTAGCGCAGTGATGTTTTGGGGCTGTCGCTGGGCAACACAGACTTTCAACTCCCTCCAAAGATTTTCTATGGGGTTGAGATCTGGAGACTGGCTAGGCCACTCCAGGACCTTGAAATGCTTCTTACGAAGCCACTCCTTCGTTGCCCGGGCGGTGTGTTTGGGATCATTGTCATGCTGAAAGACCCAGCCACGTTTCATCTTCAATGCCCTTGCTGGTGGAAGGAGGTTTTCACTCAAAATCTCACGATACATGGCCCCATTCATTCTTTCCTTTACACGGATCAGTTGTCCTGGTCCCTTTGCAGAAAAACAGCCCCAAAGTATGTTTCCACCCCCATGCTTCACAGTAGGTATGGTGTTCTTTCTCCTCCAAACACGACAAGTTGAGTTTTTACCAAAAAGTTCTATTTTGGTTTCATCTGACCATATGACGTTCTCCCAATCCTCTTCTGGATCATCCAAATGCTCTCTAGCAAACTTCAGACGGGCCTGGACATGTACTGGCTTAAGCAGGGGGACACGTCTGGCACTGCAGGATTTGAGTCCCTGGCGGCGTAGTGTGTTTCTGATGTAGCCTTTGTTACTTTGGTCCCAGCTCTCTGCAGGTCATTCACTAGGTCCCCCCATGTGGTTCTGGGATTTTTGCTCACCGTTCTCGTGATAATTTTGACCCCACGGGGTGAGATCTTGCGTGGAGCCCCAGATCGAGGGAGATTATCAGTGGTCTTGTATGTCTTCCATTTTCTAATAATTGCTCCCACAGTTGATTTCTTCACACCAAGCTGCTTACCTATTGCAGATTCAGTCTTCCCAGCCTGGTGCAGGTCTACAATTTTGTTTCTGGTGTCTTTTGACAGCTCTTTGGTCTTGGCCATAGTGGAGTTTGGAGTCTGACTGTTTGAGGTTGTGGACAGGTGTCTTTTATATTGATAACGAGTTCAAACAGGTGCCATTAATACAGGTAATGAGTGGAGGACAGAGGAGCCTCTTAAAGAAGAAGTTACAGGTCTGTGAGAGCCAGAAATCTTGCTTGTTTGTAGGTGACCAAATACTTATTTTACTGAGGAATTTACCAATTAATTCATTAAAAATCCTTCATCGTGATTTTCTGGATTTTTTTTTTCTCATTTTGTCTCTCATAGTTGAGGTATACCTATGATGAAAATTGGAGACCTCTCTCATCTTTTAAGTGGGAGAACTTGCACAATTGGTGGCTGACTAAATACTTTTTTGCCCCACTGTATACCTCAACTATGAGAGACAAAATAAGAAAAAAAAAATCCAGAAAATCACATTGAAGGATTTTTAATGAATTAATTGGTAAATTCCTCGGTAAAGTAAGTATTTGGTCAATAACAAAAGTTCATCTCAATACTTTGTTATGTACCCTTTGTTGGCAATGACAGAGGTCAAACGTTTTCTGCAAGCCTTCACAAGGTTTTCACACACTGTTGCTGGTATTGTGGCCCATTCCTCCACGCAGATCTCGTCTAGAGCAGTGATGTTTTGGGGCTGTCACTGGGCAACACAGACTTTCAACTCCCTCCAAAGATTTTCTATGGGGTTGAGATCTGGAGACTGGCTAGACCACTCCAGGACCTTGAAATGCTTCTTACAAAGCCACTCCTTCGTTGCCCGGACGGTGTGTTTGGGATCATTGTCATGCTGAAAGACCCAGCCACGTTTCATCTTCAATGCCCTTGCTGGTGGAAGGAGGTTTTCACTCAAAATCTCACGATACATGGCCCCATTCATTCTTTCCTTTACATGGATCAGTCGTCCTGGTCCCTTTGCAGAAAAACAGCTCTAAAGTATGATGTTTCCACCCCCATGCTTCACAGTAGTTATGGTGTTCTTTCTCCTCCAAACACGACAAGCTGAGTTTTTACCAAAAAGTTCTATTTTGGTTTCATCTGACCATATGACATTCTCCCAATCCTCTTCTGGATCATTCAAATGTTCTCTAGCAAACTTCAGACGGGCCTGGACATGTACTGGCTTAAGCAGGGGGACACGTCTGGCACTGCAGGATTTGCGTCCCTGGCAGCGTAGTGTGTTACTGATGTAGCCTTTGTTACTTTGGTCCCAGCTCTCTGCAGGTCATTCACTAGGTCCCCCCATGTGGTTCTGGGATTTTTGCTCACCGTTCTCGTGATAATTTTGACCCCACGGGGTGAGATCTTGCGTGGAGCCCCAGATCGAGGGAGATTATCAGTGGTCTTGTATGTCTTCCATTTTCTAATAAATGCTCCCACAGTTGATTTCTTCACACCAAGCTGCTTACCTATTGCAGATTCAGTCTTCCCAGCCTGGTGCAGGTCTACAATTTTGTTTCTGGTGTCCTTTGACAGCTCTTTGGTCTTGGCTATAGTGGAATTTGGAGTCTGACTGTTTGAGGTTGTGGACAGGTGTCTTTTATACTGATAACGAGTTCAAACAGGTGCCATTAATACAGGTAACGAGTGGAGGACAGAGGAGCCTCTTAAAGAAGAAGTTACAGGTCTGTGAGAGCCAGAAATCTTGCTTGTTTGTAGGTGACCAAATACTTATTTTACTGAGGAATTTACCAGTTAATTCATTAAAAATCCTTCAATGTGATTTTCTGGATTTTTTTTCCTCATTTTGTCGCTCATAGTTGAGGTATACCTATGATGAAAATTGGAGACCTCTCTCATCTTTTAAGTGGGAGAACTTGCACAATTGGTGGCTGACTAAATACTTTTTTGCCCCACTGTACATGAAAGGGCGGAGTACAAAGACAGGTGTGTTATTGTGGTAGAAGATGAAAAGGAAAGATGATGAGGATCAGCTTCGTCTTGGATTCATTGTGGGTGTGGAGGGGCAGAGAAATAGCTGTGGTAGGTGAGCTTGTTAATGGATCCCCAAAATGGGGAATGAAAAACAGTTTTCGAACCACGGGTATAAATGTCCAAAAAGAAAAAATCAGCAGATTAAAATGAACAGTCTCTGAACTTTTATTGTTGATATGGGATTGAAACAGTGTCAGTGCTTCAGCGCTCTTTAGAAATGAACCTCAAAGCTTTCAATCTTTTTCTGCACAAACAGAAAAAAAGCCACCGAGCTCCATGAGGCTTCACTTGCTAAACAAGAATAAATGCTCCTCAGCTGTAGCACTTATTCTTTTTTAAAAGCAGCCTGCTCTGTACATTTACTGCTGTTTACAGCCTATTAATGCTGTCTTAGCATGTAACATACCTTACAAACACATTCTCAGGTGCACACTCCTCCCTCTCTCTATGGCTCCCTCACGCTGGCTCTCTCGCTCCACCACTCCCACAGAGCGGCAACTCAGTTTTGATTAGAGCTCCCTCTGCTGGTGGACTCTACAATTGCATTTAATAATGTGGTTCCAAATGTGATATAAATAAATAACTGATTTTTTTAAGTGGACCAACGGGCCACAGTGGATGAGGGAACGGGCCACATGCCCACATGCCCCATAAACCACACACATGTCCACATGTCAGCAGACTTTCTCTCAAAAAATGATAGAAGTTCACCATGAACCTCTGGGGAAGTTTAGCTTTTTTAGTTCTCTGAGGTAAAAGAGGCACTGCTAAGCCTCCCCTATGGCTGAGGAGATAGTTTTACAACAAGACAGATCCTGTGTCACAGTTACACCGAAGGACTTAAAACTTGACACTCTCTCTACCTCCTCATTACCATTGAAGAGTGGTGAGTGGCTGAGCTGACCAGTCTTGCTAAAGTCCACCATCATACCCTTAGTCTTTAAGTTAAGAGCCATGTTATGGTTATTGCAGCATTCTGCCAGATGTTCAGTCTCCCTCCTGAATGAGGCCTCATTATTATCAGTAATCAGACCGAGCACCGTTTTATCGTCCACAAATCTGAAGATGTAATGTGAAGAATACTTTATGAAACAGATGTTGATGGTTTTGCTTTGGGGACACGATGTGAGGTTGAATAAGGTGAAAAAACATAATACTGTATATGGTATTGCAATAATCTATCTTGATATTATAATCAGGGTAGATAGAAACCTGTTAGCTAACTATAGACCAATCTCTAATCTCCCTTTCATTTCTAAAATCTTAGAAAGAGTTGTTACTACGCAATTATTTGACCACCTGGAGGGAAATGGTTTACTTGAAGAGTTTCAATCTGGGTTTAGAATCCATCATAGTACTGAAACAGCCTTAGCGAAGGTCACTAACGACCTCCTCATCGCATCTGATAATGGACTTGTTTCTGTACTTGTCCTTTTAGACCTTAGTGCAGCTTTTGATACTATCGATCATAATATTCTACTTGATAGATTACAACACTATGTTGGACTTAATGGAACTTCGTTGCAGTGGTTTAGAGCTTATTTATCTGATAGGTTCCAGTTTGTTCATGTCAATAATGAGTTTTCTTTCAACTCAAATCTCAGCCATGGAGTTCCACAGGGATCTGTGCTAGGCCCTACTCTTTTTAGTTTACATATGCTTCCGTTAGGCAACATTATTAGAAAGCACTGTATACTTATTTTTCCGGTTCCGGTTCTGCCGGACCGGCGGCGCCACACGAGTCGGCTGCCCGTTGCAACAGCCTTTTTTTTTTTTAATCTTCCTTCTTCTTTCTACACCTTTCACTCTGTATATATATCACGGACGCACGGATCGCCCCGGGGGTCTCCCGGGTCGGCGGACGGAGCCACTGTTTGCAGCGGGAGACGTTACAGCAGGGAGGAGCTGGTGCTAGCTAGCACTTGGCCGCCGCCCGGTGCTAATGGGAAACTCGACATACCGGGAGCTGTAGCGAAAACGACGCGGGTGCCGGGCTGGAGTTTAGGCGGCGTGCAAGAAATATAAGACAGAATAATAAAGAGCGATGGCAAGAACCAAGCAGACCGCCCGTAAAATCTACTGGAGGAAGAAGCCCCCCAGGAGGCAGCTAGCCACCAGGGCTGCTCGGAGAGGCGCTCCGGCCACAGGCGGAGTGAAGAGGCCTCGCCGTTACAGGCCCGGTACCGTGGCTCTGAGAGAGATCCGTCACTACCAGAAATCCACGGAGCTGCTCATCCGTAAGCTGCCCGTCCAGCGCCTGGTGAGGGAGATCGCTCAGGACTTCAAGACCCACCTGCGCTTCCTGAGCTTCGCCGTCATGGCTCTGCAGGAGGCCAGAGAGGCCTACCTGGTGGGTCTCTTCTTCGCCAAGAGGGTCACCATCATGCCCAAAGACTTCCAGCTGGCCCGACGCATCCGCGGAGAGAGAACTTAGACTTTCTGCTGCACATTCACCAACCATAATGCTCCGCACTGTATGTCTATATATATACTGTATATATACTGTATATATTTATAGTAATATGTACATATGTTTACTAGCTGCTCTTGTTTTTTCTTGCCTTCTGATTGTTGCTCTGAGTGTTGCTCTCCCTGTGCTGTTGCAATCCTGGAATTTCCCCATTGTGGGACTAATAAAGGCTTATCTTATCTTATACATTTTCATTGTTATGCAGATGACACACAATTATACCTGTCAATGAAGCCAGATGATAGTAATCAATTAGCCAAGTTGGAAGTATGTCTTAAGGAAATCAAAGCTTGGATGACTTGTAATTTCCTGCTATTAAATTCAGATAAGACTGAAGTCATTCTTGTTGGTCCCAAAAACCTTAGAAATACCTTTCCAAATCAAACTTTCAGTTTGGATGCAGTTACCCTTTCTCTTAATAGCTCTGTGAGGAACCTTGGAGTTATTTTTGATCAAGATCTGTCTTTCAATTCACATATTAAATTTGTTTCTAAGACTGCCTTCTATCATTTGCGTAATATTGCCAAGATTAGGAGCATCTTGTCTCAGAGTGATGATGAGAAACTGATCCACGCTTTTGTTAGCTCTAGATTAGATTATTGTAATTCTTTATCAGGTTGTCCTAAAACATCTTTAAAAAGTCTTCAGCTGATCCAAAATGCTGGAGCAAGAGTTTTAACAGGTACTAGAAAGAGAGATCATATCTCTCCAGTTCTAGCCTCCCTTCATTGGCTTCCCATAGAGTTTAGAATTAAGTTTAAAATCCTTCTTCTTACTTACAAAGCTCTAAACAATCAGGCCCCTTTTTATTTAAAAGATCTGATACTACCGTATTATCCTAACAGAGCACTACGCTCCCAAAATGCAGGATTACTTGTAATACCTAGAATCTCCAAAAATACAATGGGAGGCAGACCCTTCAGTTATCAAGCTCCTCTCCTGTGGAACCAGCTGCTAATCTGGATTTGGGAGTCAGACTCGATCTCTGTTTTTAAGAATAGAGTTAAAACCTTCCTTTTTGATATAGCCAACAATCAGGGAGGGATCATGTGTTTCTGAACCCTCCCTTAGTTATGCTGCTAATAGGTTTAGTCAGCCGGGGGACCTCCAATAATGCACTGGGCCTCACTCCTTTCTTCACTCTCAATGAAATATTTTTTTTTTTGGCTGGTAATTAACATCTGTTTGTTCTCTCCCATAGATTGAGTCCCCATTGTGCTGTTTGCTCTCTACATGTCTGTTCTTTTCATCTTCTCTATCCCCTCACCCCCAGCCAGTCACAGCAGATGACTGCCCCTCCCTGAGCCTGGTTCTGCTGGAGGTTTCTTCCTGTTAAAAGGGAGTTTTTCGTCTCCACCGTCACCAAGCGCTTGCTCACAGGGGATTGCCTGATTGCTGGGGTCTTTCTGCAACTGTGGGGGTTCCCCCCTACAGTTGATAGTGCTATGAGATGACTGTTGTTGTGAAATGGCACTATATAAATAAAGTTGAATTGAATTGAATTGAATTACAATCCTTAAGGAATTGTAGCATTGTGATAGCATTGCATCTTGACCCAAGTATTGTGATAGTTGTAGTGTCTGTTTGGCCTTTCCAAGTGGACACCATCAGCTGCCACATGGATTGATAGTCTGACACATGAGAAAATTTCAAGTGTCCGACTTTTCCATGTATTAAAATAAACTCTTCAAATACTAACTAAATTATGAACCAATAATTGTCTCATCCATCTTTTGTTCTCACAGTCAATAAACGTTTGTCTCCTAATTAGCAGCACCTGTTGATGCTGCAGCAGTCCTTTAAGGTTAGTGAATGAGGTCCATTGTTGTTCTACTGTGGCTCAGTTAATCATCTGTTACTCTAGACCATCCATCCATCCATCCATCTTCTACCGCTTAATCCTTTTCGGGTCGCGGGGGGGCTGGAGCCTATCCCAGCATCTTTTGGGCGAGAGGCAGGTTACACCCTGGACAGATCGTCAGTCCATCGCAGGGCCAACACAGAGAGAAAGACAACCATTCACTCTCACATCCATACCTAAGGACAATTTAGAATCCCCAGTTGATGCCAGTTAACCTCACTTGCATGTCTTTGGCATATGGGAGGAAACCGGAGTAAACCCACGCAGACAGGAGGAGAACATGGAAACTCCACACAGAAGGGTCACCGTGTAGAGACTGGGTTAATCATCTCAGACTGGATGCAGAGGGTAAACAGAGGAGAACAATAGCTAGGGAGATCATGGTGAGATAGCAGGAAGAAGGAGTTGGGGTGAGAAAGGATGAATGTATTGTGATGTTAAATGTCATGCAAATGTGAGATGAGCGTTTGGTATGAAAGGAGAACCCATGGTGTATTGAGACATGCTTTTCCTGTGTATGACTGATGAGAGAGTGAATAAAGTCATCTGCTTCATGAATCAGTCTCGTTATGTACACTCTCTACAACTGATGATTTTCTGTAATCCTACTAACAAAAATGTCATCAAAAACACAAGTTGCTGCACCACAGCAACGTAAAAGTGTGGATGATGATGGACCACAGGTGTACCCATACCTGTCCTTCCTGGATGGACGTCAGCTTCCTCCTGGACGACATGGTGGTGGAAGAAGTTCAGACGAGCACGTTGTGTGGTCTCTGTATCACTGCTGCTCCAACACCAGAGGAATGATGGGTTCTAAACTAGAAGAACCAGGCAGAGTGTTCACTGTGTGAGAAAAGAAAGTATAAAAGGAATGAAGACATTTTCTCACGCTATTTTGTCTTTATTATTACTAGCACTGGATTTTGGCTTTGGAAGTTGAACACTTGAAAGAAAAAGGTTGCACATTTATGGGGAAAAGGAACCAAAGTCAAGAACGAAATGTCAAAATAAAGTTGCAAATTTAGAAAAAAAATCTCACATTTACAAGAATAAAGATCAGATTAGATAAAGATCTTTATTAATCCTACACTTGGTAAATTAGACGGTGGGCCGAGTGGCTCTACCTGCTTTAGTTTCTGACATGACCAATCCCCATCCAGGGAGTAGCTGATTTTCCCAGATATGCTATTGCATATTTTTCTAAACATGAATCTGTTTGTTGGTAGGCTAAGTATGAGTGCAGTTTTATGAAAATTAAACATCAGTTACGAAACCTGATCAGGCAGTCACTAAGGATCACTATATGCTTAACCAATCAAAACAGCGCTCCATGGTCACCTGACTTGAATTCGACCAATGATCTGCGCCACTGTTGGACGTAAACAATGTAAAAGAAAGCGATGGGGTGACAAGGCTGCAATTTCGTCAGTTAGATAAGCGTTATGTTTATGTCCCTGTATTTTCTTTTCGTGTTACAGATCTCCAGTTAATATTAGAACTAAATACATGCTCCCTATTGTCCCTTGTCTTGTGTATTGTATCACTGAATGAAGTTACCACACGACCTTCATGCTGTGTTGTTCCTGCTGATGTGAAAGAAGTCTTGCTGAAAAACCCCCCCAACATACACCAACATTAGATCAGCACCAAAACACAACAAACTCAGCATGCAGGTTTATGCTGGTTTTGATGCTGGTGTATATTGTTGTTGGGGTTTTTTTTTTCCAATATGGAGTAGCAAATTCCATTTGGATAGACCCTGCTAATGAGTATGGATTCACTTGGCCAGAGAGAGAGCGAGAGAGAGCAAGATAGCTAGATAGATAGATCGACTTTTATTAATCCCCATGGGGAAATTCGGGTATCTTGTGGCTCACAGTCCATCCAAGAAATCATCATTAAAAAGGTATCAACTAAAAATATCTCAATAAAATAAAATAATGCTTAACACCAATGCACTGCATTTAGTCCATTCCAGACAGTCTGGCAGGCAAACTGTATGCACACACGTTAGACCATGTGTGTCCACATGCATGTGTGTGTGTGGTGATGGTGACTGGGGGGTCAGGGATCAGACAGTGACTTATTCAGTATTAAAGACCCTGACAAGTGAATCAGTAAATGCGTTTTCAGTCTACCAGACCAGACAAACGTGTGTTATCAACTGTCCAGCCAAATTTGGGCAGCTTGGTGGAGCTGTGGTTAGCACTGTGGCAGCACAGCAAGAAGGTCACGGGATCGATTCTACCTCTGGCCATCATGGGTTCGATCCTACTTCCTAACCATCAGTGACCTTTCTGTGTGGAGTTTCTATGTTCTCCCCATGTCTGCATGGGTTTCCTCCTACAGGCCAAAAACATGCACCTTAAGTTAATTGGAGACTCCAAAGTGGCCCAAGGTGTGAATGTGTGTGTGTGAATGGTGAAGGGATTGGCGCCGCACCATGGCTGCCTCATCCATCCAGGTGGATGCCCTGTAATTTCCCCATTGTGGGACTAATAAAGGATTACAGAATAAAAAAAGTTGAATGTTTAAAAATATCGCCAATTATGTAAAACCAGCTTTAAAAATCTTGAAAAATCAGCCTGTTCTCTCTGCACTGAGATGGTGGGGGCATGTCTGCAGCAGGTGCTGAAACCACACCCACTCCCAGAACAGTGTCGAGAGTCAGCTGTCAATCAAACACGGCTGAAACCTGGGAAAAGAATCCGAAAATATACAGCATAACTTTTTCAGCCAGAAGAACCACAAGACAATGATTCTTCAAATGATCAACCCCATCCATCCTGTCTGTAAAAGAATGGTAAAAAAATCCTCGTTTATCAGAGTTAGCACTATGTATTAGAAACTAGTGTTGTGCTAACCTAGCACTATCAACACTTGCAAAGAAAGGAACGTTTTTCATCTGTAGTTTTATTTTTCTGTATAGATCAGGGTAGGAGCATCATTCATTTCATTTTTCAAGATTATCTTGCCTACACTTGAGGTAGCGTGTCATGGTGGTGTCATGTTATTCTATATGCGTAGCAAAAAGTACCACGTCATCCGTATAGCACATGTGAAGTGGGAGTGGAAGTCAACTCCGAAATTGGGGCAGCGTTCCGTTGCGGTCTTGACCCAGTAGTCAACTGCAACATTGAAGAGGTCTGGCATGGCAATGCATCCCTGCTGGATTCCAGAGGTGGTGACAAAAGGGTCTGACATAACACCCTCAGCACGTACTCTGCATGTGGTGTTGGTGTAGAGATCCCGGAGAATGTTGATGTACTTGGGCGGGACTCCAATACTACGAAGGAGTTGCCAAAGGGCATTCCTGTCTAGGGAGTCGAAGGCAGCTTTGAGGTCAACATAGGCTGCATATAGAAGTTGGCGGTACTCCCTCCGTTGCTGTGCCAGGACACTCAAGGCAAGGATGCAGTCCGCTGTGGATTGGCGAGGGGTGAAGCCAGCCTGCTGGCGACAGTGCTTGGTGAGGAGCAGGGGACGGATGCGGTTCAGGGTGACAGCGGTGATTACCTTGCCAGGGATGGACAGCAGCGTGATGGGATGATAGCTGGCTGTGCTCCGATGGTTGCCCTTGTTCTTATAGAAGGACAGAATGACCCCATCCCTGCACTCCCCTGGGATGCATTCTTCTGCCCAGATGAAGCAGCATAGATGTTCCAGCCGAGGGATGACAGAGGTGAGGGTGGCTTTCATCATCTCTGCCGTACCTCCATCAGCGCTGGGGGCTCGCCCAGAGGGGAGCTTCTTGACAGTATCTGACAACTCACTGATTGAAGGCAGGGCTAGGCTGATTGAGTTGTCTTCAACACCAGCATCGGCATGCTACTGCAGCTTATCTGAGGTGGGGGGAGGGGGCTTGCAGAGGACACTCATGTAGTGCTCTCGCCATCGTTGGAGTTTGGTTATCGGCTCTGTGATGAGGCTTATGCCATCAGTAGCTAGCAGGGGGAATGACGACTGCTGTTTCTTGCCAGCTTGGCATAGCTTCTTGATAGAGTGGTAGGCAGACCGGAGGTTCCCTGCTTGGAAGCTGTTGTTGGCCTTGTCAGCAATACGGTGGAGCCAAGTGGCTTCATCGTGCCGGAGGCTGTGGCTTCTCTTTATGTTCAGATTGTGGTAATCATCCTTCACCTGGAGTCTGACTTTACGGCATCGAGCGACCAGCTCCAGGGAGGCATCAGAGATCCATGGCTGAATCCTCTGGCGGCGATCACCAAGAACGTTTGTGGCAGCTAGGGTGAGAGTGGTGGTAATCCGCTCCCAGGCATCCTCAAGACTCTCTGGATGGTCAAGGGCAGCAAAGCGGTTCGTGACCTCGATGGAGTAGTGGTGGGCAAACTGAGGGGTGTAAAGCTTCTCGTTGTGCGGGGGGCGGTGACGGGTAGGGCCAGGAGGGGCATTGCGGCGGAGGTGCAGGTGGACAGTGGCGGCGAGGAGTCGATGGTCAGTCCGCTCCAGCTCAGTGCTGCAGTAGACACAGCAGTCAGTGGCAATTCTCCATCGCCCACTGACCAAGATATGGTCAAAGATTTTGGATGTAGCACTGGTGTTACAGTACCAGGTGGTGCGGTGGATTTGACGATTCTTGAACCAGATGCCCAGGATCTTCAGATTGTGCGTGGCGCACACCTTCAGCATGCAGTTACCATTGTCATTGGTGACGTTGGAGATTGACATTGGAGACGGGTGAGCTTGGAGGCAAGAAGCTGAGGGTGGCTGGGTTCATTTAGGGTCAGGATGTTCCAGGTGGCGATGTGAATGGGGTTGCTGATGATGTCAATGGATGGCGGCTGCACTGGTGGGGGATCTGGGGAGCCCCGTCATTACGCCTGCCAGTATGCCTCCAGGGATGAGGTTGATGCCGTGCCCATGAGGGCCCAGCCTTAGTATGATTGGCATTCGTAGCAGTGGGTTTTTACAAGACAGAGCTGCTAACCCTGCCCCAACCCCTCCTCACTGTCTCATCCAGGCTTGGGACTGGCAATGGCAGAGCTGCCTGCAGAGGAAGCATCACCCCTGGGCCATGCCATCAGCTGGGCAAAGACAAAGATCCAGTCACTGTCAGACTTCTTACCACCACCACCACAAGTCATCACCATCAAAGACGAGCTGGCTGAAACAGTCAACGACTTTGTCTACCTCAGATCTAAGATCACCAGCTCCTGCTCATCAGACCCAGAGATTATTCACTGTCTGCAGCTGTCTTGCAGTGCTTTCAGCTGCCTCCAGAGAGTCTGGCAGAGTGGGAAGAGCTGCATGACCACAAAGCTGCAAATCTTTAACACCTGTGTGATCCCTGTCCTCCTTTACGGGTCCGAGACCTAGACCATCTCCACCACAACTACCCACCATCTGATACATTCTATTGGACCTGCCTCTGTAGCATCCCAACAACATCCCAGATGAAACGTCAGAGATCTTAAAGAGTGACTTCCTGAGCCTTCTGTCCACTCTTATGAACTGTGGCAGACATGTGTTTATTTCTGGGCCACTTGCTCCTTTTAGAAGAGGTTGCAATTATTTTAGCAGAACTCTCAGCCTTAATACCTGGTTGTGTTCAACATGTCCTACTTTTAACATTGGTTTTATAGACAATTTCAACCTGTTTTGGAACCGCCCATCATTTATAAGGCTAGATGGCATCCATCTAAATAGACTCAGTGCACGTGTTCTAAGGGAGAATCTGTTTAATTCCATTCAGCAATTTTTAGTACAGTGACTGAAAGCTGGTATGTTAACTCACCCTGAAGTACCTGGGTCTGCTAACCAGCCCTTTTTTGCTTCCACTTCTCATATTAATCCTATTAATCCAAATAATTCTCACTGTTTAGATCAGTCTTCAATTCATAACCCCATAGAGATTGTGTACCTCTCCCGTTACCCAAAACATTATAACCCAAGACAAATACAACATAACTTGATAAGTACACTCCTCTCAGCAGCTCCTCTTCATCTGTCACCCCTCAACTTAGCCCCTGTCTTCCCAATCAGAGAATCATTGTTTGCTCCCTCCAAAGTTAATAAAAATATAAGGTATAAGCATCCCAATGTGATTAAACAAAAAGTTGGTAAAACTCAAATTAAACATCAAGTCTCTAAATTTAATGATTTGGCATCCCTTCCTCCTCATAATTTAAAAATTAAATGTGGTTTGTTAAATATTAGCTCTAACTCCCAAGTCTCTGCTAGTCCATGATCTGTTAATTGATCATCAGATTGATTTAATATCCCTTACAGAGACTTGGTTAGGGCAAGAGGATTATGTTGGTTTAAATGAATCAACTCCCTCTGGTTATTTAAACTATCAAAATTCCATAAGTTTTGGTTGTGGAGGAGTAGACCATTCTAAATTACTAGTTAATGTAAAGCAAAAAACATGTTTTAATTCCTTTGAGGGCCTGGTCCTCAGTATTGGGCATGTTAGTAATTTTAGGTTAAACCCAATTTTCTTTGCCACAGTTTATCATCCTCCCTCAGCCTACTCAGAGTTTTTGTTTGAATTTGCCGAATTCTTAGCTGATTTAATGCTGAAATCATAGTAGGGGTTTTTATTATACATGTAGATGTTGATAGTGACTGTCTTAATATGGTATTTAATTCAATATTAGACTCGATGGGGTTTTCTCAGAAAGTAGAAAATTCTACCCATTATCTCCACCACCAGGCACAGTGTCCAATGGGCCGTACCCTGCAGCACCTCCCCCTGCCCCTCCCTGACCCCCTCCTCCCCCCTGTCGGACCAGTGAGCTCTCCTCTGTCCCCATGCTCCCCCTCCTCCCCCTATGGCCCCACCTCTCCCAGGGGTGGGGGGGGGTCACCTACAGTGATCTTTAACTCAGGACTTGCAGGTAAGACTGGAGTCATGAATGCTTGTAATGCCTTGGTGAAACGGAGAGGCATACGGTAATCAGTTAATGTGTCTGTGGTTGTATCTGTCCGTCTGTCTGTCTGTCTGCCTGTTACCAGCTTTTCAGCTCACCCAGTTAAAATGAAATGTAACTAAAGGCTTGTATCATTGTATCACCATATTTTCTCAACTTTTATTTTTCCAGAATTCCAAGATAAGGCTTTGTTTTCAAAATAAACACAAATTTAACTCACCTTTAACATCAATGAAGCTGGGGGGAAAGGTACTGTAATAAATAGACCGGGTCACTAGAGGCGGCAATGTGACCTTTTTACAGCATATGGATCACTTCCTGCCACAGTCGATCTCTAACTGAACCGTTATAAAATAGCGGTTACTGAAAAAAAACGTATTCAGCAACTCCACCATTTATTCATCACATTGATTGTTTTCACACTGGTTTAGCTGTTTTGTTTTGCAGAGGAAGGACGAGGTAAAACTCCTTAAAAACTCACTAAAAGCTACAACTCCAAACATTCCTCGCCTGCAAATGGTCACAGTGAACTGCGCATGCACCCGGAAACTCCCGCCACAAGAAAGTACTGAACAATCACCAATACTGGGTGATCTGTGGTAGGCCCTACTCTTTTTAGTTTATATATGCTTCCGTTAGGCAACATTATTAGAAAGCACTGTAAGCATTTTCATTGTTATGCAGATGACACACAATTATACATGTCAATGAAGCCAGATGATAGTAATCAATTAGCCAAATTAGAAGCCTGTCTTAAAGAAATCAAAGCTTGGATGACTTGTAATTTCCTGCTGTTAAATTCAGATAAGACTGAAGTCATTCTTGTTGGTCCAAAAAAAACCTTAGGAATACCTTTCCAAACCAAACTTTGGATGCAGTTACTCTTTCTCTTGATAGTTCTGTGAGGAACCTTGGAGTTATTTTTGATCAAGGTCTGTTTTTCAATTCACATATTAAATTTGTTTCTAAGACTGCCTTCTATCATTTACATAATATTATAGAAATTAGATTAGGAGCATCTTGTCTCAGAGTGGTGAGAAACTGATCCACGCTTTTGTTAGCTCTAGATTAGATTACTGTAACTCTTTATTATCAGGCTGTCCTAAAATATCTTTAAAAAGTCTTCAGTTGATCCAAAATGCTGCTGCAAGAGTTTTAACAGGTACTAGAAAGCGAGATCATATCTCTCCGGATCTGGCCTCCCTTCAGTGGCTTCCCATAGAGTTCAGAATTAAGTTTAAAATCCTTCTTCTCACTTACAAAGCTCCTTACAATCAGGCCCCTTTTTATTTAAAAGATCTGATACTACCCTATCATCCTAACAGAGCATTACGCTCCCAAAATGCAGGATCACTTGTAATACCTAGAATCTCCAAAAGTACAATGGGAGGCAGAGCCTTCAGTTACCAAACTCCTTTCCTGTGGAACCAGTTACCAATCTGGATAAGGGAGTCAGACTCAATCTCTGTTTTTAAGAATAGGGTTAAAACCTTCCTTTTCGATATAGCCTACAAATAGGGAGGAATCATGTGTCTCTGAACCCTCCATTAGTTTTGCTGCTAATAGATTTAGACAGCCGGGGGACCTCTAATAATGTACTGGGCTTCACTCCTTTAATGTTTGCTCTCTACATGTCTGTTCTTTTTGTCTTCTCTATCCCCTCACCCCCCAGCCAGTCGCAGCAGATGACTGCCCCTCCCTGAGCCTGGTTCTGCTAGAGGTTTCTTCTTGTTGAAAGGGAGTTTTTCCTCTCCACCATCGCTAAGCGCTTGCTCACAGGGGATCATTTGATTGCTGGAGTCTTTCTGCAATTGTGGGGGTTTTACCTACATTTGAAAGTGCTATGAGATGACTGTTGCTGTGAAATGGCACTATATAAAGCTGAATTGAATTGAATTGAATATCCTCGGCATCCGATGGTTCCACCACACCACAAACGATGAAGTCTACAGGAGGGCAGGCTGTCCTATCCCCATCTCCACCATCATCAGAAGAGGAAGGCTGCAGCTCTTCGGTCATGTGGCTAGGCTGGAAGATGGGACACCGGCCAAGCAGAGCCTCTCCGCCAGTGCTCATTCCCCCCCCCCCCCCCCCCCCAGGGCTGGCATCGCCCCCAAGGTCAGCCCAGACTGTCCTGGGAGACCCAGATTGCAATGATAAGACCTCTGGCTGACCTCATCGCCCTAGCCCAAGATCGTCCTGCCTTCAGACGATTGGCCACAATGGTCACTTTGTGGGGTGACCCACCACAATCAGCTTGGACAGTCAGAGCACTCAGCTTGAGCAGGAAACAGAACAATGATATGTATGGACTGATATCAATATGTAAATGTGCCTGCATTCTCTTTTGTCCTACAGCCCCGGAGCAAAGAGAAGAATTCCGGCGCCAGTAATCAGGCAATTGATATGTGTGACTCTTATGTAAAGTTGCCATGCATTCTCTCTTGACTGTTATGTAAATCTGCCATGCATTCTTTCTTGACTGTTATGTAAATGTACCATGCATTCTCTCTTGCCGGTACAAATGTGCTCACTCAAAGCTCACTGTTAACACTCTTAAGCAACACATTCAAAACGCACTCAGAACTCACTCACAGCGCACTGCCACAGCGCTGGGTGAGACTGGTGATGGAGGAATAAAACACCTTTAACCTTCAGCTTGTCGTGTCCACCTGCACTTATTTTTTCCTCCACACTGCTGACCTGACGTGAATGGACTGCTCTCCCTACTGCCGCACACGTGGACTATTTTTTCCTCCACACTGGTGACCCTTGACGCAGAATGGAACACCAGGCGAACATCCCGGAGATCATCCACGACCGGGAAAGCCTCAGAAAGCAGCATGGTGCGACCTTCGCCTGAGATTTTGGACCTCCACGCTGGGACCTGCCGAGGGACAATGATCGTCTGCCCCCTCTCACCGCACCGTGGATCCCAGAGACAGAGGATCGGCCACATCCTTCGCATCCACACGAGCGCGCGCGCACCTTGTCCTCTCTCCACGATGGCGACCTCCAGGGCCGGACGGAGAACGCAGCGCTTGGACCAGAACGCACCATGACCCGACACAAGGTAACGACAGCAACAGCCTGAACAGGGAAGACCATCGGCGCCAACTGCGCTGATTTCCACCAAGCTCCCTGACCCTGACTCACCTCTCGACAGCGGACCTTCCACGCACAGAGGCCCCGCACGCACACCATGGGGTTACGAGGACAGCGCAACTTTCAGCTATGTGGTCACAGCGCCAGGCGCGCACCACGCACCAGGGACAATCCGGCTCCACAGACTGCAATCGTCCTCCGCCGCTGCACATGCCCGAGAAACACGGCCGATCGCCACCCTTGGAACCTTTGGAGCTGCCCACACACCTGAAGCAGACACGCAGCCCGCACACAGCACTTTGTATGGGTCTCAGCCACGGCGCACAATGGGAATTCAGCCGTCTGCTGTCCCCGATGGCTTTAGGGCTGCGCTCGCACCTAAAGCCAACCCACCAAGTCCCTCACACAGCTCCAGTTTCTGTTTTTTCTCACAGCCGCTACGCATCCTCACAGGACTGAGCCGCGAGAGGAGTCAGAGACAATTTTTTCTTCTTCTCACAGCCGCTGTGGATCTCCGCCACGTTTAACGGGAAAGTCCCTCACCATCGCAGATCCACATGCAATTTTTGCGTGGCCCGGACAACTTTGCACGGCCCGGGCCGGCACTTGCTTACCCCCACCCCCCTCCACCTCCTCCTGCACAGACCTTTTCCCGCACAGAGCTTCCAAAGCTGGCCGATCACCATCTCGTTCCCCTGCTGAGTGCTCTGGGGGGAGCGGTGTGGGGTGACCCACCACAATCAGCTTGGACAGTCAGAGCACTCAGCTTGAGCAGGAAACAGAACAATGATATGTATGGACTGATATCAATATGTAAATGTGCCTGCATTCTCTCTTTTGTCCTACAGCCCCGGAGCAAAGAGAAGAATTCCGGCGCCAGTAATCAGGCAATTGATATGTGTGACTCTTATGTAAAGTTGCCATGCATTCTCTCTTGACTGTTATGTAAATCTGCCATGCATTCTTTCTTGACTGTTATGTAAATGTCCCATGCATTCTCTCTTGCCGGTATAAATGTGCTCACTCAAAGCTCACTGTTAATACTCTTAGGCAACGCATTCAAAACGCACTCAGAGCTCACTCACAGCGCACTGCCACAGCGCTGGGTGAGTCTGGTGATGGAGGAATAAAACACCTTTAACCTTCAGCTTGTCGTGTCCGCCTGCACTTATTTTCTCCTCCACAACTTAAGTGGCCAGGTGAGGATAAGTTAAATAAGTCATGTTATTGTCAGTTTGAGACATGTGGAGGGCTGCCTGAAGCTTAAACATGACTTTAAACAGATTTAAAGGAAATAAAGCCTTATTATTTTTTTTATTTTTTTTTACAAAGAAAATTTAAATATCACTCAAATATACACTGTTTATAGTCTGAAAAACCAGATAATATTGTGGCAGTCTTTCACAGATCTTCTGATTGCGATGTTGATTGCTGAATATCATTAAAACATAAGCTGAGTTTTAGATTCTGCTCTGAACATTTCAAATATCACTAAAGCCCCTTTTCTACTAGTACCTACTTAGCCCAACTCGCCTTGCCTTTACCCAACTCAGCTCAGGTCAACACGGTGTGGTTTGTTTTCCATTACGTATGAGTACCACCTCAAAGTGGGTGGGGTCTTTACGGCAAGGCGGCCCAACACTCCTGTGACATCATTTGTATGTGACACAAGCAAAACACAAGATGGACGATATCGAGGTGATGCTATATCTGCTGCTTGGTCTGTATGGCTTTTTGTCAGAGTAAAGACAAAAATGGAGAGCCAGAGAAGGCTACAGGCAGTGAGACAAAACACTGGAAAAGCACTAGAGAGGTTAGGAAGCCATGGAGCAGTATAAAGATGAAGACGTGAGGACACAAACTGGATCACATATGAAAGTACGCTAATGATTGCTAGTAATTAATAAGTCCCCTGTACCACATTATAATGGTGAAAAGTTATCACTATTAGGTACTAAAATATGTACACTCACCGGCCACTTTATTAGGTACACCATGCTAGTAACGGGTTGGACCCCCTTTTGCCTTCAGAACTGCCTCAATTCTTCGTGGCATAGATTCAACAAGGTGCTGGAAGCATTCCTCAGAGAGTTTGGCCCATATTGACATGATGGCATCACACAGTTGGCGCAGATTTGTCGGCTGCACATCCATGATGCGAATCTCCCGTTCCACCACATCCCAAACATGCTCTATTGGATTGAGATCTGGTGACTGTGGAGGCCATTTGAGTACAGTGAACTCATTGTCATGTTCAAGAAACCAGTCTGAGATGATTCCAGCTTTATGACATGGCGCATTATCCTGCTGAAAGTAGCCATCAGAAGTTGGGTACATTGTGGTCATAAAGGGATGGACATGGTCAGCAACAATACTCAGGTAGGCTGTAGCGTTGCAACGATGCTCAATTGGTACCAAGGGGCCCAAAGAGTGCCAAGAAAATATTCCCCACACCATTACACCACCACCACCAGCCTGAACCATTGATACAAGGCAGGATGGATCCATGCTTTCATGTTGTTGACGCCAAATTCTGACCCTACCATCCGAATGTCGCAGCAGAAATCGAGACTCATCAGACCAGGCAACGTTTTTCCAATCTTCTATTGTCCAATTTCGATGAGCTTGTGCAAATTGTAGCCTCAGTTTCCTGTTCTTAGCTGAAAGGAGTGGCACCCGGCGTGGTCTTCTGCTGCTGTAGCCCATCTGCCTCAAAGTTCGACGTACTGTGCGTTCAGAGATGCTCTTCTGCCTACCTTGGTTGTAACGGGTGGTTATTTGAGTCACTGTTGCCTTTCTATCAGCTCGAACCAGTCTGGCCATTCTCCTCTGACCTCTGGCATCAACAAGGCATTTCCGCCCACAGAACTGCCGCTCACTGGATATTTTTTCTTTTTCGGACCATTCTCTGTAAACCCTAGAGATGGTTGTGCGTGAAAATCCCAGTAGATCAGCAGTTTCTGAAATACTCAGACCAGCCCTTCTGGCACCAACAACCATGCCACGTTCAAAGTCACTCAAATCACCTTTCTTCCCCATACTGATGCTCGGTTTGAACTGCAGGAGATTGTCTTGACCATGTCTACATGCCTAAATGCACTGAGTTGCCGCCATGTGATTGGCTGATTAGAAATTAAGTGTTAACGAGTAGTTGGACAGGTGTACCTAATAAAGTGGCCGGTGAGTGTATGCTGTGTGTGTGTTTCAGATGGCTCTCTTGTGGCAAAATTATAACTTCAAACTGTCGGTCTGGGCGGTCAACCAAGTCTCCCAGTAGTGGGATGTCACCCCAGCTTCACAAACGTGCAGTGGTTGTAGAACTTCAGAATGTCTGTAGAAACGTTTAGCTTCCTGTGCAACAAATTGCTCTGATCTGTGTGAAAATCACGGAGAGATAACTGAGATGTCATGGGATGTACTGCTCCAGCAGCACTGAGTCTGTGGTGCCATGGCAAAAAGTGATCAGCTGCCGAAAATTGATCACCAGGTGCCATATTGTAGTTATGGGGTTATATTAGCCATAAAATACATATTTCAACTGGTAAACAGTACTGAGTTAGGTATAATAAGATATATTTAACAATTATGATGCATTTCAAGCCAAAACAAACTTGATCTAGGATTAAAAGCAATTAAAATAATGCAGTCACAAGGTTACATGGAAAATACTTGGATTTACTGGATATATACAGTACATGGTGATACTGCATAAATATATATTCTCTGCATCAACAATGTGCTACACATGTACTCATTTACTATTGCACAGGAATTTTGACAAACTTTTGTACTTTTTGCAGATGTGTCTCCACTTTTGTTTGTTTTACTTGTGAAGGTTACCAACAAGTGACATAAATTAAATACTAAAAGATTGGAAAAGCTGTCTAAGAATAATCCAGCAGTTTGAGAAATCACTTTTGGTTTGGTGTAAGTCTGTCACCAGAATTATGAACCATAAAGCAGTTTGTGTTAAAATGTTAAATCCCATTATACCCTAACCCAGGGGTGTCCAATCGTGTGCCATGGAGGGCCAAGACCCTGCAGGTTCTCTCTTCTACCCAGTCTCTTCAGCAGGTATTTTCACTTATCAGCAGTCAGTGGGAAGAAATTCAGTGGAATCTGCTGCTGAAGACACTGGTTGCAGGTAAAGTCTACAGGGTCTTGGCCCTCCATGGCACATGATTGGACACCCCTGCCCTAACCCATTATTAGGAAATCAAGATGCTGATATGGCCCAGAATTCCTCCATATACTGGTACTATCACTAAAGTGTGCAGTGTCTTCTGCACTGGCACATCCAACAATACAGTCTTCAATAAATAAAATAATTGTTTTTGGTTACTTTTTCTTAAAAATGATCCATTATTTTCAACGTCACTGATAAATGGTTTGTACTGTTGACTCTTTTCCCACTGGTGTCTCAACAGACAAAATAGAAAATCATGATGCAAACACATAAGTCACTAAATTGTTTATTACAATCGGCAGCAAAATCCAAATTATTTAGAATGTGCAAAATTCAAACTCTACACTGTTAAAAAAAAAAAAAAAAACTTAGAATGGATCACACACGCCAGCCACTCATCGCCTTCACAAGGTGGCCCAGCACACCAAGGAACGCTTGATTGAAGGCAGCATTCTGAACCATCTCTTCCCTTCACAAGGTAGTTTCATGCTCCCTTGCCTCACTGAGAAGCAACTGGATGTGCCGTTCACGCTGGTCCCAGTTCAGCAGATCTTCAGCCTGCATCTCTGTAAACAGTGACGTAAGGTCAGATTTGGGGTGGATCGTGTTCCTCTTGCCTAGACGAAAGACAGAAATGGGTGGTGGTTAATCAAAGCAAGTCTAAAACATATTTGGGAAATACACTTCTTGCTAAAATCCAGTGGTGGAATGTGACAAAAAAAATGATTCATTGTTGTATTTAACTCCAATTTTCATGTAGCTGCACTTCAATAAAGTAGATTTTACAAGGGCTGGGTTATGTTTAAAATCATTTTTTTTTTTTCTATCTAGTACTTTATAACTATAAATGTAGCATCTGTGTGTGTGTGTGTGTGTGTCTGTTCCATGCACATCTCTTAAACCATTCGTCAGACTGATCTAAGGTTTTATACATGCTTTGCTGAGGTTACGAGGGTCTGCATTCCTGAGTATGGAGTCGCTCAGTCAAAATATGTAATTATTATCAATAAAAGTTTAGCCACCGCTCTGTCACCGCTGTTTCTCTTCATGCCCTGGCTTCAAGAAGTGTGGGTGGTGTTTTGTACTTATACCAGAGTGGTGACGTCGTTGGTAGAGCATCCGCCCCACACCCGGGAGGCCGGGGTTCAAATCCCGGTCGGGTCATGCTGAAGACCATATATAAAAGCGGAACTTCCTGCCGTCCAGCTTAGTGTTCAGCAATAATGAAACAGAGGGAAATGTGGCAGCACCTTGCATGGTAGCAACCCCTCTGATTCTAATATGTGATTAACACTGTAGATAGGAAAAACGTAATTTCGTTCTGCTGTACATGATTGACTGTATAGACTGAATGACAATAAAGATGGCTTATCCTTATAATATTGCTAAAATATAAAAGGATGCTCTACAATGGGTCTCTTAACACTTGTAAATGTGTAATGTTATAGTACTGCATGAGTTTAGATTATTACACTCAGATTATTATGCTCTCAGCATGCAGGACTCCTAGTAATCCCCATGGTCTCTAAAAGTACCATGGGGGGAGGGGGGGGGACTTTCAGTTATCAGGCCCCTCTTATATGGAACAAATTACCAGCCTGGGTCTGTGAGGCAGACAGCCTCTCTACCTTTAAGACAAAACTGAAAACTTTCATATTTGACAAAGCTTTTGAATAGACTTCCCACATGTTATATGTTTGTAACTAGTAGAGTAACGGTTCTATGCATACTGTTTCACTGCTAGATGTGTATGTAGTGTTGTAGTCCACATCAATGGGGCCCGCTGTGCATGAGTTTGATTGTGTGTATGAGCTACGTAACAGCTGGCCAGGTAGATGTGACATCATGTTTTAACTGGACGTCATTCACAAGTGTAGACTGAATTTTGCATGTCATAGTTTTGAATTTTACTACTAGTTTGTACTACAGTTAGGCCCAGAAATATTTGGACAGTGGCACAATCTTCATGATTTGGGCTCTGCATGCCACCACATTGGATTTGAAATGAAACAACTACAACAGAATTGAAATGCAGACTTTAAGGTTTAATTCAAGGGGTTGAACAAAAATATATGATTAAACATGTAGGAATTGTAGCTATTTTTATACAAACACTCCTCATTTCAGGGGCTCAAAAGTAATTGGACAAATAAACATAACCCTAAGTAAAATGTTACTTTTCAATATTTTGTTGAGAATCCTTTGCAGGCAATGACTGCCTGAGGTCTGGAACCGATGGACATCACCAAATGCTGGGTTTCCTCCTTTGTGATGTTTTGCCAGGCCTTTACTGCAGCTGTCTTCAGTTGTTGCTTGTTTGTGGGTCTTTCTGCCTTAAGTTTTGTCTTGAGCAAGTGAAATGCATGCTTGATTGGGTTGAGATCTGGTGATTGACTCGGCCATTGCAGAATATTCCAGTTCTTTGCTTTAAAAACTCCTGGGTTGCTTTTGCAGTATGTTTTGGATCATTGTCCATCTGTACTGCGAAGCGCCGTCCAATCAACTTTGCTGCATTTGGCTGAATCTGAGCAGAAAGTGTATCCCTATACACTTCAGAATTCATCCGGCTGCTTCTGTCTTTTGTCACATCACCAATAAACACAAGTGACCCAGTGCCATTGGAAGCCATACATGCCCATGCCATCACACTGCCTCCACCATGTTTTACAGAAGATGTGGTGTGCTTTGGATCATGAGCTGTTCCAACTCTTCTCCAAACTTTCTTCTTCCCATCATTCTGGTACAGGCTGATCTTAGTCTCATCTGTCCAAAGAATGCTGTTCCAGAACTGGGCTGGCTTCTTAAGGTGTTTTTTGGCAAAGTCAATTCTGGCCTTTCTATTTTTGAGGCTGATTCATGGTTTGCACCTTGTGGTGAATCCTTTGTATTTACTCTCATCAAGTCTTCTCTTTATGGTAGACTTAGATACTGATACACCTACTTCCTGGAGAGTGTTCTTCACTTGTGTGGATGTTGTGAAGGGGTTGTTCTTACTATGGAAAGGATTCTACGATCATCCACCACTGTTGTCTTCAGTGGACGTCCAGGATTTTTTGAGTTCTCAAGCTCACCAGTGCACTCTTTTTTTCTCAGAATGTACCAAACTGTTGATTTGGCCACTCCTAACATTTCTGCTATCTCTCTGATGGATTTCTTCTTTTTTTTCAGCCTCAGGATGGTCTGTTTCACCTCCATTGAGAGCTCCTTTGACCGCATGTTGTGTGCTCACAGCAACAGCTTCCAAATGCAAACGCCACACCTGGAATCAACTCCAGACTTTTTAACTGCTTAATTGATGACAAGTTAACGAGGGAAGAGCCTATGCAGCCTTGTTATTTTTTTTTGCAGCCTTCTGAATCAATTGTCCAATTACTTTTGGTCCCTTGAAAAAGAGGTGGCTATGTATTAAAGAGCTGTAATTCCTAAACCCTTGCTCCAATTTGGATGTGAATACTCTCAAATTACAGCTAAGAGTCTGCACTTGAAGCCCATATTGATTATATAATTGTATCCTGAATATGTTTTCGTAAACAGCTAAAATAACAAAACTTGCGTCACTGTCCAAATATTTTTGGGCCTAACCGTATGTCCACTTATAGTTAAAAAAAAAAAAAAAACCTTGCTGTTTATGCTCACTGCGCAGTGTTTGGGCATTACACCACCAGGTCCAGCTACAGTTGTGTCTACAGACGTGGACAAAATTGTTGGTACCCCTCTGTTAATGAAAGAAAAACCCACAATAGTCACAGAAATAACTTGAATCTGACAAAAGTGGTAATGAATAAAAATTCTATGAAAATTAACCAATGAAAATCAGACAATGCTTTTGAATTGTGGTTCAACAGAATTATTTTAAAAAACAAACTCAAGAAACAGGCCTGGACAAAAATGATGGTACCCCTAGAAAAGATTGAAAATAATGTGACCATAGGGACATGTTCAACCAAGATGTGTCCTCTAATTAACATCACAGGTGTCTACAAACTTGTAATCAGTCAGTCGGCCTATTTAAAGGGTGACAAGTAGTCACTGTGCTGTTTGGTGACATGGTGTGTACCACATTAAACATGGACCAGAAGAAGCAAAAAAAAAAAAAATAAATAAATTTTAAAAAAAATAAAGAGTTGTCTCAGGAGATTAGAAAGAAAATTATAGACAAAAATAATGGTACCCTTAACTTAATATTTTGTTGCACAACCTTTTGAGGCAATCACTGCAATCAAACAATTTCTGTAACTGTCAATGAGACTTCTGCACCTCTCAGCAGGTATTTTGGCCCACTCCTCATGAGCAAACTGCTCCAGTTGTCTCAGGTTTGAAGGGTGCCTTCTTCAGACGGCATGTTTCAACTCCTTCCACAGGTGTTCAATAGGATTTAGATCAGGGCTCATAGAAGGCCATTTTAGAATAGTCCAATGTTTCGCTCTTAGCCATTCTTGAGTGTTTTTAGCTGTGTGTTTTGGGTCATTATCCTGTTGCAAGACCCATGACCTGTGACTGAGACCAAGCTGTCTGACACTGGGCAGCACATTTCTCTCTAGAATACCTTGATAGTCTTGAGATTTCATTGTACCCTGCACAGATTCAAGACACCCTGTGCCAGATGCAGCAAAGCAGCCCCAGAACGTAACACAACCTCCTCCATGTTTCACAGTAGGGACAGTGTTCTTTTCTTGGTATGCTTCATTTTTGTGTCTGTGAACATAGAGCTGATGTGCCTTGCCAAAAAGTTCCAGTTTTGTCTCGTCTGTCTATAGAATTCTCCTAGAAACTTTGTGGCTTGTCAACATGCAGTTTGGCAAATTCCAGTCTGGCTTTTTTATGATTTGTTTTCAACAGTGGTGTCCTCCTTGGTCGTCTCCCATGAAGTCCACTTTGGCTCAAACAACGACGGATGGTGCGATCTGACACTGATGTACCTTGACCTTGGAGTTCACCATGAATGTGTTTAGAGGTTGTTCTGGGCTCTTTTGTTACCATTCATATTATCCGTCTCTTCCATTTTTCATCAAGTTTCCTCCTGTGGCCACGTTCAGGGAGGTTGGCTACAGCCCCGTGGATCTTAAATTTCTGAATATGTGCAACTGTAGTCACAGGAACATCAAGCTGCTTGGAGATGGTCTTATAGCCTTTACCTTTAACATGCTTGTCTATAATTTTCTTTCTAATCTCCTGAGACAACTCTCTCCTTTGCTTCTTCTGGTCCATGTTTAGTGTGTTACACACCATGTCACCAAACAGCACAGTGACTACTTGTCACCCTTTAAATAGGCCAACTGACTGATTACAAGTTTGTAGACACCTGTAATGTTAATTAGAGGACACATCTTGGTTTCACATGTCCCTATGGTCAAATTATTTTCAATCTTTTCTAGGGGTACCATCATTTTTGTCCAGGCCTGTTTCTTGAGTTTGTTTTTTAAAATAATTCTGTTGAACCACAATTCAAAAGCATTGTCTGATTTTCATTGATTGGTTAATTTTCATAGAATTTTTATTTATTACCACTTTTGTCAGATTCAAGTTATTTCTGTGACCATTGTGGGTTTTTCTTTCATTAACAGAGGGGTACCAACAATTCTGTCCACGTCTGTATAACGTGGGGTGGGGCGCCCCCTGGCAGTGCGTGTCCATCTTACACTTTAACTATTTAACAGAACCCCATACCAATACGGCGGATCAGGTCGGCTCATCCCTAACTGTAACATGGTGACAATAGTGGCTGATGCATAGTGCTCTCCTTGATGTCTCCAACAGTGTTGCCGGCCACCATTTCTGCTCAGCGTGAAATCGACTTTCATCAGAGAACAGCACTGAGGCCCACTGGTCCCTTGTCCAGCATATACGCTCCCTGGTCCATGCAAATGATGATGCCTGTGCCCAGGGGGGGGACTTAGTCCATGTGGGGTCTAAGGCAAAGACAGAAATGGGGCCCTACTTTTTCTTTGTTCCATAATTTCTTTTCACGTTTTTGGGTATCACTTAAATTTTCATATTATTGATTTTAAAATTGTAATGGGGTAAGCGCTATATAAGCACTAGCTTCAGCCTACACCTTTCTGGTTGTTCTTATGTGTCCTACATATTTTTAATTGTTCTGATTTTAAGTTCATTGCCGAATAAAATTCACGTCCATTGATTCATTCAGTCAGTCAGGCCTTACTGACATCCTACCTGAAACTTATTGTCCTCAGAAGTCTTCAAATGATGATATCATTCAGGTATCAGGAATTACATCTGTAGAAAAACAAAGAAGCTTAACGTGACACTATGAGGAAAAAAGGCCAAAGTTACAAGAAAAAAACTGCAGTTTACTGAGAAAGTCATAAAATTTTGTGGAAAATGCCATTCAGAAGAATAAAGGTGAAAATTTACATGGAAAAATAAAAGAATAATTGCACTGGTTTTTGAAAAAATGTCTCCAAACCAACTGCAATGATGTTTGTGGTGGTGGTAGTGATTGGGTGGGGGGTAACAGTTTGCATATTCGCAGCTCCATCCATCAGTCCATCTTCTACCGCTTTTCCGGAGGTCCGGGTCGTGGAGGCAGCAGTTCAAGCAGAGAAGCCCAGACTCCCCTCCCCCCAGCCACCTGCTCCAGCTCTTCAGAGAGGATACCAAGGCGTTCCCAGACCAGCTGGGAGACATAGTCTCTCCACCGAGTCCTGGGTCTGCCCCGGGGTCTCCTCCCAGTGGGACGTGCCCGAAACACCTCAAGTGGGAGGCGTCCAGGAGGCATCCTAATCAGATGCCCATACCACCCTGATCCCAAGCATATTTGCAGCTCAAATAACTTAATTATCTAGTGACATCCTGTTTTTGTATTGAAGTGGATTACTAATTTCAAATCTTAAATGCATTAAATGTAGACTCTTGTGTATTATTAAAAAAACAACAACAACTCACATGGAAGATGTGTTTGTTCACACATCCCCACATTTGCCAGCAGGGTCCTGTTCACGGTCTGCTACTGGCCCATTTTGCAGAGGCATCCATTGTGCCCCCTCCTCTGTACTATGTAGAACTAGGGAGAATATATCACACAAAAAATAAGGGTAAACAAAAAATATTACAGGCCCTCTCTGAACTAAATAGCAACGCTCTTTATCAGGTGCTTAGGCCATAATGATGGGTCACCTTCAAGAACAAACTGGTTAGACTCGTGGTATATAGTTCCCTCATCGTCTCCTCCCCTGTGAAAGGTAGCCGTTGACACAGTGGGTGTGTCATTTAAGCAACATGGGCTAGCAGCCGCGGCACTGTCTACAACGGATACAGTTGTGTGTGAGCACCCCAAGTGGACCCCAGGATCCAGTCTGTATGTGTGCAAGTACATTTTCAATCCAGTGATTTACAGACTGATTCATAATTTTTCTAAAGCCTCATTCAGAACATTATAGTCCCACATACCAAGTCTGTGGATTTTCATGTGGGGGCAGTCAGCCATGATGAGTAGCAGCAGTGGAAAAGAGAAGTCTTTTGAAAGCAGAAACGGAGCCAAAATCTTCTCTGGGTCTTTTAATACATATACTGTATATATGTATATATTCTTTTACACTTCTTGGTGACTATAATGTTCTGAATGAGGCTTCAAGAAATTATGACTCACTTTATAAATCACCTGATCCCTCCTGCAGTTATGCTGTCAATGCTACTACAATTGCTATGAACAAAATAATAAGTCACATCTGCTCTGTCAAAAGTTTTAATGTCATGTCCCATCATATAATTCTACTACCAATCTCTAATGTCTCTCAGAAACTGTGTCTTCACCCAATAACTGTACAACAGATTTTTGAAACAAAGGCTGATCTGGCTAGCTAGTTAAGCTAGCACAGGTCAATAACAATTGCAAGTTTATGAGCTTTTACTGCACAAAAACAAGAAAAAAAAGCTGGCAAAATTAAACAAGATCACAGACTTGGGTTGGGCTTGGTGTGGGCTGCACGGTGGCGCAGTGGTTTAGCACTGTGGCAGCACAGTTTACCCTCGGCCGGGGGATCGTGGGGATCATGAGATCGTGGGTTCGATTCCAGCCCCCGACCAACAGTGAGCTGTGTGGAGTTTGCATGTTCTCCCCGTGTTGCGCGGGTTTACTCCGGGATTTCTCCGGTTTCCTCCTGCATACCAAAAACATGTAGGTTTAGGGCGCTCGCGCACGCAGCGACCAGCAGCTGGTGGCTTGTCACCAGACTGCAAACCAAATCTACCTATGGGTACAAATAAGTAACAAAAAAAAAAAAAAAAAAAGACTTCTACCCATTAACTTAAGTGGTAAAATGACCAAAACAACGGCTAATCATCAACTTACCCGGGATTATTAAGCAGACACTCCGTGAAATGAATGGTGGCCTATGGGGAAAATTCCAGTTTGGAACTATCCACTGCTCCTTGACCCACGTGACTTCCGCCTTTCATAGTTTCTATAGAAGTCTACCACAGTGTCGTAACTCTCATATTATACAGCTCTGTGCTACGTGGAACAGTCCAACAGCCTGAGGAGAAGGGGGGAGGACGTTATGTTCCTGATTTGATTGGGCGTTTTTATAAATACCCGTGTTTCTATATTTTGTCAGACATCAAGTTAAATATGCTTAACATTTTCAAAAAATATATGGGGCTTCTAGCAGATCGGGGCCTAAGGCAACCGCCTATCTTTGCCTAATGGTAAGTCCACCTTTCTTTATCGCAACAGGACTATATCCAGTACCAATATGGCGCTTAAGTTTGCCGTCAAAATGTGAGATGTGAGCACTCTAGCCTAATATATCGCTGTGGTCGACACAGGCAAATGTTCCACACACTCCATGACATATCATCAACCATCACTAGTATCTGCCCTAGAAATGCGCACTTGGAGGACGCAGAACCTGAACTGAGACACAGCCTTTTACTCACCAAGTCTGGGATCACAACACCACCTCTTCCACCATTCTCGGCGCCATCTTGAGTCGTCTTCTTCTTCTTGGGTAACAGTGTTGCCAGACGGGAAATGTTGAATTATCGTACCAGCGGCTTAAAATTATCGTATTTTCAGGAAAATTATCGTATACACCCAGTTTTCATTCTGACGTGGCTCAGGGACAGCTGCTTCAGTCATACAGTATCACAGCTCCCGCATATTACCGCCTATAACACAGTTTTACCTTTAAATAATCTAACAGAAAAAAAAGCCCCTCTACCTGTGTGGAGTACAGGGTGAGCCTGTACTGGACGGCCCAGCATATCAGTCGCACTCAACCATCGTCTCCTAACCATCTGCCTTCTGTTGAATCATGTATCAAGGTATTCCTTCATAAATACTTTGAGAAGTACTCTGTTTATACTGTAAAGTTCGGGTTCTCTGTCTGTCTGTGGAGGATGTGCGGGAGCTCGTGGAGAGAGAGAGAGAAGGAGGAGCGTGGGTGTGTGACGGGGAGTGTGAATGAGACAGTTTGTGGCACAGGCGGTTCATTGTTGCTGCTGGTTCGGTTTTTCTTTGGCGTGGTCACGGCCTACAGTGACCCATCCTGTTAAGAATAAAGGTGTTTAATTGGCAACCTGTTCGTGGTTTTTACAACGGCCTCTAGCGGACGCTACTGTTATGTATGTAAATTGTGGTATTAGTAAGATGCTGGCTGGGTGGCGCCACCCAGAGTATAAGAGGTGGAGATGAAGGAGCGAGTCCTCTTTTGTCGTGGACAACCTGGTCGGCAGGGAGCGCTGAAAGTCTGTAGGGTCTTGTTGTATCATGTTTAATAAAGGTTCTGTGTTTGGACATAACACCCCATCTTCTTTGGGTCTAATTATGGACACAACATTTGGCGACAAGGTAAAAGCGGTCATGGAAAGGACAGTTGCCAACTTTCAGCCATTTCTGGAGTCACCGAGCGAGCCTCCTGTGGCGTGGCCTAGATGGTTCACCGTCTTCACCAACTATATGGTAGTCTTAAACCTCGGTGAGCTTGAAAATCTTCGTGCCAGAGCAGTGTTAGTGCATAATTTAATTATGGAGGGGCAAGAAATGTTGGAGCGTCTCGGTGGAGCCGATAGTTTTGACAAAGTCATGGAGTTAATGGCGCGCTACTTTCGCACCCCTGAAAATGTCACTGTCCGACGCATCCATTTTAGACAACGCCGCCAGCGGACGGGTGTGTCTGTGAGAAGATTTATTGCAGACCTCCGGGAGCTGGCGAGGGATTGCAGGTTTAGAAACCTGGAGGATGAGATGATCCGAGACCAACTGGCGGAGCATGTCCGGTGCCCTGCGGCTCGGTCAAGGCTCCTAGCCCACCCAGGTGAGCTGACGTTGAATGACGTTATCGAGCTAGCGCAGCAATTCGAGGCAGCTGAAACGATAGCGAGGGGCCTCGAGAAGTGCTTACCTCCAACCCAAGGCGAGCCTCGTGTGATGGCGCTGCAGTTGGACCCTGAGGATGAGGACAGCGGAGAAGAAGAGTTTGCCTCCGTTGTGAAAATCAGGTCTGCCCTGGGTACGCCAAGATATTGTGGCTGTGGGTCCCCCCAACACCGCTATAAATCTAGGTTGTGTCCGGTGAAGGGCAAGCGTTGTGGGAAGTGTGGTCTGTTAAATCACTTTGCCAGGGCATGCATCAACTTTGAGCAGAAGAATCAACAACGTGGAGCGGATTCTTCGCAGAAGGCTTCCATCATTGTGCACATGGTCTCCCTGGAGACCACAGGCCAGATTGGCTGCTTGATTGACTTAGATGGCATTGAGGTCCCACCCTTATTGGATACGGGAGCTGCGATCTCCGTGTTAAATTTAGCCACAGTGAAGAGACTGTTGCCCCACCACCGGATCCAGAAACAGGAGGAGGTGTGGGATATGGACTGGTTGGATGTGGCCAAAGGAGCGCAAGCCCGGCACCATACGATGCCACCTAGGGATGGACCCGATGCCGATACCCAAGCAGCCCTTGGTGTGGGAGCTGGGCGGCATGACGGGACCCCCGTAGGGGCAGATAGGGACAAGGAAGGTGCCTGCGCTGAGGACTGAGGGGGCGAGACCGAGGAGTGCTGTTCTGAAATGCTCCAAGCGGAGACCTTCCAAGAGGTTGTCGCACCAAACCCGTGAGCCGACTGGTTCAGAAAAGGAAGCCCGCTTGCATCATGGTGGTTCCGGAAAGAGTGGCAGGGCCTCCCTGTGGGTTGGTGATCTGGTCCGGCCCAGGGTTGAGGCTCGCATGAGAGGTGACCACAGGCCGCGAGAGCAACGTGACGACTGGAGACGGTTCCAGGTTGAGGCTGCTTGAGAGAATGGGTGTCTGGACTTGTCTGACAATACGTGGAGACATCCTAATGAACTGCGCCATGTAAGGAAGAGGAGCAGATGGCGCAGCTCGTCCCTGGAGGCGAAGAGACCGCGGCGTTCCGGGAGGGATCCACCAGATGATCCGATCCAGATGAAAGGTCCTCCCTGGACCGTAAAAGATGACTGTTGGGAATTTTGTGTGTGTTTAGTGGTTAACCCAATGTCATTGTGTAAAATACTTTTCTTGTTGAGTCGGTGCCCCGAGTGTTTAATTGGGATAATAGAAGAAATAATTTTTCTATGTAAATGGAACGCTAAATCTTATGAATGGTAATTCTTTAGGTATTTTAGTCTTCTGTATTTTAAATGAAAAGGATTGTGAATTTTTGTCACTGCCAATTTGTTTTAATTTGTATTTCTATTTTGATGAGTTGCCAGGCACTGAGTTGTCTGTGATGTACATTTACAAAAAAAAGAGAGAGAGAAGAAAAGGCAACATAATTATAGTAAGTGAATTAGGGCCCTTTGGAATGAGTATATGTGAAGGGTATGATGTGAATTTTGGTTGAATTGAAAAATTTTCCCAACACTGCTTTATGATGTACCCATATGTGGAAGGGATGTGTTGGGTGGGGGCCGCCAATAAGGATTTGTTTAGGTTTTATAGATTTGTAATTTTGCTGTTTGCTGTGTGTATATACATTTGTGTTTTGGGGGATTAATTTAATTAGTTGCACGACTCTTTTATTTTGGACTATCAGAATTGAGGCGCCAGAGTAGTTCGCCAGCTGTGTAGGGGGCGCTGGCAGTCTACTCGGCCCCCCGGCCTAAGTTGTGTGAGTGGGTAGGCGGTTTGTTTCTTTTTGTACATATTTTTTACGTAGAGGATGTATCAGGTGTTAAATTGGGGTGGGCCGAATTGTGTGCTTGAACCTTTTTTTGAGGGGGGGGGGGATGTTATCTATGTAAATTGTGGTATTAGTAAGATGGCGGTCGGGTTGGCCGGGGAATGGGCAGCACGGTGGTGCAGTGGTTAGCACTGTTGCCTTACAGCTAGAAGGTTCCTGGTTCGAATCCCCAGGCTGGCAGGGGTTGGAACCTTTCTGTGTGGAGTTTGCATGTTCTCCCTGTGCTGCGTGGGTTTACTCCGGGGGCTCCGGTTTCCTCCCACAATCCAAAGACATGCATGTTAGGTTAACTGGCTGTTCTAAATTGTCCCTAGATATCTGTTTCCTATAGGCCCTTAGAATAGAGGGTTAGTACTAGTGAAAGCGCTTTGAGTGGTCTTTGTGACTAGAAAAGCGCTATATAAGTGCAGGTTAGTTAGTTAGTAGTTAGTTAGTTAGGTGGTGAACTACCGGTTTCCGGTAGTGACGCCACCCAGAGTATAAGAGGTGGAGACGGAAGAGACGAGTCCTCTTTCGTCGTGGACAACCTGGTCGGCAGGGAGTGCTGAAAGCCTGTAGGGTCTCGTTGTATTGTGTTTAATAACAGTTCTCTGTTTGGACATAACACCCCATCTTCTTTGGGTCTAATTATGGACACAACAGCTACACTGGTGTCAGAAGCAAAACCCCGGTGCTTCACCAGTTATTCCTACTAGCCGCGGCTAGCCCAAACACAGCTAATCGGCCTTAGAAGCCTCCAGACGAAATGGCAGAACAGAGGCACAGGACCGACACGCCCAGGAGGATTAAAGAGGTGGAGGAGAACAGCATTTTCGCCGATGAGGTGGGACACGAAAGGGCCACAGAAGATATGGCTCGCCTGAAACGTGCAGCTATAAGACTAGCTGCCAATGCTGGTTTTGGATCTACGGGTGCAAAGATGTGCGCATATGCGGGAGTGCCCACCAATAGTGGAATGCCCCCAGATGTAAACAGATGGTGGCGCACAGGGTGTCCAGCTTCAAGTGAAAACGCCGAAATACTCCAGTAAGGCAGACTGGGAAGCTTTCCATGCCCAATTTGAACTGTTGGCACGAGCTGCACATTGGTCAGAAGACATTAAAGCACTTCAGCTGGCCCTGTGCCTCACAGATGATGCCTTAGCATGCTTACTGCTACTTAGCCCAGTAGAGAGAGAGAACTATGGGGGTTTAGTGGGGGCTCTGTAGCAGCACTTTGGACAATGCAATCAAGCCAGTATTCTATGCTCAGAGCTGCCAAACAGGCAGAGACAGCCCGGAGAACCACTCCGTGTTCTGGCTCATCATCATAGCAGTCTGTTGGGGGCGACAGTGACTGTTTTATTTTGGTCTGATCAGATTCCTCCATGCAGCTCTGTCCTTCAGCTTCTGCTGCCAGGAACTCCTGACCTTGTTAACCGGGTGACGTCCGAACCAGTATGAGTTGCTTTCTGACTAACCATGTCATGAAACTGCTTGCAAAGTATTTGCGTACCGCTAGCTTTTGCTGGACTAGCAGCACATTCTTGGCAGATAGAGGTATTATCAGTGGCAAGGACAGGCCAAGACAAACTGACTCCAGTATCTGTTGCAGTGACTGACCAGGTGATAAGTTTGTTTATCTCTGCTCTTTGTGTCGTACATGTCACGATGCACTGATTGGCAAATGTCCACCACAGACCTTACGACAGATGTGCTCATCTGCCAGGATGTCCAGTCTCACCCCGTGTAACTGGGAGTGGTCCACCACAGACCTGTGACAGATATTGTTTTTAGTTCTGCCAGGATGCCTAGTTTCACCCTCCACGCCCTCGGAAGGGCGGGGTTGCCGGTTGAGTCGTCGATGGCCTGACCCATGAGACGGGTAGTACCAGTTTTCATGGTTATCCGGTAGCAAGCAAACCAATACCTGACCTGACAATAGCCGTGTTCTGGCTAGTGACATTGAAACACTGGTGAGAAGAGCGTACACCTGCATGCCCCATGAAGCACAAAGCGAGCTGGCCAGAGATCAGTTCATCAGAGCCATAGCCCCAAGAAAGCTGCACACACCCTCGTACCCTGTAGGAGGCGCTGGAGCTGGCTGTGGAGAGGGAAGCCGTTGGAGAGATAGCCAGGAGTGCTTACGCCCCATGGTGAGAGCAGCGGGACAGGAGGGGCCAAGCCAAGAGAGGCAGGCATGGGCAGCTGAACTGACTGAACTGCTCCGAGCTGCATCACTACAACCACCACGGGACAGCAGCCATGTTCGCCGAAGCCCTCCTATATGCTGGACATGTGGCCAGGCTGGCCATATCAGCGTGCAATGCCCGAAGCATACTGGTGCCCAGGGAAATGGCCAAAAGTCTGTGTAAATGGGATGACATAGACCCACTTCCCCGAGTCCCACCCTGAACTGTTTCCAGTGGATGGAGCCCAACTGCACAGATGGGGGAGTGGAGCTCCACTCCCCCCAGAAGAAGATGACACTGCCGAGTCCGTGAGGGTGGTCGGTTGGACCCATGTAGGGGGCTTTTGCCACATCCCCATCACTCTGGCAGGAGCTCCATGCATTGCCCTCATTGACACTGGCTCCACAGCAACCTTGATGAGGTCCGACGTGGTCCCAGCCAAAATGCAGTTGGACCCTACTACAATGAAACTGAAGACAGTGACGGGTGAGCTAGCCCCCATGCTTGGAAGAGGGGTAGTGACGCAGGACCCTTGCATATTGGGTTTGGACTTCCTGCGGGCTGCCCACTGCGTTTTAGACTTGGGAAAGAACACTCTAGCCTTTCCGGGGGGGCCCAAAGTGCAAATGGTGCACTCCACAGAGGCCCCAAGACCACACCTAGTAGCCGTTGGAGCGGTGGAGCTGCATTATGAATCAAGTGTTATGCCCCACACTCCGGACAATGTGCAACCCCCCCGCCTTGGACCAGCTGCCCACAGCGAGGGGGTGGACAGACCAACAGCGGTACGAGAGGTATGGAGATGCAACTGCAACAACTTGGACCCCGGGCAGCAGGAGGAACTGTGGCGGGTGTTGTGGGACTTCAAGGACATTCTTGCACTCTCAGAGGAAGAAATGGGCCTGACACACCTGGTGCAACATGAGATCGACACTGGAGATGCATCGCCCATCAGGACGCACCCCTGCCGCTTGCCCCTTGCACATCAGGCAGCGGCTGACACCGCGATCAATAAGATGCTGAAGGCTGGCATTATTGAATCCTCAGACAGCCCCTGGGCATCGGGGGTTGTGATGGTCAAAAAGAAGAAGAGCCAGAAGATGAGGTTCTGCATTGGCTATAGGCCCTTGAACAGTGTAACCAAGAAGGACTCATACCCGCTGCCCCTCATCGATGACCAGCTGGACTTAGCAGCTGGCTCATCTTGATTCTCCTCCATCGATTTGTGCAGTGGGTATTGGCAAGAACCCCTTAGCCCAGAAGCCAGAGCAAAGACAGCCTTCTGCACATGTAGGGGGTTGTGGCAATTCTAGGTTCTTCCCTTTGGCCTTTGCAACGCACCAGCAACATTTGAGCGATTAATGAAAAGGGCGTTGGTTGACATTCCCAGACAGGAGTGCCTGGTCTACCTCAACGACATCCTGGTCCACGGTGGCTCCTTTCGGGCAGCTTTGGGGGCCCTGCGGTGGGTTCTACAGTGGATAGAGGTGGCTGGTTTGAAGCTCCACCCCGACAAGTGCTGCTTCATGAGGAAAGAGCTGGAGTTTTTGGGACACCGAGTGTGTGTGTGTGGGGGGGGGGCATCAGCACCTTTGAGGAGAAGGTGCAAGCAGTGAAGGACTGGCCAACCCCTACTAACCTACGAGAGCTAAAGAGCTTCATAGGACTAGCATCTTACTACGGGAGGTTTGTGTGTGGCTTTTCTTGCAGAGCCGCGCCCCTGTTCCACCTCCAACAGAAAGACTGTGACTTTGTCTGGACTGCTGAGTGCGAGCAAGCCTTCAGTTTGTTGAAGAAGGCTTTGACAGAGTCTCCCATCCTCATACCGCCTGACCGTGACATGCCCTTCATCCTGGACACAGATGTCAGCGGTGTCGGGATGGGGGCAGCGTTGAGTCAGGTAGGGCTGGAAGGGGAGAAAGTGGCTGCTTATTTCAGTAAGACCTTCAACAAAGCTGAGCGCCGGTACTTTGTGACACGCCGAGAGCTCCTCGCTATTGTGAGAGCAATAAGTCACTTCAGATACTACCTGTGTGGGCTACCCTTCACTGTCCGAACTGACCACTCAGCTCTCCAGTGGTTGATGTCCTTCAAAGAGCCGGAAGAGCTAGTGCCGTACACCTTTGGGGTGGAGTACAGAGCTGCAGCTCGCCATGCCAACGCTGATGCCATGTCCCAACGTCCCTGCGCAATTGACGGCTGCCGGTACTGCGACAGGAGGGACGCCCCTGAAGTGGAGCTCTGTATGGGCAAAAGCACGGTCCCATGAAGAACGGAGAGGGGCCAATCTGCAGAGAGACACAGCTTATTGACCCACCCGAATGGAGAAGGCAGCAAGAGCAAGACAAGGACCTGCAACTGGTGCTGCAGTGGGTGGAGTCAGGCCATAAGCCACTCTGGGACGAAGTAGCGAGGTGCTCACCTGCCGCCAAAGGACTACTTGCAAAATTCGAGGCTCTAAGGGTGAAGGACGGGGTGCTTCAGCGAGCATGGAAAGAGCCAGCTGCAGGAGAGGAGAGGTGGCAGGTGGTGGTCCCTAGGGCATTAAGAGAGACGGTGCTATCAGCTGTCCATGGAACTACCGGGGCGGGGCACTTCGGAGTCTTGAAAACCATCTATCGACTCCGTCAAGGGTTCTATTGGGGCCAGCAGAGGAGAGATGTTGAGGACTTTTGTTGCTGCTGCGACCCCTGCACAGCGCACAAGACACCTCCAGACCAGTCACACACTTTATAAAATGGCTGGAGGTGTACGCCATACCTGACCAGGAGGCAGAGACTGTCGCAAATGTGCTGGTGGAAGGCATGTTTGCCAGGTTTGGGGAAGCTGGGGTCATTCACAGTGACCAAGGGCGCAACTTCGAGTCGAGGGTGTTCGCAGCAATGTGTGAACGACTGGACATGCAGAAGGCTCACACTACCCCACTACATCCCCAAAGCGATGGACTGGTTGAGAGGCTCAACAGAACCCTGGTGACACAACTGGCCATTCTCACTGCAGAACACCAGCGAGACTGGGATATGCACCTCCCTTTCATCTTGATGGCCTACAGGTCAGCTGTGCAAGATTCCACCTCATGCACACCAGCCCTGCTCATATTGGGACGAGATCTGAGGACGCCGGTGGAAATGGCGTTTGGAAAGCCCCCACACACACCAGCGGTACCTCCAGGACCAGAATATGCATGGAGTTTCAAGACCGGATGGAATTAGCCCATGCCTTTGCTTGTGACCAGCTGCAAAATGCGGGGGTGAGGCAGAAAATAAATTATGACTCAAGGGCCAGAGGGAGGGATTTCAAAGTGGGGGACTTGGTGTGGGTGTTCAGCCCAAAGAAAAAGAAGGGATCGTGCCCAAAATTAGATTGCCATTGGGTGGTTCCCTGCGAGGTGTTGGAGAGACTGGGAGAGGTGGTATATAAGGTCCAGCTGCCACCTAGGGGTAGGCTGGTAGCCCTCCACAAGGACAGGTTGGCGCCATATAGGGGTGATGCACACCCCTAGCCATGTGTGAGACCTCCAGCACCGCCCCAAACAGATGTGTTGGCAACACCCCAGGGCTCACTGACTGTTCGTCCATCTCCTCCTCCAGTTGCGCCCCTGCCTCATCAGTAGGCCGTGTCCAGCCCACAGGTGCAGCAGGAGACATACGGTACGCCTTCAGGCGGTCTCGGAGGCAGAGGAGGCCCCTGGTGCACCTTAATGACTTTTTGTTGTGATCCCTCGGGGCGAGGGATTCAGTGGGGGTGGGGGGGGCAGTGTAACGTTTGGGTTCTCTGTCTATCTGTGGAAGCTGTGTGGGAGCTAGTGGAGAGAGTGAGAGAGAGGAGGAGGAGGAGCGTGGGTGTGTGACAGGGAGTGAGAATGAGACAGGTTTGTGGCAGAGGGGGTTCATTTTTGTTACTGGTTTGGTTTTCCTTTTTTCTTTGGCGTGGTCACGGCCTACAGTGACCCATCCTGTTAAGAATAAAGGTGTTTAATCGGCAACCTCTTTGTGGTTTTTATAACGCGTCTAGTGGATGCTACATTAGGAATAAACAATCAATCCACTTAAACTACTGCTAAAATGCCTCTGATAACTGAAGCAGAAACCCGTTTCAGTTTTATTGAGAACTACAATTCAGTGACATTTTTGCAGACATTTGCACGTTGCAGCAGCGACAGAAAACTTTAGTACTAATGTCAACAACAGGTTTGAACCATCCAATAAAACTGGGCTCTGCCTCCCCCCGTCCCCACTCACACCCCCCACTCAACACCCCCCCCCCCCATTCGTTTCTCAACCTGCTCATGATCTTGCTTACAGTACTTGTTGAATCTGCCGTGCCTGCATTAGTGCTGTAACGTACACGAATGATACTAGTTTTTATGTGTGAATGTACTGTACTGAATCACTTACCGGAGATGTACTGGAAGCCAGGGATCAGCAGCTGAATCCCCAGCCTGAGCAGCAAACTAGCCCCGCCCTCTCGGTTCAGCCGACTCTCAGTTCGGTGAGTGGTAGACAGTTGGAGCTCCAGTGCAGCACTGAGTGATTCGGTGTAACACTATTTATAATGGATCTTTTTAGCTTGACTAGGCACGTTTCACTGAACTGTGGATCCCATCACTAACCTCCATCCGAGGCTGCCTCTCTGCTACTGCAACACGAGTCTTCCATCTTCTTTTCCACACAGCCTGCACACATGAGACGATGCGTAAAAACAAACGTAGTATGTATGCGCAGGATTCATATTCTGATTGTGTTTGCAAATGTATTAACGTAGCCATGTAATGAAGGGGTGAAATTATTGTACATTAGGGGAATTTTGAAATTATTGATCGCACAGAGGGAAAAATTATCGTACAAATACATTATCGTACGTCTGGCAACACTGTTGGGTAAGGCAGACTAGACGTATCAGTGGCGCATTGCTGCCCTCCATAGTTCATATGTTAGGTTGGCAGCTGTTGTTATGTCTGAAAACCCAGAGAGACTCACAGAGAGGGATGCTGTTGTGAACACGAACTTTATTACACACAGTAATATCATATAGAGTGGTTGCACATGACGTTGTGGTCACGTGCCACATTGTTTTTCTGCCATTTTGGACGGCAAATAGCCTGGACCCTGTGTTGACAATAATAATAATTCCACTAGCACATACTCAGTCCAACTCGCCACAGTGTTGTTTGTTTTCCATTACGACTGAATACCACCTTAAGTGAGTGAGATCTTTACAGCAAGGCAGCCTGACACTCCCATGACATCATTGTATGTGACAAGCAAAACACAAGATGGATATGGAGGCGAGCCTGCTGCTGGCTGGCTTTTTGTCAGAGTAAAGGCAAAAAAGGAGTCAGAGAAGGCTACAGGTGGCGAGACGAAACACTGGAAAAGTACCGGAGAGTCCAGGAAGCCATGGAGCAGTATGAAGCAGAAGACGTGAGGATACAAACTAAATCACATATGAAGGTAAGCTAATGATTGCTAATGCTAGTTAGCACTAATAAGTCCTCCGTACTACATTGTAATCATGGCAAGTTATCACTATCAGGTACTAAAATATGCATGCTGTGTGTGTGTTTGTTTGTGTGTGTTTCAGATGGCTCTCTTGTGGCAAAATTATGCTTCAAACCGTCGGTCTGGGTGTTCAACCAATCTCCAGTGGTAGGATGTCATCCCAGCTTCACGAATTGCAGCGATTGGAGAGCTTCAGAATGTCTGTAGAAACATTTAGCTTCCTGTGCTACAAATTGCTCTGATCTGTGTGAAAATCATGGAGAGACTTTTGAGACATCATGCGATGTAGCTGCTCCAGCCGGTGGTGTCATGGCAAAAAGTGATCAGCTGCCAAAAATTGATCACCAGGTGCCATATTATAGTTATGGGGTTATGTTAGCCATAGAATATATATTTCAGCAGATAAACAGTACTGAGTTAGGTATAATAAAATATATTCAACAATTATGATGCATTTTTAAACCCATAAAACTTGATCTAGGATTAAAAGCAATAAAAATAATGCAGTCACAAGGTTACATGGAAAATACATGGATTTACATGTACTGTATAAATAAATATATATATATATATATATATATATATATATATTCCACCTAGCTGCAATGCTCTGTACTGTGGGTGTTTATATATCTACATATTTATTCCATCTAGCTACAATGCTCTGCACTGTGTCTGTGTCTGTGTGTGTGTATATATATATTTTATAGTAATATGTACATATGTATATTAGCTGCTCTTTCTTGCTTGCTTTTTTTCTTGCCTTCTGATTGTTGCTCTGAGTGTTGCTATCCCTGTGCTGTTGCAATCCTGGAATTTCCCTTTGTCAAAGACTGTCCCAACACTATGCCCGTTTTGACACCTCGTCATCTGTGTCCAACTCCCCCCCTCCCTCCAGCTCCACAGCCTCCACATTCCCTACTTCATTTAAGGCACCTCCCCCCTCCTCCCCCCCTCCCCTTATCATCAGTGAGCAGGATGTGCTCAAACAGTTCTCCAGACTGAACCCGCGCAAGGCCCCCGGCCCAGACGGCGTGTCTCCCTCCACCCTGAGACTCTGTGCGAAACAGCTGGCTCCTGTATTCACAGACATTTTTAACACCTCCCTTAAGTTATGCCACGTGCCGTCCTGCCTCAAATCCTCCACCATCATCCCTGTCCCCAAGAAGCCACGGATCACTGGACTTAATGACTACAGACCTGTAGCGCTCACCTCTGTAGTCATGAAGTCCTTTGAGCGCCTGGTCCTGTCCCACCTCAAGTCCATCACCACCCCTCTCCTGGACCCGCTGCAGTTTGCCTACCAAGCCAACAGGTCTGTAGACGACGCAGTCAACCTGGCCCTCCACTCCATCCTGCAGCACCTGGACTCCCCGGGAACCTACGCCAGGATCCTGTTTGTGGACTTCAGCTCTGCATTCAACACCATCCGCCCCGCTCTGCTCCGGGACAAGCTGTCCCTGCTCAACGTGCCTGACTCCCTCTGCAGGTGGATCATCGACTTCCTGACGGACCGGAGGCAGCATGTGCGGCTGGGAAAGACTGTCTCAGACTATACTAGCATCAGCACCGGATCACCCCAGGGCTGTGTACTTTCCCCCCTACTCTTCTCCCTTTACACCAACTCCTGCACCTCCAGCCACCAGTCTGTCAAGTTGATCAAGTTTGCGGACGACACCACCCTCATCGGGCTCATCTCCAACGGCGACGAGTCCGCCTACAGGAGAGAGGTGGCCCAGCTGGCGTCCTGGTGCAGCAATAACAACCTGCAGCTGAACGCTCTGAAGACAGTGGAGATGATTGTAGACTTCAGGAAAGTCACTACTCCTCTGCCCCCCCTCACCCTCTCAGGCTCTCCCATCACCACTGCTGATTCCTTCCGCTTCCTAGGCACTACCATCACCAGGGACCTCAAATGGGAGCTGACCATCAGCTCACTCATCAAAAAAGCCCAGCAGAGGATGTTCTTCCTGCGGCAGCTGAGGAAGCTCAAGCTACCCACCAAGATGTTAGTGCAGTTCTACACAGCCATCATCGAGTCCATCCTCACCACCTCCATAACCGTGTGGTACGCAGGAGCCACTGCCAGGGACAGACTAAGGCTGCAGCGCGTCGTGCGCACTGCTGAGAAGGTGATCGGCTGCAAGCTCCCATCTCTCCAGGATCTGTACATCTCCAGGACCCGGAGGCGTGCTGGCCGGATCATAGCCGATCCCTCACACCCTGGTCACGTACTGTTTGCCCCCCTCCCCTCTGGTAGAAGACTTCGGTCCATCCAGACTAAAACCTCCCGTCACATGAACAGCTTCTTCCCCTCTGCCATTAGACTGCTGAACACTAAGTGACTTATTGACTCTCGTGCACCATGTACAGCAGCTCAACCAGACTCATGTCAATCATCACTGTTTTCTTTCTGCATTACCGACTGCACTATATAGTTCTCCACAGTATCTGCTGCTGGCTAATATATATTTTAACTGTTGACCAGTATCACTTAATCTTATCCTACACTTTATTACGTGTATAGTTTATTTCTCTTATCTTATCATGTTTAATGTTGCAGCATTGTACCGAGACAAATTCCTAGTTTGTGTACTACATGAACAATGGCAATAAACCTGATTCTGATTCTGATTCTGATTCTGATTCCCCGTTGTGGGACTAATAAAGGCTTATCTTATCTTATATTCTAAGTGTGAATAATGTATTATGTACTCCTCTTGTATTGCTCTAGGAATTTTTACAATAAACTTTTGTGCCTTTTGCAGATATGTCTCCACATTTATGTTTTATTTGTGAAGGTTGCCAAGATTTAGTGACATAAATTCAATGCTAAAAGATTGGAAAAGCTGTCTAAATAATCCAGCAGTGTGAGAAATCACTTTTGGTTTGGTGTAAGTCGGTCAACAGAATTATGAACCATAAAGTAGTTTGTGTTAAAACATGTTAAATCCCATTAAACCCAAACTCATTATTAGGAAATACACATGCTAATATCGCCCAGAATTTCTCCATATACTGGTACTCATCATCATCGGCGGTCACTCGTAGTGGAGTATGACTGTCCTCCCTCTTGGTCCTTGTGGGTCTTCAGGTGGGCATAGAGGCCAATTCTGGACCCGATTATTCTGCTGCAATGTGGGCAGGGGAATGTAATGGTGGTGGGTTTGGGTTGGTCCTGATTGTTGGTTGCTCTCTCCTTCCTGAGTCTGCGTTTGTCTTGTGCAGCATGATGGAGGTCAGCGTTGTACTGTGCGGCACCCTCACGGACAATGTTTCTCCAGGTCACCCTGTCGGTTGCCATATTTTCCCAAGCTTTTAGGTCTATGTGGCACTTCTTTAGGTTTGTTTTTGTGTTGTCCTTAAATCTCTTCTTCTGGCCTCCTGGAGCCCGCTTCCCTTCAGCTAGCTGGGAGTACAGGACTTGTTTCGGGAGGCGAGAGTCAGGCATTCGGATAACATGACCAGTCCATCTGAGCTGGTTTTGGGCAATGGTGGCAGTGATGGTGGGAAGGTTAGCCTCCTCCAAGACGCTGGTGTTGGTGCGTCTATCCTCCCAACTAATCCTGAGGATTTTTCGGAGGCATCTCTGATGGTGTGCCTCAAGTGCCTTTAAGTGCCTGCTGTATGTAGTCCAGGCTTCTGATCCATACAGGAGAGTGGGGAGCACCACCGCTTTATAAACCAGGATTTTGGTTTTCACTTGGAGATCGCGGTTCTCAAAGACTCTCCTCCTTAGCCTTGAGAAAGCCCCACTGGCACTGCTGAGGCGGTGGTGTATTTCATCATCGATGATGGCTTTTGATGAGAGGAGGCTGCCAAGATATAAGAAGTGGTATGGCGGTTGATAAAATAAAGGCAGCGAAGTGAGGTTTTAAGTAGGTTTATTAAATCATACCGCCATCATAGGAACTCCGCTCCAGCCTTAGTGTGAGCAGACTGGAGCGGGGTCCTCAGGCTCTCCAGCAAAGAGACACAGAGTGTGTGTGTCAGCAGCAGCAGTCAAAGAGAGAGTGAGTTACAGAATATGTGCGGTATTTATACCCAGTTACAGACAATGCATGAAAGACATTCACAGCAGTAGGTATGGCATTTGCATTTGAGAGACACAGTAGGGACAGGATGCATGAACACAATGCATGAATGGCACATTAACATCACAGTAGTGAAACAATGCATGAATGGCACATTACATCACAGTAGTGCAGCGGAAAAAACCGGAAGTAGCGAGCTGTCTGTCCCACTCGGTTGTGGGGGTTATCCCAAACCGCCACAGTGGTCCACATTTTCCAGTCGGATGTTATCAATGGAGATGTTTGGGGGTATGGCAAGTGTACTGCAGTTTGGTGATGGCTGGTGGAGTATTTGTGTCTTTTTTATATTGACGGCCAAACCGAGCTGTTTGTATGCTTTGCCAAAGGCAGACAAGATGCACTGAAGGTCCTCTTCTGAGAGGGCTACGAGAGCGTTGTCGTCAGCATACTGCAGCTCCATAATGGATATGGTGGTGGTTTGACCTTTAGCTCTAAATCGATTGATGTTGAGAAGTTGACCGTCGATTCTGTACGTGATTTTGACTCCCGGGGGCAGATGTTGGTTCGTGAGATGGAGGATAGCAGCAATATAAATGGAGAATAATGTTGGAGCGATGACACATCCCTGTTTGACTCCTGTGTCAACCCTGAAGGGTTCTGTTTCGTCTCCACATATTGTCATGTAGCAGTCTCAGTACCCGGATGTATTTTTCTGGGCAGCCAATCTTTGCCAGAACCAGCCAAAGGGCCTGACAGTTTACTGAGTCAAAGGCTTTGGTAAGGTCTATGAAGGCCATGTATAATGCTAGATTTTGTTCCCGGCATTTTTCTTGCAATTGGCGAGCAATGAAAATCATGTCTGTGGTGCCTCTGTTTGGGCGAAAACCACTCTGGGACTCGGGAAGAATGCTCTCTGACAGGGGGGTGAGTCTATTGGCCAAGACCCGGGCAAAGGCTTTCCCTATGGTGGACAGGAGAGAAATGCCACGGTAATTCCCACAAACTGCCCTGTCCCCCCTTTTAAAGATGGAGACAATCAAGGCATCCCTGAGCTGTGCAGGGATTTCCTCTACTTCCCATATTTTCAGGAGCAGGGCATGGATGTGCTTCAGAAGATCAGGAACGCCTTTCTTCAGGACTTCTGCTGGGATGCCGTCAGGTCCAGCAGCCTTGTTGTTTCTCATCTTCCTGACGGCGTCCTGTACCTCATCCAAGCTAGGTGGTTTTCCCATGCTTTCCTCTATGGGCTGTTGAGGGAGTTGATCAAGGGCCTCCATCTCAGGAGTGGTGTCCCTGTTTAAGAGGTCCTTATAATGCTCTTTCCACCTGTCTGCAATTGCCTCTTTGTCCTTCAGAAGCGAGAGCCCATCTTTGTAGCGAAGGGGGGTTAGGCAGCGGTGGCTGGGGCCATATACCACTCTTGTGGCATCAAAGAATCCTCTCGTGTCTCCAGAGTCGACAAGCTGCTGGATCTCCAGGGCCTTCTTTGTCCACCACTGGTTCTTCAATTTCCTAACAAGTGTTTGTACGGCTGCCTTCGCTTTGGCATGGGCTGCTCTTTTAACCTTGCAGTGAATGTTGTTTTGCCAGGTGATAAAAGTTTGCCGCTTGATGTCGATGAGCTGTTGGATCTCACTGTCATTCTCGTCAAACCAGTCTTGATGTCTCCGCTTTTTATGACCGAGGATGCTTTTGCAGGAGTCCACGATGGCAGTGGAAAGTGTGCTCCAGTGTTTTTCAGTATCCTCTGGGTACTGTTTGGGCAAAGCTGCCCTAAGTGTATCCTGCAGCTGTTGTTGGTAAATAATGTCGTCCAGCAGCATGATGGTAAACTTTGGCCGGCTCTGTCCTTTCTGCAACATTCTTTTCCGCATTAAGCGGATAGACATAGTGGAGCGAATGAGGCGGTGGTCAGTCCAGCAGTCATCTGCACTGGTCATTGCTCTGGTGTTAAGGACATCGCGGTGGTCTTTGGAGCGGACTATGATGTAATCAATGAGATGCCATAATTTGGAGCGGGGATCCATCCATGACGTTTTGAACTTGGTTTTCTGACGAAAAAGTGTGTTGGTGATAACCAGGTTGTGCTCTGAGCACTTGGTTAGCAGTAGTATGTCATTGGAGTTTGTGTTTCCAACCTCTTCTCTCCCCAGCGTGCCGCTCCATAGATGATGGTTTCGTCCCACTCTGGCATTAAAGTCTCCAAGCAGGATTAACTTATCCTCCTTTGGGACTTCAGATAGTATTTTGTCCAGGTCAGCATAGAAGGCCTCCTTTACTTCATCCTGTGCATCAAGCGTTGGAGTGTAGGCACTAATAACGGTGGCCATTTGACTGCAGGCAAGCATCAGACGAATGGTCATTAGGCGCTCGTTGATGCCCACAGGGAGTTCATGGAGGTGGTTGATGAGGCAGTTCTTAATAGCAAATCCCACACCATGGATTCGTGGCTCATTTGCAGGCTTTCCCTTCCAAAAGAAAGTATACCCGCCTTTTTCCTCCTTCAGCTGCCCTTCATCAGCCAGTCGGGTCTCGGAGAGTGCTGCGATGTCGATCCGGAACTTCCTTAGCTCTCTGGAGATGATGGCAGTTCGCCTTTCAGGTCGATCACTGGCTTGGTTGTCCATAAGGGTTCGCACATTCCAGGCTCCAATATATAGTTTTGTATGTTTCTGACTGCGTGGTGGTGATCCCTCTGGATGCGGTATTCCAGACAGGATTTTGTGAGGCAGGCTATGTTTGGGGTACCTTTTCTAACCCCCTCCCCTACTGGGGTGAGCAGAATGGATCCTAAATAGGGCTGCTCAGTCATGAGTGCAGCTGCCGAGAAGCTCTTTCTGCCTCAGTCCAAGAGTTTAACGACTGAATCAAGCACCCATCGCCTGTGTGCCAGGTCGTGGCTAAGAACTCCCAGACTTCACTGTCCTGTCCCCGTTACCACTTCCTGATCGCCACAGGACTTTACCTTATCCAAGATGTAAAGTGGATGGGCTCCCTTCGGGAGGACGCCTGCGCGTGACGTCTTTTATCGTGGGGAGACTGATGCGCCTTCAGCCACCACACGGTCCTTGGCAGAGAGGGGCCTGAATCCAGTGGCATGGAATCCAAAACGACTGGAGACCGCTCTCTGTTGCAGCCTTCCTCTGCCTTCAGTGCCGTTGTGACTCATGGTGTCATCCTCCACCACTCCCGCCGTTGAGGTCTTTCTTTCTTTGGATCGCTCTTGGTCTGGGACCTCCCCCTCGACCTTACCGCCATGGGTGACCCTACCAGGAGCCAAAAGGCCCCCGACAGCATCGCTCTCGGGATCATTGGAACACACAAGGTTCTCCACCGCGACAAGGTGGTGATCTATGGAGAACTGGTACTATCACTAAAGTGTGCAGCGTCTTCTGCACTGGCACATCTAACAATGCAGTCTTCAGGAAATAAAATAATTGTTGTTGGTTACTTTTTCTTAAAAATGAGCCATTATTTTTAATGTCATTAATAAATGTTTGGTTTGTACTGTTGACTCATCCCACAGACTCATCCCTTAACAGACAAAATAGAAAATCATGATACAAACACATAAGTCACTAAATTGTTTATTACAAATCACCAGCAAAATCCAGATTATTTAGAATGTGCAAAATTCAAACTTTAAACCAGGGGTCCCCAAACTTTTTCCTGTGAGGGCCACATAACTTTTGCCTTCTCTGATGGGGGCCGGGGTCAGTTTGTAACAGAAAAAGTGTGACGATCGCAGGGGTGCCTAAATGTAAACATTTATCGTTTTCCAGAAAGCCACACATAACCAAATATTAATAACCCTTTCCGGGATCTTCACAGGAAAAAAAGTCAGAAAATAAATAATAACACTATTAATGAAATAAATAACACTATTTATGAAATAAATAATAACCAAATAACCCTCTCTGGGTTCTTCACAGAAAAAAAGTCCATGGAACATTAACTTTCTGTCGTGCCGTGCACAATCTTAACAGGTAAAAGTTCAGCTTAGTTGTCAGAGCAGAATCTCTTACTTAAGTGACTCATATGAGCAGTCTCTCAAAGTTCTTGTGTTTCTTCCTTATAATCCTTTTGTAGGTTCCAGTAGGCTTGTAGACACAGCTGTTGAACAGCCTTTTCTTTGCATTGAACAAAAAAATAATCGTTTGTCCACTGCAGGTTAAATACCCTGTATTCTGAATCAATTTTTCTCTTACCTAACCTTTTCGCCATTATTCCGTTTTATTTGACAGGGGTGAGTCTAGGATTTTTTTTTTCTGGGGGGGGGGGGGGGTCAGATAGGGGCACAGACTGCAGAAGGGTGAAGGGTCACGTTCTATGCGTGTATTAGTCTCGATCACGTGGCCAGACTGAAAAAAAAAAATCATAACGCTTACCAGTGTGGAGGCAAAAAATAGTCCACAGCGCGGCAGAAGGGAGAGACAGTCCATTCACGTCAGGTCACCAGTGTGGAAGAAAAAATAAGTGCAGGCGGACACAGCAAGCCAAAGTTTAAAGGTGTTTTATTCCTCCATCACGAGACTCACCCAGCGCTCTGGCTGCATGCTGTGAGTGAGCCCTGAGTAGTTGTCTAAGAGCGAATTCTAAGTGCGATAGTGAGGCATGTACAGTCAGCTCTTTTATACAGTGATACAGACAGAGAATGCATGGCACATTAGCATAACAATCAAGCGAGCATGAATGGTACATTTACATAACAGTCATACATATCGCTTGCTTACTGGCGCCGGAATTCTTCTCTTTGCTGCGAGGCTGTAGGACAAAATAGAATGCAGGCACATTTACATATTGATATCAGTCCATACATCCCATTGTTCTGTTTCCTGCTCAAGCTGAGTGCTCTGACTGTCCCAGTAGATGTGGTGGATAACCCACACTTCTCCCCCCCCCAGAGCGCTCAGCAGGGGAACGAGACGGCGCTCGGCCGGCTTTGGAAGCGAGGTGCAGGAAAAGCTCTGCGCAGGAGGAGGTGGAGGGGGGTGGGGGTAAGCGTCTCTGGTATTGTTCAGGGGGCCGGGCCAAATGTGGAGGCGGGCCGTAGTTTGGGGACCACTGGTGTAATCTATCCCCATGTAGACTGGGGCCACTTATGCGCGCGAGAGGCAGTTCTCCACCACGTTGAGTTTACCGGCCACATGCTGAATGTCGGTCGTAAACGCGAGATCGCGGCCAGCTGTCTCTGCTGCCGGCCCGACCATGGCTCTGAAACCTTGGCCATAGCATACGTTAGCGGCTTGTGGTCCATGAATGCAGTGAAGGTGCGCCTTTCCAGCCAGAACTGGAAGTGGCGTATGGCCAGGTGGAGAGCCAGTAACTCCCTGTCGAACGCGCTGTATTTACGCTCACTGTCGCTCAAAGACCTGCTCAAAAAAGCAAGCAGCTGCCAAGAACCTGCAATGCGCTGCTCCTCGACGGCCCCTATGGCCACGTCCGACGTGTCGGTAGTGAGCACCATCCGAGCCGCCGGGTCCGGGTGCACCAGCAGTGCGGCCTTCGCCAGGGCTGTTTTAACCTCGGAAAACGCCTGCTCTTGCTCAGGAGTCCAGTCGACTCTGTCCGCCAGTTTCCGTTTCTTAAGCGCGGCATACAACGGCTGCATGAGCTGGGCTGTGCCGGGGAGGAAACGGTTGTAAAAGTTAACCATCTCCAAAGACTCCTGCAGTGCCCTGACTGTCTGAGGCCAGGGAAAATCTGCCACTGCGTGCACTTTGTCTGGTAAGGGTATCACGCCCTCCGGTGAGATGCGGTGGCCCAAAAAATCGATTCCCGTCACCCAGAACTGGCACTTCGCCAGGTTGATTATTAGTCTGTGCTCCTCCAACCTCTGGAAAACTGTCTTGAGGTGGGCTACGTGTTCGTCCTCGGACGCACTGGCCACCAGGTTGTCATCCAGGTAGACGAACACAGACGGCAGATCGTGTAACACCGCATCCATCATGCATTGGAATGTCTGCGCCGCGCCTTTTAACCCGAAAGGCATGCGTAAAAACTCAAAAAGACCAAACGGGGTTATTACTGCTGTCTTAGGTTTGTCCTCAGTGCGCGCCGGGACCTAGTGGTAACTGCAGACCAGGTCTATCTTGGAAAAAATGCATGCCCTGGTGAGCTGAATGGAAAAATCCTGAATATGGGGGATCGGGTAGCGGTCGTGCGCTGTGGCATTGTTCAATCTGCGGAAATCTCCGCACGGTCGCCACGATCCCTCGGCTTTAGGAAACATATGTAGCGGGGATGCCCATGGGCTGTTTGAGCGTCTGATGATGCCCAACTTTTCCAAGTTGGCAAACTCCTCATGCGCTATGGCCAGTTTAGCTGCGTCCAGGCGCTGAGGTCACACAAAAACGGGCGGCCCCGTGGTGGTAATGAAGTGCTCCACCCCGTGTTTAGCGACGGTCGCAGAAAAAGTTGGGACTGTGAGTGCTGGGAACTGGGTGAGTAGTGTGTGGAACTTACCCCCTGGAACTGTGACGTTGGCTAGCGTTGTGGGCCCGGCTCCTCGAGCTGTACAGGGGAGAGAATCAAAAGACATTGCGTTAATCAGGTGTATGTTAGCCACATCGACTAGTAGACTGTGTGCACACAAAAAATCAGCACCCAAAATGGGGAAGCTGCATGCCGCTATGACGAATGTCCATTGGCATGTACGGCCATGCAAGGATACAGTCAGTGTCCTCTCACCAAAAGTCTTAATGTCTGAGCCGTTTGCGGCCATCAGCTGGGGGCCACAAGTTCCCGCCAGCCGGTCTGCGTAGGACGGCAGGATGAGACTCTTTAGGGAGCTGGAGTCCACAAGGAACCGTCTCCCCGAGTGTGAGTCTGTCACATAGAGCAGCTTGCTCGCTTCACCGGCGGTCACAGCTGCTACCGACTGCCGGCCCTGGCATTTCCCGAGCGCTTGAATTGGCACAGTGGCACGCATCGGCGTGCGTCCTCTCAAAAACAGCGGTGGTAGAAGCAGAGTATGTCTCTCCGTTGCTTCTTGGCCTCTGCTGCAGCCATCGTCGTTGGCTCCTCACCTCTGCTGGCCGTCTCGCTGGGTTCCGACACCGCTGAGTTCACTGCAAGCACTCTGGTGGTGAGGATAATCCGATTTGCCTCTTGCGCTAGCGCCCGGTAGCTGCCAGCAGCGGCAAATTGGCAAGGACCACACTGGCCGCCGTCGGGAGGTTCCGGAGGAAAAGGTGGGCAAAGAGGAAATGCCCGTCATCTGTGCCCATCAACGCCAACATCTTCTCCATTAACTCGACCATCTCCCAACTCGGAGCGCATCAGGAGCCTTGCCGCTCTCTCACAGTCTGAGACTGTATAGCGCCGGGTCAATGTGGTTTTGAGAGCCTCGTATTTGTCGAGGGCTGGGGGCCATTGGAGCAGGCTCGCCACCTGCTGAGTTGTGTGTGCGTCCAGTGCTGCAACCACGTAGTAGTATCTGGTGTCATTCACCGTTATTCCCCGGAGCGCGAACTGCGCCTCGGTGTGGAGGAACCAAGACTTTGGGTCGTATAGCCAAAAGTGTGGGAGTTTGACCGAAACGGCGCACGCGTTGTTGGCACCTCCCGTCCAGGTCGTCTCCAGGGTGTTCGCCTCGAATTCCATTGTGCGTCAAGGGTCACCAGTGTGGAGAGAGAAATAATCAGGCAGATAGGTCCAGAGTAGAACAGGCTTTATTCATCTCTCTCTCACACATTCTCCAGAATCACAAGCATCAAAAGAATCACAGGTCACAGGCACCTTTCCTTTTAAAGCATACAACTCGATCAGCCTTCTGTGGTGCTGCATTAACATGAAAGCCTTTGCAATTTCCATTCTCTTTGTCACTGTTCGCATCAACACACAAACCCCCCATGACGATTCCCCTTGTTCTTACGTCTGAGTGGAAACATACTGACATACTGAGTGGCTTCCCACACTATATAATATATGAGTTTCACTTTTTAGATAGATAGATAGATAGATAGCTAGATAGATACTTTATTTCGAACAAAAAAGTATAATAAAAACAAAACAAATGACAAATGCAATAAAGTAACAGTATACAGTGTTCGAAAGGGAGAAGGAAGAAGTGAACACTTATTAATTCCATCTCCTCTTTTCCATAAATACACCCATGTGAATTATATACAAATTACCACATTTAAGACCCCAAGTAAACAATTTACTGTATTTTGTACATATCAACATTAACACCCATCCATCCTAACATACATTGATGTCCATACATCAAAACCAGCCTCAAACAACACAGATATACACAGTGCTGTCCCACCCACCATTCCATAGTGTCCCAGAGTGTCCCAGAGTGAGCATAGTGAATCGTACATATAAATACTACCCTTCTAACATATATCCTTTCAGCAAATAATGTTTATACCTCTTTTTGAATTGATTTCTGTTTGTACATAGTTTCAGTTCCAGCTCCAGACTGTTCCACAAATCCACCCCACAGACAGATATGCACAGACTTTTCTTGGTTGTTCGTATCTTGGGTTTTGTAAAGTTTAAGTCTCCTCTCAAATTATGATCATTGTCTCTTTTTTTCAATATTTTTTGTATACTAGTTGGGAGTTGATTATTAATTGCCCTGTACATTACTTGTGCTGTCTTAAATTTAACTAAATCGATGAACTTTATGACATGTGACTTTAAAAACAACGAATTGGTATGGTCTCTATATCCTACATTATTTATTATCCTTATAGCTCTTTTGTGTAATGTGCATATTGACTGTAGGTTGGTCTTGTAGGTTTTTCCCCAGACTTCTACACAGTAGTTAAGATAAGGTAGAAACAGTGAATTGTACAGTAAGACCAATGATTTATAGTCCAAGATGTGTCTTGTCTTCCCCAGTATCCCTATACATTTTGCTAACTTGGCCCGGATGTGACTGATGTGAGGTTTCCAGCAGATTTTATTGTCTAGCGTCACCCCCAGAAACTTATTTTCCTGTACTGTTTCTATTCTGGTATCATCTATCATTACCATTATTTCATGATTTATTTTATAATTTCCAAACAACATAATCTTTATTTTTTTTGGATTTAGAGATAATTTATTTTTGTTGAACCACTGCGTTAACTTTTTCATTTCAGTTGTGACCACCTCTAAAACCTGCTGCAAATTCTTACCAGTGCAAAGGATATTTGTGTCATCCGCAAACAAAATAAATTTCAGAATTTTTGATACTTGGCATATGTCATTTATATACAAAATAAAGAGTTTGGGTCCCAAAACTGACCCCTTGGGCACACCACAAGTGATGTCCATGAAGGGTGATTTGTGCTCTCCAATTTGTACAAATTGTTGTCTGTTACTTAAATAACTTTCCACCCAACTCAGTCCGACCCCTCTTATCCCATACCTTTCCACTTTCCTTAGTAGTATTCTGTAGTCAATGGTGTCAAAAGCTTTCTTTAAATCTATAAATACTCCTACAGCAAACTTTTTTTTATCTATACAACTAGTAATTTCTTCTATAAGTTCGATCAGTGCCAAAGATGTAGATTTATCTGCTCTAAAACCATACTGGCTGTCTGTAAGGAGGTTGTGTTTTTCAATGAAATCATCCAGTCTCTTAGTGAAGATTTTTTCAAGTATTTTGGAGAATTGTGAGAGTAAAGAGACTGGCCTGTAATTTGTGAAACAATGACTGTCTCCTGTTTTGTATAGACTCTATACAAAACAGGTAGAGGTAGTGGTATTACTTTTGCTATTTTTATTTTGTTTGGAAATTTACCAGTTTGAAATGACAGGTTACAGATGTGGGTGAGTGGCTTAACAATTCCTTCAATTACTTTTTTCACTATTGTCATGTCAATTTCATTCCAGTCCGTTGATTTTTTGTTCTTAAATTTACTCACAGTCTCGATAATTTCCTTTTCAGTAACTGCAAAAAAAAAGATTGTGTTTGGATTTCTATCTTCTATTTCATTTACAGAACCACTGTTGTTTGTTTCTGGTGTCACTATTGATTTTGCTAATTCAGGACCAACGTTTACAAAAAATTTATTGAAACCACTGACCACATCCTCCATATTATTTATCAAATTGCCATTTTCAATAAAATATTCTGGATAATTAGCATTCTTAGGTCGATTACTAATAATCCCATTGAGTACTTGCCATATTCCTCTTAAGTTATTTTTGTTATCCTCTAATATTCTGTTGTAATATTCTTTCTTACAGGTCCTCATTATATTAGTAAGCTTATTTTTATATCTTTTATATTTGATCTCAGCCTCCACCATTCTGCACTTAATGAATTGTTTATATAATGTATTCTTCTTTTTACATGCATTTATTAACCCCTTGGTGACCTAAATCAACTTCTTGATGACATTCTAATTTATTGAGATGCACCTGTATATGGAAGATGACAACTAAGCTGACCCAGAGAAGGTTTTGGCTCTGTTTCTGCTTTCAAAAACTTTTCTCCACCGCTGCTGCTCGTCACCACTGGCTGCCCCCAGATGAAAATCCACAGAATAGGTATGAGGGACTAGAATGTTCTGAATGAGACTTTAGAAAGCTCTGAATTGGTTTGTAAATCACTGGATTGAAAATATACTTGTACATGTACAGATTGGACCCCGGGGTCCACTTGGGGTGCTCACATGGGGTGCTCACTTGGTCAGGGGTCCACTTGACCTGTTCCCGTTTCATGCTCTCTTGCCTCACTGAGAAGCAAATGGATGTGCTGCTGGTTCCGGTTCAGCAGATCTTCAGCCTGCGGTAGGACTCTAGAATGAAAATCCACGCACAACTTAAGTACATGCACAGCACAAAAGTGCAACAAAACTACTTTTTAACCAAGATTAACACTAGCTTATTTCATCAGATGTTGTTGACACAAGTGCAAAATACAAGGGGAGCATGGAGTTAGCATTGATGGCTAACTATCTCGCCCATTTTCAGCATACAGGAGACTGGTGTTGTTTGTTCAAAGTGAGCTTTCCACCACTGGGATAAATAACGGCAAAGATGCATAATATCACATCACTCACCATCCTCTATCACTGTTTTCAACAGTGATGATGCCGTGGTCGGGTCGACACCACTCTGCCTCCCATCTGCCTTTGCCGTGGCTGTGAATTCATTTCAGGTCGCTCCATCCAGCTCCCTCTGGATTTCTTTAATCAGGTACCAAGCACAGAAAAGTCTGCACCTCATCATTGGACCACAGTGTTGATTTGTGTGTAGCCATTTATCTTGTTGATTACACTCACTCACGCTTGCTGTTGGTGATTTGACTGTTCGTTGCCGTCCAAAATGGCACAGTAAACAAAACACATGACCCGTGTGATGTTGGTGCAACCCCTCTATACATATAAGCAGGCTGAGCACTGACCTCCTATATGGCTATTGATCAAGAGAGACGGCAAAGAGACCTAACATGGCGGACTCCTCCCTTATATGGGTCAGTGTGATGACGGTACTGTCATGACGGCACTTATTGTGAAGTGCAGTGTGGTGACGTCGACTTCCTGTCGTGTCACCGCACTGCCCTATATAGTGGGGTGAGCTGCCATGGCACGGTCTCTTGTGCTGGATGCCCACGTTAGGTGTTTGCCATATACTGCCACACTGTTCCATCAATAAAGCTGTGTTCGACACTATCACTCTCTTCGCCTCATTCATTACAAGGTTTGTGAACATAACATCTGGCGACTGAGGATTAACTCATGGAGGCGTGCATTACACCACTCTGTCCCTTCCTTGAGCTCCTGGGCAAACCATGGGTGCCTTGGCTGCATTGGTTGAAGGCTTTTCAAACCTACATCACTACGCTGGACCTCGAGCAGCTCAATAAGTTGAGGGCATGTGCGCTTCTCATCCACAACCTGGGTATCGAGGGCCAGCAAGTCCTGCAGATGCTCGGTGCATTGGACTCATTTGAGGATGTCCTGGAGCTGCTCGCTAACCATTTCCACACTCCAGACAGCGTGACTGTACAGAGAATTAGTTTTTGCCAGCAACACCAACATGTAGGTGAGCCCATCCACCAATTTGTCACCAACTTAAGACAGCTAGCTAGCGAGTGCCACTTTGGACAGCTGGAAGATGAAATGGTGTGCGACCAACTAGCAGAGCACACCTGCAATGCCGCATTGTGAGCTAGGCTATTAATGGCGCCAAATGACTTAACATTAGCCAGAGCTGTTGAGCTAGCTCTCCAGTTGGAGGCTGCAGACAAGCTAACCTCTGAGCTAAACTGGTGCCAGTCACAGCAGCCACCAGAGCCACCCGCCACAGCAAATGTTGCAGTCTCGGATAGCGAGGATAGCTTGGATAATGATGTTATGGAAACCAATGCTGCCAGCCGAAGATCTGCCCTGGGAAAACCCCCATGCAAGGGTTGTGGGTCCGCGTCACACCAACATAAGGAGAAGGAATGCCCGGCAAGAGGAAAACATTGTGGCAGATGTGGACGCTTGAACCAGAATCAGAATCAGAATCAGAATCAGCTTTATTGCCAAGTATATTTACAAGTAAACATACGAGGAATTTGACTTGACATTGGGCGCGCACGTTAGGCGCATCCAATGACGCGGCAGCCATGCAAGGCGCCTGTCATACAGTGGGGGTAAAGAGGGGAAGGGGGGGAGGAAAACACAATAGGCAGAGAGAAAAAACATAGTTAATCAGAATAACGCTCGTATAAGCTCATATAAAGCTCAAATGAGCCAAATTTTGATTACACAGAAAAAAACCCTCTATGCACAATTAGCAGACAATAGATCACACATTAACAAAGCGGGAGAATTGAGAGAGTCAGTGTATGTATTTTTGTGTCAGTTTACGTGTATCAGTCATTCATGTAATGTTGAATGCAGTGTAATGTAGGTGTGCCATTGCTAGTGAACAGCAGAGGGCATCCTCTGGCAACGGATAGATATTATTCAGTCATGTGTTCTATAGTCCAGACACATGATAACGCTGTCCTTGGAGCTCTGTCTGCTGAAACAACAACAATTGTCGAATGTTTGGGTAAGCCACTTCTCCAGCCTTATCTTCATCGAGGAGGAATGTAAACAACATTAGTGACTTTACTAATTATGATTAGTGGAGTTGGACAGCGTGGAGGTGCCACTGTTGTTCACGACGGCGGTGGTGCAGTCGATGCTGAACTGGGCCACGGTGAAGAAGTTCTTCCCCCACTACAGGATCAACTGTAACCTAGCGCCGTTGTATGGCTACAGAGGTAGCAGGCTGTGCACAGTTGGGACTTTGGAGTTAACAGTTCGTTACAAGTCTGCAAAGATGGTTGACTTCATGTTCCAAGTGGCAGCATGTGGCGATAACATCATAGGCTGTCACCTATTCTATGGACAGGGTTTCGCCATTAAAGACAGTGCTGGGAACGAATGGTCGGGTTGTGGTCGCTGGAACCCACTGGTTCCGGCAGTGGAAGAGGACATGATGTGGGATGAAGCGCTACCGGACACTCTAGCAGTCAAGCAGGACCAGCCTCACTCAGGTTCGGCACAGGAAAGTCTCAGTGCTGGCACTTGGGACATGGCAGATTGGGGTACTGAGCATGGCAGCGCCCGGGCGCCTGCGTCAGTGAGTGACACCATGCTAGCCCCAGATGCCTCCGGAACTTGGCCGCAGGGAGATGGCGGGGGGGGGGGTGTCTGCAGCTACAATGGTGACCGCTACGATGTTTTTAGTAGAGGACGGGGCCAGACTGACAAGCATGGAGTTACCGCATGCTCAGTAGTAGCCCAACAGGCTGAGCAGGGCCCCACTTGGGGTTATGGACTTGGTTTGGGTTCAGGGTGACGAATGACCATGGCGAAGATAGGCCAAATGACAGCCAGCGAAACACCAAGCACGTCTGCAGATAGTGGCGAAGTTGGGCACAGTGTACTTCCGGTTGTCTGAAGGCTCATCGAGGCATGCCAATTAGCTTTGGCATGTCCAGGGCGCTCCAGGTGGCGAGGCTGGACGGGAGTCGATAATGGCAGTGTGGGATCCAAGCTCCATCATCCAGAAGATCAGCCATTGCTCCGGGGGCCTGCTGCCTCCAGGGGCACACCTGCTGAGAAGGTGCCCTGGGCCTCCCCATGCCGGTTCCACCTTTCCCACCCAAGTGACTGTGCTGTAGCAGTGTGTTCATAGTTCTATTGTTGTTGTGTTTTAGTTTAGGAACACAGCAGATTTTTAGTTTGAATAAAGGACATTTTAGTTTATCCGGTGGCAGAGTAATCCACCGTGCCGTGCGGGTTGTGTGGTAGTCCACCCACCAACTCTAGTTTAGGTTGTTTTGTGTGAATGTGTTAGGCTATTTGAGTACCTTAGTTTTCGTTATTTTAGAGTGTGATTTGGGTTCTAAATTGTGGTGGGTTCAAATTGTGTGTGTGGTTTTGGACTTTGTAAGGGGAGAGATGTCATGACAGCACTTATTGTGAAGTGCAGTGTGGTGATGCTGACTTCCTGTCGTGTCACCACACTGCTGAGCCAGGATCTGAGGTGAGTCTGGCCGCTGTCCCCCTTCCGGGCAGCGTTCCTCCTGTGCACACGGGACGGCTGTTCTCACGTCATCGCTGTTCCCGATAGACGTGGGCTTCCTCTCCTGCAGCTCTGCAGCAGCCCCTGCGGGCTCATACTAGGCAAGGAACTGAGGTGAGTCTGGCCGCTTTCCCCCCTCTGGGTAGCGTTCCTCCTGTGTGCACGGGATGGCTGTTCTCGCGTTGTTGACGTTCCTGATAGACCCGGGCTCCCTCTCCTGCAGCGCCGCAGCAGCTCCTGCAGGCTCATGCTGGGCGAGGAACTGAGGTGAGTCCAGTCGCTGTTCTCCCTCTGTGTTGTGGTCACCCTCTGTGCTGAATTCTCCTTTTTCGCTGTGTTCTTCCTCCACGCTGTGGTCACTCTCTGTGCTGCATTCATTCATTAGCTTGACACTGACTAACTTGTCTCTTTTGTCCCAAAGGCGCACATGGTCGCTAAGACTCTGAGCTCCGTAGCATAACGTTGAGATGACTCACCTGCATGTTTTTCACTGGGTTGTTGTTCTGTGGTGCCCTGCTGTCCTACGGTGTCTAACTCGGGGTCCTCCTGAAAGGGTGTGGGGTCAGCGGGCTTAGCAACTGGGGAAAACATCCGTGGAACAGTGAAATGTTCAGTCAGTGATGCTATGTAGTTGTCATACGTAGCCCCCTGTTTTAAATTGTTGACTATCCGCTGCCCCTCGTTACCCAGGTGACCGTATAGAACTGCTTGCATCCACAGTTCTCCGAGTTTCTCCAGGTTTACAGCCTCTGTGTGGCTGGCAAACCGCTCGAACCAGCAGGGCCATGGAACATGTAGCTCACCAGAGTCTTCCAGAAACGGGTGTGGTGGCCTCACACACACCTCCATGGTTTAACTCTTGTCACCAAATGTTATGTCTGGAAACCTGGAGAAACTCACAAAGAGTGGCGCTGCTGTGAACACAAACTTTATTACACACAGTAATATATACATACAAGCTGGCTAAGCACTGAGCTTCTATGTGGCTATGTATCGAGAGAGCCAGCAAAGGGACCCAACATGGCCGACTCCTCCTTTATATTGGTCACCCTGATGATGGTACCAGCCGGCTATGTTATCACACCGCTACTTGTGATTAACCCCTTATATCACAGCTGTATCTTAAATTCTCTCATGCAACCCAGTTCTGTGCAGAAACTCCAGTAGTTTTTTCACTTTATTCCAGCTTTCCAGGTTCATCAAAGTGTGCATGTTGTTGTGAATTAGTGTTATAAGGTACAAAGATTACTTAATTTATACATATAGGTGAGTGTGTGGGAACGAAAGGTTACTTCGGGACCACACACATACACACAAAAAACTCATTTGGGGCACCAGTCCAAAAACGTGGACAATTTTATTAATAAGTAATCTTTATACCTTCTATCAGTCAGTCTCAACATTCGTAAATTCTTCGTTGTGACCCAAGAGAACAGACACAAAAAAATCAAGCAGAACTTCTATATACCGTTAATAGTTTTAATGATCAAACTCAGGTTAAATGACATTATTCAACTGATTTGTAAGCAAGGTGAAATGATCAACAAGTATCAAGCATCACATTAACTTGTAATGGATTACTGAGCATAAGTATATAGTCAAACATTTGCGGAAACAAGGGAAACCATATTTTGAATTTGTAACTGTAATGAAACGGGAGACTGTGAAATAACTAACAAAAATATGCATAAAATTGGATGCAATTTTATAAAGAAAATGATAAAAGTTGATTATATGAAAAAGGAAATTCTGGGTTACTCTAAAAAGGGCGGAGGTTAATGAAAAGAAGGATATTATTTTTTTTCAGTTTTATAGCTCCTATTGTAGCTTATGGACTAGCTTTTAATGAGAAAATTTGTTAGGAAAGCTTAAACTGTGGTTTGATTCAAACAAATTACCGCTCAATTTAAGTAAGTCAAAATTTATAGTTTTTAACAACCATCACAACAACTTAGTATCTAAACTCAGTGTAAATGGTGTAGAGATTGAAAGGGTATCTGAAACTAAATTTCTTGGAGTAATAATTGATAATAAACGGTGTTGGAAGTCACATATTAATTATATTAAAGGTAAAATATCTAAATCAATCGCAACACTACACAGAGCGAAATATTTGCTGAATCAACCCACATTATATACTTTATATCATTCATTAATACTCCCATACATGACATATTGTACTGAAGTATGGGGAAATACATATAAAACAAACATATATCCAGTCTTTATGCTTCAGAAGAGAGCTATTAGAATAATAAACAAAGCTGCTTACAGGGAACCAACAAACCCACTTTTTCTTAAATTAAAAGCTCTCAAGTTGAAAGATCTGGTTGACTTTAAAACTGCAGTAATAATGTTTAAAGTGAAGAATCTATTACTGCCCGCAAATATCCAAAAGCTGTTCCAAATAAGGGAGAAACAATATCATTTCAGAGGAACATGTATATTTCAAAAACCTTCAGTGAGAACTACCACCAAGCAACACTGTGTTTCAGTGCAAGGAGTCAGATTATGGAACGATTTTGGACCTGAATTAAAATCATGTACAACGCTTGGACAATTTAAACAAAAACTAAAGGAAGAAATACTCCAAACATATATACTAGATGACATGTAAAATCACATAAGGATTGTCATATCCAGTCTGTGCTGTGTTGTTGCTTAGGTTTTTTTTGTCACATTTTGTCTTAGCTTTGTTCCGAATTGTAATCGCTCTTGTTTTGTTTTTCTTTTGAATTCTTGGATGAAATATGGGTGGGCAATATAAGCTGCAGCTTCAGCCATCACCCATTTCGGATAACTTATGTTGAACTGTATAATCAGAGGAGTTCTTGTTTAATTTGACCTTGTTGGATTTTTTTCGCCTTTGTTATATTATTCTGTTTCTTTTTAATCTTTACTTTTAATCTATCCGAAATAAAGATTCATTCATATTCAATTAAAATTAGACATCACATTTAGCCCAGCAGATAGAAAATTGGAGTCTAGCTTACGACCAGCTATGTTTGCAATAAATTCAGCAGGATCCTTTGCCAAAGCCAGCAGATGGCAGGGGGAAAGTGACTGCCAGCCAGCAGCACTTTCTGATGGGTTCAGCGGTTGGAGCTTCGACTCAGGGTGCAGAGTGGCAGCGGGCTTCCGTGGAGGTGACATCTTTTTACCATGGGCAACAGATCCTTTCCTGACCTGAAAATTTGTGATTGTCTAATGGCCGACAGGAATCACAGAACTGAAGGAAAAAATGGATGTAAAACTGTTCAAACCACGAAATCCGAGTTCTTCCGATGTCGTGGTACGTGGATGAGGCAGTCTTGAGGGAAAAGGCCAAACTCACTATCAGTCCACTTTTTATTGTGTGTTAAGGAAAATCAATAGAAAAAGTTTAATAGATTATAAAATAGAAAAACGTCTGAGAAAACGGAGTTTCACTCTATGCAAAAGAAGGTTGAGCTCAAAGAAGAAAAAGATCTTTCCTCAGAGGCACACAGAAATGAAAAGAATTCAAAGCAGGAACATAACTGAAAAACTAGGGAGTTTTCCCTACTTTAAAGTGAGTACTTTTTCAGGGGAAAACTTGACTGACATGAAAGGGAACCAATTGTCTCCTAGCACGGGAGATTTGAATGGATTATGGTCCAATCGAGGAAAGATTCTTTGTTTGTGACTGACCAATAGAATGAAAGGGGGCGTCATCCAACTGAGACTGGCTGGTGATTGGCTGATACCAGTCAGATGACTTGTGTAAGTTTTCAGGAGAAATAAACACATATTAACTTGAAATTCATATTATCTACATATATATGTAAGCTAAGCTAACTTCAGTGATTCATGTCTAATTTTCATTATTACTCCAGTGAGCATGCACTTTCATAAACTCATTTAAACATATTTTCAAACATGCAATACATTTCAAATCAATGATTAATGAAACATTTCAAACCATAATTGTCCATCACAGGTTCAGGTTCAGGTTACTTTATCTGTACCCGTAGGTAGATTTGTTTTGCAGTCTGGTGACATCCATATTTACAAGCCACTAATTACATTCAGCATAGACACAAACACAGGCACACATGAAGCTGACTATAAACATGATAAAAATACTCAAGGCTCCATCAATCAGGGTATAAAAAGACAAAGAGATGAGGGAGAAACCAGAGGTAAGAGAGAAGGGTCATATTAAAAGTTAAAAACTAGTTAGAGGTTAAAAAACTCAAAGGTCTAAAACCCAATAAAATATTTAGAACCCAAGTGACATCCTACAAAAATAAGTAAATATAAAATGAAGTTAGTAAATAGTTACCTAAATTATGTACAATATATTTTTACAGCTTGTTCAACTATTTGACAGCAGCAGGGACAAAACTGTTTTTGTAGCGCTGGGTTCTACTTTTTGGGACAGCAAACCTCCGTCTTGAGGGAAGAAGCTGAAAGTGGCAGTGCAAAGGGTGGGAGTCATCATTTAAAATGGAGGTAGCCATCCTCTGTACTTGTCTGGTGTACAGGGATGTCGGGCTCAGCTGTGACTCACCAAGCAAACGACTGGACCATCTAACTACCTGATCCAAGGATTTCCTCTGTTTCAGTTTTATCTGACCAAACTATGACACTAAAGAAAAGGATAAAACAGATTCAATAAAAGCCCGATAAAACATTGTCATTATGGTTCGGTCAATTTGGAAGCTTGCAAGTTTCCTCAAACAATGCAAATGTTGCTGACCCTTTTTGCACACCCTTTCACAGTTCACTTCAAAGTTTAAATTACTATCAATAATCGTCCCAAGATATTTGTACGATTGTACACATTCGGTGGTCTGGCCTTTTAGTATGGTGACTTTGTGCCTGGGAGTTTTCCTCCTAAAGTCAATAATCATATCTTTAGTTTTTGTTGTATTCAGCTGCAGGTAGGAATCCTCACACCAGTGAACAAAATCATCAACTACTGGGCCGTGGCCACTCTCACCATCCTGGAGGAGACTGACAATAACTGAGTCATCAGCATACTTTATAATGTGTCTGTTGTCATGTCTGCTCCGACACATGTTTGTGTACAGGATGAAGAGTAGTGGTGACAACACACACCCCTGAGGAGAGCCAGTAGAAGAGCACTTTAGGTCAGACAATGTACCATTGACCCTTACTCTCTGCGTCCTGTTGGTTAAGAAATCCAGAATCCAACCCACCAGATTATTGCTCAAATCAAATTGTTGCAGGAGCCTTTCAACTAAAATATGAGATTGAATTGTATTAAAAGCGGAAGAAAAGTCCACAAATAAAAGACTGGCATGTGTCCCATTAAAATCCAGATGTTTAAAAAGCATGTTAAACTTAGTGACAGTGGCATCCTCCACTCCTCTGTGAGGCCTATAGGCAAACTGCAGAGGATCCAATGCATGTTCAGTCTGCCTTAGGACCTCACATCTGACCAGTTTTTCAAAAATTTTCATTAAAATTGAAGTCAAAGCAACTGGTCTAAAGTTGTTTACCGTTTTAGGACAGCTGGATTTTGGAACGGGAACAACCACGGCATCTTTCCAGATCTTAGGCACATGTTGTGTCTGTAAGGACTTATTGAAAATGTAATGAAATATAGGACTCAGTTCATGTGCACAGGACTTTACCAAGCGCCCACATATATTATCAGGGCCCTGACTTTTGTTCACTTTTACAGCGCAGAACTCCCTTTTAACATTCTGCACGTTGATATTAAAGTGCTGATTGTCTTTGAGTTTCTGTTTCAAATCTTGGATTTCTGTGCTGAAATCAAAGGAGTCAAAACGACCATAAAAACAATTAAGAGCATTAGCCAGCTCTGTGTCTGAATTAAAACCATCTAAAAACACACGATTACTGTGCTCTGTGCTCTGAAGGCCTGCAATAGTTTTCATACTGGCCCAGGCTGAACCAAGTTTCTTTGTTGCCATCTTGCTTTCCAACTCTGATTTATAATTCTGTTTCGCTCTTAAAATTTCGGACTTCAGCTCTTTTGTGGCAACCTGTAGCTCATAAACAGACCCCTGTTTAAAGGCAAGTGCTTTCCTCTTTAAGCAGGAGTTAACTGATTTTGTAACCCATGGTTTGTTGTTGGGATATATTTTGACACATTTACATGGAACAATCTTATTTTTACAGAAAGACATGTATGAGCATGTGAGGTCAGCCAGAGAGTCCAAATCATCCCCGCAGGCCAGTTTGAACATCTCCCAGTCTGTACAGTTAAAACATTCCTGGAGGCTGTGCTCTGAATCTTCTGTCCACACATCTATGTCTCTCGTCTCCACCTTGCCTCTTCTGAGAGCAGTTTTATATGTGGGCAGCAAATGTACACAGTTGTGATCTGAGGATCCTAACGGAGGAAGGGGGAGTGATTTATAGGCCCTCTCTATGGATCCATAGCACAGGTCCAATGTCTTTTTTCGCCTGGTTGGGCAGGAGACATACTGATAAAAGTTTTTAAGTGTCTTCTTTAAAGAAACATGGTTGAAATCACCAAGAATGAAGTTTGACACCTCTGGAGAAATTGATTTTAGCTGCTGGATCACATCAAAGATGGTTCTGGAGGCGGAGTCAGCGTCTGCCCTTGGATGAATGTACACAATTGTGATGAAAAGTTGGGGGAACTCGCGAGGCAGATAAAAGGGGCATAGTGACACAGACAGCAGCTCCACATCGGGTGTACAGATGCGCTCTCTGACCGTGACAGATGTGCAGTACTGCTTATTAATATATAAACATACTCCGCCCCCCTGACATTTCCCCGTTACCTCTTCCTGCCGATCCGAGCGCAGCGGGGCTCCAAAGCCGTCAATCCACAGGTCTGCATCTTGATCATGCGCAGTAAGCCAAGATTCGGTGAAGGCCATGACGCAGCAGTTCTTAAAATCCTTCTGGTAGCGTACATTCCCTTGAATTTCATCCACCTTGTTTCTCACAGACTGTACATTCCCAAAAATTATTGAAGGAAGAGGAATGTTACCAAACTGCCGTCTCCTAAGGCGCAATTTCACACCTCCACGCCTTCTGCGCTTCCTTCTGCCGCCTCTCCCGTCTCTCTTTTCACCGCTATGTTCATCTCTCAAAATAAAGTCTGGCAGTTGCAGCTTAGGCTCAATCACAGCCGCTGCATCAGCCGTGTTTAAGTGCAGCAACATGTCCCTGGAATAATGTATTCTGCCCGCTATTCTGCCCGCCATGGAGCCGAACGCGTTTACTTCACAGACAAAGAGCCAGAGGACAGATAGCAGCAGTGCGAGAAAGGAGAGGAAATCCATATTGTAGATACCAGGGAGCTCTTCGCTATATATTCCACAACCACTCCAAGGCAGAAACGACACAGAGGATTTTATAAAAACATATAAAAGTACATAAAAACACACACACGCACACGCACTATTTCACCAGCTGCCGGTCGCTGCGTGCGCATGCGCCCAATGATGGCCAACAGGGTTAGAATTATCCTAAGAAATGGAAATAAGGGATAAGGGATAAGGACCTGTACTTATATAGCACATTTTCAAGTCTCAAAGACCCCTCAAAGCGCTTCACTAGTGCTAACCCTCTATTCTAAGGGCCTACAGGAGAGGAGGAAATCTTGAGGAGAGAGTTAATTTTCAGTCAGAAAAAGCAGGTCAGTATTAACAGGAGTAACAGTAAACATATTCCTGAGCTGTCAACAAGGGGGCAATATTGGGCTTTGGATAATTCCTAGAGACCTGTAGGAATCTTGTTGATACCTGGAGAATGTAAAAACAGCTCTTGAGAGATAAAACTGTCTGGTTGGGGAGGAAGTTTATGGATTTATGATAACAGTCCAGGCATTCCCTGGCACAAAGAGGATTTTGGGGGTCTCAGTTCAAGACAGGAATGTGGTGTTTAAATGGTTTATTTAGGAAAAAGGTTGGACGTGAGGTCTTCTGTTCAACAGAGGCTGTTCATGTAAACTGGAACTCAACATTTAACATTACAATGTTAAAAACTTTCTCCAGTGGATCCCAGGTCTCTCAACAGTTTCCTCCGTTGTCTAGCATACTTCTTACAGTGGATTATGACAGGAGACAGTTGTTTCCACACTTCCACAGTAACATTTGCCATCAAGGTGTTTTCCTATCAGAGTCAACCCACTTCTAAGACCACAGTGCCCAATAGTGGTGGGTGGATCGATCCAAATATTGATAATATCAATACCAACATTGGTATTGATATTGATCGATACCAGTGTAATGAGATCTATATTCTGTGTCTGTAAAAGTGCCACTCCCATCACAGCACAGAGCAGGCACACTCTGCTCCTCTTCTTCTTCTTCTTGTGGTTTTACGGCGATTGGCAACCTGTGTTTAGGTGCATTAAGCTGGATTCATGCTGCACCTCTGCTGTCTGCACATGGACAATCAGAATCCTTGTGTGACGAAATTTATGCCATTGTCTTCAGTCCGCTAGTATCCGCAGGGCTCTTCTGCGGATGACAGCGTGCAGCCCAAATTTTATGACCACATGGCCTGCCCGTGACCTGACCGTGATGACAGCGCATGCGCAAGACTGAACATCCCATTCATGAGGTGGCGCCACCAAGACAGCATGCAAAAACAAAGTAGACGAAGAAGACAACAAGGAAGCAGAAGACGAGAATAAACATACATGAATCCTTTTGCAGCAGCAGCAGCTTGAACGGAGAAGCACACTGAAAAACAGTAATTCCTCCTTTTCCTTGAAACGACGCCATTGTTGTTACTACAAAAAAAATGTGTGTCGCTCTCGTGTTTATAGCCGGTGAACAAATTGACGTGCTAGCGCATTTGCGCTACCGATAGGGCTGGGGCGAAACTACCAATAACAGTTGTGCGCATGCGTCAATCACTTGGCCTGGTAGATGGAAAAAAAGTGAGCAGGCTCGTCCAAAGCACACGCGGACCAGAAGGGAAATGCAGCATGAATCCAGCTTTACTGCCATCCACTCCTTACATCCTCCTCGTCCCTCTTGAATTTTTATGTCATACCATTACATGACTCAGCAGCGCCAGGTAAACAAGCTAGCAGGCGTAAACACACAAGCCCCACAGAGACGGAGCCGAAGAATGGCAAGAAGAGGAGGAGCGCCGTGTTGAAAGGAGACATTTTATTTAATTTTTGTATTTAAGTTTCTGAACACTGTACCTCAAAAAAGAATTTGTTTTAATTTGTTCTTGAGTGATAATTTTGTGCAGTTTCTTTATTTAAGCAAAAAATACAGACATGACAATGTATGGGGAAAAACTGTTTTGTTACCGTTCTATTGTTTCTGAACAAAAAGTTTGATTATGATAAAGTATTTTCTATTTACCTCTAAACTTTGTCCAAATTCTGTCCTGGTTTTAACTAATTAATAATCCAAAGGAAAAATCACAAAACACTTAAAGGTCATGAAAATTCATTCAGATTTAGTAATTTGATGATGCATCCACCTTTATTATTAAAACGTATTGGTATTCAAGATTCACAGATTTTATTTGTCAGTACTACTATATGTAGAGGACATACAGGAGAACTGAAATACTGTTTCTCTCTCTTTTCAGTGGTGTGTGCAATATATAAAAAAAAGGAATAAGGCTGGAAAAACAATAACAGCAGTCTATGTACAGTAATGCTACCTGTAGTGCAAATAGCGACAAAGATAAAACCCAGATGTACATATAAAGAAAAACGATAAAAACCCAGCAATCCTATATACAGAAGAAGTAAAGCAGTAATACTCGTAGCTGTGAGTTTGATGCGGTAGTGTAGGTGCAGACAGTGACAGATTGGACTGCACATGATCGATATTGCAATAACAGACAGCAGCAAGTATGGCATTTGTGCAAATGGTTGCAGTAAGGTGCAGAGACATACAGCAACAGATGTATTACTGTTTGTGTGCCAGTCTTTCTGTGCCAACAGCTGAGGTAGTTATTGTGCGGGTGAGTGCATTACGGCCTGGGGGGGACTGACTATGTACTTAACTATGTACTGTATATTGTTGTAAATTCCCCCTGTAATAACTTTTAATACTTTATTTAAATTGTTTTACCCATGGAGGACCCAACAGGATGGGGAATAGGGAAAGGAAGTGTGTGGGGGAAAGAAAACGGAGGGGAACAGACAAAAAGACAAACCAACAACTAAAACAAACAGAGGACAAACTGCTTCTTCCACTGAAGATGTCTCAGTTTGAGTCTGGTATCTGTTAAAGGAAAGACATTTGTGCATGTGCGTCCATGTGCGTATATATGAGAGCGCACGCAAAATAAGTGTGTGCATATGAGTGGTTTGTCAGGAAACATACGAAGGGGGGGCCAGTGGCAGTGGCAGTCCCCGGGAGGGACGATAGAGGGAGGCCAGACCGCCAGGTGGCCGGCGCAGCAGGCCCACACCTTCAGGCCCACCAAGCCCCCACCTCCCCAGCAGGGCCAACGCCAGCCTCCGGACTCCAGGTGCCAGGAGGCCAGTGGCCCTATCCCCCAGGCCGGAGACCGGCCTGCACCCACCGGTACAAGCCCCCCCAGGCACCCCCACAGCGGGTCTGCCCCCTCCAGCGCCAGCACCACACACCCCAAAGACCCCCATGCCCAAAGAAGTCCCCCCCACCCAGGGGAGCCCACATAGCCGAGAGGCACTACTCCCCTCAATCCAGGACCTCCCGACTCACAGACACACCCATCCCCACACCTTCACACCCTCATGCTCTCATACGCACCCACATGCACTCCCTCACTCTCACTCTCACTCACCCACTCTCACACTCCCGGACCAACCCATTCTCTCTCACTCCTGTACCCATTCACTCTCACTCCCACTCACCCTCAGGGTCACCCACATCCACTCATGTTCACCCACGCATGCACTCTCACTCACACTCTGACCTACTCACATCCATTCGTGCTCTCCCCCTCACACTCACCCACCCTTATTTCTTAGGGTGACTGTGATACAGATGCAGTGAACCTGAATGCGCACCAGCAGCCAGGGAGATCACCGGCGCAGGCCAGCGGCCATCCCCCCCGCTCATTTACTCTCTTATTCAGTCCCTCTCTCACTGCCTTGCTTGTATCTATACATTCAGCAGCACCGAGGGATTTTGACAACATGATGAGTCCCAGGCCCCCAGCAGGAGGAGAGCAACAGGGGTGGGGGAAGACCCCCACCCCCTCCCCCTCCACAAAACATGGTAGGTGTATGTCAGTTGTATGATGTGATTGTGTGTAAATGGACTACCATACTGCAGTTAAAATTGGGGGGATGGTGGTTGGAGCACCACTAGCCACTGCGATAGGCAGCGGGGCCCCAATCCCCCCAAGCCCTCAGTGTCTAAAATGCAATTAAAATTGAGGTGAGGGCAGCCCCACTGTGCAGCAGATGTATCCACGATGATGTATATGCCATCCAGAATCGGATTGGGGGGGGGGGTAAGACTGGGAGGGAGGCAGTCCAAAAGCGAGCCCCCCCAGAAGTCAGCTCGCAAACTGGTTCATGAGGCCACCCACTGCATCCAAAATCCCAACCCAGGGCGAGGGCCACCAGGCCAAGCTGCCCAGGACCCACCAGCATCATGCCCTGGCACTCTCAGTACCACAAACATAATGGAGCAGCCACACCAATTCCCACTCATTTTGCACACACAAACATGCACAACAATAGTCACAATAGTGAACAATGGGCTGGACCCACACGGCGCCCCACACACCAAGTGACACCCCCCAGTACCCACCGACCACCCGCCCCAGATGCACACAGACAGCAGTAGGCCGCCCCACAGCCACAGCCACCCCGGAGCAGCCCAACGGCAACACGATTACCAACCCACGCCAATGGCACCCCAACCACCCCCAAGCACCCAAATACACCCAACGCCAATGACACCAGGGGTAATGCGGCAAAGCACCCCGCCCTGAAGTTCTCCTACCCATCCACACATCCTCCACCCCCACACATCCACCCACAGGTAACCGCACCCATACACACACACCCCGCCCACCCTCATGTGCACACATACACATACACACACACTCACCATCACATATGCCCACCTACACCCACATACAGCCCCACATGCCCACACACAACACACACACCCACTTCCGCACCCACTCACACACACGCCCCCACGTATACTGTCTCGCTCTCTCTCTCTCTCACACATACACACACACAGAGGCCCCAGAGGACGGGGTCCGGGGAGGACCCGGGGGCCTGGGGACAGGGGCCCGGGGAGGACATGACCCTGCTGCGCAAGGACGCACCGGGGCCGGCCCGCACCACCGGCGAACACCCGACCCCAGCCCAGGGGGGAATCTCCCCCTTCAGTACCAGGGGCCCAGGGCCAGCCCCAGCCCCCCCCCCCCCCCCCCCGAGGCAAGGTCAGCCGGCCGGGGGCCACAGCCCACCCCCCCGGTCCACCCCGCAGCTACCCTCCCAACCAAACCCCCCAGGGAAGACACACGACCACCCCAGAACAGGCCCCCCGGACACCGGCCCCTCACAGTCAGGGCGCAGCCAGCCACCAGAAGTGCCAAGGAGAGCGAGCCACCGCCCGCCACCCTTCAGGTTATAGAATTAATAAGCGGGGACCAGAGAAAATTGAATTCAGCCAATTGATTATTTGAGGAAGCTGACATTCTCTCCAGGCTAATATAATCTAATAGTAAGTTATTATAGTGAGTCATGCCTAAATAATTTCTTGATTTCCAATTCATGAGGATAGTTTTCTTTGCGATGCATAAGGCGGTGAGAACCATGTGTGACATCCTTGCCTCAACAGTGCATCTGGAAAGTATTCACAGCGCTTCACTTTTTCTACATTTTGTTATGTTTCAGCCTTATTCCAAAAGGGATTAAATTAATTTTTTCCTCAAAATTCTACACACAATACCCCATAATGACAATGTGAAAAAAGTTTTTCTGAAATTTTTGCAAATTTATTAAAAATACAAAACTAGGAAATCACATGTACATAAGTATTCACAGCCTTTGCTCAGTTGGTTGTTGATGCACCTTTGGCAGCAATTACAGCCTCAAGATTTTTTGAATATGATGCTACAAGCTTGGCATACCTATCCTTGGGCAGTTTGGCCCATTCCTCTTTGCAACACTGCTCAAGCTCCATCAGGTTGGATGGGAAGTGTCGGTGCACAGCCATTTTCAAATCTCTCCAGAGATGCTCAATTGGATTCAAGTCTGGGCTCTGGCTGGTCCACTCAAGGGCATTCACAGAGTTGTCCTGAAGCCCTCCTTTGATATCTTGGTTGTGTGCTTGGGGTCATTGTCCTGCTGAAAGATGAGCTGTTGCCCCAATCTGAAGTCAAGAGCGCTCTGGTGCAGGTTTTCATTCAGGATATCTCTGTACATTGCTGCATTCATCTTTCCCTCTATCCTGACTAATCTCCCAGTTCCTGCCGCTGAAAAGATAAGATAAACTTTATTGTCCCTCAAGGGGAAATTTGTCTTGGGCTTGACACCCGTGCTGCAACCACACAATCCACACATACACAATGGATGTAGCACATAATGAAATAAAACCCAATAAATAATACAAGTACATACATAAATATATAACAGCAGTCATTAAGAACAGGAGTTATAAGTGTCCCTGACCTATTTATCTGAGTTTAAAAGTTTTACTGACGTTGGGATAAATGAGTTCTTGTATCTATTGAACCTGCACTTGGGGACTCGGTATCTCCTCCCTGAGGGCAGCCGCACATATTCATTGTTTAGTACATGGCTCATGTCACTGATTATTTTTTGAGCTTGTCTACAGGCTGCCTGGTCGTGTACGATCTGCATGGGTAAATACTCTTTAACACCAATAATTTTCCATGCTTAATGAATTTAACGCAACACTCTGTTCTTTAGTTTCACAGAGAGGTTGCCAAACCAAGCTGTAATGCTGTATCTAATACAGCTCTCCAACACAGCCTGGTAAAATATTAACATAATCCTTTTATCAACGCCATGTATTCTTAATCTACGCAAGAAATGCAGCCGCTGTTGTAGTCTACTACAGAGGTAATCAATATGTGTGCTCCAGGTTAATGAATTGTCAGTAAATACTCCCAAATATTTATAGGAACTAACCTGTGTTATAGTGTGGTTGTGGATGACCACAGGCCTGTGGTCACCAACTCCCCGAGGGTCAAACACCATCTCCTTTGTTTTATCAGTATTCAAAATGAGATGACTGTCATCACACCAATTGACAAACCTCTGAATTTTTATAAAATAGCTTGACAGATCATGAGTCTTTTGAAGTAGTGATAAAATAGCAGTGTCATCAGAAAATTTAATAATTTGATTGCTGGATAGACACTTCTGCTCTCATCGGTGTACAAGGTGAACAAAAATGGTGAACTAACACAGCCTTGGGGAGCTCCTGTGCTGAGGGTTGTGGATTTAGATAAAGTTCCCCACATCCCACAAAAACATCCCCACAGCATGATGCTGCTTCCAACATTGACATGGTTATGAGCGGTGCCTGGTTTCCTCCAAACATGACGCCAGGCTTTTATGCCAAAGAGTTCAATCTTTGTCTCATCATACCAGAGAATTTTGTTTCTCATGGTCTGAGAGTCCTTCAGGTGCCTTTTAGCAAACTCCAGGCGGGCTATCATGTGCCTTTTACTAAGGACTGGCTTCCTTCTGGTCACTTTACCATACAGCCCTGATTGGTGGATTGCTGCAGAGATGGTTGTTCTTCTAGAAGGTTCTCCTCTCTTCACAGAGCAATGCTGAAGCACTGACAGAGTAAGCATTGGGTTCTTGGTCACCTCCTTGAATAAGGCCCTTCTCCCCCGATCACTCAGTTTAGATGGCCAGCCAGCTCTAGGAAGAGTCCTGATGCTTCCGAACTTCTTCCATTTATGGATGATGGAAGCCACTGTGGTCATTGGAACCTTAAAAGCAGCAGAAATGTTTCTGTACCCTTCTTCAGATTTGTGCCTTGAGACAATGCTGTCTCGGAGGTCTACAGACAATTCCTTTGACTTCATGATTGGTTTGTGCTCTGACTTGCACTGTCAACTGTGGGACCTTATATAGACAGGTGTGTGCCTTTCCAAATCATGTCCAATCAACTGAATTTACCACAGGTGGACTCGAGTTAAGCTGTAGAAACATCTCAAGGATGATCAGTGGAAACACTCCATGGACCGCATGGACCATTCAGAGTGTTGGAAACCGGGGATAAGCATTTTGTGCTAGACTTGGGGGGTAGACAGGAGAAAATTGGCATAGACAGACTCAAACCCGCCTTTGTAGTGGCGGATGAGCAAGTGCTGTTGGCTGGGGCCCCTCGGCGTGGAAGACCCCCATGGAGAACTCCCCAGGGAAACAATTCACCAGAGCAGCCACACGGGCAGAACGAAGTTCCCCCCCACCCACCCACCCACCGAGGCTCACCCGCAGTCAGACATGCTCCCAGCAGCCCCCCACCGGCTCAGCAGTGCCACGGAGGCGGTAAACCCCAGTTACAGCAGATAAGAGAGGAGAGCTTGCTGTAACCAGGCAGTCCATTCTGTGCTTGTGAGATGTGAGTGTGTAATAAATCGTCTGTCATGAATCTGCCTCTTCATTTACACACTCCACACTGGTCCTCCATACAACGGTCCATTCAAACTATTATTGAATGCTTAGTGAAACCACTGACGTATATCTGTAACCTGTCTCTCCAAACAGATATATTTCCCAATGCAATGAAAATAGCTAAAGTAATTCCGATATACAAGACGGGTGACAGAGGGGAACTTTCAAACTTTAGACCAATTTCACTATTGCCGCAATTTTCCAAGATACTTGAAAAAATATTCTATGAGAGAAATGACAACTTCATACTGAAGAATAATTTATTGTGTGAGCAGCAATATGGGTTCAGACACAAGAGGACAACTGCATTTGCTCTAATGGAATTTATAGAAAAAATATCAACTGCCGTTGAAAATAAAGAGTATTCAGTTGGGGTATTCCTGGATCTCAAAAAAGAATTTGATACAGTGGATCATAATTTATTATTAAAGAAACTACAAAATTGTGGTATTAGGGGGGTAGCACTGTCCTGGTTATGTAGTTACTTAAAGAATAGATATCGGTATGTATGTGTTGGTAACAAAAACTCACAGTTACTGAAGGTTACTTGTGGAGTTCCACAGGGTTCAGTTTTGGGGCCATTGTTATTCAATATGTATATAAATGATATATGTAAAGTTTCAGAAAAAATGGATTTAATATTGTTTGCCGATGACACTAATTTATTATGCAGTGGAAGCAATTTGGAACAACTTTTGGATACACTCGGAAAGGAATTAGGAAAGCTTAAACTGTGGTTTGATTCAAACAAATTAACGCTCAATTTAAGTAAGACAAAATTTATAGTTTTTAACAACCATCACAACAACTTAGTATCTAAACTCAGTGTAAATGGTGTAGAGATTGAAAAGGTATCCGAAACTAAATTTCTTGGAGTAATAATTGATAATAAACTGTGTTGGAAGTCACATATTAATTACATTAAAGGTAAAATATCCAAGTCAATTGCAATACTACACAGAGTGAAATATTTGCTGAATCAACCCACATTATATACTTTATATCATTCATTAATACTCCCATACATGACATATTGTACTGAAGTATGGGGAAATACATATAAAACAAACATATATCCACTCTTTATGCTTCAGAAGAGAGCTATTAGAATAATAAACAAAGCTGCTTACAGGGAACCAACAAACCCACTTTTTCTTAAATTAAAAGCTCTCAAGTTGAAAGATCTGGTTGACTTTAAAACTGCAGTAACAATGTTTAAAGTGAAGAATCTATCACTGCCCGCAAATATCCGAAAGCTGTTCCAAATAAGGGAGAAACAATATCATTTTAGAGGAACATGTATATTTCAAAAACCTTCAGTGAGAACTACCACCAAGCAACACTGTTTCAGTGCAAGGAGTCAGATTATGGAACGATTTTAGACCTGAATTAAAATCATGTACAACGCTTGGACAATTTAAACAAAAACTAAAGGAAAAAATACTCCAAACATATATACAAGACGACATGTAAAATCACATAAGGATTGTCATATCCAGTCTGTGTTGTGTTGTTGCTTAGTTTTTTTCTGTCACATTTTGTCTTAGCTTTGTTCTGAATTGTAATCGCTCTTGTTTTGTTTTTCTTTTGAATTCTTGGATGAAATATGGGTGGGCAATATAAGCTGCAGCTTCAGCCATCACCCATTTTGGATAACTTATGTTGAACTGTATAATCAGAGGAGTTATTGTTTAATTTGACCTCGTTGGATTTTCTTTTCCCCTTTGTTATATTATTCTGTTTCTTTTAATCTGTACTATTAATCTATCCGAAAGATTGATTGATTGATTGATTGATTGATTGATTGATTGATTGATTGATTGAAACAGGATGCACCTGAGCTCAATTTTGAGCTTCATGGCAAAGGCTGTGAATACTTATGTACAAGTGATTTCATAGTGCAAAAATCTAAAAAAAAAAAAAACTTTTTCATGTTGTCATTATCAGAATCAGAATCAGAATGAGATTTATTGCCATTGTTCATGTAGTGCACAAACTAGGAATTTGTCTTGGTGCAATGCTGCAACATTAAACATGGAGTAGCACTAAAGATAAAAATAAAAAACTATGCATGCAATAAAAGGTAGGATATGAATAAGTAATACTAATCTATGCAATTTTTAAATATATTAACATTACATTATGGGGTATTGTGTGTAGAATTTTGAGGAAATAAATTTAATCCATTTTGGAATAAGGCTGTAACAAAATGTGGAAAAAGTGAAGTGCTGTGAATACTTTCAGGATGCACTGTATATTTAGTTATTGATGAGAACAATTTCATGTACTGGTAAACCTGTAAAGAAATAATTTAATGTGTAAGTATAAATTTTTGTCTTTTGAGTTGAATTACAACACAATCTTAACACCATATCTGCTTGTGCATTCGAAACAATTTGTAACCATTTTTTTTGTAATAGTCTCTATTTAACATTTGATTGTTACAATATGATAGTAGAAAAATATTTACCTGTCCGTAAAAGTGGGATGGGCAGGCGTGTCATTTATTTCGATATGTCATTTTACAAAACTGAAAAAAGTGGTCAGATCAGCTGATAATAATGTAAAGTAGCGCTATGTAGTGACGTCATGACATGTTGTGTTGTAAATACAATCAAAACATCTTTACACAAGAGGGTATTGTTGTGTATGTAAATAGGCTGTATTAGTAAGATGGCGGCCGGGTTGGTCATGGGCTGGACCAGGGTGGCTACTGTCAGTTTCCGGTGGTGACGTCGCCCATGGTATAAAGGTATGGGCGGAAGAGGCTCTGCTTCTTTCGTCGTGGAGCTACTTGGTCAGCGGGGCGTGTACAGTAAGCCTGTATATGTACTCAACTCTGAATGTAATAAAGCTCTGTAAAACTTCAGCAACCGTGTGCTTGCGGAAGTCATTTATGGACATAACATTTGGCGACGAGGTAAAAGTGGGAATGGATAATTTTGTTGCTGAACTTCGGCTGTTTTCGGAGGCACCGGGCACGCCGCCCGTGCTGTGGCCTTGTTGGTTCTCATCTTTTACCAACTACCTCATGGTCTTGGACTTCGGTGAGCGTGAGAGGCTCCGTGCGAGGTCAGTGTTAATCCATAGGTTGGGCGCTGAGGGGCAGAGAGTTTTGGACAGTCTGGGTGGGGCCGACAGTTTCGACGGCATGGTGGAATTAATGGCGTGCCATTTTCGCGCCGATGAGTGCGTCACGGTCCGGTGCATCCATTTTCGACAGCGCCGCCAGCGGTTAGGAGAGCCAGTGACGACGTTCGTTGCCGAGCTCCATAGGCTGGCGAGGAGGTGTGAGTTTGGACGCCTGGAAGAAGAGATGATTCGGGACCAACTGGCAGAACACGTTCGTAGTGAAGCAGTCCGGTCCAGGTTGTTGGTGTTTCCAATAGAGTTGATGTTGACCACAGCTGTTGAGCTTGCCTAGCGTTTTGAGGTAGCGGAGATCTTCGCGAGGGGCCTGCCTGAAGAGGCTCTTTGGAGCGAAGATGATGCTCGCGCAAAGGCACCAAGTTGGAACCCTAATGACAGTGACACCGGAGGTGACTCGTATGCCACAGTGGTGAAGATACGGTCTGTCCTTGGTACACCTCGTTGTTATGGGTGTGGGTCCCCTGTTCACCGCTATAAAGCCAGTGTGTGCCCAGCGAGAGGAAAGCGATGTGGCAAGTGCGGTCTGCGGGACCACTTCGCCAGGACGTGCGACAGCTTCATACACAGGAGCTGTAGGAAATACCCAGGTGCTGCGCAGAAGTCTCCGACCATCGTGCATACAGTCTCCCCAGTGACTACGGGGAGGATCGGCTGTAATGTCATGCTCGACGGTGTCGTGGTTCCGCTGTTGGTTGACACAGGTGCTGTTATCTCAGTGTTGAACATGACGACCATGAACAGTTTGTTTCCCCATCGAGAAATTAAACAACCTGAGAGAGACTATTATGGCTATGGACTGAATTGGCTGGCTGTGATGAGCTTTATGGAGGTAGAAGCCTGTTACGGGTCGGTCGTGGTGCCCCGAGCCCGCATCCATGTCACTGCTGCGGGGATTAGCATCATGGGGTGTAACCTATTTTATAGCCTGGTTTTTTCGATCACCAATGTGTCGGGTGAGGAGTGGTCGGGCTGCAGACTGTGGAGCCGGCCAACTCCACTGATGGATGGCATGGAGATGAGGGAATCGGACTGGTTGGATATGTGTCAAGAAGGAGAGCACATTCGGCGCTACACGAGGATACTGCGGGTTGGGCCTGATGCCAGTCTGTTTGATGCCCAAACTGGGGGTGCGGAATGGCACAACGGGACCTCACAGGCAGCCTGTAAGGATGAGGCACCCACGCTGGATCCGGAAAGAGCGGGACCAGAGAGCGAGTTGTTTCATCGCTCGGGAAGACGGTCAACCATGGAAAACATGGACTGGGCCCAGGAGTCGACCGGACCATTGGTGGAGACCAGTCAGGCCCAGTGTCATCGGAGGAGGAGGCCACGGGCTTCCCTGCAGGTCGGCGATCTGGTGCGGCCTAGGGTTGAGGCCCAGATGAGAGGCGGACATGGCTCACGTGAGCGGCGCGATGGGAGGAGGTGGCTTTGAGTGGAGGCCGTTGGGAGCAACGGGTTTCTACGCTTGTCTGACCAGACCTGGAGACATCCAAATGAGCTGCGCAAGGTGGAGGAGACGAGACGGTGCGGTGGGAGCCCTGAGGTCAAGAGACGGACGCATCGGGAGGAAGACCCGCCTGAGGACTGAGAGAATTATTTTAATTTCGTCTGCGTCTTTTCTTCTCAGTCCGATTGTTTTATTTTCTTGTTTACGCTTGTCTGCTGCTGGTTTGGTACCCTGTTTAATTCAAAAAAAGAAAAGAGAAAAGAAGAGTATGAGCACTATGTGGGGGAAGTTTTCTGTTATAACTGTGGTGTTTATTTATAGGATTTTGACCTTAGGGGTTCATTTGTGCAAATTATGTGATTTCGCTAATTTTGAGAGGAAATTTTATTGAAATAATAATAACGTTTTATGTGCCCAATTTTGGGGTGGTGTGGTGTATTTAGCCCATGTAAATTGTTCATAATTGAGTATTTACATACCCAGTGTTTTGGAATGTGCCCAGTGCAGGGGCGTGTCTGTTGGGGGAGGGGGGAGGCCGCCATTAGCTATTATTTGTCTTGTGATTGTGTATTTTGTGTGGAGCTGTTCTGGGATTATTTTGATTTTATTTTCTTAGTTACACGGCTTTGTTCTGTGTTCGGCGGCAGAATAATCCGCCCAGCCGTGTGGGGGTGCTGGTAGTCTACCTGGCCCCCCAGTTGCTTGTGTGCATGGATAGGTTGTTTGTTTGTCTTTGTAATTGTTTTGTTTTAGTGCGTGAGTCGGGAAGCAAATTTGGGGGGGACCTATCTGTGCACTTGGCATTTTTTTTTGAAGGGGGGGAGGATGTTGTGTATGTAAATAGGCTGTATTAGTAAGATGGCGGCCGGGTTGGTCATGGGTTAGACCGGGGTGGCTACTGCCGGTTTCTGGTGGTGACGCCGCCCATGGTATAAAGGTGTGGGCGGAAGAGGCTCTGACTCTTTCGTCGTGGAGCCACCTGGTCAGCGGGGTGTGTGCCGTAAGCCTGTATATGTACTCAACTCTGAATGTAATAAAGCTCCGTAAAACTGCAGCAACTGTGTGTTTGCTTTAACTCAGTTATGGACTTAGCAGGTATATTCTGGTCAGGAGGGGTATAGTCTGGCCTAAGCTCTTTTACACCCTGAGGTAAAGTTTGGTGTAGGCAAGTTTATCCCCCGGGTTTACTCTGGCCTGGGCCAGGTTATACCCAGGTTTAATCTGGGCGGGGGTTAATTTGGCCTGTTACACCGGTATTATTGTAAACGATACAATATGGCACACCCCTAGTACCAAGTTTCAAAACATTTGGAACAAAACTGTAGGAGTTGATTTCACAAAAGTGGGACAGACGAATGGACGGACCGCCCCATAACATAATCCTCCTTTCGTCTTCACATCGTCGACCGGCGGGGGATAATTATAGATTTAAAAATTGTTCTAAGAAAGCGTCCACACTGATGAACGGCATTGCTCTAACAACAGAGCCAAGCATGAGCTGCACACTCCACACCGACTTCACCCCGCCCCATATACGTTTCTCCTGCTGCAGGATGAGATTGTTTATGCTGCTGCTGCAATCATTAATCTTAAAGGATTTATTTTAGAAGAAAAGCAAAAACAATGAAATTATTCTCATTGTTCTCTCAGCTCCAGAGATTCCTTGGACTCACACAGGTAGGATGAAGTGAGTGCATAACACAAAGCAGAATCATCTGGGCTTGCAAATACTTAATAACAGGCAAATAATAATCCATCAGTCAAAGCTTTATTTATATAGCACTTTTCATACAAAATGTTGTAACACAAAGTGCTTCACAGATTGAAATAAAACACAATTGACACCCCCCCAACACACACACACACACACACACACACACACACACACACACACACACACACACACACACACACACACACACACACACTTTTGTCTGTGTGAGACATAGCTGAGTACTGGGGATCCAGGCATGGAAGCACCATCGCTAGGGAGCCATCAAAAGCAGGGAAAGTGCCGAGCCCACAGCTACGGGGATACCATGTCTGAAACCGCCCAATTCCAATCTGAGGGTTCGACATTGCGGGTGTGGTGCCGCAGTGCACGATCCCCTCAATCAAAGGCCAGCATCCTGCAGCCAGAAAACAGGCACAATTCCCTGTGGGAGGACTCCCTATGAAGAAAAGCTGGAGCTTGGACAAGATGATAAAATAATACAATCACTGATTAATAATAAGATAATTTGTTGGTAAAAAGACTAGACAGTTAAGATGACTAAAAGAGAAAAAAAAACATTTAAATACAAGCAAACAGACATAGATTCAAATGTATTAATATTTACAGTAGTAATAAAATAAGTAATTGTGACCAGAACAACATAAAATAGGTTTAAAATCAGAAATTAAGTCAATTAAAATAGGAAACTAACCAAAAGCTAAGTTAAAATAGTAGGTCTTGAGCCTACTTTTAAAAACATGAATATTCTCAGCAGCCCTGATGTTCCCAAGCAGGCTGTTCCACAGACCTGGGCAATTCATAGTTTTCGATCACATGACTTCCGGCGGGGTCAAATAAGATCACCGGCCATGTTGGGGGGAGATCATCACGGAGTAAAATGGAACAAAACAAAGTGAAAACATCCTAAAGTTATTATGAAACTCTTGATAGTGACAGGCAGCAGTATGACGACAAATTAGTTTTAATTGGGGGCGGCTGTGGCGCAGGTGTACTGTGGCCGACTACTGATCGGAGGGTCAGGGGTTCGATTCTCGCCCTGTCTGCAGTCTGCATGTTGAAGTGTCCTTGAGCAAGACACTGAACCCCCAGTTGCTCCTGGTGGGTCAGGCCAGTGCCAGTGCACAGCAGCTCTGCTGCCATCAGTGTGTGAATGTGTGTGTGTGAATGGGTGGATAGCAGAATCTGTGGGGTGTATGGAGTGTCAGGGAGGGATAGTATGTCTGTTGGGGCAACAGTCATACCTCTGGGTGGTCGGTCCGCTTTGGTTCCCACTTGGCACTCAACTCTCACCTGTGGCTCCAAGTAGCTGTTTGCATGCAACAGCAGCCACACCCTGGTAAACCGCTTCAACTGGCAGGCAAAACCAGGTGGGGGTAGCCGATGAGTTTGAAACCCTCGGTAAGGTAGGGTTTGTCTACCTACGCATGCGTAGACTGGACCTGGTGGACTGCGGGGAGGAAACCTCAAGATTGGCTCAATGGGCAGGAAGGCAGACCCAGCAAAGCATTGTGGAGCGCAACTAGGGCACAGCAAGACACGTAGGACACTGCTGGCCATCCACTGCATCCTAACCCATCTCCAACCATCTTGACTACGTCTTGCCACTGGATCCAGATAGGTTGGGATGAGAGAGTGAGGTTGACGACCTTGCGCAACTCTCCCTCACTTAAATCAAATTCACACACAAGTCAAGACATCACCCCAATTTCCTTCTCACCCCCCCATCTCCCTCCAAGTCCTGTGGCAATGGGCAAGTGACAAAGCAGCAGGTGCGGATACACTGGAAGCTGTAGCCACAATCCCACACACAGGGACCTAGGGCATAGGGTTGCTCTTTACTGGACCAAAGCAGCAGTGGAGTTCGGCAGCCCCCTGGGTGTCTGAGCAGCCCTCTTTAGGATTCGCTCTGCTCACCTCCATGGCCTGAGAAACGGGCTAGAAAAGGTGCCCTAAACATAGCCTGCACTGCTACACCCTGGCCAGCAAACCGTGGCTGGCGGGGATCCCACCCTAGCGGTTGAAATTCTCAAAAGAAATCAACTAAGGTGACATCACTCACCACTGGCACCTGGAATGTGAGAACGCTCATGGACAGCTCCAAAGTGGACAGACCTGAGAGACAGACAGCACTTGTCGCAAGAGAACTCAGCAGGTACAACATCCACATCGCAGCTCTGAGCGAGACCAGGTTTGCAGACAAAGGTCAGCTGACAGAAGTCAAAGTCGGCTACACCTTTTTCTGGAGCGGCTGAGACAGTGAAGAATGCCGTGAAGCAGGAGTGGGTTTTGTGATCAGATCCTATCTGATCAGCAAGCTTACTAGCCTCCCCAAAGGAACCAACGACCGCCTCATGACCCTGCAGCTCCCCCTCCGAGGAAAACGCCATGCCACATTCATCAGTGCATATGCCCCCACTATGACAAGCCCAGATGAGATCAAAGACCAGTTTTACGAGGACTTAAAGACTCTCATTGAAGGCATACCGAAGGAGGAGAAACTCATTGTTCTTGGAGACTTTAACACCAGAGTTGGTACAGACTACCAGACATGGGAGGGAGTCCTTGGAAGAAATAAGAGTTGGAAAGTGCAACAGCAACGGTCTTCTCCTGTTGAAGACGTGCACCTCTCATGGCCTTCTGATCACTAATACCATCTACCACTTGCCTAATCACAACAAGACCTCCTGGATGCATCTACGCAGCAAGCATTGGCATCTAATCGATTACATCATTGTGAGAAGGAGAGACAGGCAGGACGTTAGAGTGACGAAGGCAATGTGTGGCACAGACTGCTGGACAGATCACAGACTCATTCTCTCAAAGCTCAACATGCACATCCAGCCTAAACGGCATCCACAGGGGAAAAAGGCAAACAAGCAACTCAATGTCAGCAAGCTGGAACAGCACTCTGTGCGACAGAACCTCAGTGAGGACCTGCACACCAAGCTTAGTCAGTTCGACCTCGGGGCATACGGAGCAGAAGAAGACTGGGTAGCTTTCAGAGACATGGTGTATGACACCTCATTCACTCATCTGGGCCAGAACATGCACAAATACCAAGACTGGTTCGATGAAAATGAAGAGGACATCCAAAAGCTGCTTGATGAGAAGCGTGAAGCCAACAGAGCATACCAGCAAGACAGCAGATCTGCCTCAAAGAAGGCAACCTTCAACTCCATCAAAGGAAAGGTGCAGGCAAAGCTCAGAGAGATGCAGAACTTCTAGCTCAGCAAAAAGGCAGACAAAATACAGCAGTACACTGACAGCAACAACTCCAAATGCTTCCACATATACGGGCCTCAGTCTACTGGAACATCACCACTACTCAGTGCTGACGGATCCACTCTCCTCACCGACAAGAACACAATCCTGGAAAGATGGGCAGAACATTTCAGCAGCATCCTGAACAGACCTTCATCCATCAATGCAGAAGCCACCACTCGCATGCCCCAAGTAGAGGTGAACACGTCTCTGGAAGAATCTCCAACAGAATCAAAGTCCAAAAAGCGATCAAACTCCTTTCGAATGGCAAAGCACCCGGCTCCGACTCCATCCCAGCTGAACTCTACAAGGCAGGAAGACCAGTTCTAATACAGAAACTCACCAAGCTCTTTCAGACCACGTGGCAGCAAGAACTTATCCCCAGGAGTTCAAGGACGCCTCCATTGTCCATCTCTACCAGAGAAAAGGAAACAGGCAGTCCTGCGATAACCACTGTGGGATCTCTCTCTTCGCCATCGCCAGCAAGATCCTCACAAGAGTCCTTCACAACTACCTCATTCAGCACATGGGAGGTGGTCACCTGCCAGAGAGCCAGTGTGGTTTCAGAGAGGGTCGTGGAACTGCTGACATGACCTTCGCTGCACGCCAACTTCAGGAGAAGTGACAAGAGCAGAACAGGGACCTCTACACATTTGTAGGTTTTTGATACTGTCAGTCGTGAGGGGCTATGGAAGAGCATGGCGAAGTTTGGCTGCCCGGACAAGTTCATCAGCATGGTGCACCAGTTCCACAATGGCATGCTTGCTCAAGTACTGGACAATGGAGACTCCTCCGAAGCTTTCCCAGTCACTAACGGGGTCAAGCAGGGCTGTGTACTCATGCCCACACTTTTCAGCATGATGTTCACAGCCATGCTGTCTGATGCCTTCTGCGACGATGAAGAAAGTGCCATCAGGATCAGGTACAGGATGGATGGCAGGCTCTTCAACCTGCAGAGGCTCAAAGTCAAAACCAAAGTGGACGGGGACTCAGTGCGTGACTACCTGTTCAAAGACGACTGCACACTCAACACAGCTACAGAGGCCCAGATGCAGCACAGCATGAATTGCTTCTCCACTGTTTGCGACAACTTTGGGCTCACAATCAGTATGAAGAAAACCGAGGTCCTGCACCAACCCACACCGCAGAAGACTTACGTGGAACCAGCTATCACTGTCAATGGGGAGACCCTCAAGGCTGTTGACAAGTTCATGTACACTACCGTTCGAAAGTTTGGGGTCACCCAGACAATTATTTTGTGTTTTCCATGAAAAGTCACACTTATTTACCACCATGAGTTGTAAAATGAATAGAAAATATAGTCAAGACATTGACAAGGTTAGAAATAATGATTTGTATTTGAAATAATAATTTTTTCCTTCAAACTTTGCTTTCGTCAAAGAATCCTCCATTTGCAGCAATTACAGCATTGCAGACCTAACATGATTGCACAAGGGTTTTCTAATCATCCATTAGCCTTCTGACGCAATGAGCAAACACACTGTACTATTAGAACACTGGAGTGATAGTTGCTGGAAATGGGCCTCTATACACCTATGTAAATATTGCACCAAAAACCAGACATTTGCAGCTAGAATAGTCATTTACCACATTAGCAATGTATAGAGTGTATTTCTGATTAGTTTAAAGTTATCTTCACTGAAAAAAAGTGCTTTTCTTTCAAAAATAAGGAAATTTCTAAGTGACCCCAAACTTTTGAACGGTAGTGTACCTCGGCAGCACACTCTCCAGGTCTGTCAACATCAACGACAAGGTTGATCTGCGCATTGCCAAGGCAAGCTCAGCATTCGGACGGCTACGTGCAGCAGTGTGGGAAAGGAGAGGCATCAGGCTGACCACAAAACTGAAAGTGTACAAGGCAGTTGTCCTGCCTTCCTTACTGTACACCTGCAAGACCTGGACAGTCTACAAGCGCCATGCCAGAAAGCTAAACTGCTTCCACCAGAACTGCCTCAGAAAGCTTCTGAAGATCACCTGGCAGGACAAAATCCCTGACACAGAGGTCCTCTCCCAAGCTGAGCTGCCTAGCATCCACACCCTGCTCAAGAGAGCCCAGATTAGGTGGACTGGCCACCTTGTTCATATGTCTGACTCACGCCTACCAAAGAGACTGTTCTACGGTGAACTAGCAGAGGGCAAGCACTCAAAAGGTGGTCAGAAGAAGCGTTACAAAGACACTCTTAAGGCCTTCCTGAAGAGCTTTAACATCAGTCCTGACACCTGGGAGACCCTAGCGCTAGACCAACCAGATGGGCATAGCCGTACCAGCAAAGGTGCTGCCTCCTTTGAGCTGAACAGGATTGCCAAGGCCCAAAGAAAACGTGAGCTTCCCAAGTCCAGAGCCACCCCTGTATCTTCTGCCTACAAAGACCACCTGTGCTCGACCTGTGGCAGAGCCTTCCATGCCTGCATCGGACTGATCAGCCACAGCTGGACACACCGCACCCAGTCCTCTTCCCTGTGATGTCCTTGGTCATCGTCGAGAACCACGGACGAACAACATCAGGATCTGTAAAGCGCTTTGGTCATCCAGAGACGAGAAAAAGCGCTATATAAGTGAACACCATTTAAAATTTACCATTTAATTGAGAAGCAGGCCCCCTATCTCATTCCAAAGCAAATTTGGCCAAAAGACAGGAAGAAGTGGGCTACCATCACCTATACATGTACAAAGCTAAATATATTTCTTGATCTTCAGAACACTTATCATGCATGTTTATCTACATCAGCCCATAAATTATTCACAGAGCTCCCAACTTAACTTCTTCTGTTTGTTTTTCCCTGTTTTTGCTCTGTTTTTTGATATGTGATCTAATTTGATTTAGCATTAACTAAAGGCTGGCTTCATTCAGCACACTCACCTGTCCAGGTGCTTTCAGATGAAGTTAGACATCGTCTTGGTGTCTAATCATTATCTCTCATTGATAACAATAAGCAGTTGATTTGTAGACTCCCAGCTGCTTGTAATAATTCTCAAAGCCACAGGCTAATTAGCCAGTGTTCTGACATTTTGGCATCAGAACAGCAAACCCTGGGTTACTACTCTGTCATTTTCTTTAGTTGTTGTCCAGAAGAATTAAGACTTCCCAAGCCAGAGACACTCGTGAATGTTGGTGAAGTCTGGATCTCAGCCTCCTTCTCAAAAAGCCTCAACTCCAGCTAAAGTTAGCTTTAGCAGCTAGCTTGTTCCAGCACGGAGTGTCCCGGCTTTGCTGGTTTCCTGCCAGCAGCCTCAAGAATAAAGTTGTGTTGCTTTTCTCCTCTTTGAAGCCTTCTTTCATCAGAAAGGAAACAGTAGGTGAACAGCGTCCAGGTGTGGTGAATACGCATCGCCCTTGGGTATGGAGGTCTAATCACCTGGAATTATTAGAAGTAGCTGCATAGCTGAGTGGAAGGAGACATTTTCTGTCTCTCCTGTGTAGACGCACTGATTTTACAGACTGGAGTCAAGGGTAAAAATATGACAAGGAGTATAGAGGGCTCAACAGTGATTTGAATCTTCATAATATCCTGTAGCTTGAAAATGTGACACTTAAGTTGGCTCAGATCCCCAATAGGTCACGTTAGACAAACGAGTATGTTTGTTTAGCTGTGTGTGTGTGTGTGTGTGTGTGTGTGTGTGTGTGTGTGTGTGACTGCCAGCAGCTGAGATGATAACAACAGGGGGCTTATGAATCTGTGAAAATGTCCACAGAGGATCACAGACTCTTCACCAATAACAATCTTCAACAATCTTAGGCAGCTCAATGGCACAGTGGTTAGCACAGTGGCAGCACAGTAAGAAGGTCATGGGATCGATCCCACCCCCTGACCATCGGTGACCCTTCTGTGTGGAGTTTGCATGTTCTCCCCATGTCTGTGTGGGTTTACCCTAGGCACTCCCGTTTCCTCCCACAGGCAAAAACATGCAGGTTAGGTTAATTGGAAACTCTAGAGTGGCCCTAGGTGTGAATGGGAAGGGATTGGCACCATACCGAGCCTGCTTCATCCATCCAAGTGGATGTCCTGAATTTCCCTCTGGGCATTAATGAAGTATCAAAAATCTATTTTATTAGTCAATTATTTCTACAAACCTATTACAAAATGGTCAGAGCACACACAAGCTGGAATACAAGGAAGGTGCCACATCAGCTCCACTAATATTAATATGGCAGAGGGAAATTCTCCTCCGTTTCTCCAATAGTTCCTGAGTCGACTCGCCTTGGTTCTAAATAATTGCAGGTAATCAATAAAACAACATTTTCTTCTTCCCACCAGTGTTTGTACAACCAATTATTCCACAGTAGTGCACTATAATTTACATAACTTTCGGCTTTAATGAAACAGAATCACCCCCTGCAGCTTCCCTTCCAACATGGCCATCCATATAGCGACTGGCAGCTACGTGAAGTCATCTTAAAACTATGAATAGTAACTAAAAGCTGCCTCACCATGGGTACGTGTTCTGACAGTCAGGATGATTAAAAGACCAGTGCCAGAGGATTTCTGGGACTGTGGGGGCTCATATGTTAAAAGCAATTCTGATAAATAAGAAGGCCCAAGACCATGCAGATCTATAAACCAGTAAAAAAATAAATAAATCAATAAATCGATCCTGAAGGACATGGGGAGCCAATGCAATGACTTTAAAACCAGCGTGATGTGAGCCTGCCGCCTGGTCTTTGTCAGAACATGTGCAGCTGAATTCTGTAATAACTGCAGATTTGAAATGGTCTTTATGGGAAGATCAGAGAGCAGGGCACTGCAGTAATCAATATGACTGGTGATAAAAACATGCATCAGTATCTCCATGTCTGCTTGAGAGCAATGGGCGGACTCTGGTTATGTTCTTTAGATGGTAAAATCCTGTTGATGTTATATTTTTAATGCGTGGAATAAAACCAAGCTCACAGTCTAAAATGATCCGTAAGCTCTTAACATATTGGGATGGGGTAAAAGACAGACTGTGTAGTTTTGGCAACATTTTCTCTCTCTGAGCTTCAGGACTGATGACAAACTTCAGTTTATAGATATTGGTTTGTAGTTACTAAGGTTTTCAGGATTGAAATGACTCTTCTTCAGGAGTGGTCTCACCACTACTGTTTTAAAGGCAGCAGGGAAAACACACGTCTGGGGAGAGTACTTCACTATGTTTCAAAGTTCCTCCTGGAAAAATCGACAAGATGTTTTTAAAAGTGATGTGGGAATGGGGTCTAAGGTTGCTTTCACACCTAAATTCATTTACTTTGGTCCAAATCAGTTGATAAGTTTGTTACTTTGTGTCATTTTCTCCTTGGTTCGGTTCCCTTTCACACAGGCAAAAATTCAAGCAGACCAAATTGCGTCACCTTAAATCCTGCAAAACTTATGTCAGAACATTCTCTGTTCTTACAGGTCAGATTTTTTTGCTGCGAGAACAGGAAAGGTAAATACAGGAAGCAGGATGACTACTGTGCATTTATGCATCTCTGGGTGTTAATAAAGCTTTTTGTATAAAAAAAAAATAGGCATCTCTGGGGAGAAAATGAGACAATGGAGTGTAATTTACGGGGGCTGTTCATTGCCCTGGTTACTGTTTATTACATGACGTGTATATGCCACTTTCAGCAAATTGTACAGTTTGAAAATGAAGCGCGGCTACGGATGGCTCTCGCCCACTGACGTCAGTGGCTTGGGCCCTAATAATAATTTCAGCATGGATGCATACAGCTGTTTCAGAGGGCCGCTTTACACTTCCAATCATTTCTCCTTCTCCTCCCCCTACTGTGTACTGAGATCCTGCTGAAAGCAGGTAGATAAACATTGCCAGCCTCTTGTTTATTTCAGCCCTGCTGTCAAAACAGGTGACAGTGATGGTTGGATGTTTTCTGATTGGCTCAAAGTGTTTTCATCATAAATAAAATTGCTCTGAAAGTGATCCCAACGATATCATCTGCCTACTTCATTATGGTTATCACTGTAGTGTTGACTCTGCCAGCCACTAAAGTTAAAACGATTTTTTAAAACTATGATTTTATATTTATCATTATCTTTGTAGTGCTTGGTGAGGACAGCCCTTAACTCCAGTATGGGTGAGGTCATGTTTCCTTAAGCTAATTTCAGTAAAGGCCTTTCCACACTGACCACTGTAGCATCATCTCACTTTGGCTCAGCAACAATTATTCTTCTGCTTAAAGACATTTTTGTTTCATCCAGGAATAACACAAAGAAATGGATTTTCTTCCCCCAGGCCACAGCTGAAATCCCCTTTCTTTTGTTAAAACCAACCTAAGGAATTTCCCTAATGTCCAGCGTCACTTTTATTGCCCCCATAAAACCTACATAGACCCACAACTCAGCTAATTTCCTTAAACTCTGGACATGCTGGATTTAACTAGTGAACTTTAAAGTACATTATTACAAACTCAATTCTAAACCTTCATTCTTTTCAGAACTATGAAAATGCAGATGGACTCTGATGTTTTTGATGTGGAAAATCAATAATATGTGTGAAATGCATTAATCTGTGATTTTATATATATGCATGTTAATGTTTAAATGAATGTTTACTCCTGCATGTTGATTTAGAAGCACTGCTTATAATTTATACTAATCACTAAAGTTATCTTAGTTTAATACATAAAGGGAAATATTAACTTCCAGTATGTATCAAAGTTTTGGCTCGATATCACATGTGACTCCAACAGCCAATCTCTGCATGACAACTCTTCATCCCAAAGCGCTCCAAACAATAGACTGTTTGTTCATTGGACTAAAAGTTCATCGAGCCCGCCCACGAAGGACGCTCATTGGCTGAGATTCCGGTCAGGCCGGAAGCCCGCGAAACTCAACAGAGCTTATATAAAGGAGAGGGACCCCTGCTTCGCGCTCTTTTGCTCCGGACCCTCTTTTGCTTCACTCTTTCCCCGGATTTCTTTTCGGCTGCTCCCTTTCTCTGATCGTCTCTATTGTCTACACACAGCAAGGAAGAACAAAGGACTGTCTGAACAAGGACTTCGACCATGTGTCGCTTTTCTGAACACAGAGCAGATAACTCGTAATTTGTTATGTAATGTTGTATTTTAATGTCTTTTTTCCTTTTCTCTTAAATGCCTAGGAATTCCTATTTCTTTGAGCTCAATTCTTAATCGGAGTTAAACTCCAATTTTTATTCATCACTTTTTCTTTGTTAAACTTTCTGTAAAACCACCGTTTGTTTGATTTTAATGTAAACTTAATCTTGACTTTATTTTTATAATATTTTTCTTGACCAAGCACCCACCAGAAGCTACTATTTTTATCTAAAGTCCGAAGCCTTTTTGATTTGAGATCTGATTAGATCTAATTATTATCGAAGACCTCTGCAGCTGCTTGTCTACCAGGAAGAAAAGAAGCAGCTCCCACATCGCACTGAAGAATCGGCACCATCTGGCTAGAACCCAGTTTCAACTGTGGGTCATACGGCCAAGATCCAGCCCCCTTCGACTGCTTGAATTTAAAGGTCGAACTGTGGACCCTGAAATATCTGCGGGCAGATATTTCCCCTAACATCCACGAAATCTTGGGCTGAGGACGACGACAGAACCATCAGCGGCCGAGGATCACGTGAGCTGCAAAAACTTTAATTCCTCTGCTGAATTAAACTTTTGAGGTTCGGTAATAATTTGTATATCTAATCAGATGCAAATTAAGAAGCCCTTAACATAACTCTTCTTTTCATTAAAATTCCGTTTTTATTTTCTTAAGATCAATCAAGGACTTTTCATATAATTAGTAAACTTTCTCCATAAATTTGCGTTTTTTTTTAATAATCTGTTAACTCAAACTGATAGAAATTCATTTCTCAGTTTAACCCTGGTTCTGAAAATATTGACATTGTTAATCTATCATTTACAAGATTGATTTTATGATTAAGGAAATTACTGCAATGTCTGTTAATCATTTCATTTAATAAATATTTAAAAATGAGAGAAGTTGTTGGGAATTTATTTCATTCCGAGTCTGTTTCAAGCCCAGGTATCGAATTCACAAAAAAAAAAAATAAATTTTGAGACTGATTATTGATTAATTTATTGAGTGATTAAACAGGTATAAAGTGAAATTAAAGATTAAATTGCTTCTTAAAGATAGAAGCTGGTGCCCCTTACGAGTGTTATTAACTTTTCTGATGTATATGAAATGAGATTTGAGCTCAGATTCCAATACATCAGTATAAATTAAATAATTCATACCTGATCATATTTATTATTTATTAATAAATTCCATTTTATGCTACACCACACACAAACTGTTGAACTCCACTGTGGGTGAGTTCATGTCTTCTTAAGTTACTTATACGAGTAAAGGCCTTTCCACACTGACCACACACAAACTGTTTAACTCCACTGTGGGTGAGTTCATGTGTTCTTAAGTTACTCATACGAGTAAAGGCCTTTCCACACTGACCACACACAAACTGTTTAACTCCACTGTGGGTGAGTTCATGTACTCTTAAGTGACTCATCCGAGTAAAGGCCTTTCCACACTGACCACACACAAACTGTTTAACTCCACTGTGGGTGAGTTCATGTGTTCTTAAGTTACTCATACGAGTAAAGGCCTTTCCACACTGACCACACACAAACTGTTTAACTCCACTGTGGGTGAGTTCATGTACTCTTAAGTGAGTCATCCGAGTAAAGGCCTTTCCACACTGACCACACACAAACTGTTTAACTCCACTGTGGGTGAGTTCATGTATTCGTAAGGAACTCATCTGGGTAAAGGTTTTTCCACACTGACTACAGCCAAATGGTTTAACACCAGTGTGGGTGAATTCATGTGTTCTTAAGTTACTCATTCGAGCAAAGGCCTTTCCACACTGACAACACACAAACTGTTTGACACCAGTGTGGATGAGTTCATGTGTTCGTAAGTGACTCATCTGAGTAAAGGCCTTTCCACACTGACCACACACAAACTGTTTAACACCACTGTGGGTGAGTTCATGTGTACTTAAGTTACTCATACTATTAAAGGCCTTTCCACACTGACCACACACAAACTGTTTAACACCAATGTGGATGAGTTCATGTGTTCGTAAGTGACTCATCAGAGTAAAGGCCTTTCCACACTGACCACACACAAACTGCTTAACTCCAGTGTGGATGAGTTCATGTTTCCTTAAGTCACTCATCCATGTAAAGGCCTTTCCACACTGACAACACACAAACTGTTTAACACCAGTGTGGATGAGTTCATGTTTCCTTAAGTCACTCATCCGCATAAAGGCCTTTCCACACTGACAACACACAAACTGTTTAACACCAGTGTGGATGAGTTCATGTTTCCTTAAGTCACTCATCCGCGTAAAGGCCTTTCCACACTGACAACACACAAACTGTTTAATACCAATATGGATGAGTTCATGTCTTCTTAAGTGACTCATCTGAGTAAAGGCCTTTCCACACTGACCACACACAAACTGTTTTACACCAGTGTGGATGAGTTCATGTGTTCTTAAGTCACTCATCCGAGTAAAGACCTTTCCACACTGACAACACACAAACTGTTTAACTCCACAATGGATCAGTTTATGTGTTTTTAAGTTACTAAAGTGCATGAAACCTCTCCCACATTCTCCACACAAGTATTCTTTAACCCCACTGTGGTGTTTTCTCTGTCTTCTTTTTCCACTCGTGTCACTTTGTGATTTAGCTTTGTTTGCTGCAGTTGGAGGATCTTCATTCTCCTGAATCTTCTGAGGTTTCACTCCATTTTTCCTTTCATTTTCCTGTAGCAACAAAGACAGAAACAGAGACTGTGAACATGCAGTGCTGTGTAAAAGTATTTAACCTCTTCCTAATTTTTATATTTTTGCATATTTATGACATTTATGACACATAAATGTTTCAGATCATCAATCAAATAGGTTTGGATAACTTTTTTTCCCATGATAAATGAAATTGTCATTGAAAAACTGAATTTTGCATTTACTCAGGGTATCTTTGTCTAATAATAAAATTTGTTTGATGATCTTACAGAGATGTGGACTTGAGTTAGAGGCTCAGATTCAAGTCAGACTCAAGCTGCAAAGAACTTGACTTCAGACTTCAACATTTTTGACTCTGACTTTGAATACGACTCATGAACTTTAAGAGCATTTGATGCTCTGAACATTTCCACAGATAGTTTCACCGGGTCTCTCTGCTCTGATCTGTTCAGCTGCAGCATGTCCGGGTACTCATACATACTTGTACGGCCATAGCACATCGTTGGTCCAAGAGTACCTGTGAAGCTGCATCCAGATGCCTCTTATCAGTTGGGCTAAACTTCATTAACACTTGTGGGTCGGATGACGCGCATGCGCGATTGCATCACAAGGCCACTTCAAGACGACATAGCAAGAACACACAGCGTCACATCTCCACCGTTTCAGCTTGTGTTGAAAGTGGAGATTTGAAAGTCTCTCCCAGTTTTTAAACTGTTGATAAGACAAGTAAAACCACAGATATTACCATCATGCTTTTCCAAATATTTTTGTCATGTTCAGTGCATGTTTGGAGCAGCAAAAAATGGGAAAAATGGGAAAATAAAACAAAGTGAAAGTGCGGATTCAAAACACAGTGTTTGTTTTATGTTGACAGACCCTGTATACATGGAGAAACGGCTTTAATTTTACAATACAAAAAGATTTACCTGTGTGTAAAGGTGGGATGGGCAGGTGTCACGTTTTCTATATATTTGTCATTTTTTGGCATTTAACTTGTCTTGACTTGATTTTACGAAATGGAAAAAAAATGGTCAAATCAGCCGACAATGACATTTAAATTTTAAACCTCTCTCTCTACATATATATAATATAGATCGATAGACAGATAGATAGATAGAAGTATTATAATATAAATATATAATATAAATATATTACATATACAGTGGTGTGAGAAAGTGTTTGCCCCCTTCCTGATTTCTCTTTTTTTTGGTATGTTTGTCACACTTAAATGTTTCAGATCATCAAACAAATTTAAATATTAGACAAAGATAACAAGTAAACACAAAATGCAGTTTTTAAATGAAGGTGTTTATTATTAAGGGGAAAAAAATCCAAACCTACATGGCCCTGTGTGAAAAAGTGATTGCTCCCTAAACCTAATAATTGGTTGGGCCACCCTTAGCAGCAACAACTGCAATCAAGCATTTGCGATAACTGGCAATGAGTCTTTTACAGCGCTGTGGAGGAATTTTGGCCCACTCATCTTTGCAGAATTGTTGTAATTCAGCCACATTGGAGGGTTTGAGCATGAACCGCCTTTTTAAGGTCATGCCACAGCATCTGAATCGGGGTTCAGGTCAGGACTTTGACTACGCCACTCCAAAGTCTTCATTTTGTTTTTATTAAGCCATTCAGAGGTGGACTTGCTGGTGTGTTTAGGATCATTGTCCTGCTGCAGAACCCAACTGCGCTTCAGCTTGAGGCCACAAACAGATGGCCGGACATTCTCCTTCAGGATTTTTGGTAGACAGCAGAATTCATGATTCCATTTACCACGGCAAGCCATCCAGGTCCCGAAGCAGCAAAACAGCCCCAGACCATGGCACTACCACCACCATATTTTACTGTTGGTATGATGTTTCTTTTCTGAAATGATGTGTTACTTTTACGCCGGATGTAATGGGACAGACACCTTCCAAAAAGTTCAACTTTTGTCTCATCAGTCCACAGAGTATTTTCCCAAAAGTCTTGGGGATCATTAAGATGTTTTCTGGCAAAACTGAGAGCCTTTATGGTCTTTTTGCTCAGCAGTGGTTTTCCTCTTGGAATTCTGCCATTTTTGCCCAGTCTCTGTCTTATGGTGGAGTCATGAACACTGACTTTAACTGAGGCAAGTGAGGCCTGCAGTTTTTTGGATGTTGTTGTGGGGTCTTTTGTGACCTCTTGGATGAGTCGCCGCTGCGCTCTTGGGGTAATTTTGGTCGGCCGACCAGCCCTGGAAAGGTTCACCACTGTTCCATGTTTTTGCCATTTGTGGATAATGGCTCTCACTGTGGTTCGGTCGGGCTGTCGGCGACTGAACCGGCAACCCCGCCCTTCCGAGCACGTGGAGGGTGAAACTGGGCATCCTGGCAGAACTAAAAACAACATCTGGACTTCCGGTTATGGCCGCCACGTAGGAGGATGTGCTTCACTCTACTCTGCTCCTAAAAATAAAAAAATCGGAAAATAACTCTCTCAATTGGAACAAAACCTATCCCAGCGTTTGGGCGAGGACATGCCAGTAAAGCCTAAGGCTGGGAAATCAGGTGGAGGAAAAACTGAACCGCCGAAACAGTCCAAGTTAACGGACTTTCACGTCCATGACAAAGCAGAAAAATCCCCAGATATGGCGGCACAAGCTCGCGGTGGAGCGGTGACTGCTGGCGACGGCACAGGTGCGGTGCTCGCTGCCATTAGTTCAATGAGAGCAGACTTTTCCTCTAAATTTGATGGGATTATAGCAGTGATAGAAGGAATGAGAAAAGAGTTAAGCGACTGTATGGAACGAGTTTCGCAGGTGGAGCTCCGAATTTTCAGTGCTGAGGATGACATCACCGGCCTACAATTAAAGGTGCGCACATTGGAATTAAAAAATAAACGTCTGGAAGATAATGTCCTGGATTTAGAATCCCGGTCGAGACGGAACAACCTGAGGCTGGTGGGCCTCCCGGAGAGAACGGAGGGTCTGGATCCATGTTCCTTTTTGGAAAAGTGGATTCCAGAAGCGCTGAACAACGCAGAGCTGCAGTCATCAGTCGTCTTAGAAAGCGCCCACCGAATCGGCCCACCGAGAGATAATAAGGCATCACCGAGGACGCTGATTATGAAGTTCCTCAGCTACAGAGACAGGATGACGATCTCCAACGCGGCGCGAGCCAAAGGAGAAATTAAATACCAGGATCAACAGGTGCGGTTCTACCCAGATTTGGCCACAGGAATCCAACAATTAAGGAAACAGTTTGACCCCGCCCGTAAAGAGCTGCGCAACCTTGGGATTCGTCATGGAGTGATTTATCCTGCAAGACTGCTGGTCACGTATAAGGGCAGAACCCACATCTTCAAGACCCCTGAGGAGGCGCAGGAGTTCATCAAGAAGATCCAAGGAGAGACTGGTGGGAGCTAAGCATGAACAAAATATAAGGTAGAATATTTAAGCATTTGCACAGGCATCTGACTGATCTGAAGCATATAGCAAGTTTACAAAATATAGATTGTATTATATATTAAAAAAAAAACCAAAACCCTATGATGTACAAAGTTGCTATAAAATTTTGGAGTTAAGTTGGAAAACTACAGAAGAGAGTTAATGTTACGTTATTAAAAGCAGTAGAGTCAGGGTGATTGAGAGGAGAAAGAAAGAGTGGTTTTGACTGATCCTCGCGGGTGTGGAGCAGTCAATGGCTATAGCGGGAGACAGAATTTTTTTTTTGATTTTGGGAGGATTACCACGAATGTGGGAAGGGGGAATTTGTTTGTGTGTAGTTTGTAGGATGAATGTTCAACCACTCATGTTTTTGCTTCTCTGTGTGAGCATGTTTATATTGCGAGGTAATCTCAAACTCCTTACTGATCATAGACCAAAGCCTTAATCTTAATTTAACCTCATGGAATTGCAGAGGTCTACAAAAATTTAAAGAAACTTAAACAAGTTATGAATAAAATAAAAGACATAGGTTCAAAAATTGTGTTTTTACAAGAAACTCATCTAATAGAGGAGGATGTAAAAAGAATTAGGAGAAGATGGCAGGGAAGTGTATTCACCTCATCATTTTCATCCCGAGCCAGGGGAGTTATGACTCTCATACATAAATCAGTCCCATTTCAAGTGAAAAATGTAATTGGTGACAAATTTGGAAGATATCTAATCATTCAAGGATCTTTGTTATTAGAAAATATAAATCTGGTGAACTTATACGGTCCCAATATAGATGACCAAAATTTCTTTACTAATTTATTTCTTATTTTATCTTCACTTACAGGGCAACATATAATAGCAGGGGATTTTAATTGTACATTGAATCCCGGTATAGATAGATCAACAGGACTGGACTGTGCGCACAATGGATGCAGGATGATCATTAATCCTTTTACGAAAGAATTGAGATTGCTAGATATATGGAGAGAAGTGAAACCACAAGTTAAAGCCTATTCTTGTTATTCTAATATCTACAAGACATTCTCACGTATTGACTATTTTTTGATCTCCACAGAATTAAGGTCCAAGATTCAAAACTGCTTCTATGATAATATTGTGATCTCTGATCATGCACCCTGCTGTCTAATATATGTAGATAAGAAATTGACAAAGGAACCAGGTAGGTGGCAATTTCACCATAAATGGCTTCAGGATGAGGAATTTGTTAAAGCAGATGGACAGTGACATATTTTTATTGAACCAATCAACTGATTGTATGAAAATATTGTATTCTGTCTATTCCCGCGATTTAATATGTGTCACCAGCTTCCATAAATGACCTTATTTGCTCATATCCCAGCCTTCACTTAGTGAGGCTGCAGTACCGTCATCTCTCGATAGGTGCGGGCATTAGTGACGTCACCACAGCAATACAAAGAAAATGGCAGAACGAGAACAAAGTGATTCGGACAGCGATTATTTTCCCGAGTTTGACGACCTCAATATAAATGATGACATTGAAAATGAAGAATCGGATGATGAAGTAGTTTTGGGTGGTGCTGAGGGGGGTATTCAGCCTTATTTGTGGGAAAGAAGTGAGGGTTATGTTGCCTGCCTGTGTGGTGAGCCTCATCAGAGAAACATTCCCATCTGATCACTACAAGGGATTTTGCCTACCAAGATTAGATTTGTGAACAATGATATTTAAATAAAGTTTTGTAAAATCATATATTGAGTTTATTAATGTTCATGTCAATGTTATAATTCTCATAGTTCAGCATTCATCAAAGTCGCATGTCATATACATTTGAATAATTTTAACACACTAAATTCTTCTCAATTTGAAAAGAAATATTACATACTATACCACCTTTGTATGAATGTTTGAAAACACAGCAGAAATATACAAAGAAATACAAAAATCAATGGAGTATCACTACAGATTAAGAAAATAACTAGTTTCCAGATATAGCAATTATTATATTCCAATAAATAACATTTCACAGTTATAATGGGCACCATTTTATGGTAGAAAATTGGGGTTCCATTTTTAAAAGCACATTTCTCTTACAGTCTTGGGCTTATATTTGTTTTTCTTAGCAAATATGTTGCTTCCCTAAAAATTGAAAGCTGAACTGTCATTGGTAATTGGTAATTTCTTCTACTTTTACATGTTTGATTTTGAAAATCATCCATTGCTTGGAATTCATTTAAAATGTTTAGTAAACATTTGCAGTGAATATTAAAAATACAAAACTTACCCTGTTTACTTCTCGTTTTCTGACAGCTGATCGCATCGGTAGATCACCCTTGCTTTTCACGCCACTGTCACTGACACTTGTCTCAGTCAGACTTGGGAATCGAGGGATATATACGTAGTTGGAATAGCCGTTTTCTTTATCACCAATCTTTTTGCAAATTTCATTTCAAATTGCATCTTATTCTCGAAATCGCTGTAAACGAAATGTCTACTGCACATGTAGGGCGCTAACGAGGTGCAGGTGTGCGCGCAGCTGAGGCAGATGCCTGAGAGCGGCGAGCCGTGACACCTGCAAAATATATGTGGACAAGAAAGAGTGACAAACCTGGGTACTATTTCACTGGAGTCTGCTTTAATACAGAAGCTGAAGCAATAGGGAACACTGTATGTCTCTGTAATTGAGAACTTTGCTTCTAAAAAACACAGGAGGATGGACTTCCAATATAAGTAGCCGGTGAGTTAAACTGTCTTTCTTCAGCACGTTTTTTCCCCCTAACCGTTCTTATGATCATGAAAATATTTGGCAATTCCGAGAAATATTCGTAATCGCCGATTTAAAACGTAAACATCAAGTGTTGCATAAAGCAAAACACAGCAATGGCCGCCGACCGTGTGCGTGTGTTTGCCGGTGGTGACGTCACACAGTCAGTGGCCATCTTAGCCGCTGATCGCTTGGCTGGGTCCGCCAGCTCTCAACGACAGCATACTTCAAGAGCGCATTGTCACCTTATGCGACATTCGTTGACACCAAAACATGTGCGGTTCGACTTAGCTCGTCTCAGACAACAATTTGAGATATGAATTAGCAATATTGAATTTTTGTCTGTCCGTCTGCTTTAAGTACATAGAAAAACAGATAGATGAGTTCTTTGATATCAATACTACACAAACATCAGCATGTATAAAGTGGGAGGCTTTCAAAGCTTTTATTAGGGGGCATATTATTAATTATACAGGTTCAAAATCTAAGAAGACTCGAGAGGAGAGAGTCCAATTGGAACATAAAATAAAAATTCTTCAAGAAAAAGTGTATGCAGAAGTGATCCAAAGTTAGAGAACGAATTACTGATTCTGAGAGCTGAATATGACAAAAAATCAGCGAATAGAGCTGCCTCGAGTCTTCTAAGATTGAAGCAATCTTTTTATGAACAAGGTGAAAAATCAGGAAAATTATTGGCATGGCAGATTAAACAATTAGAATTTAAAACACCAATTACCAGTATTATAAGTAACGGACAGCCAGTTGTAGATCCTTTAGAAATTAATAGTGCCTTTAGAGATTATTATGAAAAATTATATAATACAAAAAATGAAACTGACTTAACAAAACTAAATAGGTTTTTGGACAGATTATCTATACCGTGTATTCCAAATGAAAACAAGGAGATACTGGAGTCTAAAATTAGTCAAGAAGAAGTTGGGCTAGCCATTGATAATATGAAATCAGGAAAAAGTGCAGGACCAGATAGTCTTCCAGTTGACCTCTATAAAAAATTTAAGAATAAATTAATAAAACCATTTTGGAAATGGTTTTAGAAGCATTTCAAAATAGTAATTTACCACCATACATGAATAATGCCTTAATTATACTGTTGCCAAAACCAGGTAAACCCTCGAATAAATGTGAAAATATGAGACAAATAAGCCTATTAAATGCTGACCTTAAGATAATCTGTAAAATTTTAGCAAGACGACTACAAGAAATATTACCAAATATTATTAACCGAGATCAGAATGGCTTTATAAAGGGAAGACAAGGCTTCCATAATGTAAGAAGACTATTTAATATTATCTATTCTAATAAAGAAGCACCGGATACAGCTCTCCTATCATTGGACGCCGAAAAGGCCTTTGATAGGGTCGAATGGCCCTTTCTTTTTGAAGTTTTACAAAGGTTTGGAATTGGAAATAATTTCATATAATGGGTTCAGATAATATACAATAATGCTACAGAAGAAATCCTAACAAACAGTAATATTTCAAAATCAATAAATATCAATAGAGGATGTCGACAAGGCTGCCCACTTTCACCTTTACTGTTTACTATGGCAATTGAACCGTTAGCGATGGCAGTATGTTTACATCCACAAATATATGGAATTAAAGTAGGACCAACAGAACATAAAATCTCCCTGTATGCCAATGACATAATTTTGTTTATGTCGAATCTTAAAAAATCAATTCCGACCTTGTTGAATTTAATAAAGAATTTTGGGGAAATATCGGGATATAAAATAAATAAAACTAAATCTTCAATATTAATGCTAAATGAGACCCAGAGAAATCACCCAGCTCCTGAGGTAAATCAATTCAATGTTGTAAATCAGTTTAAATATTTAGGAATTCAAATTGTGCCTAAGCTAGAATTAGTTGCCAGTGCCAACTATGAAGCCTTAATGACAGACATTAATGAGTTACTTCAGAGATGGATGTCACTACCAATGTCGATGATCGGGAGAATCAATATACTTAAAAGTAATATTTTACCCAAAATACTTTATTTATTTCAATACATTTCTTTACCACCACCTTCAGATCTATTCTCAAGAATTAAAAAAAAGTTAGTGGAATTTATATGGAACAATAGGAGTGCTAGATTACGTCTGTCCTTACTATATTTACCATTTGATCGTGGAGGTCTGAAATGTCCAAACTTTATGTTGTATTACTGGTCAGCACAACTGAGGTCTATGACATATTATTTTTCATCAAATGATCTCCCTCACTGGACTGAAATGGAATCATACAATTTACCTTTACCTCTTCCCATATTCATATACTCAGACTCGGCAAAAAAATTACAGAAACAAGTTAAAAATCCATTTGTAAAGCATATGATCAAAATATGGTGTGAAACCACAAAATATTTAAAAGAACCACACTTACTGTCACAATTTAGCCCAATATGGGGTAATCGATATTTTAAACCAGGGAGAGCGGATGCTTTATTTAAAGTATGGAATTTAAAAGGGATTCAAAAGATTCAAGACTTATATCTGTCATGTTCAGATAACATAATGTCTTTTGAAGAACTGAGGATCAAATTTAATCTTAATAGAACACATTTTTTTAAATATCTTCAGCTTAGGAACTTTATTCGATCAAATCAAAATAATGCTCTCATCCGACCTACTTATTCATCCTTGGAAAAAATTTTGACGAAAGATAGTAAGAGAAAGGGTATTATTTCAGAGTTTTATAACTCATTGACACTATCCTCAAGTGAAAACTCACAGAAAAGATTGAATTATTGGAAAAAAGACCTGCAAACTGAAATTTGAGAGGAACAATGGGAATTGGCTTGTACAGAAGCTCAAACCAATAAATGTACGTCTTAAATTGATACATTTTAAATGGTTAATGCAGATGTATGTTACACCGGTGGAGTTAACAAAACATACCAGATGCAAAAACATACCAGATGCGTGCACAAAATGTATGGAAAGTAAAGGAACCCTATTTCATTGTTTATGGGAATGTAGAAAAATTAGAATGTTTTGGGAAGAGGTGAGGGTAACAATTGAAAAAATAATTTCAAAACAAATCATATTGAATCCTAAATTGTTTTTGTTGGGTCTGTATCCAGAAAAGCATAGCTTTAATAAGAGTGAAAGAGCATTCATAGACCTCAGTTTGCTTAACGCCAGAAAATTCAATTCAATTCAATTCAATTCAATTCAACTTTATTTATATAGCGCCATTTCACAATAACAGTCATCTCATAGCACTATCAACTGTAGGGGGGAACCCCCACAGTTGCAGAAAGACCCCAGCAATCAGGCGATCCCCTGTGAGCAAGCACTTGGCAACGGTGGAGAGGAAAAACTCCCTTTTAACAGGAAGAAACCTCCAGCAGAACCAGGCTCAGGGAGGGGCAGTCATCTGCTGCGACTGGCTGGGGGGTGAGGGGATAGAGAAGAAGAAAAGAACAGACATGTAGAGAGCAAACAGCACGATGGGGACTCAATCTATGGGAGAGAACAAACACATGTTAATGACCAGCAAAAAAAATATTTCATAGAGAGTGAGGAAAGGAGTGAGGCCCAGTGCATTACTGGAGGTCCCCCGGCTGACTAAACCTATTAGCAGCATAACTAAGGGAGGGTTCAGAAACGCATGATCCCTCCCTAATTGTAGGCTATATCAAAAAGGTAGGTTTTAGCCCTATTCTTAAAAACAGAGATCGAGTCTGACTCCCGAATCCAGATTGGCAGCTGATTCCACAGGAGAGGAGCTTGATAACTGAAGGCTCTGCCTCCCATTGTACTTTTGGAGATTCTAGGTATTACAAGTAATCCTGCATTTTGGGAGCGTAGTGCTCTGTTAGGATAATACGGTAGTATCAGATCTTTTAAATAAAAAGGAGCCTGATTGTTTAGAGCTTTGTAAGTAAGAAGAAGGATTTTAAACTTAATTCTAAACTCTATGGGAAGCCAATGAAGGGAGGCCAGAACCGGAGAGATATGATCTCTCTTTCTAGTACCTGTTAAAACTCTTGCTGCAGCATTTTGGATCAGCTGAAGACTTTTTAAAGATGTTTTAGGACAGCCTGATAATAAAGAATTACAATAATCTAATCTCGAGCTGACAAAAGCGTGGATCAGCTTCTCAGCATCACTCTGAGACAAGATGCTCCTAATCTTGGCAATATTACGCAAATGATAGAAGGCAGTCTTAGAAACAAATTTAATATGTGAATTGAAGGACAAATCCTGATCAAAAATAACTCCAAGGTTCCTCACAGAGCCATTAAGAGAAAGAGTAACTGCATCCAAACTGAAAGTTTGATTTGGAAAGGAATTTCTAAGGTTTTTTGGACCAACAAGAATGACTTCAGTCTTATCTGAATTTAATAGCAGGAAATTACAAGTCATCCAAGCTTTGATTTCCTTAAGACAGGCTTCTAACTTGGCTAATTGATTACTATCATCTGGCTTCATTGACAGGTATAATTGTGTGTCATCTGCATAACAATGAAAATGTATACAGTGCTTTCTAATAATGTTGCCTAATGGAAGCATATATAAACTAAAAAGAGTAGGGCCTAGCACAGATCCCTGTGGAACTCCATGACTAGGCTTTGAGTTGAAAGAAAACTCATTATTTACATGAACAAACTGGAACCTATCAGATAAATAAGATCTAAAACCACTGCAACGAAGTTCCATTAAGTCCAACATAGTGTTCTAATCTATCAAGTAGAATATTATGATCGATGGTATCAAAAGCTGCACTAAGGTCTAAAAGGACAAGTACAGAAACTAGTCCATTATCAGATGCAATGAGGAGGTCGTTAGTGACCTTCACTAAGGCTGTTTCAGTACTATGATGGATTCTAAACCCAGACTGAAACTCCTCAAGTAAACCATTTCCCTGCAGGTGGTCAAATAATTGCGTAGCAACAACTCTTTCTAAGATTTTTGAAATGAAAGGGAGATTAGAGATTGGTCTATAGTTAGCTAAAGCTCCTGGATCTAGCATTGGCTTTTTGAGTAAGGGTTTAATTACAGCCATTTTAAAAGCCTGCGGTACATGGCCTAAAGTTAATGAAGAATTAATTATATGAAGAATAAAGCTACCAATAAGTGGGAAGACTTCTTTAAATAACCTGGTAGGAATAGGGTCTAAAAGACAAGTTGAAGGTTTGGATGAGGAAACTATTTTGTCTAACTCACAAAGGTCGATTGGAGTAAACTCATCAAGACAGACATCAAAAGAAGGAGTTGTAGTAGTTACAGTACTTAAGTTAACTGTGGGAAGAATCTGATTGATTTTATCTCTGATGGATGAAATTTTATTATTGAAAAAGTTCATAAAGTCCTGACTAGTAAGCTCTAAGGGAATGCTAGGATTAACAGAGTCCTGACTCTTTGTCAACCTGGCTACAGTACTGAAAAGAAACCTGGGATTATTCTTGTTCTCTTCTATTAATGCAGAGTAATAACTTGTTCTAGCTTTTCTAAGAGATTTTTTATAAATTAAAAGATGATTTCTCCAAGCTAAATAGATTTCATCTAAATTAGTAGAGCGCCATTTTCTTTCTAATTGACGAGTCTTCTGTTTTAAGCTACGAGTTTCTGTGTTGAACCAAGGAGTTAGAAATCTCTGATTAGACTTTTTCTTTTTTAAGGGGGCCACCAAGTCTAGAGCCTGATGCAGAGAAGCTGAAACACTATCCACCATGTTATCAATTACAGAAGGAGCAAGCTGTCTATAGCTTATTTCCGTTGTGTTGACACATGGCATAGAGGAAACAATCTGCATAAATTTGGAAACAGCATCATCTGAGAGGCATCTACTGTAATAATATTTTTCTTTAGGAGCCAAATAGTCAGAAATAGTAAAATCAAAGGTTAACAGACAATGGTCTGACAGTACAGGGTTATGAGGAGACACTACAAGATTTTCTATTTCTATGCCATATGTCAGAACAAGGTCCAATGTATGGTGGAGGTAATAATAAAGGTAATAATAAAATGTATTGCACTACTGTGGAAAAAGACTCATAGACCAGATGTGACTCAGTGGTTAAGACAGATGTTAACAAACCTTCCACTAGAAAGAATAACATACATACTGAAATCAAAGGAAATTGTGTTTGAGAATATATGGAGACCTTTCATTGATTATGTAAAGAATTTAAACATAACTTTTGAAGAAGAAGGTGAATGATGTGTGTGGACCTTATAAATTCCACACTGGTGAATGTATATTATGTATACTTATGTAATGGATTGCCTAGACTAAACAGAGGAGCATTGTTGAAGACTTGTCTTTGTTAGTGGTTGTTGGTGTTTTAGTACAATTTTTAATTTTTATTTTTTATTTATTTTTAATTTTTTTTTAAATTACTTTAGTGTTAGTGTTTGATTGTGTTATGTTTGTAAAAAAAGGTTCAATAAAAAATATTGTGGAAAAAAAAAACAACAACATCTGTCACAGGTCTGTGATGGACCACTCCCAGTTACACAGGGTTAGACTGGACATCCTGGCAGATAAGCACATCTGTCACAAGGTCTGTGGTGGACTTTTGCCAGTCGGTGCATTGTGACATGCACTACACAAAGAGCAGAGATAAACAAACCTATCATCTGGTCAGTCACTACAACAGATACTGGAGTCAGTTTGTCTTGGCCTGTCCTTGCTACTGATAATACCTCTATCTGCCAAGAATGTGCTGCTAGTCCAGCAAAAGCTAGCGGTACTCAAATACTTTGCAAGCAGTTTCATGAAATGGTCAATCAGAAAACAACTCATACCGGCTCGGACGTCACCCGGGTTTGCAGGGTCGGGAGTTCCTGGTGGCGGAGGACGGGGGATGGAGCTGCTTGGAGGAATCTGGTCGGACCGTAAGTGAGACAGTCGTTGTCGCCTGTGACAGACTGCTATGATGATGATGATGATGTGGTTCACTGGAGTCCCAAAGCTTTAGAAATGGCTTTAGAACTTTCCCCAGACTGCCAGATCTCAATTGTTCCTGAATTTCTTTGGTTCACAGCATGATGTCTAGCTTTTGAGGATCTTTTGGTCTACTTCACTTTCTCAGGCAGGTCCTATTCAAGTGATTTCTTGATTGAGAACAGGTGTTGCAGTAATCAGGCCTGGGTGTGGCTACAGAAATTGAACTCAGCTTTCCAAAGATGTGTTAAACCACAGTTGATTTAGTTTTTTTTTTTTTTTGGGGGGGGGTGCAATCACTTTTCACACAGGGCCATGTAGGTTTGGATTTTTTTTTTTTACCCTTAATAATAAACACCTTCATTTAAAAACTGCATTTTGTGTTTATTTGTGTTATCTTTGTCTAATATTTGACTCCTAAGGATTACATTTGATTACATGATCTGCCTCTCCTGTGGCTGATGTTGCAGATCTGTGCCCGTCACATGATTGGTCAAAAAGTATGAAGAAAAAAAAATAAACACAGATGTACCAAGCATTTCACCATCACTAGATGACAGACACATTTTGCTTACTGGTCTGCACTGGAGGACCGAGATCAGCAAATCAGAACTGCGTCGAATCTGACATCACTTCCGGGGTACAGAAGAACAGCCGTATAAACAATTGCGCAACATATATTGCCACAGGGAAGAAGCATTTGCTCCAAATTTTGCCAACTATGATTCTAAAAAGGATTATTTAGCTTCTGAAGGGAAATATTTACCTTCTGGACAGCACAAGATGGACTGGAGCAGAACACTTTTCGTCCGCCATTGACAAAGCTGCACGTGACGGAGAAGACAATACTGCCGGTTCCACGGGGTAATCTAACTGAAATTGAGGTGGAATAAATCAGAAGATAAATGCGATTGTTTATGGATGTGAGAGAGAAAGTGAAAATGACCAACAGAAGACAAAATAAGGACCAGGGTGAGCACACGGACGAGTACACATACGCATGGCGACACATACGCATGGCGACACATGACGAGCGGTAGGTCTGATGTTTTTTTAACAGTTTGTTTACATTCTACTGATTTTCTGGTTGATATGTTTTGAAGATAACAAAAAACAAAAAAACCCCAAAACCATCCTTTGTGTAAATATGTCCAAAGTCCACTTTGACCGAAAGTTATGTAATCTGATGTGGCTGCCATCACATTATGCAAATTAGATGCATAAATTTACTCCTATCATAAACTTTGGATCATATTCTACATCTTTCTCATTAACAGTAAGCCATTATCTCTTCCCACTTTCAAGTTACAGCCTTTGGAATTTGTGATATCTAAACTGAATATTTTCTTGAAAAAACATTTCACCACCAGAGGGTGCATGCAGATGGTGCAGATCTGCCACCGAAAACCTCAAGTAGTTAAATTTGTTTGATGATGTGAAACATTTAACCAGATGAACTCTGGGGATTCCGCGGGCGGTCACGTTTCTGCGTCGTAGTGCGTCTCAGTGCGCACTGAAAAAAAAAAGAAGCTGCATTTCCGTTCTTCCAGTACAGACACAGCCGTGAACAGAAAGCCAAAGGAGTGTTTGATTGGTTTAGATTTGACTGACCTCTCATTCAACTATAGGCGCTTTTCCACTAGCCCCGCTCAGCCCCGATTGAAAACCCGGCTCTACTCACTTCGGTTCGGATCAGCCTCAGTTGCTTTTCAACTACTGCTGGCACACCTGCTGGCACACCTGCTGTGGGTGGGATTTGTTGAACAGCAGGCGGCGCCACACCCTCGTGACGTGAAACACACGACTGAATCCTCCACAACAAACAAAATGGCTGATGACGAGGAGAGAAGGAAGGAGGAAGGAGAGAGGAATGACTGTGACATGAAACTGGTTAAATCTATGGTGCTGACTTGTTGTGCTCTGCACAATCTGTGTGAGAGTCATGGAGAGACGTTTGACACTACATTGGATGATGCAGTAGATGAACCAGTGGTGGCAGCGGCACAGAGAGCAGAGGAGCAGGGTGGTGATATTGTAGCGAACTCAATATAAGCACCCTACTTGGCTTGACAAGTGGGTTGACCCTATTGGCGACACAGGTAGAGTGCGGGGCTCCGGAGCGGGAGGCGTGAGTTCAAACCTGCCGGTGGGACGTCGCCATGTCAAGCTGCACGTTACAATATAATACGAGATGCTGTGATGCAATACTTGTATATTTCATCCACATTTATGTGCTTACATATTTCAAAAATGTTTTTTGTAAATAAAATGTTGTGCATGGTCCATCTACCTGTCCTCTTGTTCATAACGCTTATCTGTTAAGAAGATGCGAAGCCATCAGCCTAATGATGAGTCCACACTTCTCACTGTGGTGATAATTGCTCACGCTGAGCGCTCTGACAGCCCCGTACGCTGTGGGGGTCACACACACGACGTGTTCTTCCCCACACTCTGAATAATTTTTTTTCCCGTATATTTTTCTCTTTGGCGTACAGAAATGGCAATACGCCCGTATTTGCTAAAATTGCATTTTCCCCGTATTAAAATACGGCGAAACCGTATCACTTGACAGGTATGTAATTACATGCAGAAACACCGCACAGGCCATCTTCACAAAAATCCAGCTCGACAAGCCACTTTTGCTTAGGTGGAAATGCAAATTGAACTATAAATCATGTGCTGATACATGTCATATTCCCATGTAAAGGTCTCCCACTTTTACTTACAAATTGATTTTTAATTTTTGGGAAAAGGGAATATAAATTTTGCACTTGTTGGTAACAACAGTTGTGTGCAACAATAACACAGTTGTGTATCCTTGTCCGATTTGTCTACTGTTATTAGTGCCAAATTTTTGCTAGATTCCTTCTTAATTTATTAAATTTTGACTGGTGATGCAACATTCAACTTACACGTACTTACCTTTATCAGTGTCTACAAGTTCAAGCACACCTGTACAACTGCTTATAACCTAAAAAATGTACCCGTTCAAGAGAAATGGATTCAGCATTGCAAATTTGTTTAAAATTAAAAAAAAAAAATTACCAAGACATTACGTTTCGTTGTGGTGTTAAAAATTAAATTACCATTAGAAGGCTATATACCTGACCTGATGAACAGCAGCATGTGGAGTGAACAGAGAATGGAATGTGTATGTAATTATTGGCTTTTCTCATACAGTGTCATAACAGATAAACCAGACTTTTGATGCAAACAATACAATTTTATTCCAGAAGCAAAATTTACAAACAAAAAAACAGACTGGGCGATGACATCTCTGCGAGCTCTTCCCTTCGTAACGCAGTGTCCTGCTCCAGGGCTTCACGCGCATCTGCCCGCACATCTGCGGCCACCTGTCGCAAATGCTGCATGTACTCCTGATTCTTGCCGCTGGTCATGTTGCCGTTCCAAGAGCCGCATCTCTTCGTCATGCATGTTGACCATCGCTAATGTAAGGTCAGCAATGGGAGTTGTCTGTTTTCGTCTTGCCTAGATGGAAAGACAGAAAGGCATGGTCGTTAAAGCTGGATCACTACCTATATTATGGAATTACACAGGTGAAAGTCTGTGGTGGAATGTCACTATTATATTATGCTTCATTGCTGTATATAAGCTGAACTGTCATGTTGCTGCCCCTCAGTAGAGCAGATTTTGCAACACGCAGGGTGCTTGCTGTCTTCGGCTGCAGCCCCCCTGCAAAACTAAAAAGGATTAAGATTAAGAATATGGATGGATGGATGGGTAATGTTTAAACTAGTTGCTCGTAGTGTGGCCGCAGAAATCTGAATGGGTTAATACAGTCAGCTGACGCAAAGCATTTCAATGAAGCATGTTGATTTCAACGGCAGTTCATGAGCTTTAGTTGTTTTTATAAAACAGGAATTACAACAGCACTTCAATCACCACACCTAAAAATGGTTGTGGAACACCGATAAGTGAAGGCCAAAGAATAACCTTTTTGCACATTTAAAAAGACATTTTCAGTTAATTAATAAGCAGCTACAGGAAATTGCATTAATCAATTTGGTACATAACTTGTTAGGCTCCAGCCCCCCCGTGACCTGTAAAGGATTAAGCGGTAGAAGATGGATGGATGGATGGATGGCTTTTCGACCCTGGTTTCCGCTGCTGGACCTGTTTCAACCCAAAAAAAAAATCGTGGTTATTGTGCCTTACCAGCACTTGAACGTGATCCAGATGGAGCTGGTGATGTGGCTGACATGGGAGTCGATTCAGCTGGCGCTCCGCCAGATGCACACGCAGCGCCAGGAGAGTCCGCTGTGTCCATCATGTCCGCTGAGGTGGACCCCTGTGATATGAAATGCGATTCTAGAAAGAAAATGCAGGCACTTTAAAACTTAACACCAAAGTGCAACATGTACACAACACTCTCAAGTTTTTAACCGGAATACAATAAGCGTAATTCAGCGTTTTGTTCGCGCTAATACTTAACACAAAGCAAGCGTGAATCTGCAGTTGGCTGCAAAACAATAGGAAAGCCTCAGTAACAACCATTACCCACAATCTAACAACCTTCCTATTTCTTAAAAACAGTGAGTTTGGCACAGAAAGGATCAAGTGGCGAAAAGATGCACAATATCAAAAAAACACTCACCATCCACGGTTTCCAAGGGCGTGACCGTGACCGTGACAGTGACCGTGTCGAGCCCAATGTCTCTCAGCGAACCACTTCCACTCCTTCCGATCCGCTGAACTTCGAGCAATGTGGTCCTTCACTGCTCGGTAATCGCTTTTCAGCTTTTTCAGCTTCTCCCGACACTGTTTGGCAGTACGGATGTGCCCTTGGGAAGCCATCTGCTCGGACACCTGCATTTCAAGTAGATCCGTCCAACTCGCACTGGATGTGATTGTCGCCTAATATAGAAAGAAAATTGCGCACCTCCTAATATATAATATTAGGAGTATATTATTATATAAGTATATTATACAGTATATTAATATAATATACTGTATTAAAGGGGCGCACTGTGTTCACTGGCTGAACAATTACAAATGGCGGTCGTGGAGTAAATTCAGCAGAAAAAGTCGCTTTCATGACGTTACGACCTGACCAATCAGCGGCGACCAGTCTCTTAAAGTCATATCACAGCCATACTCAGCCCTACTCAGCTCGGTTAGACCCTGCCCTGGATCAGGTACGAAAAAAGTACCTGCTAACCGGTGCTGGGGCTAATGGAAAAGCGCCTAAAGCGGGCTGAGTGGTGCGGTGTAGGGCTAAGTGAGGCTAGTGGAAAAGGGCCTTAATAAGAGTCTTGAATTGGGTTTCTGAAACCTTGAAGAACCAATGACTGAAAACCTAGCAAGAAGGACCTGCCTATCAACGACCCCGAATACACTGAGCCAATTGAAGCAGAGAAGTTCGATGATTGACGTGTCCTTTAGCCAATGAAATTCTGAATTCAGCAATACCTGACATGCCTTTGTTATGTGTTTATATTGCCGTTAAAACAAGTGCGTCCCTGTGCGTAAAATCTTTTTTGCCTAAGCCACTGGGTGACACACATTGAGACCTGTGCGTAACGGTAGCGTTAGCCACTCTCAGCCATTAGCCAGTCTTTTTTTATTACTACTGTTCTTATTTGTTTTGAAAAATGGTTTGCCAAAACCGCAATCATGGAAGCGGAGATGGTTTGACCGGGTCGGGTGACCAGAACCACGAGTCCGTAACAACCGGACCAGCTTCATGTTCGTCTGACAATGAGGAACAGATGTTCGCCAACAACACTGCGGTTGTGAACAGTAAGTCTTATAATCTAAATTATTCTTTATCAATAAAATTAGTAATAAAAATAACTTTTGACCAATCGCGATAATTACAAGGGTCTCGCTTGGCGACGTTTTTGTGTGCGCCGTGGGGGGGGGGGGATTTGTTGCTGTGTATATTGCAGAAAAATTTAATAATTTTTTAGTATAATTTTTATTTCACTGTAGGCTATTTTTTCCTGTAAAAAAAAGGAACTGTGCTGTGTATGTCTGAGTTATTATACCTTTGTTTTACTGTGTAAATGTGACCTGGTGAAATGGAGCCCTGACCATGTGAGCACAATATTGTGAGCACCCCAGGTGGACACCGGTATTCAATCTGTACATTTTCAATCCAGTGATTTACAAAGTGATTCATAATTTTCTAAAGCCTCATTCAGAACATTATAGTCCCACAGACTGGTTTTCATCTGGGGCAGCATTTATAAATCACTGGATGGAGAATGTACCTGTACATGTACAGTACAGATTGGATTCCGTGGTCCAATTGGGGTGCACACTTGGTCAGGGGTCCAGTTGACCTGTATCTGTGTAAACTGGTGAGATAGTGAACTCTGGAAAAATTGGAGGGGGGAGAGGGTTGTTTTTGTGTATACTTTAGTGAAATGTATTAATTTTTCACATAATTTTTCTTACACTGTAGGCTATTTTTGCCTGTAAAAAAAAACAGGAACTGTGCTGTGTATGTCTGGGTTGTTACCCCTTGGTTTTACTGTGCAAACTGCTGAGATAGTGAACTCTGGAGCATAGCTTTCCAAACTGTGCCATTTGGCACAGTCTGGCACAGTTCAAGAACACCTTGTTAAGGCGCTGAGAAAAAAAGCTGTGTGTGGGGAACGTGAAATGAAGAAGCTGAGTGATTTTATAAATCAGATTTAATGTCGGCTTCACATCCCCAACATGTCTCATCCAAAGGCAGAAGCAGAAAGAGGCTGATCGCAGTCAGACCCCCATACTTATGCAAAACACAACAAAAGCCACATCATTATGCATTACACCACAAAAGCCGACTTCACACGTCCTTGTCATATCCTTCCGATGTCCTCCCGTTCCTTCACCTGACCCCCGGGGGTCAGGAAGTCTTTTCAGGTCTGCACCGCCGCTCCTCCATCTCCTCGTTGCTCTCTGCAGGCGGTGGAGACTCATTGTCCTCTTCTGAGACGTGAGGTCATTCCACACATGTAATTACAACACATCCCCCTGTGTCTATCATATGCAGAAATGGATACATGAACTACAGCCCCCCCCCCCAAACGTCTAAGAAAAGGACAATATATGTAGGTTTGCAGACTATGATGACATCACCGGCATAACTATACAAGTTGATCACGTTAAAAACACAGTGATAACAATAACAGTACAGTCTATGCCCCCTGTCCGCCTTAAAACTGTTATGATAACCCCGACAGCATATCTTAAAACATGTTATCATGTTCACATCAGTCTGTGTGTCGTCTGGGTTTCAACAGTCTTCCGAATCTGCTGTACGCCTGCTTCGGCGTCCCAGCGGCACTGTCTTGTAAGGGATCTGCAGCTTGAGGAAAAAAGTGGTTATTTGATCCCTGCGGGGGGTTTGGGACGTGTCCCTTGGGAGGTCTACCACGTCGAGGTGCTCTCGCCGCCTGTGCAGGTTCGCCGCTCAACATGAAGGCAGGCTTGAGTCTGTCAATGCTGACTGTCTCTTTTCTGTCCCCCAAATCCAGCACAAAATGCTTATCACCAGGTTCCAGCACTCTAAATGGGCCATCATATGGTGGGCGGAGGGTTGGCTTTAAAGCGTCGTGCCTAACAAAAACGTACTCGGCATTTTTTAAAGCCTGGGGAACAAAAACCCGCGGAAAGGTGTGATGAACCGGGCCCAGGAGCATGTCCACTCCCGTGCTGCTTAGTGGTCTCAGAGCTGAGAGGCGCCCCAGCTCTGGATGTTCTGGTAAGAATTCACCGGGGAGCTTGAGAGGTTGTGCAAACACTAACTCTGCTGGGGAGGCGTCTAGATCCTCCTTGGGCGCAGAACGCAACCCCAATAAAACCCATGGTAGTTTGTTAACCCAATTTGCATCCGTTAGTGACGCTCTGAGGGCAGCCTTCAAAGACCTATGAAAACGCTTGCATAAACCGTTAGCCTGTGGGTGATACGCGGTAGTGCGATGGATTGTCGCCCCTAAGCTGCTGGCCATCGCAGACCAGAGCTCTGAGACAAACTGAGGACCCCTATCGGACGTGATGTCCGACGGGACCCTGAAACGCGCCACCCAGGTCGTTAAAAAAACGCGAGCCACTTCTGTGGCCGTAGTTGATGTCAGTGGAACGGCTTTTGGCCAACGTGTGGTTCGATCAACCATTGTTAAAAGATGTGTGAACCCCTGCGACGATGGTAGGGGGCCCACGAGGTCGACGTGCACATGGTCAAACCTCCTGGCCGGAATTGGGAACGGTTCTAAAGGAGCTTTCGTTTGTGTTTGTGAATTTTGGCGCGCTGGCAAGACATGCATGTTCTTGCCCACTCCCTTTACGTGCTTGCGCAGGCCCGGCCAAACAAACTTCTCCGCCACCATTTTCACCGAAGCGCGCACTCCCGGGTGCGCCAGGGAGTGAATCGAGTCAAAAACGCGGCGGCGCCACGCGGCCGGGACTACCGGGCGAGGTCGCCCGGTTGACACGTCACAGATTAAGGGGGGCACACCGTCACGCAAACCCCTGCTCTCCAGCCTTAACCCTGTTGGTCCAGACTTGAGCGCGCGCACGTCCGCGTCACTGCCTTGTTCCACTGCCATGGCTGCGTAGTCTATCCCTAGGTGGACTGGGGCCGCGTACGCTTCTGTGTTGGGCTTGCGCCCTGCGGCTGTGGTAGTACGATCTGTCTCCGCGTGCCCTGACAATGTCACGGCGCAGGAGAGGCAATCTGCCACCACGTTGAGTTTGCCCGCTACGTGCCGAATGTCTGTGGTAAATTCCGAAATGGCGGCCAGCTGCCTTTGTTGCCGGCCCGACCAAGGCTCTGAGATTTTAGACATCGCAAAAGTGAGCGGTTTATGGTCGACAAAAGCCGTGAAACGCCAACCTTCCAACCAAAACTGGAAATGGCGGATGGCTAAATGAAGCGCTAACAGCTCTCTGTCAAACGTGCTGTATTTGTGCTCGGTTTCGTTTAGGGATTTGCTAAAAAAAGCTAGCGGCTGCCAAACCCCGTTAACGTGCTGCTCCATGACCGCCCCTATGGCCAAATCTGATGCTTCCGTGGTAAGCGCTATGCGGGCCGAGGGGTCGGGGTGGACCAAAAGCGTGGCGTCAGCCAGGGCTCTTTTTACTTCCGCGAACGCGTGTTCCCGCTCCGGGGACCACACGAACGCGCTGGAGGGCTTTTGCTTTCTAAGCGCGACGTATAATGGTTGCATGAGTTGAGCTGCGCGGGGTAGGAAACGGTTGTAAAAATTTACCATTCCCAAAAATTCTTGCAGCGATCTGACTGTTTGTGGTCGGGGAAAATTTGCCACTGCGCGCACTTTATCGGGCAATGGGACTGCCCCTTCTGGGGAAACGCGGTGTCCCAAAAAATCAATCTGTGCCACACCGAATCGGCACTTGGTTGGGTTAATTATTAACCCGTGTTCTTCCAGCCTCTGAAAAACTGTAGTGAGGTGATTTTCGTGTTCCTCCTCGGTCACGCTGGCGACTAAAATATCGTCGAGGTAGATAAACACGAAAGGAAGATCGCGTAACACCGCGTCCATCATACACTGAAATGTTTGCGCTGCGCCTTTCAGGCCAAAAGGCATGCGCAGAAACTCGAAAAGACCAAAAGGGGTTATTACAGCCGTTTAAGGGACGTCCTCAGGTCGGACTGGGACTTGGTGGTAGCCGCGGACCAGGTCTATTTTAGAAAAAATACGCGCACCCGCCAGATGTAGTGAAAAATCTTGGATGTGTGGGGTTGGGTAGCGGTCATGAGCTGTAGCATTGTTTAATCTGCGATAATCGCCGCAAGGTCTCCAGGAGCCATCAGCTTTCAGGACCATATGCAGTGGCAAAGCCCATGGGCTTTTCGAGCGCTGAATAATGCCCAGCTTTTCCAGGCTGGCAAACTCGTCGCGTGCTATGGCGAGCTTGGTCCCGTCTAAGCGCCGAGCTTTAGCGAACACCGGGGGGCCCGTTGTGGGAAAGAAGTGCTCCACCCCGTGTTTCGCTACTGTTGCCGAAAATTTGGGAACTGTGAGTGCTGGAAATTGGGTGAGGAGTTTGTCAAACTTACCTCCTGCTGTGGCGACGTTGGCCTGCACGGGTGGTGGGGACACTCGAGCTGAACAGGGGGTAGAAGAGAAAGACAGTGCATTAAGCGTCTGTTTGCAAGATCAACCAACAACCCATGTGAACATAAGAAATCAGCCCCTAACATGTTGAAACTCACCGCCGCTATGATAAAGGTCCACTCATAAGTGCGGCCGTGTAAGGAGAGAGACAAGGTCCTTTCACCATAAGTGCTGATGATTGAGCCGTTCGCTGCCATTGCCCCGTTGCCGCGGGGTCCAGCCACCCGGTCAGCGTAGGATGGGGTGATGAAACTCCTTTGAGCTCCGGTGTCTATGAGGAATTGTCGCCCGGAGCCTTCATCAGTTATGTAGAGCAGCTTGTTGGCCTCGCCGAGAGCCGTAGCTGCTAACGGTTCCCGGCTTTGGAGTTTCCCGAGCTCTTGAAATTGCAAGGTGGTACACACTTGTATGCCCTCTCAGCGAATCGCCGGTGGTAGTAGCAGAAGTCGTCTCGTCTGTTGCATCGCGGCCGCGTCGCTGCCATGGTGGGCAAGGTTTGTTCCGTTGCCTCTGGCTCCCTGATGTCCTGGGCTTCTGCACCGAGGTCTGCCGCTGCTGCTGTGGCCATCTGCTCGCCGCAGGAGTTGAGGAGTCGCTGTGCTTCTCGGGCCAGCGCACGGAAGTCCTGCTGGGTCTTACAACTCATGCTGGCCAGAGTCCCTCTCATGTGCATCGGGAGAGTGCTGAGGAAGATGTGCTGAAAGAGGAAGTTGTCATTGTCTGTCTCTCTCAGCTGAAGCATGTCTTCCATCAGGGCCAAAGGTCTGCGCCCACCGTGGCCATATATCGCCAGTAGTCTCTTGGCCCTTTCCTCAGCCGAGGGAACGAAGCTCTCGATGAGAGTAGCCTTCAGCTCCTCGTATTTGTCGCTGGCGGGTGGCTGCTGTATCACGCTCCGCGCGCATTGCGCTGTGGCGGCGTCGAGCCTGGCGACGACATGGTAGAACTTGGTTTCATCCGTCGTCACCCCTGCGAGCGCAAACTGTGCCTCAGCGTGCTTGAACCACGAGTTCGGGTCGTTCTGCCAGAATTCTGGGAGCTTAATGGCGACGGCGCTTGCTTGGGCCGCCTCCGACGAGTCTGCCACGGGAGAACGCCTTTGATCCATTCTCACGTCTGGTCACCAATGTGGGGAACATGAAATGAAGAAGCTGAGTGATTTTATAAATCAGATTTAATGTCGGCTTCACATCCCCAACATGTCTCATCCAAAGGCAGAAGCAGAAAGAGGCTGATCGCAGTCAGACCCCCATACTTATGCATCACACAACAAAAGCCACATCATTATGCATTACACCACAAAAGCCGACTTCACATGTCCTTGTCATATCCTTCCGATGTCCTCCCGTTCCTTCGCCTGACCCCCGGGGGTCAGGAAGTCTTTTCAGGTCTGCACCGCTGCTCCTCCATCTCCTCGTTGCTCTCTGCAGGCGGTGGAGACTCATTGTCCTCTTCTGAGACGTGAGGTCATTCCACACATGTAATTACAACACATCCCCCTGTGTCTATCATATGCAGAAATGGATACATGAACTACATGTGTAATATATTCATTTTTTGTGGTATTGTTACAAAATTTTGACCTGAGCTTGAAAACACTTGGTTCTACATTTCTGTTGTTTTCCAGCACGTTTCACACAGCTGTATGTTATTTGCCAGCATTTATATCTAAAAAAAAACCACCCAGGTGAACTTTATTTTCTTCAAATTCAATATGTTTAGATGATTGTTACTCAGTGGCAGGAGCACTTAGAGATATTATGACTGTTTTGCCAAAAAATTCAGAGTGTTTTCTTTTAAATGAGACCAACCCCATGAAGATGCTGCAAAGGGTTGAAGAACAGCTTTTGATTTACTTTGGGCATGCTATTTTTAGGCGTTTTTAGGGAAATTGACCAGAGTTCAACAGGTTAAGTGTGACGAACATACAAAAAAATAAGAAATCAGAAAGGGGGCAAACACTTTTTCACACCACTGTATTTGTCATTTTTTGTCATTTTACAAAACGGAAAAAAGTGGTCAGATCAGCTGAAAGTGTTGTGCACACAAGGTGATCTGCCCATCTGTGTTGTTGTGGACAGAAACTGCTTTTTTGAGTGGCACAAATAATTTGTATCATCTTTTTGTGACACATGATTGTTTTGTAAATAGTTGTACAAAAAAACGTCTGAGGACTACCTGTATTTTCATGTAAATAGTTGTATATAACTTTGTTGTTTGCTAAATTTTTACGTAAGTTTTTGAAATTTACAATTTATATTTGCATCCTGAGTTATAAACATGGTTTATTAGACATGTTTGTGGGTTTCACAGTAAAAAAATCTAACTTTTTCATACTCGAACTTTATATTTTTTGTGTGGTTTTTGGTCCGGTGTGTTAATACAATATGCAAAAATGAGAAAATAACTGAATTCACACATGCGAGGTTGTGCTGAAACAAATGAAACCAAAACAAGGCAAGGTAAACAGTTTTTAATAGTGATGGCAAAGTTGAAATGGTGTTTTGGTACGTATTGAAACCCAGGTGGAACTTCTGATTCGAACCACTGTTCCGAGGTCTGTATCAGAAAGAGGATGCCACGTGACTATTCCATGTCGCGTTCCATTACGTCACCGACTGTTTTGAAATGTCACAGTTGTTTTATATCAGTGAAACACATGTGAATATGCGGTGATTTTGTTATCCCGATTCTAAAATGGAATAATAAATAAAATACTACCATTACACAATATGAAAACGCCTATTCTATGCACAATATATGGTTTATATATATATATATATATACAGTATATACTGTATATACAGTATATATGTGTGTGTGTGTGTGTGTGTGTGTGTGTGTGTGTGTGTGTGTGTGCGTGCGTGCGTGCGTGTGTGTAAAATACTAATTTCTCGTGTCCTTGCCTGATTGGCTGCTGATTCATCACCCCGCATGCCTAAAACATTTAAAACCTCCTCTAAAGCGCAGCTTGTTTGTGAAATCTTGCCTCTCTGAGTGTCTTGTACTGAGCGTGCTTTTGGATTTAGACTACAGTGATCCCTCGCTACTTCGCGCTTCACTTTTCGCGCCCTCAGTGCATCGCGGATTTTTCAAAAATATTCATCAAAAATTCAAAATTGAGAAATAATGGGCGGGCGCTAGCAGAAGGCAGGGAGACTACATTAGACCATCAGGTATCAACACTGAGAGCCCCACCTCTCTGTTCGCTGTTCTCGTGTTGGCTCGGCTCGGAAATCTCGCAAGCTGATTGGCCGAGACGTTTCACCCACCTCCTCTCCCTGCCGAGCGCCCATGAAGGGAAGGAAGACCGCATTCATTGCTCTTTATCGCTCGTGTTACGTAGTCTTGCCGCGTGGAACTTTTCGCTGTTCTCTTGTGCCATTTTGTGCGAAATAGTCTTCCCGTCGAGCCACTACGCCGCCTCCTGCAGCTTCTCCAGCTCTATCGGAAGCTGCCCTCGATGATCCTGCGCTTCTAGCACCTGGCGATGAGGCGTCACCTGAGGAGCAGTAAAGCTCTCATTAACCTGTGAAGTAAATCATCTTCATCTTGAGTTACATATCTTGTTATAAGAATAAAAGAGTTCTAAAAACATATTTATGTACACTTTATTTACATCTACGTACACGACCGGAGTGGTGGCTCAGTTGGTAGAGCATCCGCCCCACACCCGGGAGGCAGGGGCTCAAATCCCGGCCGGGTCATACCAAAGACCATATAAAAATGGTGCTTTCTGCCTTCTAGCGTGGTGCTCCGCATAATGGAATGGGGAAAGTAAAGTTACACACAGAGCTACCAGAGGACTGACCCCCCACTGTAGCTTTCACTACTTACAGTAGCTGTGTGGCCTAGGGTCAGAGAAACTGAGATAGGCGCCGCCCATATACACCTTCAGGTGTGAAGGGATTAACTAACTAACTAACTATGTATGTACACGTACACACACACACACACGTATCATATGAGAGAGAGAGAGTGAGAGAATGAACGTACGTATTATTTATGGATGACGTCATTAGGGGTGACGCTACTTCGCGGTTTTTCACTTTTCGCGGTCGGTTCTGGAACCCATTAACCGCGATAAGTGAGGGATCACTGTATTTGGAAATGGATGGGGGTAGAAAGCATCCCAGGTCAGCTGTCTGGGATCACTTCGACCTTCTTGAGGGAAAAAAGTTAAATGTTTGCATTGTATGCAACATCTTGCATTTTGTAATAATACAACTATGTGGAGACACCTACGGACAAAACATCTTGACGCCTGCATTCCTAGCACAACACAACCGAGTGCTGAATCAAGCCATGCCCAGCATAGTGTTTATGGTACGTATTCATGGTCTTTTAATACACATACAAGTATACATTTATTATTTATACACCTTTATTATTATTTACAATAAATATAATTATGCATTTGATCACTAAAAGAAGCCATAATGTTGTACATTTACATATAGTTACATATATTTACAATATTTACCATACAATACATCAAGTTGCATGGCAGCATTCCTCCTAACTCAGTCTTTTTGTTGTTCCTTTACAGGAAGGCAAAAAGAATTAGACGAGGCACTAGTTTTTTTTTTGTTTTTTTGTTTTTTTGTTACTTATTTGTACCCGTAGGTAGATTTGGTTTGCAGTCTGGTGACAAGCCACCGACTGCCGGTCGCTGCGTGCGCGAGCGCCCTAAACCTACATGTTTTTGGTATGTGGGAGGAAACCGGAGAAATCCCGGAGTAAACCCACGCAACACGGGGAGAACATGCAAACTCCACACAGCTCACTGTTGGTCGGGGGCTGGGATCGAACCCACGATCTCATGATCCCCGCGATCCCCCAGCCGAGGGTAAACTGTGCTGCCACAGTGCTAAACCACTGCGTGAAGTACTCACATCTTTTTCAGTCATGGAAGATGAGGGTTTCAAGCACTTTGTCAAGAAACTTGACCCAATTACATCCTTCCATCCAGAAACACACTGAAAACAATGCTGAAGTCCAGATATACAGAGAGCAAGGACAAAGCAATGGCTGAAGTGAAAAAGGCCAAAGCTGTGAGTGTGACCTCAGATATGTGGACTTCAGTCAACATGGATGCCTACCTAGCAATTACATACCACTTCATTGATGAAAACAGCAAGCTTTCCACCACTGTCCTTGGGGTCACTAAATTCCCTGAGACACACACAGCTGAACACCTGAAGGAGGCCAAGAGTGTTCTTTTGCGTTCATGGGGGATAGAGAAGAACATCACATGTTTAGTCACTGATAAAGCAGCCAATATGATTGCCTGTGCACAACTTTTACAAGTACGACATGTGCCTTGTTTCGCTCATACCTTGAATTTGGTGGTGAAAAGAGAAAATCCCTGAACTGCATGCGCTGTGTCTACAATCGAGGCAGATAGTTGGCCTCTTTAGATCTAGTGCCACCGCTAAGCAGAAGCTCTCAGACATCCAGCAGCGAATGGGAAAACCAGTGATGAAACTCATACAGGAAAATGAGACAAGATGGAACAGCACATATTCAATGTTTTAGCGTCTGCTGGAGCAGCATGAAGCAGTGGCAGCAGCCTTGTCCTCTCTGAACACAACTTTGACTCCTTTCAACAGTGCTGATCGGGTCGTTCTGCCAGAATTCTGGGAGCTTAATGGCGACGGCGCTTGCTTGGGCCGCCTCCGACGAGTCTGCCACGGGAGAACGCCTTTGATCCATTCTCAATAGGCACTCACTCACTCACAGTGAGTGAGTGCCTTCAGCTTCTTGCTGTCTTCAATGAAGCAACTGTGGAGCCGTCATCTGAAAAGAGAGTTTCTGCCTCAAAAATAATTCCATTAGTAAGGCAAATTCATCGCAAGGTTCATGAACAACATGAGAGTTTAACAAGCTCAACTGCCCTTCAGTTAAACAGCAATCTTCAGAAGAACTTGAGGGAGCGATGTCGGGTGGAGGTTGTGAGGGTCCTTGCAGTGTCAACTGTCTTAGAGCTTCGATTCAAAGTTCTGGCTTTTGGGATGTCCAGAAAATGCAGACAAAGCTGTGAAGGCTTTGACAGCTGAGTGCTGTGCTGTCATTTGAGCAGCTTCTCAATCACAAGCAAGCTCTTGTGTGCTGTCAACATCAGCCACAGCAGGACCACAGGCCAGTGAACACAAGGAGGAGAGCCTCTGGGATGGTTTGACAGCATGGTAGGGGAAAACCACCCAAAAACAGCGTGCCACTGCTGATGCTACTGTTGAGGTAGGCAACCCCCAGACACCCACTATGCTCAGAATGATTGAATGAGGTGGTAATTATGTTTGATTCTCATTTATTGTTATGTAACCTGTCTGTCTGTCTGTCTGTCTGTTTATCTATCTATCAATCTAGGTTCAGCACTATCGCTCAGCCCCATCCCTGCCCAGACGACATGACCCTCTAGATTACTGGAAACAACATGCTGCTATAAGATAAGATAAGATAAGATAAGCCTTTATTAGTCCCACAATGCGGAAATTCCAGGATTGCAACAGCACAGGGATAGCAACACTCAGAGCAATAATTAAGAAGATACGGAAGATATAAATAAGAGCAGTATAAATATATATATATATACAGTGCGGAGCATTGTAGCAAGATGGAATAAACAGCATAACCGTCTACTTAGTTATCCTACATAGTATGAATATGTACCCATACATATTGTCCCCCTCCGTAGCGACCGATACTGTCCTAGTTGTATATACTGGAGGGGACCATTGTGTAAGTCTATTGCGTCTTTTGCATTCAGTACTATTAAGTCGTCACGTTTTTTTGCTATCTCTGCGAGCAGGCCTGCTTAGGTTATACAATCTGACTGCCGTAGGTAGGAAGGACCTGCGAAACCTCTCGATTGTGCACATAGGATGATGTAGTCTGCTGCTAAATGAGCTCCTCGGTGCGTTCAGTATGTCCTGCATAGGGTGGGACTCGGACTCCAGCAGAGATGACAGTTTAGCCACCATCCTTCTCTCTCCTATCTCCTCCACTGGGTCAGGGCGCTGCCCCAGGACAGAGCTAGCTTTCTTGATCAGTTTGTTCAGTCTCTTCCTATCGGCTGCTGTAATGCCACTGCCCCAGCAGACCACTCCAAAAGTGATGGCTGATGCCACCACCGTGTCGCAGAATGTCTTCAGCAGCACCCCTTGTACACCAAAAGGCCTGAGTCTCCTCAGTAGGAACAGCCTGCGCTGTCCCTTCTTGTAGAGTGCGTCGGTATTGTGTGACCAGTCTAGTTTATTGTTCAGATGAACACCCAGGTACTTGTAGGATGTCACCATCTCGATGTCTGTTCCCTGTATGTTTACTGGTGCTGTGAGGGGTTGTCCTTGCCTGTGGCAGTCCACCACCAGCTCCTTAGTTTTCCTCGCATTGATCTGGAGGCAGTTCCTATGGCACCAGTCCACAAAGTCCTGGATAAGTCCTCTGTACTCAGCTTCATCTCCATTGGAGATGAGGCCGACGATTGCAGAGTCGTCAGAGAACTTCTGTAGATGGCAGTGTGTTGTGTTGTGTGAGAAGTCTGCAGTATAAAGGGTAAACAGGAAGGGAGCCAAAACCGTTCCCTGGGGGGCCCCCGTGCTACCGATGATCGTGTCGGACACACAGTCCCGGATTCTCACAAACTGTGGCCGGTTAGTGAGGTAGTCCATGACCCATGATGACAGGTGCTGGTCCACTCCTGCGCACAGCAGCTTGTCCTTCAGGATCATCGGTTGGATAGTGTTGAAAGCACTGGAGAAGTCAAAGAACATGATCCTCACCGCATTCCCGGGCTTCTCCAGGTGGGACAGAGAACGGTGAAGGAGGAAGATCACTGCATCCTCCACCCCAATGCCATGCTGGTAGGCGAACTGAAGTGGATCCATCGCTGGTCCCACCAGGGGGCGGAGGTGAGCAAGGAGCAGTCTCTCCAGGGTCTTCATCATGTGGAACGTCAGGGCCACTGGTCTGTAGCTGTTCAGGTCTTTGGGTCGGGAGGTCTTTAGTACAGGTACCACACAAGATGTTTTCCACAACTGTGGTACCCTCCTCAGCTTCAGGCTCAGGTTGAAGATGAGCTCCACAATCCCACATAGCTGATCTGCACAGGACTTGAGGAGCTTTGCGCTGATGCCGTCCGGTCCCGACGCCTTCCTCGCCTTGAGCTTTCTCAGCTCCATCCTCACCTGGGTCTTAGTGAGGGTCATGTTGGGGGGCTGTGTGTTGGGAGTGGGGGGTGTTGGTGGAGTGGGGTGTGGGCAGCAGGACTCAATGTCATTAGAGGCAGCAGTGGTTGTTGTGCAGTCGGGGTGGGGGGGGGCGGTTGGTCAAACCTATTAAAAAACAGGTTCAGATTGTTCGCCCACTCCCTGCCCCCCATGGCCTGGGAGGAGGTATTCTGGAGCCCAGAGATGGTTTTAAGGTTTCTCCAGACCCCACCGATGTCGCTCTGTTGCAGCTTGTCCCCCATCTTCTTCCTGAAGCTGTCCTTGCCTTCTCTGATCTTCCTCCTCAGCTCCCTCTGTACGGACTTCAGCATCTCCCTGTTCCCCGACCTGAAGATCCTCTTCTTCTCTCTCAGAAGTGTTTTTATCTCAGGGTTGATCCAGGGTTTGTTGTTCGAGCAACACCGTATGGTCTTGGTGGGTACGGTGTTGTCCACACAGAAGCTGATGTAGTCCGTGATGGTGTGAGTGAGGCCATCGATGTCCTCACCATGTGGATCGCAGAGCTGCTCCCAGGCAGTGGTTTCAAAACAGTCCTTTAGAGCGTCCATTGCCTCCTCAGACCATAACTTCACTGTGCGCATGACCGGAGGTTGTCTGTGCACTAGGGGTTTGTACACCGGCAGGAGATGAACCAAGTTGTGATCCGATCTCCCGAGTGGGGGGAGTTGTGATGAGGTGTACGCCTCCTTAGTGTTTGCATAGAATAAATCCAGTGTTTTATTGTCTCTAGTGTGGCATGTGACATGCTGGGTAAACGTGGGTAGAATGGGAGACAGTGAAATACTGTCTGCAGCCTGCCAGTTACTGAGTGGATGACGTCACGCACTGTCCCAGCGTTCGCCGTCGGATTTGCATAAATAACAATGCAGATCACGTGTGAGTATTCCCTTGGGAGATAGGTAGGCCGCATGCTAACAGCTAGCAACTCAATGTCTTTGCTACAGTGCTGTTCCTTAACCGTGATATGTCCCGGTCTGCACCAGTTGTTATTGACGTACATCATCACCCCACCGCCCTGTGCCTTCCCACTGTCTGGTGTTTGGTCTGCCCGTATTGCATGGAAACCCTCCAGTTCAATGTTAGCATCTGCTGCTAGTCCTGTTAGCCATGTCTCTGTGAATAGGAACAGGCTACACTCCCGGTATATGCTATCGTAGCGGGAGATAGCCGCTAGTTCATCTGTCTTTCCGAGTATCGATCGTACATTCCCCATAATGACAGATGGGAGGGCGGGTCTGTACCTTATATTCCTTGCCCGCCGTCTTACATCAGCATGACACCCACGTCATTTTTGTCTTAATTCTCCCGGCATGTCGAGTTTTCACATTAGCATCATGGGCCGGTTGAGTGCTAGCATCTGGTCCCTGTTATACTGCCTCCTGTCAGAAACAGTGGCTCCGTCCGCTGAATCAGGAGACATTTGGGCGAGCTACATGTTCGGATGGAATAAAGGTGACACTGGATCATAAAGATTGGCAAGAGAGACAGACAGTAACAGAAATAGGCAGAAATTGATCCGCTGTTGCAAAGGGCAGCCTACTCGTGTGGCGCAGGAAGTCAGTAGGACTTCTGGCCATCTGTTCCAGCTGGCCAAGACATATCTCTCCATTCCAGCCACATCAGTCCCTTGCGAGAGAATATTCTCAAAAGCAGGAGAGATTTTAAACAAGAGGAGAAATCGTATAAGTCGAGCACTGTTGAACAGATTGTTTTTCTGAATAAAAATACTTGAATATACACAAGCACCCTCTATAAATACTAATTGAAAAAAAAGTATATTTTCATACACATAATACTATAAACCCAAACAAAAAACGAAACGTTAAGAGATAAAAATACACACGAAAACACTTGACTGTTTGAGTGTAGTATTATAACATTTGGCCACCAGATGTCGCTGTGGGGAGATGTTTCAAATGTTCCAAAAGACCGATTCTTTTTCTGAATCAATTGTTCCAAATGATTCACTCTCGCCAACGTTCCATTTCTGCCATCACTTGTTTTTAATATGAAATATTAAGGTAAAATCAAAAGTAGTTAAAAACGACCAATTACACCCAGGACCCACAAGGGTTAATGACAAACTCACTGTTGTCTTTTATTACAAACCCTTTCCCAGTTATATATTATTTATATACACAACATAACTAAGTAATAATAATGCCAGTGAGCAGCAGTCTCTGTAGGGCTCTGTAGTCTCTGCTGAACTTTTAAAAAAAAAATTCTCTGCATCTTTCCAACTTTTTACAGAGGGGAAAATAAGTATTGAACACATCAACATTTTTCTCATTAAACATATTTCTGATGGAGCCATTGACATGAGATTTTTCCTAGATATCAGTAACAACCCAAGTAATCTATACATACAGTGGATATAAAAAGTCTACACACTCCTGTTCAAATGCCAAATTTTTGTGACGTAAAAAAATGAGACCAAGATAAATCACTTCAAAAAATTTTCTACCATTAATGTGACCTATAACCCGTAAACCCAACTGAAAAACAAACTAAAATCTTTTAAGGGGAAAAATAAACTAACAATCACCTGGTTGCATAAATATGCACACCCTCTTATAACTGGGGATGTGGCTGTGTTCAGAATTAACCAATCACATTCAAACTCATGTTAAATGGGAGTCAGCACACACCTGCCACCATTTAAAGTGCTTCTGATTAACCCCAAATAAAGTTCAGCTGTTCTAGTAGGCTTTTCCTGACATTTTTGTAGTCACATCTTACAGCACAAGCCATGGTCTGGTGTATATTTTTCCAATATGGAGTAATAAATTCCATTTGGATAGACCCTGCTAATGAGTATGGATTCACTTGGCCAGTATAAGGTAAGGTAAGGTAAGGGGATAGATAGATAGATAGATAGATAGAGAGAGAGAGAGAGAGAGAGAGAGAGAGAGAGAGAGAGAGAGAGAGAGAGAGAGAGATCCCAAACTGGGAAATTACAATGTAACAGCAGCACGACAGTAGACGACCAAAACGACAGAAACACAAACAGCATTAAAAAAAAAAAAGGATTACCCATGGAAAATAAAACTGCCTAGAAAACTTGTATACATCACAGACGAATAGCTGATGACCCATATAGATAGATGAATCATACTCACTATACAATGCAGGACTGTCAGGCACAGGGTGCAATGTTAGGTACCATGTAGACTGCTAGGTGCAGCAGACTGCTACAGCTTTCCTGACATTTTTGTCGTCACATCTCACAGCACAAGCCATTGTCCGGACAGAGCTTCCAAAGCATCAGAGGGATCTCATTGTTCAAAGGTATCAATCAGGGGAAGGGTACAAAAGAATTTTCAAAGCTTTAAATATACCATGGAATACAGTGAAGACAGTCATCATCAAGTGGAGAAAATATGGCACAACAGTGACATTACCAAGAGCTGGACATCCCTCCAAAATTGATGAAAAGACTAGAAGAGAACTGGCCAGGGAGGCTGCCAAGAGACCAACAGCAACACTGAAGGAGCTGCAGAAATTTCTGGCAAGTACTGGCTATTTAGTACATGTGACAACAATCTCTTGTCTTCTTCATATGTCTGAGCTGTGGAGTAGGGTGGCAAGACGGAAGCCTTATCTTATGAAGAAAAGCATTCAAGCCCGGCTACATTTTGCAAAAACACATTTGAAATCTCTTGAATGCATGTGGGAAAATGTGTTATGGTCCGATGAAACCAAAGTTGAACTTTTTGACCATTGGGACCTTCGAAGCAGTAGAAATTTTTCTCTATCCTTCCCCAGATTTGTGCCTTGAGACAATCCTGTCTTGGAGGTCTACAGACAATTCCTTTGACTTCATGCCTGGTTTGTGCTCTGACATGCACTGTCAACTGTGGGACCTTCTATAGACAGGTGTGTGCCTTTACACATCATGTCCAATCAACTGAATTTACCACAGGTGGACTCCAATTAAGCTGTAGAAACATCTCAAGGATGATCAGTGGAAACAGGATGCGCCTGAGCTCAATTTTGAGCTTCATGGTAAAGGCTGTGAATACTTATGTACATGGGATTTCTTAGTTTTTTATTTTTAATAAATTTGCAAAAATCTCCAAAAAAAAAATTTTCACATTGTCATTATGGGGTATTGTGTGTAGAATTTTGAGGGAAAAATGAATTTAATCCCTTTTGAAATAAGGCTGTAACATAACAAAATGTGGAAAAAGTGAAGTGCTGTGAATACTTTCTGGATGCACTATAATTTTGACGAGGCGAGTTGAAAAGCTGGTAACAGACAGACAGATAAAACCACACACACACACACACACACACACACACTGAGTGATTACTGTATGCCTCCATTTTCACCGAGGCATAATTATATCTGCTCTCCAATGGACTGGCGACTAGTCCAGCGTGTACCCTGCCTCTCACCCAAAGATGTTGGGATAGGCTCCAGTCCCCCCGACCCAAAAAGGATTAAGCAGTAGAAGATGGATGAATGGATGGATGGATAAAATTATAACATGAGCTAATTTTTAAAACTCTCTCCACCAAAATGATGAGCAAAGAGAAATTCCAGATAATAATTAACAAAAAAAGACAAGAAGTAAAGGAAAGATGCTGAGGCTTAGCTTTGTCTTGGATTCATTGTGGGTGTGGAGGGGCAGAGAAATAGCAGTGGGTAGGTGGGTTTGTTAATGGCTCCCCAAAATGGGGAATAAAAAAAGTTTAACCTGTTGCACTTTGGTGTACCGTGGGCGGGCATGTCTCTGCGTCCTTTAAAGCGCTTTGAGTGGTCTTTGTGACTAGAAAAGCGCTATATAAGTGCAGGTTAGTTAGTTAGTTAGTTAGTCCTAGGAGGCACTGAAAAAAAAAAAAAACACCTGCATTTCCATTCTTCCACTACAGACACAGCCGCGAACAGAAAGCCAAAGGAGTGCTTTGATTGGTTTAGAAGTGATTGACCTCTCATTCGACTAATAAGAGCCTTGAATTGGGTTTCTGAAACCTTGAAGAACTAATGACTGAAAACCTAGCAAGAAGGACCCGCCTACCAACGGCTGCCAATACAGCCAGCCAATTGAAGCACAGAAGTTTGACAGCTGTTTTGTGTAAGGCTGGGTGACACACAGGCGTTCGCCAGTCTTTTTTTCTAACTACTGTTCCTATTTGTTTTGAAAAATCGTTCGCCAAAACCGCAATCATGGAAGCGCAAAACCGCAATAATGGAATTATGGTTTGACCAGGTCGCGAGACCAGAACCACGAGTCCGTAACAAGCAGACCAGCTTCATGTTCGTCTGACAATGAGGAAGAGAAGTTCGCCAGCTACGCTGCTGTTGTGAACAGGTAAGTGTTTTAAGCTAAATTATTCTTTATCCCTGAAAATTGTAATCAAAAAATGACTTTTGACCGATCGGTAAATTACAACTGTGCGTCATCGCCACAGGACGGACCGCGGCGCACGAACCCGTGCACCGGGCGATGTCCGTCCTCTGTAGCGAGGGGGGGGGGGACAACCCCCCCACACACACACACACACAGCCCTGAGTGTCACCTTTCATTAGAGCCCAAGATGAAGCTTCTATATTGAATCATTCAAAAGTTAGACGTTTTTCCAAACTGTGCCATTTGGCACAATTTGACACAGTTCAAAAACGCCTGGGAACAACCTGAGAACAAAGCTGTGTAATATATTCATTTTTTGTGGTATTGTTACAAAATTTTGACCTCAGCTGGATAACACTTGGTTCTACATTTCTGTTGCATTTTTCAGCCCAGATCTGAAGCTGTGTGTTATTTGCAAGCATTTGTATCCAAAAAAAACACCCAGGCGAAATTTATTTTCTTCAAGTTCACTATGTTTAGATGACTGTTACTCAGTGGCCAGAGCACTTAGAGAGATTATGACTGTTTTGCCAAAAAATTCAAAGTGTTTTCTTTTAAATGAGACCAACCCCATGAAGATGCTGCAAAGGGTTGAAGAACAGCTTTTGATTTACTTTGGGCACGTTATTTTTTGGTGTTTTTAGGGAAATTGACCAGAGTGCAAGGGGTTAAGAGCCACTGGTATAAATGAACAAAAAAAAAAAAAAAAATCAGCAGATTAAAATGACAACAGTCTCTGAACTTTTATTGCTGATATGGGATTGAAACAGTTTCAGTGCTTCAGCGCTCTTTAGAAATGAACCTCAAAGCTTTGAATCTTTTTCTGCACAAACAGAAAGAAAGCCACTGAGCTCCATGAGGCTTCACTTGCTAAACAAGAATAAATGCTACATCTCCTCAGCTGTAGCACTTATTCTTGTTTAAAAGCAGCCTACTTTGTACATTTACTGCTGTTTACAGACTATTAATGCTGTCTTAGCTTGCAACATACCTTACAAACACGTCTCAGGTGCACACTCCTCCCTCTCTCTCTCTCTATGACTCCCTCACTCTGGCTCTCTCGCTCCACCACTCTCACAGAGCGGAAACTCAGTTTTGATTAGAGCTCCCTCTGCTGGTGGACTCTATACTTGCATTTAATAATGTGGTTCCAAACGTGATATAAATAAATAATTGATTTTTTTTTTAAATGGACGGCGGGCCACAGTGGATGAGGGAATGGACCACATGCCCACCTGCCCAATAAAACACCCATGTGTCCACATGTCAGCAGACTTTCTCTCAAAAAGTTCACCATGAACCTCTGGAGAAGTTTAGCTTTTTTAGTTCTCTGAGGTAAAAGAGGTACTGCTAAGCCTTCCCTATGGCTGAGGAGATATTTTTACAACAAGACAGATCCTGTGTCACAGTTACACCAAAGGACTTAAAACTTGACACTCTCTCTACCTCCTTATTACCATTTAAGAGTGGTGAGTGGCTGAGCTGACCAGTCTTGCTAAAGTTCACCATCATACCCTTAGTCTTGAAGAGCCACGTTATGGTTTTTGCAGCATGCTGCCAGATGTTCAATCTCCCTCCTGAATGAGGCCTCATTATTATCAGTAATCAGACCGAGCACTGTTTTATCGTCCACAAATCTTAAGATGTAATGTGAAGAATACTTTATGAAACAGATGTTAATGGTTTTACTTTGGGGACACGATGTGAGGTTGAATAAGGTGAAAAAACACAACATATGGCATTGCAAAAATCTATCCTGATATCACAATCCTTAAGAAACCATAGCATTGTGATAGCATTGCATCTTGACCCAAGTATTGTGATAGTTGTAGTGTCTGTTTGGCCTGTCCAAGTGGACACTATCAGCTGCCACATGGATTGATAGTCTGACACATGAGAAACTTTCAAGTGTCCGACTTTTCCATGTATTAAAATAAACTCTCGAAATACTAACTAAATTAGGAACCAATAATAGTCTCATCCATCTTTTGTTCTCACAGTCAATAAACATTTGTTTCCTAATTAGCAGCACCTGTTGATGCTGCAGCAGTCCCTTAAGGTTAGTGAATGAGGTTCATTGTTGTTCTACTGTGGCTCAGTTAATCATCTGTTGCTCTAGACCGTCCATTAGATTTTTCTGTAATCCTACTAACAAAAATGTCATCAAAAACACAAGTTGCTGCACCACAGCAATGTTAAAGTGTGGATGATGATGGACCACAGGCGTACCCATACCTGTCCTTCCTAGGTGGACGTCGGCTTCCTCCTGGACGACATGGTGGTGGAAGAAGTTCAGATGAACGCGCTGTGTGGTCTCTGTGTCACTGGTGCTCTGATACCAGAGGAATGATGGGTTCTAAACCAGAAGAACTAAGCAGAGTGTTCACTGTGTGAGAAAAGAAAGAATGAAAAGAATGAAGACATTTTCCCATGCTGTTTTGTCTTTATCATTAGCAGCACTGGATCTTGATGATGATGATGATATTTCTTTATTTTTGAACGTATAAAATGATTTTCAATTCAATTCAATTCAATTTTATTTATATAGCGCCATTTCACAACAACAGTCATCTCATAGCACTTTCAACTGTAGGGGGAACCCCCACAGTTGCAGAAAGACCCCAGCAATCAGGCGATCCCCTGTGAGCAAGCACTTGGTGACAATGGAGAGGAAAAACTCCCTTTTAACAGGAAGAAACCTCCAGCAGAACCAGGCTCAGGGAGGGGCAGTCATCTGCTGCGACTGGCTGGGGGGTGAGGGGATAGAGAAGATGAAAAGAACAGACAAGTAGAGAGCAAACAGCACGATGGGGACTCAATCTATGGGAGAGAACAAACAGATGTTAATGACCAGCAAAAAAAAATATTTCATTGAGAGTGAAGAAAGGAGTCAGGCCCAGTGCATTATTGGAGGTCCCCCGGCTGACTAAACCTATTAGCAGCATAACTAAGGGAGGGTTCAGAAACACATGATCCCTCCCTAATTGTAGACTATATCAAAAAGGAAGGTTTTAACCCTATTCTTAAAAACAGAGATCGAGTCTGACTCCCGAATCCAGATTGGCAGCTGGTTCCACAGGAGAGGAGCTTGATAACTGAAGGCTCTGCCTCCCATTGTACTTTGGAGATTCTAGGTATTACAAGTAATCCTGCATTTTGGGAGCGTAGTGCTCTGTTAGGATGATACGGTAGTATCAGATCTTTCAAATAAAAAGGGGCCTGATTGTTTAGAGCTTTGTAAGTAAGAAGAAGGATTTTAAATTTAATTCTAAACTCTATGGGAAGCCAATGAAGGGAGGCCAGAACCGGAGAGATATGATCTCTCTTTCTAGTACTTGTTAAAACTCTTGTTGCAGCATTCTGGATCAGCTGAAGACTTTTTAAAGATGTTTTAGGACAACCTGATAATAAAGAATTACAATAATCTAATCTTTTAAAATCAAACAAAATATTTATTACCAAAACAACAAGACAGACAGCTTTATCCAGCATCATTTTAGCATGCTCAAAAAAGGAGTAGGCAGAAGTAAAAAACATATTAAACCCTACCCCTTGATCGATAATCAATACATAACCAAAATTACAAAGCAAACATAAAATATGACTCTCCATAATTAACACAAAACCAACAAAAATAACAAGACAAATACAGAATATAATATACTACACAAATAATTTTTGAACCTCACCTTTACATATAACCATTTACAGTATAATAAACGGCAACTAAATATATAGGTCATAAGATAAGATAAGCCTTTATTAGTCCCACAATGGGGAAATTCCGGGATTGCAACAGCACAGGGATAGCAACACTCACAGCAATAATTAAGAAGATACGGAAGATATAAATAAGAGCAGTGGGTATACATACTACATACACATAAATATATAAATATATATACAAAGTGCGGAGCATTGTAGCAAGATGGAATAAACAGCATAACCGTCTACTTAGTAATCCTACATAGTATGAATATGTACCCATACATATTGTCACCCTCCGTAGCGACCGATAATGTCCTAGTTGTATATACTGGAGGGGACCATTGTGTAAGTCTATTGCATCTTTTGCATTCAATACTATTAGGTCATCACATTTTTTTTGCTTTCTCTGCGAGCAGCCCTGCTTAGGTTATACAGTCTGACAGCCGTAGGTAGGAAGGACCTGCGAAACCTCTCGGTTGCGCACCTAGGATGATGTAGTCTGCTGCTAAATGAGCTCCTCAGTGCGTTCAGTATGTCCTGCATAGGGTGGGACTCGGACTCCGGCAGAGACGACAGTTTAGCCACCATCCTTCTCTCTCCTATCTCCTCCACTGGGTCAGGGCGCTGCCTTCATTATACCTCCCATCTCTATCGGAAAACATTTTCTGTAGGTGAATTGGTAATAAATTATTCCTAATTTTATACAAAAATTGTGCTGTTTGAAATTCTGCAATATCAAAAAATTTCATTATTTTAGACTTGACAAATAATGGATTTGTATGTTCAAAGAAACATTGATTATGAATTGTTCTAATTCCTCTTTTTTGCATAATAAACAGTGGTTGAAGTGTAGTTTTATATGTGTTTCCCCAAACCTCAATGCAGTACTGTAAATAAGGTAACACCAGTGAATAGTACAAAATGCATTGTGACTTCTTGTCTAGGAAATGTTTAGTTTTAGCCATAACAGAAATGCTTCTGGACAATTTAGAGTAGATGTATTTAACATGAGATTTCCAGCTAATTTTGTCATCTATTATCACTCCACGGAATTTAATTTCATGCACTCTTTCTATATCTACACCCTCAATTTGTAACCGTACTTGATTTAGTTTATTGTTACTAAATACCATAATTTTTGTCTTATTTAAATTTAGTGATAACTTATTTGCATCAAACCAATTTTTAATTTTGCTGAGTTCTGAAGTGATAATGTCCAATAGTTGCTGTAAATTCTCACCTGAACCTAAAATGTTTGTGTCATCTGCAAATAATGTAAATTTTAGAATTTGTGATGATTTACATACATCATTAATATAGATGATGAATAATTTTGGACCCAAAACTGAGCCCTGCGGAACACCACAGACAATGTCCAAACATCCAGATTCATATTCTCCCATCTTCACAAACTGTTTCCTGTTCTTTAAGTAACTTCTCACCCACTGTAATGCAAGTCCCCTTATCCAAGTTAGTTCCAATTTATTAAATGATATTTCATGATTTATTGTATCAAATGCTTTTTGAAAATCAATTAATACCCCAACTGCATATTTCTTTTTATCTATGGAATTTGTAATATTTTCAATAAGTTCAATTAACACCTGTGACATTGACCGATTACTTCTGAACCCATATTGACTGTCAGATAGTATACTGTTTTTTTCAAGAAAATGTTCTAATCTACTAATAAAAAGTTTTTCCAGAATTTTTGAGAATTGAGGGAGAAGTGAAACAGGTCTGTAATTTATGAAGTGATGTTTATCTCCATTTTTGTAGTGGAATAACTTTAGCTATTTTCATATTATTTGGAAATTGACCAGTTTGTAATGACAAATTACTAATGTAAGATAATGGTTTGGAAATCCCACAAATTACCACTTCTACAACTTTCATATCTATTCCATTATAATGGATACACTCGGAAAGGAATTAGGAAAGCTTAAACTGTGGTTTGATTCACACAAATTAACGCTCAATTTAAGTAAGACAAAATTTATAGTCTTTAACAACCATCACAACAACTCAGTATCTAAACTCAGTGTAAATGGTGTAGAGATTGAAAGGGTATCTGAAACTAAATTTCTTGGAGTAATAATTGATAATAAACTGTGTTGGAAGTCACATATTAATTATATTAAAGGTAAAATATCCAAATCAATTGCAATATTACACAGAGTGAAATATTTGCTGAATCAACCCACACTATATACCTTGTATCATTCATTAATACTCCCATACATGACATATTGTACTGAAGTATGGGGAAATACATATAAAACAAACATATATCCAGTCTTTATGCTTCAGAAGAGAGCTATTAGAATAATAAACAAAGCAGCTTACAGGGAACCAACAAACCCACTTTTTCTTAAATTAAAAGCTCTCAAGTTGAAAGATCTGGTTGACTTTAAAACTGCAATAATAATGTTTAAAGTGAAGAATCTATCACTGCCCGCAAATATCCAAAAGTTGTTCCAAATAAGGGAGAAACAATATCATTTTAGAGGAACATGTATATTTCAAAAACCTTCAGTGAGAACTACCACCAAGCAACACTGTGTTTCAGTGCAAGGAGTCAGATTATGGAACGATTTTGGACCTGAATTAAAATCATGTACAACGCTTGGACAATTTAAACAAAAACTAAAGGAAGAAATACTCCAAACATATATACAAGATGACATGTAAAATCACATAAGGATTGTCATATCCAGCCTGTGTTGTGTTGTTGCTTAGTTTTTTTTCTGTCACATTTTGTCTTAGCTTCGTTTTTGAACTGTAATCGCTCTTGTCTTGTTTTTTTTTTTCTTTTGAATTCTTGGATGGAATATGGGTGGGCAGTATAAGCTGCGGCTTCAGCCATCACCCATTTCGGATAACTTATGTTGAATTGTATAATCAGAGGAGTTATTGTCTAATTTGACCTTGTTGGATTTTCTTTCCCCCTTTGTTATATTATTCAGTTTCTTTTAACCTGTACTATCCAAAATAAAGATTCATTCATTCATTCATAATCAGTGGATGTCTTGTTTTTAAAATTTCTTACAATTTCTATGATCTCACTTTCTTCTACTGGTTTAATAAACATTGTATTAACATTCCTTTCTACAGGATTATCATTCTGTATTACTGGATTTTGGATTTCTTCTGCTAAATTTGGTCCAGTGCTAACAAAACATTATTAAATTTATTAACCACATCATCAATATTATTAATTGTGTCATCATTTTCAATAAAATGCTGAGGATAATGAATCTGTCTTGAGCTATTACTAGTTACATTACTCAGTATATTCCATATGACCTTAACATTATGTTTGTTATTCTCTAATAATTTGTAATAGTAATCTTTCCTACAGTTACGCATGATATTGGTTAATTTGTTTTTATTGTATTTTTCGTCTGCCTCTTTAGTTCTGTGTTTTATAAATTCTCTATATAATATATTTTTCTTTTTACAAGCATTTCACAGTCCCTTTGACATCCACTGATTATTGTTACATTTTTGTTTTCTATAATATTGTTTCATTGGACAATTTTCATCATAATATTTTAAATAATCTCAGAAATTCCTCATATGCTTTATCAACATCATTTTCTTTGTATATTAATTCCCATTCCTGCATGTCATGAACTCTCGGTGCGCCGTTGGTGAGGGGAGAAAGGACGAGGATTTAAACGCTGGGTTACACCACACACACACAATTATTAACACAAAAGTGAACATAAAGAGACAGGACAGCTCGGGTACACTAAGAGTTTTCTAGGCCGTCCAACACACACACTGGAGGTATACAGCGGCGGACAGTGCACAGACAGATACTCACCGTGTGGGGGCAGGCCGAGCCGTCACAGCGATAATCACGAGCAAACACAGAAAACAGTCTTTTGCAGACGTGGTGGTTAGGCGACGGAGAACGATCATCTAACACACACAATGATCCAGTGGCGTCGGTCTAGCGAAGAGCTCCTTTAATATAGATGCCGCTGGCATGACAAATAGGGAACACCTGGGCAAGGTAGGGACAGATGATTACCGGGGACTGGAAACAGCTGATGAGCCAGAAGGAGAGCGAGGGGGCGTGGCTGGGCCGGAAGCCTGTCAGCAGCGTGAGAGAAAGGCGATGACAAATGCTGACTAACAGCTGCCGGTCAGACAGTGGCTAGGGACATGGAAAAACGTACCAGAATACATCAAAATACACATACCCTGCAAAGCCAACCCCACAAAGAGATCGAGGCCAAGCCGGGGAAAGCCAAGCCGGCTCAGCACGTGACAGGGCCCCTCCTTCTAGGATACCATACACCCATGGTAACATCGTAAGAACCCCCCCCCACACACACACACACCAATCCCCACAGGCAAAACAATAACACACAAACTCGGGTGGGAGGTAGGGGGAACAGGAAAGGTGGTAACACAATACCCCGCCCAGGGTCCACAATTAACCCCCCCCCAGTCCATGGGCGCTGGGGCTCAGGAGGCCGCCCAGAGTCCCAGGCCCAGCAGAAGTTCCAGTGGACGGAATCCCGTGGCCTGCCAGAAAACATGGGCCACCAGACCTGGGGAGTCAATTCTTCTGGCGGCCGGCCCACATTGCTCAGCCACCAGGACGGAGGGGGTGAAGCAGAAGGCAGCTGCCCACTGGAAGGCTGACTGGAGGGCAACCGGAATGGGGAGAGGGAACCTCCACAGCGTCCTCAGTGGCACCCGCGGTGGGTTCCAACCAGGCCAGTTCCGCTGCACCCGCGGTGGCCCCTGACTGGGCCGGCTCCGCTGCACCCGCAATGGACTCCAGCGAGAGCCTAGCTGCGTCCACGGTGGCCCCTGACCAGGCCAGCTCCGCTGCACCCACGACAGACTCCAGCGGGAGCCTAACTGCACCTGCAGTGACCACCGGCTGGGGATCTCCGGCACCCATGGTGAACCCCTATTGGGCCGAAGCTGCACCCACAGTGAGCGGACCAACCCGCAGGAGCACCAGGCTGAGGAGACGATCGCTGGGAGGAGCCCTGATGACCCTGGCAGGAGGAGCTGTAGCAGCGACATCCTCCTTCGGCAGGACAGGACCCTCAGCAACCTCCGGTGATGACACACCCTCTCCAGCAACCCTAGTTGAAGGCTCAGGGGAAGCAGAAGAAGAAAGATGTTTTCTAGTTGGAAAGATGGAAAGATGTTAGAAAGATGGACTTTCTAACTGGCAGGCCCCAGTCTGTCAGGATGGGTAACAGGACCTCAGCCAGCATCATCACGAACAAAGGTGTCCCACAGGGTTGTGTTCTCAGCCCCATCCTCTACAGCCTCTTCACCCATGACTGTGTTGCCTCCCACAAGGACAATATTGTCCTAAAGTTCGCAGATGACACAGCAGTGATAGGATGCATAATTGGCACTGTACATAAGTCTATGCCATCTCAGGTCACATCAGGTTGCACAATGCTCATTTGCACACTGCAGATAGGTTTATGCCATCTCAGGTTCACATCATCTCTGATATCAATATACCACTATCACTTTAGTCATCCAGTGAATTTTCAGTTTCATTCCTCTTGTCTGACTGCTTTAACTGTCCAAACTGCCTAGCGTGTGTTATTAGAACTCATTAGTTTTAGTATTTAGTATCAAGGTGTGCTTAAGGAGTCTTAATTGCCTAACTGTGTGTTGGTGTGTGTGTTATTACCATCCATTAGTATTAGGATTGAGCTACTGTGTTAGTGTGTCATTACCTTATTAGAATTGTTGTTTCTGTACCTATTACCTTGGCATTCGTTCGGAGAGCAAAGTAAGAATTTCATTGCTCAGGAAATGTAGCATTTCTTAACTTTACACATGATAATAAAGCCTTTGAATCTCGAATCTTCTGTTGCTGCATGAGTTTGGTTACCTGACTGACTAATACATACTCTTCCTCGGGTTTCATTTCAGCCTTTGATGATTTTGGTGGCATTTTGAGCGTCTTTATCAGCTTCCAGTTTCTACTGCCACTCTCTGAGCCTCCTTCAACAGCCACAACAGTTAGCCACAGTTAGCAGTTTGCACAGTATCAAGGAAAAATTTTCAGCAGCAACAACAACAACAGGAATGTGTGTAAGGCCTGGTGCCAGGCCTGAAGCCTGATGGAGGTGGCTGCAGGACCTGATGGTGGTGACTACCTGTGGACCCTGGTGGTGGTGGCTACCTGTGGAGCCAGGAGGTGGTGGCTGCCTGTGGAGCCAGGTGGTGACGGCTGCCTGTGGAGCCTGGTGGTGATGGCTGCCTGTGGAGCCTAGTGGTGACGGCTGCCTGTGGAGCCTGGCAGTGGTGGCTGCCTGTGAGGCCTAGTGGTAATGGCTGCTAGTCTGCATCTAAGGCAGAAAGGCCCAACTCTAAATCCACCAGAATCTCCCCCTAAGCCACCAATCTACTGCCAAGTGTCAACCAAATCGCCTCCAAAAATCCAGAACTAGCCACAGGTGAAGAACTGAAGTCCTATTACCTCTTGGACATGTAGTATTTTAATCCTGCTGCTCAATGCTGTTATCTTGGCTTTGGAAATTGAAAACTTGAAAGAAAAAGGTTGCAAATTTATTGGAAAAAAGAAACAAAGTTAAGAACAAAATGTATTAATAAAGTTGCAAATTTAGAAAAAATCTCACATTTACAAGAATAAAGATGATTAGATAAAGATCTTTATTATTCCTACACTTGGTAAATTAGGCGGTGGGCCGAGTGGCTCTATTAGTTTTTGACTTGACCAATCCCCATGCAGGGAGTAGCTGATTTTGTCAGATATGCTAACACATATTTTTCTAAAAATTAATCTGTTTGTTGGCAAGCCAAGTGTGAGTGCAGTTTTATGAAAATTAAACTTTAGTTACGAAACCTGATCAGGCGATCACCAAGGATCACTATATGCTTAATCAATCAAAACAGCACTCCATGGTCACCTGACTTGAATTTGATCAATGACCTGTGCCGCTGTCTGAAGTAAACAACATAAAGACGCTGGCGTTGAAGACACTGGTTGGAGGTAAAGCCTGCAGGGTCTTGGCCCTCCATGGCACATGATTGGACACCCCTGCCCTTACCCATTATTAGAAAATCCAGGTGCTAATATGGCCCAGAAATCCTCCATATACTGGTACTATCACTAAATTGTGCAGTGTCTTCTGCACTGGCACATCCAACAATACAGTCTTCAGTAAATAAAATAATTGTTTTTGGTTACTTTTTCTTAAAAATGAGCCATTATTTTCAGCGTCACTGATAAATGGTTTGTACTGTTGACTGTTTTCACACTGGTGTCTTAACAGACAAAATAGAAAATCATGATGCAAACACATGAGTCACTAAATTTATTACAATCAGCAGCAAAATCCAGATTATTTAGAATGTGCAAAATTCAAACTCTAAACTGTCAAAAAAAAAACTTAGAAGGGGTCACACACGCCAGCCACTCATCGCCTTCACAAGGTGGCCCAGCACACCAAGGAACGCTTGATTGAAGGCAGCATTCTGAACCATCTCTTCCCTTCACAAGGTAGTTTCATGCTCCCTTGTCTCACTGAGAAGCAACTGGATGTGCCGCTTACGCTGGTCCCAGTTCAGCAGATCTTCAGCCTGCATCTCTGTAAATAGTGACGTAAGGTCCGGTTTAGTTAGTTAGTTAATCCCTTCACACCTGAAGGTGTATATGGGCGGCGCCTATCTCCGTTTCTCTGACCCTAGGCCACACAGCTACTGTAAGTAGTGAAAGCTACAGCGGGGGGTCAGTCCTCTGGTAGCTCTGTGTGTAACTTTACTTTCCCCATTCCATTATGCGGAGCACCACGCTAGAAGGCAGAAAGCACCATTTTTATATGGTCTTTGGTATGACCCGGCCGGGATTTGAACCCCTGCCTCCCGGGTGTGGGGCGGATGCTCTACCAACTGAGCCACCACTCCGGTTAAGGTCCGGTTTGGGGTGGATCATTTTCCACTTGCCTAGACAAAAGACAGAAATGAGTGGTGGTTAATCAAAGCAAGTTTAAAACATATGTATTTGGGAAATACACTTGTTGCTAAAATCCAGTGGTGGAATGTGACAAAAAAGTACTTTGTTGTTGTATTTAACCACAATTTTCATGTAGCTGCGCTTCAGTAAAGTAGATTTTACAAGGGCTGGGTTACGTTTAAAATCATTTTTTACTGTGGCCTCAGCAATCAGACTGAGTTAATATGTTCAGTTGAACGGAATCTAGTACTTTAACTATAAATATAGCATCTGTGTGTGTGTGTCTGTTCCACGCATATCTCTTGAACCATTCGTCAGACTGACCTAAGATTTTGTACGTGCTTTGCTGAGGTTACAACGGTCTGCATCCCCGAGTATGGAGTTGCTCAGTCAAAATATGTAATTATTATCAATAAAAATTTAGCCACCGCTCTGTCACCGCTGGGTCTCTTCATGCCCTGGCTTCAAGAAGTGTGGGTGGTGTTTTGTACTTATAACATTGTTGAAATATAAGAGGATGCAGTACAATGGGTCTCAAACATTTGTAAATGTGTCCTGTTATAGTACTGCATGAGTTTAAATTATTGCGCTCAGATTATTATGCCCAGATTGTTACGCTCTCAGCATGTAGGACTCCTAGTAATCCCCATGGTCTCTAAAAGTACCATGGGGGGTTGGACTTTCAGTTATCAGGCCCCTCTTCTATGGAACCAATTACCAGCCTGGGTCCGTGAGGCAGATGGCCTCTCTAGCTTTAAGACAAAACTGAAAACTGTACTATTTGACAAAGCTTTTGAATAGACTTCCCATATGTTATACTGTATATATTATGTTTAAAAGAAAAATGCTAAATTCACTTGTCAGGGTCTTTAAATGTGCAGTAAAATTCTCAAAAAATTACCAACATTGTATTCTTCCTGAGAACTTAAATAAAACAGATAAAAGAATTCGCCATTACAACAACTAAATTGCACTGAACGCATGTTAAGAGTATGGAGCAAATTATGGCAGCACCTTCTTGAATCTTGAATTTAAAAACTAAGACTCCTGAAAATTTTGAGGTCATCTTCTGTGCTAAAATCCACATGAAGCAGGGATGGTCCTCCACTGACAACCTCTTCCCTTCAGAAGCTCCAGTGCAGGATGGACCTTGGAGTGGAAACCCAGTCTTCACACATCTGAAGGGGAGATGAAAAGAATAGATTTTAAAGTAAAATTAATAATCATATTTTTAAATCCCCACACCACAGAAGGGTTTAATAATTTAATTTCTTTTATTTTTTTGTTGTTTATATTTTAATTATAAATTAACTTTCAATTTTTGAAAAAGGTTTCAATTCATTTCCAGGAAAGATTTGTTCATTTGAGTTTAGTTCTATTGAGTAAAAATGGCTCATTGTACTGCAGCTTGCATTCATTCTGCTATTTTCATTTTATTGTGATTTTTATTCTCTTCAGATCTCTCGCTTAAGTGCTAGAAGTCCAAAATTAAATGCCATTCAATACAACGTTTACATGAAGGCAGCTGCCTCTGTCATGAAGCCCTGAAGTCCTGACTAAAAACACAGCCATTTTCATTATATTGTAATCTCATAAAATATACCTTTATTCTGCATTTATTCACAGCACTTAAACAACAGTTAGTCATGTGAAAAAAATTAGGATACCCTGTATAAGCCTGTGTTTTTGTTTTGTTTTGTTTTTTTTTATCAAATTTGGACATATGGATATTTAATATCAGTGTTTAAAATACTGGTGGATTCATGTAATACAACTAAACAATTAAAAATGAATTAAAGACTTTTTTCAAATTTTCTGTAAAATATAATTCTAAACAAACAGTGAGGAATAAATTAAGACCCCCCCATCTTTTTTAGGACACCCCCACATTCATTCCCACTTAAAATGGCTAAAATAAATGTTAAAAAAAATGCAAATAAAAACATAAACAAGGTTAGACATAGATATGTGAACATTTCTTAATAAAAAACTGAATATTTAATGGGGTATCCTAATTTTTTCACGACTGTAACTACTGTATCTATAGTCTGTAAAAGAAAACACCATCATGCTGGATGAATTATTAATTTATGAGACAAATGATAAACCAAACAAATGATATTTTACTCACAATGTCAGCAGCTCCAACAGTCTTGTCTCTGTCTGGTCTGTTCATGAGTTCCAGCCAGTCTCCGTGTGTTTTCTGTTTGAAGTGTTTATCAATTGACGACTTTTGTTTATGTTCCAGCACAACGCTGCATGTAGTACAAAACTGTTCATCCCCGCTTTATGAAAAAGATTCAGAAACTGTTGAGGACAGTCTTTAGCGGTGACTTTTGTTGATAAATTAAGAGACGCACATCTACAACTTCGCTCATGTAAACACTGAAGTAAAGACGTGAGCGTACGCTGCAGGGAGCTCTCACATATTCACAAACATAAAAGCATTATATTAAAAGAACGATCCGCAGATTTTGTGGATCGATATCAGCTCAGTCAGACGTGGATGGATTCAAATCACTGAATCGATCTTTTGAACCCAGCTCTAGATGTGACTGTTTTCAGCACTCAAGTATCATCTTTTCAACACTGTGTCCTGTGTATGCAAGTTATTTTTATGTTTTTCTTTCTTCTTATATTCATATGCTTTTTATAGTGATGCTCATTCATAGAATTGTAATTGTGAGGATGGCAAGTCTGAGTACATAGGGTAGGTAATTTTAGAAGAACTTTTCAATAATAATAATAATAATTATAATAATAGCATTAATACCACTGCCACTGCCAATAACAAAAAAATAAAAATTACTACTACTACCACTAGTACTACTACTATTAATAATAACAGTTATTAATACTACAAATGGTAGTAATAAAATAATAATTTATAATACTAATACAAATGAATAAATAATTACTCATAATAATAATAATGGTTAATAACACTAATATTAATAACAACAACTAATAATAATAATTAATAATAATAATAATAATAATAATAATAATAATAATAATAATAATAATAACACCCGAGGGTAATGATAGTAATGCTATTACTACTTCAGGGAGTGGTCGCCCCTGCCCACGTGAGTCCCAGGCTCAGCTTGTTCCAGCTGATAGCACCCACAAAGGGCCCCCTGCTCAGGGTAATGAGCACCAATTCTTTACATGACTAGCCATAGTAGTACTTTTTCATACCGCATCGGTCGTCGGGTGGGTAAACAAGGACCACTTCCCTCAACAGGGAACCAGAATGAGGTTGAAAAGTCTGTTACTGGAACAAACTCTTCTCACCAAGTGCTAGAGAAGATGACGAAAAAGAAGCCATCTCTATTGTCATTCAGTCCATACAGCCAATCATGTATGAACAAAATTACGTTTCTCCTATCTACAATGTTAATCACATGTAGAATCAGAGGGGTCGCTGCCATGCAAGGCACCGCCACAAACAACCTCTCCTTCCCCAATTCTATTACGCTGAGCACCAGACTAGAAGACAGGAAATATCATTTTTATATAGTCTTTGGTATGACCCGGCCGAGACTTGAACCGCCAACTTCTCGGTCATGGGGTGGATGCTCTATCAACTAGACCACCACTCGAGGATAGCCACACAAAGGACATCCCTCACAGGGGCCCTCTGACTACGCCCAACCTAAATCCCATGAAAGTAACTTGGAAAAAATGGTCTAGAGAGGAGTATAAACAAGTGACTGAAGCTTACAACAAAGCTATGAGTGACCCATCAGAGACTTCTACCACCCAAACAGCATAAAAGAGCTGGAAACAATAAAACCCTACAACCAGACTTAATCTAGGCGCAAACAAACTTGCTAATGTACAGTGGTGTGAAAAAGTGTTTGCTCCCTTCCTGATTTCTCATTTTCTGTTTGTCACACTTAAATGTTTCAGATCAAACAAATTTAAATATCAGACAAAAATAACACAAGTAAACACAAAATGCAGTTTTTAAATGAAGGTGTTTATTATTAAGAGTAAATAAAATCCAACCCTACATGGCCCTGTGTGAAAAAGTGATTGGCCCCTAGTTAAACATAAATTAAATGTGGTTTATCACATCTTTGGAAGGCTGAGATCAATTTCTCTAGCCACACATATTCAGGAACAAATGAGAAACAAAGTAATTGAGATCTATCAGTCTGGAAAAGGTTATGAAGCCATTTCTAAAGCTTTGGGACTCCAGCAAACAACAGTGAGAGCCAATACCCACAAATGGCGAAAATATGGAACAGTGGTGAACCTTCCCAGGAGTGGCCGGCTGACCAAAATTACCCCAAGAACGCAGCAACAACTCATCCAAGAGAACAAAAAAAAAAAACAAAACCCCACAACAACATCCAAAGAACTGCAGGCCTTACTTGCCCCAGTTAAGGTCAGTGTTCCTGACTCCAGCATAAGAAAGAGACTGGGCAAAAATGGCCTTCATGGCAGAGTTCCAAGAGGAAAACCACTGCTGAGCAAAAAGAACATCAAGGCTCATCTCAGTTTTGCCAGAAAACATCTTGATGATCCCCAAGACTTCTGGGAAAATACTCCTGTGGACTGACGAGACAAAAGTTGAACTTTTTAGAAGGTGTGTCCTCCATTACATCTGGCATAAAAGTAACACATCATTTCAGAAAAGGAACATCATGCTAACAGTAAAATATGGTGGTGGTAGTGTGATGGTCTGGGGCTGTTTTGCTGCTTCAGGATCTAGAAGACTTGCTGTGCTAAATGGAGCCATGAATTCTGCTGTCTACCAAAAAATCCTGAAGGACAATGTCCGACCATCTGTTCGTGACCTCAAGCTGAAGCACACTTGGGTTCTGCAGCAGGACAATGATCCAAAACACACCAGCAAGTCCACCTCTGAATGGCTGAAGAAAAATAAAATGAAGACTTTGGAGTGGCCTAGTCAAAGTTCTGACCTGAATCCGATTGGGATACTGTGGCATGACCTTAAAAAGGCAGTTCATGTCATGGTGCGGTCTTGGCGGACCACTAATAAGACACTATAGGCAACCAGTGAGTTTGCGTATTTATTAAAGGACTGATAAAAAGTACAAAATAATGCGCCTCGTGGGGCAAAACACAAATAAAGACTGTGGCTAAGACACACTGACGATATACACAGACTAAGGGAAAACTTACTCAGAGTAGCTAGGATCGAGAGGATGACTGGAGCCGGGAAATGGGGACATCAGCCTAACGTTGGGAAGACCAGCGTTACTCGTACGAGGTCGCAGCCCCGAGAGACCGAAGCTGCTCCCTTAAATAGGGCAGGAGGATTGATCAGCTGATGAGGGCGTCATCAGCTCAATTAATTCCAGCTGTCACTGCTGAGTTCAGCTCTGACAGCCGGAAGCCCCGCAGAGACGATGTCAGAACAAGAGCTCTGAGAGACCATAAGGAATAATAGAGAATGAGAGGAAAATACTGCATGACCCACGCACTCTGGGCGTAAACGTAACATCCAAGCCTCCCCCCCACCCAGGGTGGGAGGAGGGGGGGGAAAAGGCCAGGAGGGCGAGAATCAGAAGAAAAAAAAAACATCAAGAAAGGAACCGGGACAAAAATGACAAGGGGAAATACAGAAACAAATCAGAACCTGGTACAACAACAGAGCATGGGGGGAAAAAAAAAACAAAACCACAAATATACTCTATAATGCACAGGTGGTGGTTTCTCTCTTCAAAAAAGGGGACTGGAGGGTGTGCTCCAATTTTAGAGGGATCACACTCTTTAGCCTCCCTGGGAAGGTCTATGCCAAGGTACTGGAGAGAGTCCGGCCATTGGTTGAACCTCGGATTCAGGAGGAGCAATGTGGTTTTCGTCCTGGCTGTGGCACATTGGACCAGCTCTTTACCCTCTCGAGAATCCTCGAGGGTTCGTGGGAGTTTGCCCAACCAGTTAACATGTGTTTTGTGGACTTGGAGAAGGCATTTGACCGTGTCCCTCGTGGTTTTCTGTGGGGGGTGCTTCGGGAGTATGGGGTATCAGGCTTGTTGTTACAAGCTATTCGGTCTCTGTACGACTGTTGTGAGAGTTTGGTTCGTATTGCCAACACTCGGTCGGACTTATTCCTAGTGAGAGTTGGACTCCGCCAAGGCTGCCCTTTGTCACCGATCCTGTTCATAATTTTTATGGACATAATTTTTTTTTTTAATATGGCATCAACCTACTCAGAGTTTTTATCCGAATTTGCCGAATTCTTAGCTGATTTAGTGCTGAAATCAGATAGAACTAGAAAAGCACTCAGAGAGCGCAGACCTCTGCCAAGCGCCACAATTCCCCCCATACAGTGTTTGTGTGTACGTTTTCAGATTCCTTGAGCATGTAAACATATGACTAGCAATTGGATTCACAATGATTAATTGTTTATTTGACAGGGACAGTGCAATAAACACAATTAATCAATGACAATCAATCTGATAGTGATAGGATTAGTGGTTCAGTAGTAAAAGCATTGTCTCCTTGGCAGAGGTAATAAACTGAAGTGTTGCTGTTGTGTCCATCTCCTCCACTGACGGATGCAAATTGGGTAGACAGGTTGCCGTGGGTTTTATATTATATTATTTTGGGGTTTTGCTCCACGGCAAACGAGAATTTAGAAGCTTCGCCGGCAGAGAGGTCGTTATTGCGCAGCGCGTATGGCTTGCCGGTGAATTTCTGCCAAATGCGGAGCGCCTATGGCTGGCCGGTGAATTTCTGCCAAATGCGCAGCTCCTATGGCTGGCCGGGGAATTTCTGCCAAATGCGCAGCGCCTATGGCTGGCCGGTGAATTTCTGTCAAATGCGCAGCTCCTATGGCTGGCCGGGGAATTTCTGCCAAATGCGCAGCGCCTATGGCTGGCCGGGGAATTTCTGCCAAAGAATCCGTCGGCGGACAGCTGCCCGTGTGAGGTTTTGCAGTTGCGCGCAAACACAAGCACGCTGGCGGGCCCAGGCCAGCAGTGTTTTCCGCGTGCTTTTGTGCCTAAAACGTTGAAGAACGCAGAGTTTGTGTTGCAGACACGATGACCAGCGCCCTCCATTGCGCCTGCGCACATGTTGAAAATGGCCCTATGTCACAGTGTTGAAAAATGCTTGAAAAAAATTCCTGTATCCAGACGGTGAACCGGATCACCCCCAAAATTTAATCAGTTCTTCCTTGTACCATTTCCAACAACGCCTGAAAGTTTCATGGAAATCCGTCCAAGACTTTTTGAGTTATCTTGCTAACCAACAGACAAACAGACAGACAGACAGACAGACAGACAGACAAACACACAAACCCCGGCAAAAACATAACCTCCTCCTGGCCTTTTCGGCCTGGCGGAGGTAATAATTACAGTAGGGGATTTTAATATACATGTGGCTGTAGACAGTGATTGCCTTAATATGGCATTTAATTCAATATTAGACTCCATGGGGTTTTCTCAGAAAGTAGGAAATTCTACCCATTATCTCCACCATACGTTGGACCTTGTTCTGACATACACTACCGTTCAAAAGTTTGGGGTCACCCAGACAATTATTTTGTGTTTTCCATGAAAAGTCACACTTATTTACCACCATGAGTTGTAAAATGAATAGAAAACATAGTCAAGACATTGACAAGGCTAGAAATAATGATTTGTATTTGAAATAATAATTTTTTCCTTCAAACTTTGCTTTCGTCAAAGAATCCTCCATTTGCAGCAATTACAGCATTGCAGCCCTAACATGATTGCACAAGGGTTTTCTAATCATCCATTAGCCTTCTGACGCAATGAGCAAACACATTGTACCATTAGAACACTGGAATGATAGTTGCTGGAAATGGGCCTCTATACACCTATCTAGATATTGCACCAAAAACCAGACACTTGCAGCTAGAATAGTCATTTACCACATTAGCAATGTATAGAGTGTATTTCTGATTAATTTAAAGTTATCTTCATTGAAAAAAAGTGCTTTTCTTTCAAAAATAAGGAAATTGACTTCCGGTTATGGCTGCCACGTAGGACGGACGTGTCTCGCTCTGCTCTGCTCCTGGAGAAAAAAAATCGGCAAATAACTCTCTCATTTGGGACAGAACGTATCCCAGCATTTGGGCGAGGATATGTCGGCGAAGCCTAAGGCTGGAAAATCAGGAAAAGGAAAAAGCGAGCCGCCGAAACAGTCCAAATTAACGGACTTTCAGGTCTGTGACGCAGCAAACAAAACTCCATATATGGCGGAGGAGGCTGGCAACGGTGCGATGTCTGCGGGGAATGGCGCAGATGCGCTGATGGCTGCCATGAGTTCAATGAGAGCGGACTTTTCCTCTAGATTTGATGGGATTATGACAGCGTTGGAAGGAATAAGAAAGGAATTGGGTGACTGTGTAGAACGAACGGCGCAGATGGAGCTCCGTCTCGCTAGTGCTGAAGATGACGTCACCCGTCTTCAATTAAAGGTGCGCACTTTGGAAAAAAAAAAAAATCTCTGGAAGATAATATTTTGGATTTGGAATCTCGGTCGAGACAGAATAATTTGAGGCTGGTGGGTCTTCCAGAGGAATCAGAAGGTCGGGACGTATGTTCCTTTCTGGAAAAGTGGATTCCGGAGGTGCTGGGCAGCGAGGAGTTGCAATCAGCAGTGGTTCTGGAAAAAGCACATCGTATTGGCCCACGGAGAGATAAGGGACCGCCGAGGACCTTAATTATGAAGTTTCTTAGCAACAGAGACAGGATGAAGATCTTCAACGCTGCACGTGCTAAAGGAGAGATTAAACACCAGGACCAGCAGGTGCGGTTCTACCCAGATTTGGCCACAGGAATCCAGCAATTGAGGAAGCAGTTTGATCCCGTACGTAAGGAGCTGCGCAACCTTGGGATTCGTCATGGTGTGATCTATCCTGCGAGACTGCTGACCACGTATGAGGGCAGAACCCACATCTTCAAGACCCCAGAGGAGGCGCAGGAGTTCATCAAGAAGATCAAAGAAGAAGAAGAGACTGGTGGGAGCTAAGCATGAACAAAATATAAGGTAGAATAATTAAGCATTTGCACAGGCATCTGACTGACTTGAAGTAAATAGTAAGTTTACAAAATATAGATTGTATTATATATTAAAAAACAAAACAAAAACAAAACAAACAAACAAAAAAAAACTATGATGTACAAAGTTGTTAAAAATTTTGGAGTTAAGTTGGAAAACTACAGAGGAGAGTTAATGTTACGTCATTAAAAGCAGTAGAGTTAGGGTGATTGGGAGGATGAAGAAGGAGTGGCTTAGGCTGTTCCCCGTGGGTGTGGAACGGTCGATGGCTATATCGGGAGACAGAATTTTTCTTTTGATTTTGGGGGGTTTGCCACAAGTGTGGGAAGGGGAAATTTGTTTGTGTGTAGTTTGTAGGATGAATGTTCAACCACTCATGTTTTTGCTTCTCTGTATGAGCATGTTTACACTGCAAGGTAATCCTAAACTCTCTATTGATCATGGACCAAAGTGTTAATCTTAATTTAACTTCATGGAATTGCAGAGGTCTACAAAATTTAAAAAAACTTAAACAAGTTATGAATAAAATAAAGGAAATGGGTTCAAGAATTGTGTTTTTACAAGAAACTCATCTGATAGAGGAGGATGTTAAAAGAATTAGGAGTAGATGGCAGGGAAGTGTATTCACCTCTTCATTTTCATCCCGAGCCAGGGGAGTTATGACTCTCATACATAAATCAGTTCCTTTTCAAGTGAAAAATGTAATTGGAGACAAATTTGGAAGATATGTAATCATTCAAGGTTCTTTGCTATTAGAAAATATAAATCTTGTGAACTTATATGGTCCCAATATAGATGATCAGAAGTTCTTTGCTAATTTATTTCTCATCTTATCATCACTTACAGGGCAACATATAATAGCAGGGGATTTTAATTGTACATTGAATCCAGGTGTGGATAGATCAACAGGACTGGATTGTACGCACATTGGATGTAGGATGACTATTAATCATTTTATGAAAGAATTGAGATTGTTAGATATATGGAGAGAAATGAAACCACAAGTTAAAGCCTATTCTTGTTATTCCAGTACCTACAAGACATTCTCACGTATTGATTATTTTTTGATTTCCACAGAATTAAGGTCCAAGATTCAAAACTGCTTTTATGATAACATCGTGATCTCTGATCATGCACCCTGTTGTCTAATATATGTAGATAAAAAATTGACAAAGGAATCAGGTAGATGGCAATTTCAGCATAAATGGCTTCAGGATGAGGAATTTGTCAAGTATATAGAAAAACAGATAGACGAGTTCTTTGACATCAATACTACACAAACATCAGCATGTGTAAAGTGGGAGGCTTTCAAAGCTTTTATTAGGGGACATATTATTAGTTATACAGGATCAAAATCTAAGAAGACTCAAGAGGAGAGAGCTAAATTGGAACATAAAATAAAAAATCTTCAGGAAAAAGTGTATGCAGGAAGTGACCCAAGGTTGGAGAATGAATTACTGATTTTGAGAGCTGAATACGACAAAAAATCAGCAAATAGAGCTGCCTCGAGTCTTCTAAGATTGAAACAATCTTTTTATGAACAAGGTGAAAAATCAGGAAAATTATTAGCATGGCAGATTAAACAATTGGAAATTAAAACACCAATTACCAGTATTATAAGTAACGGACAGGTAGTTATAGATCCTTTAGAAATTAATAGAGCCTTTAGAGATTACTATGAAAAATTATATGATACCAAAAATGAACCTGATTTAACAAAACTAAATGGGTTTTTGAACGAACTATCTATACCGTGTATTCCAAATGAAAACAGGGAGATATTGGAGTCTAAAATTAGTCAAGAAGAAGTTGGGCTAGCCATTGATAATATGAAATCAGGAAAAAGTGCAGGACCAGATGGTCTTCCAGTTGACCTTTATAAAAAATTTAAGAATAAATTAATAAAACCTTTTTTGGAAATGGTTTTAGAAGCATTTCAAAATAATAATTTACCATCATACATAAATAATGCCTTAATTATACTGCTGCCAAAACCAGGTAAGCCCTCTAATAAATGTGAAAATATGAGACCAATAAGCCTATTAAACGCCGACCTTAAGATAATCTGTAAAATTTTAGCAAGACGAATACAAGAAATTTTACCAAATATTATTAATCGAGATCAGAATGGCTTTATAAAGGGTAGACAAGGCTTCCATAATGTAAGAAGACTATTTAATATTATTTATTTTAATAAAGAAGCACCGGATACAGCTCTCCTATCATTGGACGCCGAAAAGGCCTTTGATAGAGTTGAATGGCCCTTTCTTTTTGAAGTCCTACAAAGGTTTGGACTTGGAAATAATTTCATAAAATGGGTTCAAATAATATACAATAATGCTACAGCAGAAATCCTAACAAATAACAATATTTCAAAACCAATAAAAATCAATAGAGGATGTCGACAAGGCTGTCCACTTTCACCTTTACTGTTTACTATGGCAATTGAATCTTTAGCGATAGCGATACGTTTACATTCACAAATATATGGAATTAAAGTTGGACCAACAGAACATAAAATCTCCCTGTACGCCGATGATATAATTTTGTTTATGTCGAATCTAAAAAAATCAATTCCAACCTTGTTGAATTTAATAAAGAATTTTGGGGAAATATCAGGATATAAAATAAATAAAACTAAATCTTCAATATTAATGCTAAATGAGACCCAGAGAAATTACCCAGCCCCTGAGGTAAATCAATTCAATGTTGTAAATCAGTTTAAATATTTAGGAATCCAAATTATGCCTAAGCTAGAATCAGTCGCCAGTGTCAACTATGAAGCCTTAATGTCAGATATCAATGAGTTAACTCAGAGATGGATGTCACTACCAATGTCGATGATCGGGAGAATCAATATACTTAAAAGTAATATTTTACCTAAAATACTTTATTTATTTCAATACATTCCCTTATCACCACCTTTAGATCTATTCTCAAGAATAAAAAAAAAGTTAGTGGAATTTATATGGAACAACAGGAGGGCTAGATTACGTTTGTCTTTATTATATTTACCATTTGATCGTGGAGGTCTGAAATGTCCAAATTTTATGTTGTATTATTGGTCGGCACAACTGAGGTCTATGACATATTATTTTTCATCAAATGATCTCCCTCACTGGACTGAAATGGAATCATACAATTTACCTTTACCTCTTCCCATATTCATATACTCAGATTCGGCAAAAAAATTACAAAAACAAGTTAAAAATCCATTTGTAAAGCATATGATCAAAATATGGTGTGAAGCTAAAAACTATTTAAAAGAACCACAGTTATTGTCACAATTTAGTCCAATATGGGGTAATCAATATTTTAAACCAGGGAGAGCGGACGCTGTATTTAAAGTATGGAATTTAAAAGGGATACAAAAGATTCAGGATTTATATTTGCCATGTGCAGACAACATAATGTCTTTTGAAGAGCTGAGGATCAAATTTAATCTCAATAGAACACATTTTTTTAAATATCTTCAACTTAGAAACTTTATTCGATCAAATCAAAATAAAGCTCTCACTCGACCTATTTATTCATCCTTGGAAAAAATGATGATGAAAGATAGTAAAAGAAAGGGTATTATTTCAGAGTTTTATAACTCATTGACACTATCTTCAAGTGAAAATTCACTGAAAAGATTAAACTACTGGAAAGAAGATCTGCAAATTGAAATTTCAGAGGAACAATGGGAATTGGATTGTACAGAAGCTCAAACCAAATCAATAAATGCACGCCTTAAATTGATACATTTCAAATGGTTAATGCGGATGTATGTTACACCGGAGGAGTTAAATAGATATAACAAAAATATACCAGATACATGCACAAAATGCATGGAAAGTAAAGGAACCCTATTTCATTGTTTATGGGAATGTAGATTAATAAGAATGTTTTGGGAAGAGGTGAGGGTAACAATTGAAAAAATAATCTCAAAACAAATCATATTGAATCCTAAACTGTTTTTGTTGGGTCTGTACCCAGAAAAGCATAATTTTAATAAAAGTGAAAGAACATTCATAGACCTCAGTTTGCTTAATGCCAAAAAATGTATTGCACTATTATGGAAAAAGACTCATAGACCAGATGTGACTCAGTGGTTAAGACAGATGTTAACAAACCTTCCATTAGAAAGAATAACATATATACTGAAATCAAAGGAAATTGTGTTTGAGAATATATGGAGACCTTTTATTGATTATGTAAAAAATTTAAACATAACTCTTGAAGAAGAAGGTGAATGATGTGTGTGGACCTTGTAAATTCCAAACTGGTGAACATAATATGTATACTTATGTATTGGATTGTCTAGACTAAACAGAGGAGCATTGTTGAAGACTTGATTTTGTTGGTGGTTGTTGGTGTTTTTAGTGCATTTTTTTTTTGTAGTACTTTAGTGTTAGTGTTTGTTTGTTTGTATCATGTTTGTTAAAAAAAAAAAAAAGGTTCAATAAAGATATTGTGGAAAAAAAAAAAAAAAAAAAGTTGATCTGAGGACCCCAAAGACCGTGAGGGGTTATATACATTAAGCAGCTCAGTGATGCATTTAGGGACCTGATCATGAATAGCTCTAAAAAAAAAAACAAGGAACTAAAATTTTAAACTGAATCCTAAAACCTGCTGGGAGCCGGTGAAGTGCTGCCAAAACCGGTGTAATCAGGGATGAGAATGGGGTTTTGGAAAAAAAGAGGAAACTTAGCCGGGGGTCTTGGGGGATGTAGGCCCCCAAGCCGGATCCAAGGCGGAGCCTTGGTGGGGGGTCTGGGGGGCAACGCCACCCAGAAGCTAACAAAATCTGGTGTTTTAGAATGCTCAAAAGTGGTCTTATATTTAAAGTTAGAAGTAAGTACAAATGCATTTATAGTTTATCTTTTTAATCTGCTGCTGCATCACATGTGTAATCATGTTCAATACTGTTTTGATTCAGTGTCACTTTCCCTGGTACTTTGCATTTCGCTATGAAGTTGGACATTTTGTCAACCACAAAATAAAGTGAAACACAGTACATATGTATTAAATTTATGATATCTGAATAGTATGTTGATGTAATAATACTAAATTATATTTTACTATCTAATATGTTTAGAACTGACACAGAATTACATTTACATAGTTCTAGAACAGACAAAATAATTTAACCAAGTAAAATAAATTATAAATATTAACAAACTTCCATCACCAAGTCCATCACCCATTTATTAAAATATACTGACATTCTGCAAACATTTTGATTTATTAATGTGTGCATTTGTTAGTGTTACTAGGAATATAAAAAAGTTGCATATCAGTATATTTTAACCCCTTGAACTCTTGTGAATTCAGCGGGCGGTCACGTCTCTGCATCTCAGTGCGCAGTGAAAAAAAAAAAAGCTGTATTTGCGGTCTTCCAGTACAGACACAGCCTTGTTACAACCTCAGAAAAAAGCTGTGTAATATATATTCATTTTTTGTGGTATTTTTACAAAATTTTGACCTGAGCTTGAAAACACTTGGTTCTACATTTCTGTTGTGTTTTCCAGCCAGTATCTGACAGCTGTATGTTATTTGCAAGCATCTGTATCTAAAAAACACCCAGGTGAACTTTCCTGTTACTCAGTGGCAGGAGCACTATAGGGCCTTTTCCACTAGCACGCTTTAGCATGACACGGGACGGCTCAGCATGCTTTGTACGCTTTTCCACAAGCCCCAACACGGTTTAACAGCCGCAATTCTCAGCCCCGCTGAAGGGCAGGGTACAGCAGTGCTGAGCTGTGCCGTGTTGTGACGTTAACAGACTGGTCGCCGCTGATTGGTCAGGTCGTAACCGGCGCTGATTGGTCAGGTTGTAACCGCCCCTCTCCTCCTCCTCATCTACCAAATCTTCACGACCTTCTCAATAAAGTTTTTGAAAAAAAAAAAAAAAAAAAGAATCTTCACGACCGCCTTTACTCAGCACGCAACCACTGTTGGCGATTCCTTTCAGTGTATTGCTGTGCTATTTTCATTTATTTTCTATCAAAAATGGCTTCGCGTAATAAGGGTGTTCCATGGAGCAGTAAGGAGCTGCAGTGTCTGCTCACTGCATTGTCAGACGAACGTATGCAGCGCGAGTTAGACGGAGCTGCCCGGAATGAAAAAATATACCGGGAGGTCTCGACATCGGAGTCCTTTAACGGTGAGTTTTAATTTTTTTTTATTGTGTGTTTTTTCGCAAATATATTCGGTAAGACGCTCAGTTTATTTATGCAATAAAAAAGCTGTTCATTTGTGGATGATGATCGCTGCTTAATTGCAGCACACTGCGGACTCAAGCTTTTATTTTAATTATTCATGTGAACAATACGCTGAAATAAGCTTATGTATTCTTGTTAAAAACTACTGTGCTGTATTTTATTGTGTGCATTTTCCCTGTAGAATCATCCCACGCGTCCGCCGCGACAGCCCGTCCAGATTATTCAGCCGAGCCTTCCTGACCCACAGCTGGCAGAGACGCTTCATTCAGCCGAGTCGTGACCCAGTTTGGGAAGCTGGTGTAGACACTCAGTGGTCGGCGTGTATAAAATGTCGATTAACCTTCATGTTGTGTTGCAAAGTTTTTTTTTCTTTTAATATTTTGTATATAATAAAATGGAATTGTTTTGGAAAGTGTGGTTTGTCTGTTATAACACTGAATTATAAAACAGTATAATTTCATAGAAATTCCATTGCCTAATCTGATCAAAATGATACTGATCTTACTGTCAGGGTCAACCATTGTAAAGGTAATGTAATTTTTAACTAGACCAAAAAACAAATGTTTTTGTAAGCTTTCTGTTCTTTTTATTGAAATATCATAAAAAATTAGCCCCACATGATCCAGTTCTAAATTTTGGGTACATTTTTTATGTTAACTTATAAGAAGTTGCACAGTTGGACTTTAAAATGCAGCAGGAGAGACTGATCAAGCTTACAAGTCAATGTAAAAAAGTAAGTATATGTAAATTGAATGTTCTATCGGCATTCCAAATTCAGAGAATTACAATACTTTAGAAGGAGTGTAGCATCATCTAAACGGAAAATAATAATACTGTTGTTCCAAACGTTGACCTGAAGGTGAAAAACATGAATTTTTTTTAATTCAGTACATCCAAAATGCCCTAGGATGTAAAAAAAAATAATTTGGTGTAGGCCAGTGTGCCACAAGTCTCATTATTTAATACGAATAAAAACAAGTTTCAGCTCTTTATTTCTAGGTCATTTGGCAGTTAATTCAAAACAAAAGTGACTTGTGTTGTTGCAGCTTAATTATGAGATAAAATTAATTGTGAGATAAATCCACAGAGCGAGCAAGGCAATAATCCTTGAATCCTTTTTTGTCTCGTGTAAACAAGGACTCAGTGGGTGCGTAACGTCACGGGAGTGTGGCCCCGCCCCGCTCAGAATCTGCTGCTGCCCCGCTTCTAAAACCTCCTAACAAACCATCACAGCACAAGCACAACACCAATGGAGACAGAAGCATTCCAAGCCGTACTGAAGTGAACCGAGCCGTACCGAGGCGTGCTGGGCTAGTGGAAAACAGAGAGATTATGACTGTTTTGCCAAAAAATTCAGAGTATTTTCTTTTAAATGAGACCAACCCCATGAAGATGCTGCAAAGGGTTGAAGAACAGCATTGTGTAATGCTGTGATGCAGTAAGTTGTGATGGCATGCCATCACAACTTACACATGCTATTTCATAACAAATTCATTACGCGAAAATTCTCAAGTACATTACTTAAACAAGAAAAAAAAAATCTTACCTCGGAATGTGTCTTCCGATCACTAATTGCTGTAATCGGGGCCGGCTGTGATGAACTTTGACTGACTGGCATCTGAGTTTGACCGTGTCCATCGATCGTTTTGAACGCAGCACCGAGTGAGTAGTTCGATCTCCTTGTAGCCACAATTTTGAGATGTTTCTGTTTTGAACAGTGCTCAACAAAGGCAACATAACCACGAGATCCATAACTCAAGAAATCGTTGCAATAAACACACTGGGCTTTCCCTGGTACTTCACATTTCGCTATGAAGTCGGCCATTTTTTCAACCACAACTTCCGTATTTTTACCGATCTTTACAGTCATTGACACAGTTTTTTCAAGCCATTCCCAACGAACTTCTAAAATTCTTGCTTTGTTCTCTTTCGTGAGTTTTAGGTTCACCATTTTGATGAAATCAGGAAAACTCAGTTGATTGAACTGATCACCACTTGCATTTCGCTCCGCGTGTTATCCGGATATGACAAAAGAAATCTAACAAAATCGCCGATTGGTTGCTTCAGTAAGTATCAGCCTATCAGTGGCCTTGTTACATTACATTACTGATCTCGCTGGGTAGCGCGTTCTGCGCGGTGGATTTTCACAGCCGATCGAAAATACGACTCGCCGCCAGACCCCCCCCCCACCTAAAATTTTCTCCTCGAATTTAGACGATTCACGAGAATGACCCTAGACATGATCAAATCCGAGGAATTCCTCGGATCCGAGGAGGATTCTCATCCCTACTTATAAGTGACTTTCACATCTTGGCTCGCACAAAGCATCGTGGGAACGTGGCTACCAAACACGCTCTATCGATACATTTAATTTATGGAAAGTTCCTGATCTACGAGCATATTGTATGCATAGGGGTCTTCCCGGTTGTACCCGCAAACGCAAGGATAAACTAGTGGCACTTGCATTCGCGGCCATGTTGCAGAAATTGGCCAAAATGGCCCCCCTGTATGTACACTGACATAGCAGATTTTTTGTTGTCAAAGGACCAAGCACCCTTACTTGCGAGACTCCAAAACAACTACAAAGAAGGAAAGCGAGTGGTTTGAAAGCTCAACTTTGGTTTTGTCATTTTGAGTAAATTTCACTACAAGGCATAGCCTGCTTACTTAGATCTATAGGTTGATACTACTATAGTTTAAGTACCACACATTTTCAATGATTTGCAATTTTATTTTATACCAGCCTACTTATCAATGGCCTTAATTACGTCTGTGTGTAGATCAAGCTTCATTACCAATATACAAAGAACTATATCCTAGATCCCTGCCTGCCTGTCCGTACCTACTACTTAAGGGTTTAGACTCATGTTGTGGAGAAGCCACTCAGTATGTTTCCACTCAGACGGAATGGTCATGGGGGGTTTGTGTGCTGATGCGGGGGTTGGTGTGTTGATGCAGTGACAAAAAGAATGGGAATTGCAAAGTCTTTCATGTTACTGCAGCACCACAGGTGACTGAGCAGGTTGTATGCTTTAAAAGGAGAGGTGCCTGCAACCTGTGATTTTTTCTGATGCTTGTGATTCTGGAGAAATGTGAGAGAGAGAAATTAATAAAGCCTGCTTTGCTCTGGACCACTCTGCCTGATTATTCCTCTCTCTACATTGGTGACCCTTGACGCACAATGGAACTCGAGGCGAACACCCCAGTGACGACCCGGACTGGAGGTGCCAGCAACCTGTGCGCTGTTTCGGTCAAACTCCCACACTTTTGGCTACACGACCCAAAGTCTTGGTTCCTCCACACCGAGGCCCAGTTCACACTCTGGTGAATAACGGCAGATGACACCAGACACTACTACTTGGTTGCAGCACTGGACACACGCACAACTCAGCAGGTGGCGAGCCTGCTCCAACGGTCCCAGCCCACGACAAATACGAGGCTCTCAAAACCGCACTGACCTGGTGCTATACGCTCTCAGACTGCAAGAGAGCGGACAGGCTCCTGACACGCTCCGAGTTGGGAGACGGGTCGGCGGTCGAGTTAATGGAGAAGATGTTGGCGTTGATGGGCACAGATGACGGGCATTTCCTCTTTCCCCACCTTTTCCTCCAGAACCTCCTAACGGCAGCCAGGGCGGTCCTTGCCAATTCACCGCTGCGGGCCGCGCGCAACTACCGGGCGCTAGCGCAAGAGGCAGATCAGATTATTCTCACCACCAGAGCCCTCGCAGTGAACGCAGCGGTGTCGGAACCCAGCGAGACAGCCAGCGGAGGCGAGGAGCCAACAACGATGGCTGCAGCAGAAGCCAAGAAGCATCGGAGAGACACACTCTGCTTCTACCACCGCCATTCTGGAGAGGATGCACACCGATGCGTGCTACCGTGCCAATTCAAGCGCTCGGGAAACACCAGGGCTGGCAGGTGGTAGCAGGTGCGACCGCCGGTGAAGCGAGCAAGCTGCTCTATGTGACAGACTCACGCTCGGGGAGACGGTTCCTCGTGGACTCTGGTTCCCAAAAGAGTCTCATCCTGCCGTCCTACGCAGACCGCCTGGTGGAAAGTAGCGGCCCCGAGCTGACAGCCACAAACGGCTCAGACATTAAGACTTTTGGTGAGAGGACACTGACTGTATCCTTGCACGGCCGTACATACCAATGAACATTCGTCATAGCGGCATGCAGCTTCACCATTTTGGGCGCTGATTTTTTGTGTGCACACGATCTACTAGTCGATGTGGCTAACATATGCCTGATTAACGCAATGTCTTTTGATTCTCTGCCCTGTACAGCTAGAGGAGCCGGGTCCACAACACTAGCCAACGTCACAGCTCCAGGGGGTAAGTTCCACACACTACTCACCCAGTTCCCACCACTCACAGTCCCGACTTTTTCGGCGACCGTCACTAAACACGGGGTGGAGCACTTCATTACCACCACGGGGCCGCCCATTTTCGCACAACCTCGGTGTCTGGATGCAGCTAAACTGGCCATAGCATGCAAGGAGTTTGCCAACTTGGAAATGTTGGGCATCATCAGACGCTCAAACAGCCTATGGGCATCCCCGCTACATATGATTCCTAAAGCAGAGGGATCGTGGCGACCGTGCAGAGATTTCCGCTGATTGAACAACGCCACAGCGCACGACCGCTACCTGATCTCCCATATTCAGGATTTTTCCATTCACCTCACCGGGGCATGCATTTTTTTCCAAGATAGACCTAGTCTGCAGTTACCACCAGGTCCCGGTGCGCATGGAGGACATACCCAAGACAACGGTAATAACCCCGTTTGGTCTTTTTGAGTTTTTACGCATGCCTTTCGGGTTAAAAGGCACGGCGCAGACATTCCAACGTATGATGGATGCAGTGTTGCGCCATCTGCCGTTTGTGTTCGTCTACCTGGACAACATCCTGGTGGCCAGCACATCCGAGGATGAACACGTAGCCCACCTCAGGACAGTTTTCCAGAGGTTGGAGGAGCACGGACTAACAATCAACCCGGCAAAGTGCCAGTTTGGGGTGACGGGAATCGATTTTTTGGGCCACCGCATCTCACCGGAGGGCACGATACCCTTACCGGACAAAATGCGCACAGTGGCAGATTTCCCCTGGCCTCAGACAGTCAGGGTGCTGCAGGAGTTTTTGGGGATGATTAACTTTTATAACCGTTTCCTCCCCCCGACCCCCGCAGCCCCGCTCATGCCGCCGTTGTACGCTGCGCTTAAGAAACGGAAACCGGCGGACAGAGTAGATTGGACTCCTGAGCAAGAGCAGGCATTTTCCAAGGTTAAAACAGCCCTGGCGAACGGCGCACTGCTGGCGCACCCGGACCCAGCGGCTCAGATAGCGCTCACTACCAATGCCTCGGACGTGGCCATAGGGGCCATTGTGGAGCAGCGCGTCGCCGGTTCTTGGCAGCAGCTTGCCTTTTTTTTAGCAGGTCTTTGTGCGAAAGTGAGCGTAAATATAGCGCATTTGACAGGGAGTTACTGGCTCTCCACCTGGCCATACACCACTTCCAGTTCTGGCTGGAAGGGCTCACCCTCACTGCGTTCGTGGACCACAAGCCGCTAACGTACGCGATGGCCAAGGTTTCGAAACCATGGTCAGGCCGGCAGCAGAGACAGCTGGCCGCGATCTCGGAGTTTATGACCGACATTCAGCATGTGGCCAGTAAACTCAACGTGGTGGCAGACTGCCTCTCGCGAGCATTAGTGGCCCCAGTCTACGTGGGGATAGATTACACAGCCATGGCCACTGAGCAGATCGGCGATGCGGACATTTGCGCGCTCCAGTCTGGACCAACAGGGTTAAGGCTGGAGAGCAGAGTTCTGCAAGACGGGGGCCCCCTCCATAATCTGTGACGTCTCCATGGGCCGCCCACACCCGGTGGTCCCACGCGCTTCGCGCCGCCGCGTTTTTGAGTCGGTTCACTCCCTGGTGCACCCAGGAGTGCGCGCGTCAGTCAAAATGGTGGGAGCAAAGTTCGTCTGACCAAGCCTGCGCAAACAGGTGAACCAGTGGGCTGCAGCCTGCGTAGCATGCTAATGAGCCAAAGTGCACAGGCACACAAAAGCCCCCTTTGTCATGACTCACTCTGGGCTGCCACCTGCTTCAGCTGCGCGCACACCTGTGGGTAATCAGCCCAAGGCTACATAGCCCGCCCTGCCTGGGGCTTCGGCACGGAGCCGTCTGCTTTGCTACGATCTTCATCCCGTGCATGCCTGATTCCTCTCAGCCCTGTGTATCGTCTTATGGACTCTCCGTTAGCACGTAAGCTCATCATCAAACTTACCTTTTCTCCCAGGCTCTCCCCTGTGCACAGGTGGATCCCTTTGGTGACGGTTCTCTCCCCGCTGCGGCGGAATCACTCCCTTCACCACACCACGCATCACAGCTCTTCGCCGGGTGCGCTCTGCAGACGCTGTCTCCCTGGAAGGAGGCCCAAAGTCCAAGCCGGCACCAACACAAGAACACCTGCAAGTAAGCCCTGTCAGTTTACCCATTCACAATTACACGGCTGAATCTAACATCTGTGTTTGGCTCTGTCCCTAGGGTTGCCAGGCTGTACAGCACTCTGTCTCGCCCCCGGCTGCAGCTCGTTCACCCACAATAAACTCACATACCGCATACACGCACCCACACACCTGCTGGTAAATCAATAAAGATAATTGTATTGCACTGTGTGTGTGTGTTCCCTGGGTCCGACATTATGTCACCCTTAGAGCTGTTCCATATCCCGGCTAAGAGGCCCCCTCCCGCCATCGCAGGGGTTCACGCACCTCCTGACAGTGGTGGACCACACCACGCACTGGCCCGAAGCAGTTCCACTAGCTTCCACCGCGTCCACAGAGGTTGCACGCGTTTTTTTGACGACATGGGTGGCACGTTTCAGCGCTCCTTTGGATATCACGTCCGATCGGGGCCCGCAGTTTGTTTCCGACCTCTGGTCCACCATGGCCCGGAGCCTGGGTGTCCCAGTTCATCGCACAACCGCGTACAACCCCCAGGCTAATGGGTTATGTGAGCGTTTCCACAGGTCGCTTAAAGCAGCGCTCAGGGCTTCGCTTACGGATGCAAATTGGGTGGACCAGTTGCTGTGTGTTCTATTAGGGTTGCGTTCAGCACCGAAGGAGGATTTGGCAGCCTCCCCAGCAGAGCTTGTTTTTTTCCCAGCCACTGCGGCTCCCAGGGAAATTTTTGCCGGACAGCCCCGCGCCGAACATCGATCCATCCCCGCTTTCACCGCATAGCGCAGCGGCAGGGACGGTACCCGGTCCAGTCCACCACTGTTTTCCACGTGCTTTTGTGCCAAAGGCCTTGAAGGACGTGGCATTCATATATGTCAGGCACGATGCCCACCGGACCCCCTTGCGCCCACCCTACGATGGCCCGTTCAGAGTGCTGGAACCCAGGGAGAAATATTTTGTGTTAGACTTGGGGGGGGGCGCAGGAAACAGTCTGTATAGACAGGCTTAAGCCCGCTTTCGTTTTAGCAGACGAGCAGGTGGTGTTGGCCCAAGCTCCTCGGCGTGGACGACCCCCACTGAGAACTCCCCAGGTACATGACTCGTCAGGTCAGTCATAATGGCATGCTAAAGATGTTTTCTCCCCTCTCAATGTCCCCCTCACAGATGGACGCACCCCCAGGATCCCCCCACCGGCACAGCAACGCCTTAGAGCCGCACCCCCCCCGTTACAGCCGCTATGGACGTAGGCTGAAGCCCAAAGGACATGAGGGTTTAAGGCTCAGTCTGAGGGGTTTTTTTTGGGGGGGGGAGCCACTCAGTATGTTTCCACTCAGACGGAATGGTCATGGGGGTTGGTGTGTTGATGCAAACAGTGACAAAGAGAATGGGAATTGCAAAGTCTTTCATGTTACTGCAGCACCACAGGTCACTGTGCGGGTTGTACGCTTTAAAAGGAGAGGTGCCTGCGACCTGTGATTTTTTCTGATGCTTGTGATTCTGGAGAAATGAGAGCGAGAGAAAATAATAAAGCCTGCTTTGCTCTGGACCGCTCTGCCTGATTATTCCGCTCTCTTTCTTCAATCTGATTACAATTCAGATCAGAATTTTACTGTTTACATGGATCCTGAAAAAGCTGATCTGATAAGGACGTGCGTTTCCACGTGTCACACATTTGAATGGAATAAATCATTTTGACATACGTACGTCGACATTTCGACGTTCCAAAAATAGTAGAAGAAGAAGCAACTTCCGGTGTAAACAAGCCCCGCTTCGTGTCGAAATTGACCTGTATTGTGTTATTCAGACTGTACTTTTGCTTCTGCTGGTCTCCGTAATGAAGCTACAAGTACATATTTCTGCATATGACGAACAGAGGGACACAGCAGGACGATGCAGACCAGTTTTGTTTTACTCCCGCTATGTTGTCCGCTAGCTGCTGCTAAGGCGGAAATACGTCACGTTGACGTGCGGCTGGCGTACAGACATGCGCAGTAAACATATTTTCTGCCCTACATTGGGAATAAGTGTTTTCATGCGGACCATTCGGATTAACAATCGGCATAACCCACCCCTCTCATTCGGAATGAAATTTTGATCCGAATGAGCGTGATCGGGTTAGAATATTCAGATTGCCATGTTTACATGAAGAATTTTTATTCCGATCAGGCTTTTAATCCGGTTACTTGAGTCCATGTAAACATAATAGCGTTGTTTGTCAGACCCTGGTCTCCGCTGACGCTCCGACCATCCGGGGCGAGTTTGTTGTGGGGCAAGTTGACTATGGAGCGAGCTGGTTATGAGGCGGCTGTGACTGGCTGGGGCAAGTTGGTTATGGGGGGACTGGACCAGATACCATTTTATCTTATCTAATATGACGCCTAAATTTGCCATCAAAATGTTAGCTGTGAGCACTCTAGCCTATTATATCTGTGTGGTCGACACAGGTAAATGTTCCGCACAGTCCATGAGGCATCATCTGCCGTCACTAGTATCTGACCTAGAAATGCGCACTTGGAGGACGCAGAACCTGAACTGAGACACAGCCTGTTTTACTCACCAAGTCTGGGATCACAACACTACGTCTTCCATCCGTCGACTGTATGAAAAAAGATGGACGAAGCCTCCGTGACGTCACTTATTTTGCGCTGAAGGAGTGGTGTGGCTGTTCCATCGGTTCCAGGAACAAAATCGGTCCCATGTGCAAACGATGTCACATTGGCGGCAGGGTGAAATGTATTTTAATTACGTGTGCTAATTATTTTTACAGGATATTGAGTTGGCAAAGATAATTTTATGTAACCAAGGGTTATTTTTTGCACGAAATTAGGAACAAAAATTTTAATAACTGCAAGCCACTTCCTGTTTTTACCCTTCATAATAAAATCTCTGGACATGTACAAGAACTTCAGAATTAAATGAAAACGAAAGTGGCAACGTAAATAACATAATACATAGAAAAGGGTCCTTGGATATCAATTCAGTTCAATTCAAGTTTTATTCTGATTCATTGTCCACACAATAAAAGAAACAAAACACTGAAAATACCACAATACAGATTAATATTGAAAAAAAATTAACGCACATTAAGACTGGTAACCAGATCAGTCCCGGGTGTCATGAGTAAATTCATCAAAACAGTTTATGAGAACAGTGATATACCAACACTGATTACTATTTACAGCTGTCAGTCTATAGATTTTGAATTCATTATCATTTGTTTCAGGGTTAGTAGTTAGCTATTAACCCATAAGAACCCAGACCCTATTCCTTCAAGGAAAATTATTGCACCATGGGTTCTTATGGGTTAAGCATAAATTATTATAAAAAAAAATGAAGAACTTTATTTAAAAAAAAACCTCATGACAATATAACATAAAATGGGCTATACTGTACCAGCTAAAGATTAAAGAAAATAATCACAGAGGCAAATTCAAAGTTGCAGATTATCTAAAGTCCTTAAAGTTTGGTTTGGTTTGATTTGGTTTTTTTTGTATTCCAGTCCATTTAATATAAACCCTCAACAAAGACTTGTTCTGAACAATCAAAATTATTTTCATTCATTCTTTCTTTTTTAGTCCATTTGTATTTATTAAAACAACCAGGGGGTTTCAATGTGTCACAGCCTGCATAACATTAAAGGGGCTATATCATGCAAAATCGACTTTTTTGAGCTTTTAAGCATGTTATAATGTTAATTGCTCACTAAAAACACCCCCAAAGGGGTATTTTGCTCCATTCACGCATCTCTGAGTATTCCTCCTCAACCCTGCTCTCTGAGCTGCTGCTCCACCCTGTCCCTGATAATGACTGGGTCCCCACGTTCATACGTATGAACGTGGGTGAGCCGCACACTCCAGGAAGTGCCTGTGCTGCCAGCACCACCCCCAGGCTAACGCACACACCCACTTTCTCCGCACAGCTAACGGAGCGGTGATCGGCAAAACTCTTTCACTTTAGCATTGACGCTGTGAAGAAGTAGTTTCTCTCGCACCTAATCTGCTCAGTGACAACAATTGTTTGCTTTTTTACATAAGACAATGTCTTCTAAGTTTTTGTGGGCGGAACCCAGCGACACGCTGCAGCAGCCGGCTCAGGGGTTACGTCATGAAATGGGCAGCAGCCACAAGAAGGAGAGGCTGAGCCTCAGAGATCGAGGCATCTTACTTCTGGGGGGGGTTTTTTGGGGGTTTTTTTTTGTTACTTATTTGTACCCATAGGTAGATTTGGTTTGCAGTCTGGTGACAAGCCACCGGCTGCTGGTCGCTGCGTGCGCGAGCGCCCTAAACCTACATGTTTTTGGTATGCGGGAGGAAACCGGAGAAATCCCGGAGTAAACCCACGCAACACGGGGAGAACATGCAAACTCCACACAGCTCACTGTTGGTCGGGGGCTGGGATCGAACCCACGATCTCATGATCCCTGCGATCCCCCGGCCGAGGGTAAAACTGTGCTGCCACAGTGCTAAACCACTGCGCCACCGTGCAGCCCTTAGGTTGGAAAAGTAGCTGGCAAAAATAACTCATATTTCATAAGAAATTCATTCTCCAGTGTACCAAAGGTAATATACTATCACATACATGCATATAGTTTACTCTGAAAAGCTTAAAATAGCATGATATAGGCCCTTTAAAACAAAAACCTAGATTGTGGTGGACTTTTGCCAATCGGTACATCGTGACATGCACTACACAAAGAGCAGAGATAAACAAACCTATCATCTGGTCAGTCACTGCAACAGATATGGAGTCAGTTTGTCTTGGCCTGTCCTTGCCACTGATAATACTTCTATCTGCCAAGAATGTGCCGCTAGTCCAGCGAAAGCTAGCAATACTCAAATACTTTGAAAGCAGTTTCATGAAATGATCAGTCAGAAAGCAACTCATACCGGCTTGGATGTTGCTCGGGTTAACAAGGCCAGGAATTCCTGGCAGCGGAGGGCAAAGGACAGAGCTGCTGTGGAGGAATCTGATCAGACCTAAATAAAACAGTCATTGTCGCCGCCAACAGACTGCTATGATGATGATGATGATGACAGTTGTACAGTACAACAAAATTGTTTGTGCCCCACCAGGGTACTGCTCAATAAAACAAAATGCAGTAAAACAAAAAAAATCACAAAATATTTAGTCACAGCAGCGCACAGAGTACCTTTTTTCAAACTTTAGATGTTAATACCACACCATTTACTTGACTGTAGTGATATGTGGGTAAAACTAAGGAGCGCATAGTAAGTTAAGAACTGATTCCGAGCCTTTATTTATTTAATGTTTTGCCAATTAATACAAGATGGAATGATAAGATTAGCTCTCCACAATGCAAGCAGGTACTCTGTGTACTGCTGTGATTGAATACTGTGTGTATTTATTGTGTTGTATTCCATACACCCTATTTCTGCCACTCATTTTTGCCACTCATTGTTTTTTTTAACTGTCAAGAGTTCTGTTTGGCGACATAAAATGCCACCATGTGGGCAAAAGGTGCAACAACATGTTTGTATTTACAGATAAGAACTCCATTATAATCTGCAGAACAAATAAGATGCCAAAACAAATTAATAAAAAATATTGTGGGGTGTCTCATTTAAAGCAACTTACAGTCATTTACAGCAATTTACCAAAAACAAAGTCTGAGCCAGTTTCTGTGATACTATCAATGTATAGAACAGTGAGGCTGTATTTAAACAGAACTTTTCAGAACAAATCTCATTGATTCAGTGGGAACTGTATAAAGGTTTTAGAAAATAAATTCAAAGACTTATTGGACTAGATAAGATTAAATGGATAGCTTAAAAAATTACAGATATTTGAAATAAAAAAAACAGTAAAATGTGCTAAAAGTGTGTTTAAAAATGTGTCAAAAAAATGAATGATGCAATGAGATTTAGAAAAAAGGAGCCCCTGTGGCGGATGAAATAAGGGCCATCAGATGTGGAGGCACGGAATAAGTGCAGGCAGAAACGGCGAACTGAAGTTTAAAAGGGTGTTTTATTCATCCTCCATCACAGGACTCACTCCAGCGTTGCGTAAGCGCGCTGGAGCCTCAGTCTCTAGTCAGCAAACAGGCAATGCGAGTGATCAAAAAGCAGTAAGAGCGTTGTAGTCAGGCATATACAGTCAGCTTATATACTCAACCACAGACAATGCATGCATGGCATATTAGCATCACAGTAAGCAGGAATGCATGGGACATTTACATGAGAGTCACACATATCAATAGCAGGATTACTGGCGCCGGAATTCCTCTCTGCTCTGGGGCTGTAGGACAAAAGAGGTTGCAAGGCACATCTACATATTGATATCAGTCCATACATCTCATTGTTCTGCTAATTGCTCCAGCTGAGCGCTCTGCTTGACCCGAAGGCTGTGGGGGTCACCCACACCCCATAAGAATTTATTAGCCATCTAATATTTCCACTTCCCAGGCTGCTGAGAGGTCACTGTGCTCAAATAATTAATAATAGCATTGAACTTCCTCCAGGTGCAGATGCTGTTCTCTCCTCGTTACTTCATCACCAGTTCTTCTGAAGACCAGGATGTTAAAACAGGAGATCAAGCTCACTTTTGGACCTTTCCTGTTTAGCTACCAGAGCAGTATCTCAGTTAGTAGAGTATCTGCCCCCACACCCGGGAGGTAGGGGTTCAAATCCTGGCCAGGTCATGCCGAAGACCATATAAAAAGTGGAACTTGCTGCTGTCCGGCTTGGCTCTCAGCAATAATGGAACAGAAGAGGGAAATCTGTGGTGGTGCCTTGCATGGCAGCGACCCCTCTGATTCTATATGTGTGATTAACCCTCTGGATAAAAGAAACATGATTTCATTTTGCTGTATGGATTGACAATAAAGATGGCTTATCCTTAAAAAATAGGGATAACTAAATATGAGACATAATACAAATATTGTGGAGAAAGGAGGCAGGTGAGGCAATGAGCTGAACGACACAGAAACTTCATTCTTCCTCCAACATGACTTACAGCAAAAGAGAATCCCGGGTCTCTGTGCATTCCTCTTTTACATTTTTATTTCCATGCATCGAGACCCGGAACTTTTGACCATAATACATTGTTGTTTGAACAAAGCAATGTGTGGCACATTAACATGACATAACGCCGGCGCCGCTCCAACACCCTTCTTCTCTCAACGACTCTGGCAGCTCTTCAGCTCCCCCCGGGGGGGGGGGGGGGGGGCATAGACCCAACAGTCCCATCTGATACCCCCCGGTGACACCTCCTCCTTCAGTCCCTTGTTCTCCCCTTCCCCCTGCCTTCTCTTGGTGAAGAAAACCCCACACTATACCCCCACACAGCCGCACCCCCCCGAACACCCAGAAGGGACACTAACACCCCCGTCCTTTGGGCTTGAGCCGGCGCCCATGGCAGTTGTAGTGGGGGGTCGCCAATCCAGTCGAACCGCCCTGCTGGTGAGATGTACTGGAGGGCACATCAGTCTGTGGGGGGAAAGGTGGGAGAACACATTAGCTTCACAAGCAAGCGCAGGTCCCTGTTGGGATCACCAACTTGCAGAGCCACCAACAGTGGGTGTCCACGCCTTCGAGTTTGGGCCAACACCACCTGCTCGTCTGCCAACACAAAAGCAGGCTTCAGCCTGTCAATGCAGACGGTGTAGCGGTTTGATTTAACCCCCACAACAGGCTAAAGTCAATCACCTCACATTCCGGTTGTTTCTGCTACAGTCTGCCGGTTATGCATGTCACTGCTTTGAGTTAATGTATCATCCATGTGTTATCCATGCATTGTGCTCATGCATCCTGTCTGTTCCTTTGATATGCAAATGCCAGATTGACTGCTGTGAAGGTCCTTTGATCTATTGTTTGAGTTGGGTATAAATGCTGTGCCAAGTTGTGATTCTGCCTCTCATTCTCTCTCACTACCTGCTCTTGATTCCTGTAATGCTGTAGACACACACACACGTGTCTCCTCTTTGAGAGCTGGAGGAAGGAAGCTGCAGCCTGCTCAAGCCATGGGCTGCAGCCGAGTTCTGATGAAGGCGGGTGATAATAAAGCTATCTAAAAATCCAACGCTGCCTTTATTTTATCATCTGTTTCACTGGTGACCCCGGAATGCACACGTTTTGTGCAAACGCAACCTTCTGATCTGAACAGCCACGCTGGCGACCCGAGACTGAAGAAAACGAGCGGCCAGCGAACGCAGCACCCGGGCATGAATGCTCTGTCGCAGCGGCCTGACTGGTCTGCCCTCCCTGCTGCCTCAGGGAGGCCTCGACGCAGGGCCCACGGCGGGCGAGCTGCTCTCAGGACATCAACCAAGACCGGGTAAGCGGTAGAGAACGTCATGGCGCGCCCTCGCCGAGATCGGCACATCCACGCGGGACCGGCCGCGCAGCTCCTCCACATCAGAGCACATGCGGGCGACTCCCATGGCCGACGGAGCACACGTGGACCTGAACGCACCATGACTAATCTGCAGCCACGGCTCGTCAGAGATGTTTTTCGGCGCAGACTGCGCCGATCTCCACCAAGTTTCCGACCCTGATTTCCAAAAGCCCTGCCTACTCCTCCCGAACTCTGGTCTGCTCCATCCGCGGAGGAGATGGAGGAACATAGACTGGTGTTGCTGGCAGAAGCAGACCTCCTCCTGGAGGTGAAACCATGGCTCCTTCCAGAATTAGCCTTGGAGTTTGAGGAGCTCTCTCCTAGAGTACCAGAGCCTCAGCCTGGAATGGAACACGCCCCGACCCTGGAGCCTCCACAACCCTGTGAGGAGTCTACGCCTCTTTCTTCTCGTTGCTGCCGTTCCCGGAGGTCTCGCCTGAAGAATGGTGCCAGCAACTCTTCTTTCACCAGAGGAGAAGAATACTGCAGCAGGGCCGCCATTTCCGGCTGCTGCTTTGCCTGTAGCCACCTCCTCCACAACTTTTACCTCCGCCAATGTGGGGGCTGCAGTTTTTCTCCCTTATTCTTCTACCTCTGTGCCTGTTTTGGAGGTTTCTCTTCTGCATATAGAGGAGCCCAGGGCCGCCGTAGACACGGAGGAAAATAAAAGTGTTTCTGACACCACTGGAGACATCAAACACCAGGAGAAGAGGCAAGTTCCTTTTCATTCTATTTCTATTGTTGATGAACAATTTTGCCTGTTCCCTGGTCAAGAGACTAATGGTCCACAGTCCCCTGAGTTCTCGCCACCAGCGGCATGTGACGATCCCTCACCTGTCCTCTTTGTGTGCTTTGGTGAGTTTGCCGGTTTCCAAACCGAGTCGCCAGGCAAAGGAGGAGCCCGAGGCCCTGAAAGATCCTGTCCCAGGGTCAGCGGAGAGGCAGCCCCCAGCTGCCATGCTGGATCAGCCACTGGCGTGGGGGATATCGCCTGGGGGCCTTGAGACTGCGATCACCACCCCGCCTGCTGCAGGGGCCGCCGCAGCAGAGTCACCCACCCAGTTGGATCTCCATGAGGCCGGGCCCAAGACATTGTCGGGATCAACGGAGACCTGGACGGCGGTGGAGCTCAAGTCTAGGCAAGTGCTCCCATTTGTTTCTCTTACCCCAGTTTTGGAGCAATCTTGCCTGACTCTTGGTGAGGAGGGCCAGGGGCAGCTCGCCGCTGCACCCGGGCTCACCTCGCCGGGCTCTGCCACTGCCAGCGACCATGACCCTGTCTCTCTCTCATCTCTGAGTTCTCTTCCAGGGTTGCCAGAGAGTGGCCAACACCACCTGAGGCCGCCGAGGATCCAGGTTCGCTGCCCAAGGTCACGGTGTACCCAGCTTCCCTTGCTATGGAGACCACCGCAGGTGTGGCAGTGTCCCAGACCAGGGTCCACCGAGGGTGCAGTGTTGGCCCAGCCGGGGTCCACCAAGGGTGCATCGTTGGCCCAGCCGGGGTCCTTTGCAGGAGCAATGAGGTCCCTTATGAGGACCACCGCAGGTGCTACGGTGCTCTGGCTGGAGCTCACCGCAGGTGCAGCTATGACCCAGGCCGGGTCCACCGAGGGTGCAGCTATGGCCCAGGCCGGGTCCACTGAGGGTACAGCTATGGCCCAGGCCGGGTCCACCGAGGGTGCAGCTATAGCCCAGGCCGGATCCACCAAGGATGCAGCTATGGCCCAGGCTGGGACCTCCTAGGGTGCTGTCGGCCAGCTCGAGGAGGCCAGAGCCTTCACTTCTCTTCCGGACGCTGTTGTGGTCCTCCATCAGTCACTGTTGGGGTTCCCCTCCTTCGGTCCAGACACCGACCTTTAAGCCTTACGGTGGGTAAGCCACCTCCTCGCTCTCCCTTCCAGTCCTGGTGGCTTAACAACGCTGGCCGGCCGCCTGAAGGACTAAGTCTACAGGTCTGGTGGCCCAATTGCTCTGGCAGGCCACCTGATGCTGTTCAGCAGTCTGCGTGTGGGACTTGGGACTCGGGCAGGCCACCCAATCGGTCTCAGCCCACCGCCCACTGGACCTGGGATTTTGGTCGGCCCCCTGAACTCTGGGACTCTTTGGCCTGGGGGGGTTAGTCTTTTGTCTCTGGGTTTTGGGGTGGTGTATGTTAGTGTTTTTCTGTTGCAGTCTTGAGCAGGGTTGTTTTTTTTGTTATTCCCTCCTAGTCTGCCCCCACCCCCCCACCGCTCACCATGGGTAGTTTGTTCCAGTTCCGGTTGGGGTGGGGGGCAGGTTGTCTCTGGGTTTGATGGTACTCTGGGTCTCTGGAATCCACCCCTTGAGAGGGGGGCTCTGTCATGAGCTGAGCTGGTGGTTCCCAAGCTCAGGCTTCATGACGGTTTCCTGTTCCATACTATCTGTGTTTTATGCTACCTTTGGCTTTCCATATATTTTCTGTGCCTCCTGCCTCTGGTAGCCACTCCCCCCTCTCTTGTCAGTTTCTGACAGGTGATTCCAATCTGTCATTGTCTGTTCCTCTCCTTGCTCAGGTTCACACATTCACACACACTCACACACACACTCTCACCCATACGTACACTATCATCCACACCTGCTCTCCATCAACTATTCAATCACTGGTTCGCACCGGCACGGTGATCATCAGGGCTGGTGTTACTTAAGCCCTGTCCGTCCTCCTGTGCATTGTCGGTGCATTGTATAGTCTTCTCCCTGCACTCAGTAAGTTGTTCTGTTCAGCCTGCTCCTCGTGTTTTGACTTTTTCCCTTTGGACTGTAGTTGTTGTTGTTTTTTCCCAGAGCCCAGCTGCACTCCGACACTTCTATGTAAGTCCTGCTTCCCGGTTTACATTTCTGGTTTCTCCCTGTGGCCAGTGTTACCCTGGGGCTTATATGAATGGCTTTTCTCTAAGTCCAAACCTGACTCAGCTGAACTGTCTTCACCTGTTGTGCAGCTAACTTTTATGGAATCCTATGTTGGACATTTGTTGTACGTTTGACTTCTTATTTACTAAAATACTCTCTTCATCTGCAAGTGGGCTTGTCTTTTCCATTTGTGCATGCGTAAAGCGCATGCCTATGACACCAAGCATACCAATTAAGCCCTCCCAAAATTTGTAGTCCAACTCATGCACTAACAATAAACCCAATGTACAGAAATAAACAAACATGCCTATCCATTCACACAACATAAACTAGAAGGGCCAGGTAGACTACTGGCATCCCCTGCATGGCTAGGCAGGTTATTCTGCCGCCTTGTTCCTAAAAGTCCAAAAATAAAAATAGCCATGTGGCTAAAACTAAAACAATCCCAGAACCTTATACAAATACATCCTCAAATTTACACAACAATTACAACAAATAACATATACACTTTCCTATATGAGTGCCTTGCTGTGAATTGTTCTGGTTGTGGTGTGGGTGTGTTGGGGGTGGGGGGGGCACCAATAGGAAAGTGTATATGTTATTTGTTGTAATTGTTGTGTAAATTTGAGAATGTATTTGTATAAGGTTCTGGGATTGTTTTAGTTTTAGCCACATGGCTATATATATATACGTATATATATATATTGTAGAGGGTGTAAGGGAAGGATGTGGAGGCGAGGCACGAGCGTAGGTCGACACAGGTTCTTTATTCACCCTCTAACATAAATACAGCCTGTGGACCCCAGCGTTGCCCGCTGGGGCTGCGTCTCTGGTAGGAGAGTTGTTGCGTTTTCCGAGGCATGTATAACAAGCTCTTTTATACACGTTATACAGACAGAGAGAATGCATGGCACATTAGCATAGTGATATACATATCAGTCAATACATATCATTAGCCTGACCAGCTGGCGCCCGGATGTCCTCTCCGTCGTCCGGGGACGTATACATAACAGTCCATTGTTCTGGTTGCCCCCTGGGGCTCTCTGTCCGTATGTAAATTGTCCTCCATTTCCTCCAGCCCTGATGAGTGTGAGATAGTGTCTGTCCGCAGTGCGCTGGGTCACCACACGGCTGCCCCCAGAACACTCAGAAGGAGCTGTGACCCCCCCCCCCCCCCGGGCATCCTGCTGTAGAGGAGTGTCGGAGGGCCTGTCAGTCCGTAGGGGGGACGGGGGAGGGGGGAAGACAGTGTGCCCTGCTCCGAGTTCCAGCACGTTGAACGGCCATGGATTGTGGGCACACGGGCCAGTGCACGTCATGCGTAATGAAACAAACCGGCGATCGGCCAGCTTTAGGGAGTGAGGTGCGGGAAGAGCGATGTGGAGGAGGAGGGGGAGGGGGAGGGGGGTGGGAATAAGTGAGTGCCGGCCTGGGACGTCAAAAGTGTCTGGGCTGCGCAAAAATTGCGTGTGGATCCGCCATGGTGAGGGACTTTCCCGGCAAACCTGGCGGTGATCCACAGCGGCTGTGAAAAAAATTAAGTCTCTGACTCCTCGTGTGGCTCAGTCCTGCGAGGATGTGGGGAAGGCGAACGGCCAAATTCCCCGAGGATGCGTAGCGGCTGTGAAGAAAAACTGAAGCTATGTGAGGGACTTGGCAGTTTGGCTGCAGAAGCAGCCCTAAAGTCATCAGGGAAAGCAATCGGCTAAATTCCCATTGTGCGCCATGGCTGAGAAACCCATACAAAGTCCCGTGTGCGGGCTGCATGTCTGCTTCAGGTGCATGAGCAGCCCTAAAGGTTCCGAGGATGGTGATCAGCCGTGTTTCTCGGGCATGTGCAGCGGCGGAGGACGATGTATAAGTCTGTGGAGCCGGTTTGTCCCTGGTACGTGGCGCGCGCCTGGCGCAGTGACCACATAGCTGGAAGTTGCGCTGGCCTCGTAATCCTGCGGTGTGCACGCGGGGCTTCTGTGCGCAGAAAGTCCACTGTCGGGAGGTGAGTCAGAGTCGGGGAGCTTGGTGGAAATCAACGCAGATGGCGCAGATGATCTTCCCCGTTCAGGCTGTTTCTGTGCGTTGCTCGTGTCGCTGATCCTCGTGTCGCTGATCCTCGTGCGTCTTGGTCCCAGCGCCGCGCTCTCCGTCCAGCCCTGGAGGTCGCGGATGCGAAGGATGTAGGCGATCCCCGGTCTCTGGAATCCACAGTGTGGTGAAAGGGAGCAGACGGTCATCCCACGTCAGGTCACCATATGGTGTGCGGCATAAGGGAGAGACAGTTTGTCTCCGTCAGGTCACCAATGTGGAGAAAAAGGAATCCACGGCACTGTGAAAGGGAGAGATAGTCCATTTCATGTCAGGTCACCAATGTAGAGGGTGTAAGGGAAGGATGTGGAGGCGAGGCAGGAGTGTAGATCGACACAGGTTCTTTATTCACCCTCTAACATAAATACAGCCTGTGGACCCCAGCGTTGCCCAGTGGGGCCGCGCCTCTGGTAGGAGAGTTGTTGCGTTTTCCCAAGGCATGTATAACAAGCTCTTTTATACACGTTATACAGACAGAGAGAATGCATGGCACATTAGCATAGTGATATACATATCAGTCAATACATATCATTAGCCTGACCAGCTGGCGCCCGGATGTCTTCTCCGTCATCCGGGGACGTATACATAACAGTCCATTTTTCTGATTGCCCCCTGGGGCTCTCTGTCCGTATGTAAATTGTCCTCCGTTTCCTCCAGCCCTGCTGAGTGTGAGATAGTGTCCGTCCACGGTGTGTTGGGTCACCACAGTATATACTGTATATATATATATATATACTTTAAAACAGTGTTGGAGATTTACCTTTTTTTTTTTTTTTTTTTGTAACTCAGGCCAACCACAATAAGATCAAAAAATTAGCAGAACATATTAACAAAATGACCTGGGGTCCGACCTCAACATAAACATTCACCATATGCCCCCCCCCCCCCGAGTCATTTGACCAGCCCAATGAAAGGGCCCCCCTCTGGGTCTCCATCTTGCAGATCTCACTTGGAGTACCTCCGCCTCTTGGCCTCTGGAGATGAGCCACGCTGGCGCCTCTTCCTCTCCACGTGCCGCAGTTCATTTGGGTGTCTCCACGACGTGTCTGACAGCCCCAAGTAACCGTCTGCCCGGGCAGCAACCACTGACAGCCACCCCAGTTCAATCCTGTCGCCCTCTTCTTCTATGGACACCCTTCAGCCGAGCGTCTACCCTTGGTCGGACCTCATCACCGATGTGCAGGGGAACTCTATTGTGCTTCCTCCATCCACTGTGTTGCGACCAGGCCTCCTTCCCGGGTCAGGATGGCTCACCGACCCGGTCTGAAGCCCTCCTGTGACGCTGGTGTCCGGTGCGCCATAATATCATGCTAGCAGGTCCTGCCCTGCTCTCTTTCATTTCGGCATCAGCAGTCCTCCTGGGTGTCTGGCATCAGGATCTCCCGGTGCTGGTTCTCTGCAGGGCCGGTCCTCATCACCTTCCAACTCGCCAGGCCAGTAAATGTCCCAGACCACATCATCCTCCACAAGCAGAGCGGGTCGATCCCACTATCCGCAGCCCAACCACTCTTCTCCACTGCCACTGGCGATCTTAAATCCCAGGCCGTAAAACATATCACAGCCTAAGATGTTTGACCCTGAAGCGGTCACCATGAACTGGACTCCGGTCATCATATACCTTGCCGTCACCTCCAGCGATCCCACCACAGTCATCCTGCTTCCTCCACAGCCAAAAAATAGCATTGTGTACCCCCTCAAATGATGGTATGGGAACAGCCTCTCCACGGTGGACAAGTTCAGTACCGAACCAATTGCTCCTGTGTCCACCAACAGCGAAACTTCCACGCCATCCAGCAGCACATTGCAACAGATGTAACCATTTGTGCTTGGGGAAACAGTATGCACAATCGTGGGCTCCACAGTGGGGAAATCCATTCTATATCTTCGGTCCTCCCACTCAAAATTCTTGCAGGCTCTGGCGAAGTGATGTAACAGACCACATTTGTCACATCTCTTGCCCTTCGCCAGACACTCTCTTGCCTTATACCGGTGCCTTGCGGGTCCACAGCCATAACACCTTGGCGAACCCAGGGTGGACCTAATTCTTACAACGGTGGCATATTCCTCTTCACTCATGCCATCTTCGTTGTCCAGGTCCACAGCCAGCATCCTCTCACTTGGTTCTCCACGCCTCAATGTGTCTCTTCCTCGGAGGTCTTCAGCCAAATTTTCTGCTGCCTCACACTGCTCTATAGCCGTGGCTAACGTCAGTTCACCCGGGTAGGTCAAAAACCTCGACCGTGCCGCAGAACAAAGGATGTGCTCCGCCAACTGGTCCCGGACCATTTCATCCTCCAGGGCTCCGAAGTGGCACTCCCCGACCAGCTGATGTAGGTCTGTGACATAACGCTGCACCGACTCCCCTGTCCGCTGGTGGCGCTGCCAAAACTTTATGCTGGACTATAATGTTCTCAGGGGCGCGAAAATAGCGCGCCATTAACTCCACCACACCTTCATAATTTTCAGCCTCTCCTAGCATGTTAAGGATCCTCTGACCATACCAAGACTATGAATCAAAATAGCCCTCGCACGCAACTTCTCGAGCTTACCGAGGTCAAGGGCTATCAGATAAGTCCGAAACGCCATGTACCATCTAGCCCAGGGTACCGGTGGCTCACCTTGGACCTCCAATAATGGCCGAAAAGTGGTGCCAGCTTGTTCCATACTTCTTTTCTCCTCGTCGCCAAATGTTATGTCCATAACTCGGTGTAATGAGGAGGAGGCTCAGCATGCAGTCCAACGTACTTTATCATAACAAGAAGAATCACAGATGCTCCGTACAGCTCAAGGGGTCAACGGCGAAAGAGGACTAACCTCTTCCTGCTGTGCCCTTTATACCCTGAGTGACGCCACCATCGGAAAGGCGGTCCATCACTCCTTACTATTCCCCAGGTTCCCCAGCCACCATATTACTACTTAACAGTTGCCCTGGCTAATAATGTTTTGTATGTATAAGGACCTGTACTTATATAGCACTTTTTCTAGTTTCAAAGACCACTTAAAGCACTTCACTAGTACTAACCTTCTATTCTAAGCGCCTATAGGAGACATACTGTATACCTAGGGACAATTTAGAGTCACCAATTAACCTAACATGCATGTCTTTTGGATTGTGGGAGGAAACCGGAGCCCCTGGAGTAAACCCACACAGCACAGGGAGAGCATGCAAACTCCACACAGAAAGGCTCCTACCCCTGCCAGCCTGGGGATTTGAACCTGGAACCTTCTAGCTGTAAGGCAACAGTGCGAACCACTGCACCACCGTGCTGCCTTTACATGACACCTCTTCTCATACATGACAGCATTATTATTTTTATTACAAACCTGTGGCTGCTGGACATCACTTTGAATTAACCACTCATGTCCGTGCAGGCGTTAACAGGTAAATAGCATGTAAAGCGAGAGTTGCTGATGTAAAACAGAGGTCTTTCTATCTGTGCTCGACTAGTTTTGATTGAGGCTAGGCCCCTGATGTGTGGCACAAAAACCTGAAATAAAAAACTGAATTTGTATGACAAGAAGTGAAACTGAACTCTGATAATGAATTAGGGAGCCAAATTTTTCAAGTAAATGAAATATAGTTTCAATTTTATTGCAATACAAATTAAAACCAGCAGATTCAATTTCAAATTAGGCAATTCAGATTCAAATTGAATGAATGAATGAATGAATGAATGAATGAATTTTTATTTCGGATAGTACAGTACAGGTTAAAAGAAAATGAATAATATAACAACAAGGTCAAATTAGACAATGACTCCTCTAATAAGATTCAAATTTTAAAAGCAATTATTCAAACTGATTAATTCAGGTTCAAATTCAGTTATTCAAATTCAAATAATTTAAATTCAAATTCAGTTCCCGCTGGCGCAAACCTTATTCCACAGTTCCCAAGAGGAATGGGAGACCAAGGAGGTCCCAAACAAACAGCTGGTGATAAACTCCAACCAACAGGTCCCGGGCACCAACCTCCCAAGGAGACAGTGGTCTACACTCAATCGCTTCAGGACTGGACATGGCCCCTGCTTGGCCAGCCTTCACAGATGGGGCAGTAGCCCTAGCCCACTGTGCGCATGTGGAGAGGAGCAAACTATGGAACACATCATAGAGGCTTGCCCGCTCCAAAGACTGGAAGGAGGATTACACACCCTCCATACAGCAAACCAGGAGGCAACTGCTTGGCTTAAGGACTTTGCATTCGCTAAATAAATAAAAATCCATCGCGAAAACTGAAAGCCCTCCTCAACCACGAATGCTCTCCCATGTACAGCCAATGACCATGCCTTACGCCATTGGAACAACGTACAGCCAATCATATTGTGTGACGTCATGAGCAGGCGCAGGACCGGAGCTCATGGAGCAGCCCGAGCACATATGGTACGTCATCATCATCACTGCAGTCCGTCATGGACGCCAGTGACTGTTTCATTTAGGTCTGATCGGATTCCTCCACGCAGCTCTGTCCCCCGCCCTCTGCTGCCAGGAACTCCCGACCCTGCAAACCCGGGCGACGTCCGAGCCGCTATGAGTTGCTTTCTGACTGACCATTTCATCAAACTGCAAAGTATTTGAGTACCGCTAGCTGTTGCTGGACTAGCGCCGCATTCTTGGCAGATAGAGGTATTATCAGTAGCACCGGTCATATTACGGTCTCTTTTCACGCTGGCTGTTGCAGCGCTCTGCCTCCCGACAACAGCCTGTATTACGATTATCTGCACAGTTTGTAATACAGTTCGTGTTCCCAGCAAACACCACACTCTGTCGGTCTTTTCCCGGTTTCCAGACATAACAGTATGAACTGTAGAGGGCAGCAAGACGCCACTGGTGCGTCTCGTCTGCCTTACCCAAGAAGAAGAAGACGACCCAAGATGGCGCCGAGACGGGTGGAAGATATCGTGTTGTGATCCCAGACTTGGTGAGTCAAACAGATTGTGTCTCGGTTCAGGTTCTGCGTCCTCCAAGTGCGCATTTCTAGTTCAGATATTAGTGATGGTAGATGATGCCTCATGGAGTGCGTGGAACATTTGCCTGTGTCGACCACAGAGTTAGCCGTTAGCTAGAGTGCTCACAGCTAACAGGCGCCATATTGTTCTTATTCTGATCCTCTTCAGTCTTCGTAGGACATTGACCTATTGCTGAGTTTCACTTCTTACATTTCACTGACTAACATAAAAAAGAGAAATTTTCAGGCAAGAGATTGAGAACTAATAAAGTGCTGGTCAAAGCGCTCCAGAGAGCACTGGTGTGCAGACCAGTGGGCGTCAGGTCTGTCGTTCAGGTGTTGAGTGTTGGAGCAGCCACTACATCCCCTGGCAGTCTATTCCAGGTTCCAGGCACTCTGTTGGAGAAAAAGTTCTGTCGCCTGCTCTTGATTTTTTTTAACTTCAAACTATGTCCTCTGGACTATATCCTATTGGTACTGGATATAGTCCTGTTGTGATAAAGGGATATCCGAATAATGGTTCCTTGTATTATTGTTATCAGATAAGTAAGCTATGCAGATATAACATTATGAACGCAAATTTTAATGGCTGTGTCCCAGTTTGAAGTTGATTTTATTCTTTTTGTTGTGTCCAGCTGCAGAGAGCTTCCTGATCAGAATACCGTTCTGATTATTATGTGTTTAACATGCAGATATGATGAACTTCCTCAATGTGTTTGGAGACATTTCAGTCAGAATATATTGTGTTGCAGATGCTTGATAATGGATGTGAAGTTACAGAGATAAAGCAACGGACTGGTTTCCACTGAACGTTACCAGAACTGTACAGTGTTGTGCTGTATGACTGATGAATGAATGAACGTCACAATAAAAAGCAAATGAATTGAAAATATTCTTTTTAACCTTCCTATCAAGTTCTCAAATTCTTAAGTAAAAAGCAGTTGTTTGTATTGTTACTTTAAGTGAGAAAGACAGTTATTGAATTTAAAGATGTTCAATAGGGCAGCGCGGTGGAGTGGTTAGCACTGCGGCAGCACAGCAACTCACCCTTGGCCGGGGGATCCTGGGTTCGATCCCAGCCCCTGACCAGCAGTGATCTGTGTGGAGTTTGCATGTTCTCCCTGTGTCTGCATGGGGTTACTGCGGGATTTCTCAGGTTTCCTCCCACATACCAAAAAAAACAAAACAAAACATGCAAGTAAGGTTAATTGGCATCAAACTGGGGATTCTAAATTGTCCTTAGGTGTGACTGTGAGAGTGAATGGTTGTCTGTCTCTCTGTGTTGGCCCTGTGATGGACTGGCAATCTGTCCAGGGTGTACCCTGCTTCTCGCCCAAAGATGCTGGGATAGGCTCCAGCCCCCCCGGTGACCCGAAAAGGATTAAAGGGTACCTGTGGTGGGCGTCTAAACGCATTCAACTTGAAAACATTAGGCAAAGTATTCGTTATTTGGTTAAATAATTATTGCCAGCCATATACCACCAGAGAAATATGCAAATACGACCGCAGGCATGGCCAGCCAATGAAAACTCTGAGCGCAGCCATGACACATGCAGATGTGACGTCATATCAAGATAAGATAAGATAAGATAAGCCTTTATTAGTCCCACAATGGGGAAATTCCAGGATTGCAACAGCACAGGGACAGCAACACTCAGAGCAACAATCAGAAGGCAAGAAAAAACAACATCTAGCAAACGTATGTCCATATTACTATAAATGTATATATATAGACACACAGTGCAGAGCATTATGGCTGGTGGATGTGCAGCAGAAAGTCTAAGCTCTCTCTCCGCGGATGCAGCGGGCCAGCTGGAAGTCTTTGGGCATGATGGTGACCCCCTTAGCGAAGAAGAGACCACCAGGTGGGTCTCGCTGGTCTCCTGCAGAGCCATGACGGCGAAACTCAGGAAACGCAGGACGGTCTTGAAGTCCTGAGCGATCTCCCTCACCAGGCGCTGGACAGGCAGCTTACGGATGAGCAGCTCCGTGGATTTCTGGTAGCGACGGATCTCTCTCAGAGCCACGGACCTGTGACGGCGAGGCCTCTTCACTCTGCCGGTGGCCAGAGCGCCTCTCCGAGCAGCCCTGGTGGCTAGCTGTCTCCTGGGGGGCTTCTTCCTCCAGTAGATTTTACGGGCGGTCTGCTTGGTTCTTGCCATCGCTCTATCGTTGCCAATACTCCGCCTGTATGAGAGACTAGGGTGCTGTTGTGAGTGTTTTTATTCTATTATGGCTGAATTGTCGGACTCTGAGGAAGAATTTGTCCAACATGGCTACAGGTTTGAGCCAGAAAGGTCTTCTGAGGGTTAAAGTGACGAAGTGGTCCTCACACACAACGCAATTTCGTCTGAAATTATTCGTCTGTGCCCTGTTTCCGCTCCGATCTTCTGACAAGGTGAGCTGGGTTTGGGTACACAAAAGAAGTGTTTATCTTTGTTTTTTCGCTTATTATTCAGACATCCAAAGGCTTTACATTCCGCCATGTTGCGATATCCATATCTCATTGTATGTTTTTGTTTTTACAAGAGCGCCGAGTGTCTGCTGCTCTGTATATAGTTTTAGAATCATCTTCCGTGTTGCTGCCGTTACGAGCTTAGATCAGACGAGACAAGCCGCTGAATTTAAGCATTTATTTATTTATTTTCTACTCGTTTCAGTTCTGCATTTAATATGAACCCTGAGTTTGAAATAAACGTTTGAATTTGAATATCCCGAAAGCCACTGCTCATCCGGGCACTCCAGGCTCAGCCAATATTGATCCAGATCGCGGTAGCCACGATATTACGTCACAGGAAGCGTCCTGGAAGTCCCTGTAGCCGCTAGTATGGCTGCACCCATGTTTTGCTGACATAGCTGAACCAGCACATCAGCAATGGATTTATATCAAATTGCTTTGAACGTGAATTTCAACTTAAACTTGAACTAGAACGTGAGACAGGGGCTCAATATATCTTTTTTTTCACGACCACCACAGGTACGCTTTAAGTGGAAGAAGATGGATGGATAGAAGATTTTCGATATTTGTTATTTTTTAAAACACTGTAAGTGTCAGTTCATTTTCTGTTGGCAAAGAATAAGAAGACAACAGAAAAGCAAAAGAATCGCTGACATACACAGGAGAGACAATCTGGAAAAGTTGCTATATTATTTGTCATTATCATCATCACCGTTATTATTGTTATTAACGATTATAGTTAGTAGTAGTTATTATTCACTCATTTGTATTAGTATGATTGTTGAGTATTATTAATACTAGTTGTAGTATTAGTAACTATTATTATTAATAGTAGTAGTAATTATATTTGTCTTTAGTAGTAGCAGTGGTATAAATTTTTGCTATTATTATTATTAATAAAAAGAAGTTCTCCCGAAGTTACCTACCCTATGTATTTGGACTTGCCATCCTCACAATTTTACAATTCTATGAATGAGCAGCACTATAAAAGGCATATGAATATAAGAAGAATGGGGGGGAAATCACTTGCATACACAGGAGGCAATGTTGAAAAGGTGAAACTTGGATGCTGAAAACAGTCACATCAGTGTTTAAATCAGTTAATATTGTTAATAAAAATAAAAACAATAAGTTTTAATTTTCTACCATGATCAGGCATTGTGTATGACAACAGTGCTGTTTATTTACAAAAAACTGCAATGAAATATAAGTGGAAAAATGTGAAATCAGAGTGAACATTTTGTTGAAGTGATTTAGGAAATCGGCACCAAACAAGGAGCTGTGCACATGACGTTTTTACCCCAAACTGGTAAAGTTGTTCACAGTTTAGCACACACAGAAATACAAACTCATGGATTAAACTTTAAGATGGATGTGTTTATACAGTGGGGCAAAAAAGTATTTAGTCAGCCACCAGTTGTGCAAGTTCTCCCACTTAAAAGATGAGAAAGGTCTCCAATTTTCATCATAGGTATACCTCAACTATGAGAGACAAAATGAGGAAAAAAAAAATCCAGAAAATCACATTGAAGGATTTTTAATGAATTAATTGGTAAATTCCTGAGTAAAATAAATATTTGGTCACCTACAAACAAGCAAGATTTCTGGCTCTCACAGACCTGTAACTTATTTTTTAAGAGGCTCCTCTGTCCTCCACTCGTTACCTGTATTAATGTTTGAACTCGTTATCAGTATAAAAGACACCTGCCCACAACCTCAAACAGTCAGACTCCAAACTCCACTATGGCCAAGACCAAAGAGCTGTCAAAGGACACCAGAAACAACATTGTAGACCTGCACCAGGCTGGGAAGACTGAATCTGCAATAGGTAAGCAGCTTGGTGTGAAGAAATCAACTGTGGGAGCAATTATTAGAAAATGGAAGACATACAAGACCACTGATAATCTCCCTCGATCTGGGGCTCCACGCAAGATCTCACCCCGTGAGGTCAAAAATGATCACGAGAACGGTGAGCAAAAATCCCAGAACCACATGGGGGGACCTAGTGAATGACCTGCAGAGAGCTGGGACCAAAGTAACAAAGGCTACATCAGAAACACACTATGCCGCCAGGGACTCAAATCCTGCAGTGCCAGACGTGTCCCCCTGCTTAAGCCAGTACATGTCCAGGCCCGTCTAAAGTTTGCTAGAGAGCATTTGGATGATCCAGAAGAGGACTGGGAGAATGCCATATGGTCAGATGAAACCAAAATAGAACTTTTTGGTAAAAACTCAACTTGTCGTGTTTGGAGGAGAAAGAACACCATACCTACTGTGAAGCATGGGGGTGGAAACATCATACTTTGGGGCTGTTTTTCTGCAAAGGGACCAGGACGACTGATCCGTGTAAAGGAAAGAATGAAGGGGGTCATGTATCGTGAGATTTTGAGTGAAAACCTCCTTCCACCAGCAAGGGCATTGAAGATGAAACGTGGCTGGGTCTTTCAGCATGACAATGATCCCAAACACACCGCCCGGGCAATGAAGGAGTGGCTTCGTAAGAAGCAGTTGAAGGTCCTGGAGTGGCCTAGCTAGTCTCCAGATCTCAACCCCATAGAAAATCTTTGGAGGGAGTTGAAAGTCTGTGTTGCCCAGCGACAGCCCCAAAACATCACTGCTCTAGAGGAGATCTGCATGGAGGAATGGGCCAAAATACCAGCAACAGTGTGTGAAAACCTTGTGAAAACTTACAGAAAACGTTTGACCTCTGTCATTGCCAACAAAGGGTATATAACAAAGTATTGAGATGAACTTTTGTTATTGACCAAATACGTATTTTATCGAGGAATTTACCAATTAATTCATTAAAAATCTTTCAATGTGATTTTCTGGATTTTTTTTTTTTTTTCTTATTTTCTCTCTCATAGTTGAGGTATACCTATGATGAAAATTGGAGACCTCTCATCTTTTAAGTGGGAGAACTTGCACAATTGGTGGCTGACTAAATACTTTTTTTTACCCCACTGTAGGTAGGATTAGGTATAAAAAAAGGAGGGGGTGGAGTCAGCCTTAAAGAATCAAATTTATAGCCAAGTTGGATTTACAGACTGAAATACATCCTTAAAATGATACTTTGATGAATGATGAAAAAAATCACAATTCCAGACATTCATCATTTCAAGCTCAAATTGAAGGAAAACATTATGCAGTGTGTGTAGAGGGTAAAGCCGAGCAGCAAGCTAGCATGCTGTAATGTCGGCTGTTGCAGTGTCTTGGCAGAAAGCATCCCACATCATGCAAATGATTCCAGACGGGCAGCGCGGTGGTGGAGTGGTTAGCACTGCGGCAGTACAGCAACTCACCCTTGGCCGGGCGATCCTGGGTTCAATCCCAGCCCCTGACCAGGAGTGATCAGTGTGTAGTTTACATGTTCTCCCCGTGTCTGCATGGGTTTACTCTGGGATTTCTCCGGTTTCCTCCCACATGCCAAAAACATGCAAGTTAGGTTAATTGGCCTCAAACTGGGGATTCTAAATTGTCCTTAGGTAGATGTACTTTATTGATCCCAAACTGGGAAATTACAGGTATGAGGTGAATAGGTATGAATGTGAGAGTGAACGGTTGTCTGTCTCTCTGTGTTGGCCCTGCGATGGACTGGCGATCTGCCCAGGGTGTACCCTGCCTCTCGCCCAAAGATGCTGGGATAGGCTCCAGCCCCCCCGCGACCTGAAAAGGATTAAGTGAAAGAAGATGGTTGGATGGATGGATGATTCCAGACTTGAGATACTTAAAGTGGGGCAAAAAAGTATTTAGTCAGCCACCAATTGTGCAAGTTCTCCCACTTAAAAGACGAGAGAGGTCTCCAATTTTCATCATAGGTATACCTCAACTATGACAGACAAAATGAGAAAAAAAAAATCCAGAAAATCACATTGAAGGATTTTTAATGAATTAATTGGTAAATTCCTTGGTAAAATAAGTATTTGGTCACCTACAAACAAGCAAGATTTCTGGCTCTCACAGACCTGTAACTTCTTCTTTAATAGGCTCCTCAGTCCTCCACTCATTACCTGTATTAATGGCACCTGTTTGAACTCATTATCAGTATAAAAGACACCTGTCCACAACCTCAAACAGTCAGACTCCAAACTCCACTATGGCCAAGACCAAAGAGCTGTAAAAGGACACCAGAAACAAAATTGTAGACCTGCACCAGGCTGGGAAGACTGAATCTGCAATAGGTAAGCAGCTTGGTGTGAAGAAATCAACTGTGGGAGCAATTATTAGAAAATGGAAGACATACAAGACCACTGATAATCTCTCTCCATCTGGGGCTCAACGCAAGATCTCACCCCGTGAGGTCAAAATGATCATGAGAACGGTGAGCAAAAATCCCAGAACCACACGAGGGGACCTAGTGAATGACCTGCAGAGAGCTGGGACCAAAGTAACAAAGACTACCATCAGTAACACACTATGCCGCCAGGGACTCAAATCCTGCAGTGCCAGACATGTTCCCCTGCTTAAGCCAGTACATGTCCAGGCCCGTCTGAAGTTTGCTAGAGAGCATTTGGATGATCCAGAAGAGGATTGGGAGAATATCATATGGTCAGATGAAACCAAAATAGAACTTTTTGGTAAAAACTCAACTTGTCGTGTTTGGAGGAGAAAGAACACCATACCTACTGTGAAGCATGGGGGTGGAAACATCATACTTTGGGGCTGTTTTTCTGCAAAGGGACCAGGACGACTGATCCGTGTAAAGGAAAGAATGAATGGGGCCATGTATCGTGAGATTTTGAGTGAAAACCTCCTTCCGCCAGCAAGGGCACTGAAGATGAAACGTGGCTGGGTCTTTCAGTATGACAATGATCCCAAACACACTGCCCGGGCAACGGAAGGAGTGGCTTCGTAAGAAGCATTTGAAGGTCCTGGAGTGGCCTAGCCAGTCTCCAGATCTCAACCCCATAGAAAATCTTTGGAGGGAGTTGAAAGTCTGTGTTGCCCAGCGACAGCCCCAAAACATCACTGCTCTAGAGGAGATCTGCATGGAGGAATGGGCCAAAATACCAGCAACAGTGTGTGAAAACCTTGTGAAGACTTACAGAAAACGTTTGACCTCTGTCATTGCCAACAAAGGGTATATAACAAAGTATTGAGATAAACTTTTGTTATTGACCAAATACTTATTTTACTGAGGAATTTACTAATTAATTCATTAAAAATCCTTCAACGTGATTTTCTGGATTTTTTTTTTTCTCATTTTGTCTCTCATAGTTGAGGTATACCTATGATGAAAATTGGAGACCTCTCTCATCTTTTAAGTGGGAGAACTTGCACAATTGGTGGCTGAATAAATACTTTTTTTTCCCCACTGTATATATCGAGAATTTTTTGTAATCGAATTACTTGAATTATTTGAGTAATTGTTGCAGCCCTACTGTGGAGCAGCTGATAGAGAGCCTGAGTCACGCCCCCTCTACTTCCACATATGGGACCTTAAATCAGAAAAAATCTCCATTGAAATGAATGGCAAGAGCAAAATTATCTTTTGAACCCGATCAAATTTTGCAATGAGTTGCACATAGGATGTTTGTCAATTTAAAAGATAATTTTCCACATAATTAAAGTTGTTGGCTGTCATATAATAACAGAGTAATATTTAGTTTTTATGAAAACGTTTAGCGGACTACATCTCCCATCATCCCTCATCACCAAACATGATCATGACGGTTTCCCTCTCAAAACTCACCTCCTGTTTTCTGACCAATGAAAGAAGGATCCAAAGAGGAGCAAAACAACATAAAGGTTTTGTTTTGCAGGGATGGGTTCAAAAGATTGATTCTCCGATTTGAATCGATCCACATTTGATTGAGCCAATATCGATCCACAAAATTGTACTTTGAAATCGCTTCTCCTTTTCATCTCCCCTTCAGATGTGTGAAGACTGGGTTTCCACTCCAAGGTCCATCCTGCACTGAGAGGTTCTGAAGGGAAGAGGTTGTCAGTGAGGAGCCATCCCTCCTTCCTTGTGGATTTCAGCGTAGAAGAAGACCAAGTTTTTCAGGGTCTCAGTTTTCAAATTCAAGATTCAAGAAGGTGCTGCCTTAATTTGCTCCATACTCTAACATGCATTTAATGCAGTTTATCATGGCTGTAATAGTGAATTGTTTTATTTATCCTTTAATTTCAGGTCTCAGTAAGAATACAGTGATGGTCATTTTTGACAATTTTGCTGAGCATTGAATTCTAAATAAATCACTGTTTAACAATCCTGTGCTTTTCTTGTGGTGTTCCATAGAATAGCATCACTGTGAACTATGGAAAAAGCAGCTACTTTAAAATCTGGACTTCCTCACACAACTTTCATGGCAAAAAACCTTTAAAAATGTTGTAACTTTTAGTGCCACTTTTTAGAAAAGCTCCCACAAATTCAGGCTTTTTGGGCCGCAACAATCACAATGAAGAAGCCTGAGCTGGTGCATGAGGTTGAGAGATGCTGGGTAGATATAGTCGGCCTCACCTCAACACACAGCTCCAGTTCTGGAACCAGTTTCCCGGAGAGGGGCTGGAGCTTGGCCTACTCTGGGGTTGCCCCAGGCAAAAGGCGGTGAGCAGGGATGGGTATTCTTGTATCCCCCCACCTTACTGCCTCGATATTGGAGTTTTCCCCAGTGGATGAAAGGGTTGTTTCCCTGCGCCTTCGGGTTGGGAAACGGGTCCTGCCCATTATTTGGGCCTATGCACCAAATGATGTTTCAGAGTACCCACCCTTTTTGGAGTCTCTGACTGGGGTGCTGGAAAGTGCTCCTCTTGGAGATGCCATTGTCCTCCTGGGGGACTTCAGTGCGCACATGGGCAACAACAGTGAAACCTGGAGGGGGGTGATTGGGAGGAACGGCCTGCCCGTTCTGAACCCGAGTGGTGTTCAGTTATTGGATTTCTGTGCTAACCACAGTTTATCCATAACAAACGCCATGTTCAAGCATAAGGGTGTCCATATGTGCACCTGGCACCAGGACACCCTAGGTCGCAGGTCGATGATCGATTTTGTTATCGTGTCATCAGACCTGCGACGGTATGTCTTGGACACTTGGGTAAAGAGAGGTGCAGAGCTGTCATCTGATCACCACCTGGTGGTGAGTTGGATCCGATGGCAGGGGAGGATGCCATTCAGACCTGGTAGACCCAAACGTATAGTGAGGGTGTGCTGGGAATGTCTGGCTGAGGCCCCTGTCCGGGAGGTCTTCAACTCCCACCTCCGGAAGAACTTCGACCACATTCTGAGGGAGTCTGGAGACATGGAGTCTGAATGGGCCATGTTCTCCACCTCCATTGTTGAAGTGGCTGTCCAGAGCTGTGGCCGCAAGGTCGTTGGTGCATATTGTGGTGGCATATCCTGGTGCATATTGTGGGGGCTTAATGGCCCCCCTCGCCAGCGGCGAGGGGGGCCATTAAGCTGAAGGAGTCCTATCGAGCTTGGTTGGCTTATGGGACTCCAGAAGCAGCTGAGGTGTACTGGCAGGCCAAGTGGAGTGCATCTGGGGTGGTTACTGAAGCAAAAACTCGGGTGTGGGAGGAGTTCGGTGAGGCCGTGGAACAAGACTTTCGGTCGGTCTCGAAGAGATTCTGGCAAACTGTCCAGTGCCTCAGGAGGGGGAAGCAGCTCCCTGTCCACACTGTGTATGGTGTGGATGGGGCACTGCTGACTTTGATTGGGAATATCGTCGGGCGGTGGAAGGAATACTTTGAGGATCTCTACAATCCTACTGACACGTCTTTCACAGAGGAAGCAGGGCTTGTGGATGTGGGGTACAACTCGCCTATCACAGGGGCTGAGGTTGCCAAGGTGGTTAAAAAGCTCCTTGGTGGCCGGGCCCCGGGGGGAGGGGGGGTGGACGAGATTTGCCCTGAGTACCTCAAGGCCCTGGATGTTGTAGGGCTGTCATGGTTGACACGCCTACAACATCCAGCAAGCAACGTCTACAACATCGCTTACAACCTTCACGCAACATTGCGTGAAGGTTGGGGGTAGTGCCTTTGGGATGGCAAACCAGGGTGGTGGTTCCTCTCTTCAAGAAAGGGGACCAGAGGGTGTGCTCCAACTTTAGAGGGATCACACTCCTCAGCCTCCCAGGGAAGGTCTATGCCAAGGTACTGGAGAGGAGAGTCTGGCTGTTGGTCAAACCTCAGATTCAGGAGGAGCAATGTGGTTTTCGTCCTGGCCGTGGCACATCGGATTGACTCTTTACCCTCTCGAGAATCCTCGGGGGTTCGTGGGAGTTTGCCCAACCAGTTTACATGTGTTTTGTGGACTTGGAGAAAGCATTCGACCACATCCCTCATGATTTTTTTGTGGGGGGGTGCTTCGGGAGTATGGAGTATCAGGCTTGTTGTTATGAGCTATCCGGTCTCTATATGACCATTACACTCAGTTGGACTCCGCCAGGGCTGCCCTTTGTCATTGATCATGTTCATAATTTTTATGGACAGGATTTCTAGGCGCAGCCAGGGAACTAACTAACTAACTACTAACTAACCTGCACTTATATAGCGCTTTTCTAGTCACAAAGACCACTCAAAGCGCTTTCATTAATACTAACCCTCTATTCTGAGGGCCTATAGGAAACAAATATCTAGGGACAATTTAGAACAGCCAATTAACCTAACATGCATGTTTTTGGCATGTGGGAGGAAACCGGAGAAATCCCGGAGTAAACCCACGCAACACGGGGAGAACATGCAAACTCCACACAGATCACTGTTGGTCGGGGGCTGGGATCGAACCCACGATCCCACGATCCCCACAATCCCCCGGCCAAGGGTAAACTGTGCTGCCGCAGTGCTAACCACTGCGCCACCGTGCAGCCCAAACGGAACGGAGGGTGTCATGCTTAGTGATCACAGGATCTCATCTCTGTTGTTTGCAGATGATGGTGTCCTGTTGGCTTCATCCAGCAATGATCTACAGGTCTTACTGGGATTGTTTGCCACTGAGTTTGAAGTGGCTGGGATGAGAATCAGCACCTCCAAGTCCAGAGTCCATGGTCCTCAGCCGGAAAAAGGAGGATTGTCCTCTCCGGGTTGGAGATGACCTCCTGCCCCAAGTGGAGTTCAAGTATCTCGGGGCCGTATTCACGAATGAGGGAGAATGGAGCAAGAGATTGACAGACAGATTGGAGCAGCATCTGCAGTGATGCAGACATTGTACCGGTCCGTTGTGGTGAAGAGAGAGCTGAGCTCTAAGGCAAAGCTGTCCATTTACCAGTCAATCTACGTTCCTACCCTCACCTGTGGTGATGAGCTTTGGGTAATGACCGAAAGAACGAGATTGTGGATACAAGCAGCTGAAATGAGCTTCCTTCGTAGGATTGCTGGACTCACCCTTAAGAGATAGGGTGAGGAGGTCAGTCATCTGGGAGAGGCTCAGAGTAGAACCGCTGCTCCTCCACATTGAAAGGAGCCAGTTGAGGTGGTTTGGGCATCTGATCAGGATGCCTCCTGGGCGCCTCCCAGTTGAGGTGTTTCGAGCACATCCCACTGAGAGGAGACCCTGGGGCAGACCCAGGACTTGCTGGAGAGATTACACCTCTCAGTTGGTCTGGGAACGCCTTGGTATCCTCTTTGAAGAGCTGCAGCAGGTGGCTGGGGAGAGGGAAGTCTGGGTTTCTCTGCTTGAACTGCTGCCTCTGCAACCCGGACCTCTGGAAAAGTGGTAGAAGATGGATGGATGGACGGTCACAATAACAGCTAGTGAAATCCTGCAGGGACTGAAATACAGTCAGATTATGTCTACATGCGTCATGCAGGAATTGATTTACTGACTCTGGGTTGTTAACTTTACACTACACACCCTTCGCACTAAAGAAAGCACTTGTTAGCGTCACAAATCATCACTAATTTCCAGAATAGATTCAATTCCAATTTGATCCAATCCCGATTCAGTCAGGGAAATTACCATTTAAAATCGCTATTTTACTTGCCAGGAAAGAATCTTGGAGACCTAATGCTGCAAATTGTACCAGGAATACTCCAACTTTGTTAATACATAAATTATCACATAAAGAACTGACCCCAAATCGGTTACAATAATGCACTTTTATTATTTAAAGAGACACTCTGCCAAAAATTAAGTTTGTTTTTTTTTTCTGTTAACGTGTCTGTCACATGTTTCTGTGACTTACAAGACATCAAGAGTGAAATCTCTCAACTGTCTCATATCTGCTTTTTTTTTTTTTTTTTTTTTTTTTTTTTTTTGCTGTAAAGTTTCACGTAAACAGCCCCCCTCCCCACACACACACACACAAAAAAGTGACTTTGGACAGAGCATTTGTAGCTACGTAAGTATTCCTGCTTAGCCTGATTGGTTCATGTTATAACCAATCAGACTCAGCACTGGGTATGGCTGCAGACTTGAGTTCTCTGCATCGGGGGAAGAGGGAGGAGCCAAGGAGCAGCAGGAGCTTTTACAAGTTGGGAACGATGGCAGATATGTATTCCATTTGTGGTTGTGTGAGCAAGAAATCCTCTTCTTTTAAATTTCAGGTCTTAGCTACAGACATGAAAATATGACAGCAGTCATTAATTTTACTTGGAAAAACCTCAGTGTCCCTGCTAAAATACCGGAAAGGACACGGGTTTGCAGCCTGCATTTTACCCTGCATGCTGGGGGAGATGGCCCTAGGGTGCGTGGCACAACGGCCGGGGCAAGTATCGTCGTCGGTGAACTGGCAGAAGGATCATTCTCAGTGTAGTGGAGAGTTGCTGCCCGGCCCTGCGTGGAGGCTGGAGGGCTCCTCACTTGTCTCTGGTCGCGAATCTCCCCAGAGTCTCTCCTGCGTGGGAGTGAAGGAGGTGAGCGGGCTGGCGTCCGTCGGTGGTCCGAGCAGCTGGCACCCAACAGGCAGATCACTTGCTGGGTGCCAGCAGTCCGGTGCCCCCGCCTGCCGGCTCGCCTCCTTTGGAGCAAGCCAGGGAACTCTGCGGTGAGTGGGCAACCAGAGACCAGCAGGAGTCCCTCCAGCCTCCACACAGGGCCGGGCAGCGACTCTCCACTACACCGAGACTGATCCTTCCGCAGATTCACCTGTGGAAACCTTGTTACGACTTTTACTTCCTCAAGTTGGATTGCCATCTGAGAGCCCTGGCCCAATGTCCTCTTCTTCCAGATACTGGTGGGCGGGAGTATGGGTGGAGCTAATCAGAATATTCATAGATCCGTGCATATTTAAGTAGGTGGAAGATGTCAAAGCTCTTTCCAAGCAATTCTCAGGCAATGAAAGTTTTTTTGTGTATAAAAAGCCACAATATATTATTTTGGGAAATATACAACACATTGGTTTTTTGAGGAGGTTTTAGAGCCGCCCAACTGCAGCTTTAACTTATGATTTCACAAAGTGCTCACAAGTGCTTTCTTTAGTGTAAAGTGTGTGTAGTGTCAAGCTAACAACCCAGAGTCAGTAAACCAATTCCTGCATGAAACATGTAGACATGATCTGACTGTATTTCAGTCCCTCCAGGATTTCACCAGCTGTTTCAGTGATTGTTGAGGACCAAAAAGCCTGAATTTGTGGGAGCTTTTCTAAAAAGTTGCGATAAAAATTGTGACATTTTTAAAGGTTTTTTTTGCTTTGAAAGTTGTGTGAGGAAGTCCAGATTTTAAGTAGCTGCTTTTTCCATAGTTTACAATGATGCTATTCTATGGAACACCACAAGAAAAGCACAGGCTTGTTAAACAGTGATTTATTTAGAATTAAATGCTCAGGAAAATGGTCAAAAAATGACCAACATTGTATTCTTGCTGAGAACTTAAATAAAAAAGATAAATAAAAGAATTCCATTACTCTACATTGAGCAAGAGATCCATAAATTGATCACTTTCTGTTGTGTGTCTGAAGTCACTTTCTGATCTAGTCTGTCACTTTAGGGCTGTCGCGGTTGAGGAATTTCCCTCAAAATTAGAACGATGCCTCACCGTGGAGTTTTGTCCTAACTTTTAGGTATCATTAAAAGACCAGTACCAGAGGACCTCAGGGTCCGCGAGGAATGGTATGGTAAAAGCAGATCAAACTAGAAAAGCACTCAGAGCGCATACCTCCGCCAAGGCTCCTTCCGTTTGTCATGGATCGCCTCCAAAATGTAATGGGTTTGTGTGTAGGCCTATAGCCACTTGTGGTGAAAATGGCATCAAAGTCTGTCCATCAGTTTTGGAGTATTGTTGCTAACACACTGTGAGAAGATAAGAGCCTTGGCTGAGGTATGCATTCTCAGATCATCACCAAAATATAATGGGTTCCTCTCTAGCCCAAGAACCACCTCTGGTGAAATTTTCATCCAAATCCATCCAGTAGTTTTTGTGTAATCCTGCTGCACAAATACAAACAAAGGCCTTGGTGGAGGTATGCACTCTGAGATCATCACCAAAATCTAATCATCTGTTCCCTGTGACATTACACACCTTTCCTGAAAATTTCGTCAAAATCCGTTCATAAGTTTATGTTGGTAACAGACAGACAAACAAACCCCGGTAAAAACATTGCCTCCTTGGCGGAGGTAATAAATAAGGACCAAGATCATTGAGTTTTATAAACTAATAAAATAACTTTAAAATCGATTCTATAACTCACAGGGAGCCAATGCAGTGATTCTAAAACTGGTGTAATACAGACGTGGACAAAATTGTTGGTACCCCTCTGTTAATGAAAGAAAAACCCACAATGGTCACAGAAATAACTTGAATCTGACAAAAGTGGTAATAAATAAAAATTCTATGAAAATTAACCAATGAAAGTCAGAGAGTGCTTTTGAATTGTGGTCCAACAGAATTATTTAAAAAAACAAACTCATGAAACAGGCCTGGACAAAAATGATGGTACCCTTAACTTAATATTTTGTTGCACAACCTTTTGAGGCAGTCACTGTAATCCAACGATTTCTGTAACTGTCAATGAGACTTCTGCACCTCTCAGCAGGTATTTTGGCCCACTCCTCATGAGCAAACTGCTCCAGTTGTCTCAGGTTTGAAGGGTGCCTTCTCCAGACGGCATGTTTCAGCTCCTTCCACAGATGTTCAATAGGATTTAGATCAGGGCTCATAGAAGGCCACTTTAGAATAGTCCAATGTTTCGCTCTTAGCCATTCTTGGGTGTTTTTAGCTGTGTGTTTTGGGTCATTATCCTGTTGCAGACCCATGACCTGCGACGGAGACCAAGCTGTCTGACACTGGGCAGCACATTTCTCTCTAGAATACCTTGATAGTCTTGAGATTTCATTGTACCCTGCACAGATTCAAGACACCCTGTGCCAGATGCAGCAAAGCAGCCCCAGAACATAACAGAACCTCCTCCATGTTTCACAGTAGGGACAGTGTTCTTTTCTTGGTATGCTTCATTTTTGCGTCTGTGAACATGGAGCTGATGTGCCTTGCCAGAAAGTTCCAGTTTTGCCTCGTCTGTCCATAGGACATTCTCCCAGAAGCTTTGTGGCTTGTCAACATGCAGTTTGGCAAATTCCAGTCTGGCTTTTTTATGATTTGTTTTTAGCGGTGGTGTCCTCCTTGGTAGTCTCCCATGAAGTCCACTTTGGCTTAAACAACGACGGATGGTGCGATCTGACACTGATGTACCTTGACCTTGGAGTTCACCATGAATGTGTTTCGAGGTTGTTCTGGGCCCTTTTGTTACCATTGGTATTATCCATCTCCTCCTGCAGCCACGTCCAGGGAGGTTGGCTACAGTCCCGTGGATCTTAAATTTCTGAATAATATGTGCAACTGTAGTCACAGGAACATCAAGCTGCTTGGAGATTGGAGATGGAGATGATCTGTCACCAAACAGCACAGTGACTACTTGTAACCCTTCAAATAGGCCGACTGACTGATTACAAGTTTGTAGACAGCTGTGACGTTAATTAGAGGACACATCTTGGTTGAACATGAACCTATGGTCACATTATTTTCAATCTTTTCTAGGGGTATCATCATTTTTGTCCAGGCCTGTTTCATGAGTTTGTTTTTTAAAATAATTCTGTTGAACCACAATTCAAAAGCATTGTTTGATTTTCATTGGTTAATTTTCATAGACTTTTTATTTATTACCACTTTTGTCAGATTCAAGTTATTTCTGTGACCATTGTGGGTTTTTCTTTCATTAAGAGAGAGGCACAAACAATTTTGTCCACTTTGTCCGCTTAAAAGCTGACCTTATGGTTTCTGTTTTACTGCTGAAGTGAGCTGCAAATTCCTCACATTTGGAGTCTGTAGACACCCTGTTAGACATGTTAAGAACTGGGTTTATTAACTGATCAGTTATTGAAAAGAGTTTTTGGGTTATTGTGATTATTGTTGACGCTGGAGAAATGTGCCTGTCTTGTTTCTTTTATTGCTTCATTGTAGGTGGTAAGTTGTGTTTTGTTTTTTTTTAATTTGGAGGTTAATTTCTAATTTGTTTTTTTTCACCATTTTCTTTCAGCAGCTCGACATTTCTGTTTTAGATGTTTAATTTCTTCAGTTCTACAGGGTGGGGTTGTATTAGTGGAAAGTTTTTTTTTTTGTTTGTTTGTTTTAAAAGGAGCTACTGTGTTGAATGCTGTTTTCAATTTTCTGTTAAAACCATCCACAATAAAATAACAAGACAAAGGTAAAAAGTCAGCAGGAATGTCACTTAAAAGATCAGTAAATTTAGCAGCCACCTCAGAAGTGAGATGGCACCTCGTCACAGTGCGTTCTGGGATAAAATCATCATTCTGTTTAAAACAACTGATAGTAAAAAATATACAAAAATGATCAAAGATAGCGAAGTCTAAAATAGAGGTGATGTGTGTTGACAGGCCTGAGGTGATGACTAGGTCCAGAGAGTGACCTTTAAGAAGGGTGGGTTGTGAAATATGTAGGGTGAAATTCATACAGTTAAGAACATTTAAAAAATCAGCTGCAAAAGAGTCTGATCATCATCAGTGTGTAAGTTAAAATCACCTAAAATAATAATCTGATTGTATTTAATGTGAATAATGAAGAGAATATTCTCTCTCCTGCTTGTGCCTTCCTACCTGTCTACCTGCTGCACGTCGGTCTTGACACACATTTTTCATTTATAGCGGGGGGGTGGGGTGGTTTGTCCGTCCAGACCAGAGATCGACAGCTTAAAAGCTCATTGACCAGATGTAGTAATGATTTTACCTCTAAAGATGTGTAAAATATTAACACTCGCTGTAGTGTTGTTTTATGGGGTTTCTCCTCACGTGCACTCCCGCAACAGGGGTGCTTTTGGGACAGGTGGACATTTTTCAACACAAACCCTTCTCTTCATACACACGGTCAAGATGAAAACGTGGCAAGACGTCCACCAGCAGGCTGGGGGGGACGGAAGAAGGGACGGTGTGGGAAACCTTGTGGGTGTTTTTTTTTTTTTTTTTTTTTTTTTTTTTTTTTTTTTTTTAAATCACACACTGTGTTTGCTGATGTGCTCCCTTCATACTCCTGTCGACACGGAAGTGAACGCGGTGCAACAATGCATTTGGTTGGTTAGACTGAGTGTTTTCGCACCAGTCAGAGACAAATTTGATTGGTGAAATTGGCGAAAGTTGATGAGGATTGGCCAAAATTGCAGGAAAGTTGCGGTGTTCCAAGGTCGCGCAATAGTTGCGCTGATTGGCTGATTTCACGTGAATTGGCGTGATCGCAACAACGTGAAATCCTGGAGGGACTGTAATTTTAAGGATATTGAGCAGGAATTCAACGATTGTTTCTCATTTTTAAGGGGAGTGAAGGTGTTGATTTTAGATAATCATGTTTAAGAATTTTTATGGACCTGTAGACACTGAGGCGGCTGTTTTTTCTCCTTGTTTGTGTTCTTGTGGAGAAAATCTGTCCACAACAACCATACATGAATGCAAATGAATCTGTCCACACAGAATTAGACTCTATTTTCCTCTTTGATTTTACTTTTTCTGGATTTGTTCATGTCTTACTGAGGTAGCAGGAAGCTGCTGCTGTCTATGCTTTCCCACACGCACTGAGAGGCTGAGCGGCTCTCTGTGCAGCCGCCATCAGATGTGACAGTCACGCATGTTTGACAACATGGTAAATAATTTAAAAAATATATACACTACTCACAAAAAGTTAGGGATATTAGGCTTTCAGGTGAAATTTCAGGATGCACCTAAAATGCACTATAACCTTTACAGGTGAACTGAATTTGACCTCTAAACTTTTTAATGCACATGTCAAACTGTTCAATGTTCCAGTACTTTTTGCATAACTTGCTGTTCGCTAACAAAGTGCTCAATGGCAAAATTCACAACAGGTATTTGATCCATGAATTGACCAATAAATTTTCTGGTTCAATTAGAATTGGTATTTAACCCCTTGCACTCCGGTCAATTTTCCTAAAAACGCCAAAAAATAATGTGCCCAAAGTAAATCGAAAGCTGTTCTTCAACCCTTTGCAGCATCTTCATGGGGTTGGTCTCATTTAAAAGAAAATACTTTGAATGTTTTGGCGAAACAGTCATAATCTCTCTAAGTGCTCCGGCCACTGAGTTACAGTCATCTAAACATACTGAAGTTGAAGAAAATAAATTTGGCCTGGGTGTTTTTTTTGGATACAAATGCTTGCAAATAACACGCAGCTTCAGATCCGGGCTGGAAAATGCAACAGAAATGTAGAACCAAGTGTTATCCAGCTGAGGTCCAAATTTTGTAACAATACCACAAAAAATGAATATATTACACAGCTTTGTTCTCAGGTAGTTCCCAGGCGTTTTGGAACTGTGCCAAATTGTGCCACATGGCACAGTTTGGAAAAGCGTCTGTAACTTTTGAATGCTTCAGTGTAGAAGCTTCATTTTGGGCTCTAATGAAAGGTCACACTCAGGGCTGTGTCTGTGTGTGTGTGTGTGTGTGGGGGGGGGGGGGTTGTCCCCCCCCTCGCTACAGAGGATGGATATCGGCCATCGCTACATGACGGATTAGCCTCATGTGGGATGTGGGACAGCAGCTCAGTCACCACGGCTTCGGTCAAAAGTCATTTTGGATTACAATTTTCAGGAATAAAGAATAATTTGGCTTATAACACCTTACCTCTTCACAGCAGTGTCCTGGCGAACTTCTCTTCCCCATTGTCAGACGAACGTGACGCTGGTCCGCTCGTGGTTCTGGTCTCGCGACCCGATCAAAACATAATTCCATTATTGCGGTTTTGTGCTTCCATGATTGCGGTTTTTGGCGAACGATTTTTCAAAACAAATAACAGTAGTAATTAAAAAAAGACTGGCGAAGGCGTGTGTGTCACTCAGCCTTCGTCGTCAGCCTCCGTCGGTCTATGACCATGGAAGAAATCATAACGTCTACTCTGCTGGAACAAAAACAAAATAAGCACCGCCTGTGGCCGAACATGCCGATGCGCGAATGGCACTCCCTGTCACACAGGTTGCATTTGTGGATGGTCTCCGTGCTGCTGGGTCTGTGGGGTTCTTCCTGCGGGTCCTTTTTTGATCCGCTGCAGCAGTCAGTCTTCACCCAGCCTTAAAAAAAACAGCTCGCGAACTTCTCTGCTTCAATTGGCTCACTGCATTTACAGCGTTGGTAGGCGGGTCCTTCTGGCTAGGTTTTCAGTCATTGGTTCTTCAAGGTTTCAGAAACCCAATTCAAGGCTCTTATTAGTCGAATGAGAGGTTAATCAGATGAACTAATCTGTTCGCGGCTGTGTCTGCAGCTTTTATTTTCAGTGCGCGCTTGGACGCCATACACCACCTACATCACCATCTCCATCATGCGTCCTAGAGCGCACAAGAGCGCCCTCGTGCGCTCTATCTAGGACGCAGAGACTTGCCCGTCCGCGGTACAATGGAGCGCAAGAGGTTAAACAGTCCTCTTCATCATGCTGTTCACATTTTGACATCATGAGACCAAGACGACACCTAACAATTGATCAACACTTCCTCGCCATTTCGAGGCTTCAAACAGGATGTTCTCAGAGAGAAGTGGACACTGAGTTCGGTGTCACAGAGTGTCATCAGCAGGTTGCAAAAGAGATGCAAAGAGACTGGAAGAGTCACAGAAAGGTGTAGAAGTGGACGTCCTTTGGCTACATCACACCCCGATGACCGCTTCATTGTGAACAGTGCCTTGCGGAATCAGATGGTGAATGCCACTCAATTCCAAGCACATCCATGCCATCATGATGTTGACATCATGATGGCGGCGCGTGCACAACGCAAGGCTCAGCGTCTTCTCAGATTTTGTGGATTAGCAGTGTTATTTATGCTCATTTCGGGTCTGTTCGTTCAGAACAGCTTCGCTTTCACATCTTACACCCGAAATGAGCTTTTGGACATTGGATTACAAAATAACGATAACGATCTTTTTATCAGCAACCTACATCTCATCCCTGAGCTCCGGAGAACACCCGACGCTAGGCAAGCTACCCGGCCGACCGGAAGTGCTCGCAGGCGGCGTAGAGACCGTAAACAAAGGCGGGGGAAGCGCAGAGGGCTAAGAGCTAAGCTAAAGCTAACACCGCACTGGCTTTCTCTACCCAGCATTTTCCTCACTAATGTGCGGTCACTGGCGAACAAAATGGATGAGCTACGGCTTCGAATCACCAACAATAAGAAACTTATGAACTGCAATATCATGATTTTCACGGAAACATGGTTACACAGTGGAATACCCGACAATGCTATCGAGCTAGCCGGACAATACACTCTCCAGGCAGACAGAGCAGCTGATGACTCCGGTAAGACAAGAGGTGGGGGAGTGTGCATTTATATTAACAAGGCTTGGTGCACGAACTCTGTCACTGTTGGGAGACACTGCTCAGCTAACCTGGAGTTTCTCATGGTTAAATGTAGGCCTTTCTATCTGCCACGGGAGTTCACTTGTACCATCATAACAGCTGCTTATATCTCTCCGGATGCTAATACTAAGCTTGCTATGAGAGAACTGCATGCAAACAACAAACTGCACACCCAGAGGCAGCATTTATTGTGGTGGGTGATTTTAACTACTCTAACCTCAAGACAGTGCTTCCTAAATACTACCAGCATGTCTCCTGTCACACAAGAGGGGACAAAACTTTGGACCACGTTTACACCAATATTGTGGGAGCCTACATAGCAACTCCCCTCCCCCACCTAGGTCAGTCTGATCACTTATCTTTGTTCCTTACCCCCAAGTATGTACCGCTCATCAACTGGGTGAAGCCATCAGTGAGAACCATCAACCCCAGAGGGGGTTGACTCTGTACTCCAGGAAAAGTTTAGGAACACAGACTGGAGTATGTTCACCTGTCAGGCTACTTGTGGCTCCCACATAAACATCGACTCTTACACCCACTCAGTCCTGGACCATATCACCACCACTATTGACAGTGTCACCACGGAAAGACAGATCACCACATACCCAAATCAGAAGCTGTGGATGAACAGAGGAGTGTGGCTTCTACTAAAGGCACGTAACAATGCCTTCAGATCTGGTGACGCACAGGCCTACAGTTCATCCAGGGCAGATCTGAAGAGGGGCATCAAGAAGGCCAAGCACAGCTACAAGCTGAAGGTGGAGGAACATTTTGGGGACTCTGACCCCTGATGCATGTGGCAGGGCATTCAAGCTATCTCTGATTATAAGCCCAGCAACTCCATACCTATAGCCACGACTGTGTTCTTTCTCAATGAGCTAAATGACTTCTATGCTCGTTTTGACAAGGACAGTAACGAAATGAATATCAATTTCCCACCCTCTGACAACCTCCACTACCTCACACTCACCCACGGCAACATCCGTAACGCACTGAGTCATATCAACGTACATAAGGCTGCTGGCCCTGACGGCATTCCTGGGCGTGTGCTGAGGGCATGCGCTGAGCAGCTGGCAGGGGTCTTTACGGACATCTTCAACCTGTCCCTGGCCCAGGCGGTGGTACCAGCATGCTTCAAGACCAACTGGATCATGGATTTTCTGACCAACAGACCCCAGCATGTTAGGTCAGGCCCCAACCGTTCTTCCATCATCACACTCAACACTGGTGTACCACAGGGCTGTGTGCTCAGCCCATTCCTCTACTCCCTCTTCACCCATGACTGCAGGCCTATGTATGGATCCAATTCCATCATAAAGTTCGCAGATGACACCACGGTGATCAGACTCATCAGGGACAACGATGAGTCAGATTACAGGGCAGAGGTTGAGCACTTGGCTACTTGGTGCGCTGACAATAACCTGCTCCTTAACACCAGCAAAACCAAGGAGCTCATAGTGGACTACAGGAAGGAGAGGGGAGAGACACATGACCCCATCCATATCAACGGCATGGCTGTTGAACGTGTCTCCAGCTTCAAATTCCTGGGGACCCACATCTCGGAGGACCTGTCCTGGTCAGTTAACACCACCAACCTGATCAAGAAGGCCCATCAGTGCCTCTTCTTCTTGAGGACACTGAAGAAGAACCATCTGTCAACTGACATCCTGGGCAACTTCTACCGCTGCGTGGTAGAGAACATCCTGACCAACTGTGTCACAGTCTGGTATGGGAGCTGCTCTGTCGCTGATCGTAAGGCGCTGCAGTGGGTGGTGAAAACCGCCCAACGCATCACAGGGACTCCACTTCCAGTTATAGAGGACGTCTATAGGAAAAGATGTCTGCGCCGGGCATGCAGCATTCTTAGGGACTCCAACCATCCTGCTCATGGACTGTTCCAGCTTCTACTCTCCGGAAGACGTTTCAGAAGCCTTCGGACTAGAACCAGCAGGTTTAGGAACAGTTTCTTTCCAACAGCTGTCACGTTATTGAACTTAGTTCCCCGCTGCACCTCCACTTCTCTTTATAGGTTTCTGTAAAGAAGGTTCTTCTTTACTGTTCACTGTGGCTGCAGTGAACAGTCGTAACATGGAGAGAAGGTAAAAAATATCTCCTTTCTATTTTTGTCTTTAATAAGAACAAAAGGTAAATAACCTTTCGTCTTAACAAAATCCCCAGTTCAGTGTGACCTTATTATTGCTTTAGCACAACACAGGTTAATCCTTTCACTCACACATAGCAAGCTCCAGATAAGCGCACACATATTCGTGAAACCATCCCAAAGTTGCTTATGATAAGCAGATCTGGCAACCCAAGGTTCTCATAGTCAGTCATCCTCTGCCACTCTGAAAATACATTCATTCATTTTTTTCCCATCTTTGTCACTTACCAATCTCCCATGCACAAATTTGCCACTTCCTGTGAAATAGTAATCTTGTTGTCCTTTTGCACTTCACAACAACAAGAAAAAACAACCTCGACTTCTGCCTCACTGCCTGACTTCTGCGTTCTCACTTTTCTCTTTTTCTCACCAAAGTAAACTGTAAAACATTAAAAACACACATGAACAAGCGCACAGACGACCAGACAAACTGCAGTTATTTAACATATTTTTTATTTTTATTATAGCTTGAGTTCATTTTATTGTGTATATTTTTAAAGCTTATTTTGTTTCATTTTAGATCTGTTTTAAATGATGCCTTAAGGTACAGTATTTTAGTTTTTATTACCACAGTAGAGTTTATCCTTATTATATTAGCACTATTTACCTTTATTTTAAGGTTGTCCCTCACTTTATCAATGCTCACTTGTGATGTTGTGATGTAAAGAAGATTTTGCATTGATATTTTTCCCAAATCTATGCTCACTTGTTATATTAAAAAGATCTTGCACTGATTTTAATCTATGCTCATTTGTGATGTAAAAAAGATCTCACATTGATTTTAATACTCCCGCACGCTTTCTATGGGTCCACTTTATGCAGTGCAAATGCATTTCCCCGCGGCCTTGAACCGGGACCCCCAAGCTTCTACCTCATCTGAACCTATTTGGACTTTGCGGTATCAAACGCTTGGCTTACAACTCTTTTACGTGTATTCTCAGGTGGACAGGAGCTGCTGTGTGTAATTTGTGGTGAAGTGCTTGTGCATGAGAGCATGAAACCATCCAAACTTAAGCGCCATTTACAAACTAAACATCCCGCATGCAAAGACAAGCCGGTGGGGAGACGACCCCAGGAGCTGAGGACATCACAGAAGTGTCTGACAGTGTCTTGCTCCAAACAAGCTCTCTGGACTTCTTACCCCACAGCTTACTGTATTGCCAAGGCCAAGAAACCCCACACAATAGCTGAAGAGCTAATTTTACCTGCTGCCATGGAGTTGGTAAGAGAGGTGTTTGATCAGTCAGCGGCGGAGAAGCTAAAAACAATACAGCTGTCCAATGATACCATAGCTCGGCATATTGAAGACATGTCTGGTATCATAAAACAGCGGACCACAGCCCGTGTTCAAGCCAGTCCCTACTATGCTTTTCAGATGGATGAATCCACAGATATAGCTAATCATACCATTTTACTGGTTTATGTGAGACATGTGTGGCAGCTCTCATTGAAGCCTCCCCACCCAACTATCACTTCCCTTACTCCTGCAGGAATGGTCGGAAGGGTGGGGGTACGGCAACAACTCTTTCACAGACACTTTGTTTTAAAGACATTAATTTTAATCATTACAAATCTTTTGAATATAACTGCCTTGGTTTTTAACATCATTCTATTCTCTGTATGACAGTTTACCATTGTCCGGGAAGATGTGTCTTTTACTTCTGATTTTGCAGAGTTGCTTTCAATTATTTAAATAACTCATAATTATCATTATTTTAGGTGATTTTAACATTTTAACAATCAGACACATTTGCTTTAGAATTTTTGAACTTAACTGTTTGAGTAACATGTTGGTTAAAATTCATCTACTCACGCCAAAGGCCACATTTTAGATCTTGTATTAAGTCATGGTCTCTCTTGTGGTATCACCTCAGATGTTGATATACAGTGGTGTGAAAGTGTTTGCCCCCTTCCTGATTTTTCATTTTTTTGTATGTTTGTCACACTGAAATGTTGCAGGTCATCAAACAAATTTAAATATTAATTATTAACATAAATTAACTGGTTTATCACGTCTTTGGAAAGTTGAGTTCAATTTCTCTTGCCACACCTAGGCCTGATTACTGCCAAACCTGTTCTCAATCAAGAAATCACTTAGATAGGACCTACCTGACAAAGTGAAGTAGACCAAAAGATCCTCAAAAGCTCGACATGATCCTGCAATCCAAAGAAATTCAGGAACAAATGAGAAACAAAGTAATTGAGAGCTGTCAGTCTGGAAAAGGCTATAAAGCCATTTCTAAAGCTTTGGGACTCCAGCGAACCACAGTGAGAGCCATTATCCACAAATGGCACAAACATGGAACAGTGGTGAACCTTCCCAGGAGTGGCCAGCCGGCCAAAATTACCCCAAGAGCGCAGCGACGACTCATCCAAGAGGTCACAAAAGACCCCACATCATCCAAAGAACTGCAGGCCTCACTTCCCTAAGTTAAGGTCAGTGTTCATGACTCCAGCATAAGAAAGAGACTGGGCTAAAATGGCCTGCATGGCAGAGTTCCAAGACAAAAACCACTGCTGAGCAAAAACGACATCAAGGCTCATCTCAGTTTTGCCAGAAAACATCTTTATGATCCCCAAGACTTGTGGGAAAATACTCAGTGGACTGAAGAGACAAAAGTTGAACTTTTTGGAAGGTGTGTGTCCCATTACATCTGGTGTAAAAGTAACACAGCATTTCAGAAAAGGAACATCATACCAGCAGTAAAATATGGTGGTGGTAGTGTGATGGTCTGGGGCTGTTTTGCGGCTTCAGGACCTGGAAGACTTTCTGTGGTAAATGGAACCATGAATTCTGCTGTCTACCAAGAAATCCTGAAGGAGAATGTCCGGCCATCTGTTCGTGACCTCAAGCTGAAGCTCATTTGGGTTCTGCAACAGGACAATGGTCCAGAACACACCAGCAAGTCCACCTCTGAATGGCTTAGCACTAGAAGTCCCAGACATTAGCCCTCTTGTGGCCACTTGATGGTCCCCCTATGGGTTTTCTAGCCAAAAAGGCCAAATGGCCCCTCTCTGGGACTTCTAGTGTTAAGAAAAACAAAATGAAGATTTTGGAGAGGCCTAGTCAAAGTCCTGACCTGAATCCGATTAAGATGCTGTGGCATGACCTTAAAAAGGCGGTTCATGCTTGAAAACCCTCCAATGTGGCTGAATTACAACAATTCTGCAAAGATGAGTATGCCAAAATTCCTCCACAGCGCTGTAAAAGATTCATTGCCAGTTATCTCAAATGCTTAATTGCAGTTGTTGCTGCTAAGGGTGGTCCAACCAGTTATTAGGTTTAGGGGGCAATCACTTTTTCACACAGGGCCATGTAGGTTTGGATTTTTTTCCCCTTAATAATAAACACCTTCATTTAAAAACTGCATTTTGTGTTTACTTATGTTTTTCTAATATTTAATTTTTTTTTATTTGAAACATTTAAGTGTGACAAACATACAAAAGAATGAGAAATCAAGAAGGGGCAAACACTTTTTCACACCACTGTAACTTTGTCTGAGCACTACTGTGTTTTTTTTGTTTTGTTTTTTTTTGTTTTTTAAGGTTCATGGTTTTAATCCACAGAGGATCGCTGAATGAACTGTTAGGAAGTGCTATCTTACTGCTGAAGTGGCGGCAAATTTTATTGAGCTTTTATGTGATTCCCCCACTGACATTTTACCCTCTTCTGGTGATTTTATGCTGGACAGTTTTAACAGTAAATTACAATCCATTCTTGATAAAGTGGCCTCTCTGAAAACCAAAAAAGTAAGAACCAATCTAAAACCCCTATGGAGAAATGAGGAACTAAATCAACTAAAGAGGAAATGTCGTATGGCAGAAGTTGGAGAAAGAATAAACTAACAATAAATTTTCAGATATTTCGAGAGCAATGACCATCTACAACAAAGCTATAAAACAAGCCAGACATGCACATTTTTTTGAAACTCATTCAAGACAACCATAAAAATACCAAAATCCTCTTCTCCACCATTGACCACTTAATCAACTCCAGTACCAAACAAAATATTTTGAATTTTACCTGTGATGGTTTTGCTGTCCACTTCATAAGTAAAATTGAAAATGCTTGACATTTTTTACTTATGTGAGGAAAAACTGGAGGAGTTTGTCCTGGTTGATGCTGAACTGCTTTTTAAAGTTATTTCTTCACTCAGTTTGGCTAGCTGTCTTTTAGGTCCCATCCCCACTGACTTTTTAAAACATTTTATGGCTTTGTTAAGGATGATGTTCTTAACATAGTAAACTTCTCTTCAGATGGAGTCTTTCCCTCAGCACTCAAGACTGCTGTGGTTGAGCCCCTTCTGAAGAGAAAAAACTCAGACCCTTCTCAACTAAACAATTATAGGCCCATATCTAATTTACCATTTTTAAGTAAAATTTTAGAGAAGATTTTTTCTAGTTAGTTGCATGACTTTTTAATTTCTCAAAATATATATGAAAAATATCAATACTGGTTTTCGGGCTTGCCCACAGTACAGAGACTGCATTAGTCAAGATTTTAAATGATCTCAGATCCAATATGGATCAGAATAAGCCTTCAGTTTTAATGCTACTTGACTTAACTGCAACCTTTGATACTGTGAACCACTCATTTCTTTTAGGTAGACTTCATTTTATTGGCCTTTCTGATTCAGTTTTAAAATGGTTTCAATCATATCTCACTAACAGAGAGTTCTTTGTTAATATTGAGGGTCAGTCTTCTAAAAGCTATAAGATAAATTGTGGTGTTCCGCAAGGTTTAATTTTAGGTCTGTCACTTTTTAATCTCTATACACCACGTTCCAAGTTACGATGCAAATGATATTTGCCTCTGATTTTCCTAAATAGTCGATGCGAATAGAATAAGCTTTGTTGTCATTGAACAGCTGTACAGTACAACAAAATTGTGGATGGTCCACCAGGCTACTGTGCAGATAAAAACACTGTTACAGAATACACGATTAAGCACACGACTGAAATAAAAATAAAATAGCCCAGGATCATGAAATTATGCACAGGTATGGTAGTGGCTTCACAGATGGAACATGTGCATAAAAGTGTGGAGTGCTGAACACACAATTCTGCACGATTGAATAAAATGCCCCAAGGATTACTGAACATACGTATACACAGATATGGTAGTGGTTTCACAGATGGGTCAGTATACATAAAAGTGTGGAGTGGAAAGACAGGTGTGTCATTTTAATTTAAAAAAAAAAAAAAGGTCCTCAGTTCTGTGCATGAGAGCATTTGGAGGGAGGGGGTGGGGCCTCTGACTGCAGTGCCGATGGCCCAGGGGAAGAAACCGTTTATCAATCTGGAGATGTGGGACCTGATTGATCTGAACCGTTGTCTGGAGGGAAGCAGGTCAAACAGGTGGTGGCCGGAATGTGAGGGGTCTCTTGTGATTGCGAGACAGGAGGATCTGGAGATATCCTCCAAGGAGTGCAGCGGGCCGCTGATGATTTTTTTTTTTTTTTTTTGGGGGGGGGGGGGGTGGGTGGGTGGGTTGGGGTTGATGAACCTCTGCACAGCTTTCTTGTTCTCAGCCGTGGAGCTGGCATACCACACATCCAGACAGTAGGTGAGCACACTCTCCACTGAGCAGCGGTAGAAGGCCAGCAGCAGCTCTGGTCCAGGTTGTTCTTCCTCAGGACATGAAGGAAGTGTAGCCGCTGCTGGCCTTTCTTCACCAGGGCCTTGATGTTGACAGACAAGGAGAGGTCAGAGGAGATATGGGTGCCCAGAAACCTGAAGGTGGGGACGGTTTCCACACGGTTGCCATTTAATAGAAGGGGGTGTGGTCCTTTCTCTTCTTCCTGAAGTCCAATATGAGGTTTTTTTTTGTTTTTTTGGACATTCAGTTTCAGGTTCTTTACTTGGTACCACAGCAGCAGATTCTCGACCTCCGCCCCGTATATGAGCCCGACCAAGGTGGTGTCGACAGTCCGCTTACTTCACGATGACGGTGGTTGGGTGGGTTGGAATATAGTCAAAGGTGTACAGGGAGTACAGTAGTGGGCTTAGTACGTAGCCCTGGGGGAAGCCAGTGCTAAGAGACAGTGTGGAGGAGTGGTGGAGGGCAAGTCTGACTGTTTGTAAGCAGTTGGTGAGAAAGTTTTTTTTTATCCAGGAGGGGGGGAGGTGCAGTATATTGATCAGAATGTCCGGGATGATGGTGTTGAAAGCTGAGCTGTAGTCCACAAAGAGCATCCTCACATAGTTCCTTAGGTTTTCCAGGTGGCTCAGTGTTCTGTGGAGTGTGATGGTGATGGCTTCTTCCGTGGACCGGTTTCCCTTGTAGGCGAACTGATGGGGGTCAAAGGAGGGGGGAAGACGGTCCCTAATGTGCTGGGACACCAGTTGCTCAAAACTCTTCATGACTACAGACGTGAGTGCTATGGGTCTGTAGTCATTCAGGTTGTCTATTGTGGACTTTCTGGGGATGGGGATGACGGTGGAGGCCTTGAGGCAGGAGGGGATGGTGGCATGTGTTAGGGAGAGGTTGAACAGTTTAATGAGGCTCTCTGCCAGCCGGTCTGCACATGCTTTGACCACTACTCCTGGGATGCCGTCGTGGCCAGCGGCTCTGCGGGGGTTCACTGCTTTGTTTCCTCCTCACCTCATGTACCTGTAGAGAGGGGAGGGGGCAAGAGAGAGGGGGCGGGAGGGTGGGGGCGAATTTGGGGGGGGGGGGGGTGCTCAAACCGGGCAAAGAATTTAAGCTCCTCTGCCAGATTGAGGCTGCTGTCTGATGTTGGGGGGCACTGGCCTCTGTGGTTGGTGAGGGCCTGGATGCCTTTCCAGATCTGTCGGGCTTGTTGTCTGTGAGGAAGCCCTCCACCTTCCTCCTATACGCGTTCTTGGTGTGTTTTATCCCTCTACTCAGGTTGGCTTTAGCAATGCTGTGCAGAGAATGGATGTGTTTGGTGACTGTCACATTTTCTACACAGCATTTAATGTAGAAAAGGACAGACTCAGTGTAGGAGTCCAGGTCCTGCTGTTCAAAGATGCTCCAATCTGTGCAGGCAAAGCAGTCTTGTAGCTGGAGGAGAGCATTTTCAGGCCAGGTTTTGTTTGTTTGTTTTTTTGGGGGGGCTCTTCCAAAGGGAGGAGAGATGGTCTGATTGTCCAAGGTGGGGGAGGGGTGGCTCTGTAGGCGTGCTTGTTCTGTTGGCCTCCGTCGGTCTATGATGACCATGGAAGAGAATCCTAAACGTCTACTCTGCTGGAACAGCACCGCCTGTGGCTGAACAGGCCGATGCGCAAATGGCAGTCCCTGTCACACAGGTTGCACTTGTGGGTGGTGTCCGTGCTGCTGGGTCTGTGGCGGTTCTTCCTGCAGGTCCTTTTTTCATCTGCTGCAGCAGTCAGTCTCTCTTCACCCGCCTTGAGCTGTCTGGTCAGGGTGCCTCTCCATTTGGAGCAGTCCATTGCAAGGTCCTCCCAGTGCTCTGTGTTGATCTCCAGGGCCTTCATGTCTCTCTTGCAGACGTCTCTAAAGCGCAGCTGTGGGCGGCCAACGTCTCTCCTGCCAGTTGCCAGTTCTCCGTAGAGGACGTCTTTGGGGATTCTGCCATCCTCCATACGGTGAACGTGGCCTAGCCAGCGGAGCCTGCGCTGCTTGAGTAGAGTGAACATGGAGGGAAGGCCGGCGCGGGATGGAACTTCTGTGTTGGGCACTTTGTCCTGTCAGGATATGCCCAGGATGTGGCGAATGCAGCGCAAGTGGAAGGAGTTCAGTCTCTTTTCCTGCCAGGCGTATGTTGTCCACGTCTCACTCCCATAGAGCAGTGTGCTGATGACGCAGGCGTTGTACACTGCCATCTTCGTCTTGACAGAGAGTTTGGGATTCTCCCACACTTGTGTGGTGAGGCGAGCGAGTGTGAAGGCTGATTTTCCAATCCTCTTGTTGATCTCTGTATCAAGGGAGAGGTTGTTGCTGATCGTGGACCCCAGGTACGTGAACTGATTCACGACCTCCAGCTCGTAGTCGTAGTCGTCGATGGTGATGGTTGGTGGTGCTTCCGTGCCTTGCGCCAAGACGTTAGTCTTCTTCAGGCTGATGGTAAGCCCGAAGTCCTTGCATGCCTGGGAGAAGCAGTCCATCAGGGTCTGAAGCTCCTGCTGTGTGTGGGTTGTGACTGCAGCGTCGTCTGTGAACAGCATGTCTCTGATTAGAGCCTCGCGTACTTTGGTTCTGGCTTTCAGGCGGGCGAGGTTGAAAAGCCTGCCATCAGATCTTGTGTGCAGATAGATTCCCTCTGTTGCTGTGCTGAAGGCATGCCTCAGGAGCATAGCAAAGAAAATCCCAAAGAGGGTTGGTGCAAGTACACAGCCCTGTTTCACTCCGCTGCGTATGTTGAATGGCTCTGAGATGTTGCCATCGTGCTGCACTATCCCCTGCATGTTGGTGTGAAACGATTCGATGAGGCTTTGCAACTTTGGTGGGCATCCTATCTTTGGCAGGATCTTGAAAAGGCCCTCTCTGCTGACCAGATCGAATGCTTTGGTAAGGTCGATGAAGACGAAGGCGTGCTTAATGTTGCTGTAAACATTATCCAGTGATACATAATATATAACTTGGAAGCATTTGTAATAAAAGAGAACAGTGAGTTTGTCATTAATGAAGTTTAGCCCAACTGATGAGAGGCATCTGGATGCAGCTTCACAGGTACTCTTGGGCCATGGCCTTATAAATATGTGTGAGTACCCAGACGTGCTGCAGCTGAACAGATGAGAGCAGAGAAATGTGGTGAAATTGTCTGTGGAAATTTCCAGAGTATCAAAGACTCTGAATGTTCACATGTCATATTCAAAGAGTCCGAGTCAAAAATCTGAGTCTGAAGTCAGTTTCTTAGCAGCTTGAGTCTGACTTGAATCTGAGTCTCTGACTCAATTCCACATCTGTCAAATCATCAAACAAATGTTAGTATTAGACGAAGATAACCTGAGTAAATACAAAATGTACTTTTTAAATGATGACTTCATTTATTATGGGGAAAAAGTTATCCAAACCTATTTGATAATCTGAAACATTTAAGTGTGATAAATATGCATGTGTTGGTGTGTGCGTTTTAGCATCCATTAGTATTAGGATTGAGTTACTGTGTTAGTGTGTCATGACCTATTAGAATTGCTGTTTCTGTATATTTTAACTTTGTGCGTTCGGAGAGCAAAGTAAGAATTTCATTACTCGGGAAATGTAGCATTTCTTAACTGTGCACATGATAATAAAGCCTTTGAATCTTGAAAATATAAAAATTGGGAAGGGATTAAATGTTTTTACAGCACTGTATGCTCAGTCTCTGTTTCTGTCTTTGTTGCTACAGGAACATGAAAGGAAAAATGGAGTGAAACCTCAGAAGCTTCAGGAGGATGAAGATCCTCCAACCACTGCAGACAAAGCTAAATCAAGCAGTGACAAGAGTGGAAAAAGAAGACAGAGAAAACCCCACACTGGGGATAAAAAAATACTTTTGTGAAGAATGTGGCAGAGGTTTCATGCACTTGGGTAACTTAAAAACATAAACTGATCCATTGTGGAGTTAAAAAGTTTGTGTGTAAACAGTGTAGAAAGACCTTCACTCAGATAAGTTCCTTAAGAACGCATGAAATCATGCATACTGGAGTTAAACAGTTTGTGTGTGGTCAGTGTGGAAAAGCCTTTACTCAGATGGGTAACTTAAGAACACACGAACTCATCCATACTGGAGTTAAACAGTTTGTGTGTGGTCAGTGTGGAAAGGCCTTTACTCAGATGGGTAACTTAAAAACACACGAACTCATCCATACTGGAGTTAAACAGTTTGTGTGTGGTCGGTGTGGAAAGGCCTTTACTGATAGTAGTACCTTAAGAACACATGAACTCATCCATACTGGAGTTAAACAGTTTGTGTGTGGTCAGTGTGGAAAGGCCTTTACTCGTACAAGTTACTTAAGAGCGCATGAACTCACCCACAGTGGAGTTAAACAGTTTGTGTGTGGTCATTGTGGAAAGGCCTTTACTCGTATGAGTTACTTAAGAAAACATGAACTCATCCACACTGGAGTTAAACGGTTTTTGTGTGAACAGTGTGGAAAGGCCTTTACTTTGATGTGTCAATTAAGAACACATGAACTCATCCATACTGGAGTTAAACGGTTTGTGTGTGGTCAGTGTGGAAAGGCCTTTACTTTGATGAGCCATTTAAGAACACATGAACTCATCCATACTGGAGTTAAACAGTTTGTGTGTGGTCAGTGTGGAAAGGCCTTTACTCTGATGGGTAACTTAATAAAACATGAACTCATCCACACTGGAGTTAAACAGTTTTTATGTGACCAGTGTGGAAAGGCCTTTACTCGGAAGAGTTCCTTAGGAAGACATAAACTCACTCACAGTGGAGTTAAACAGTTTGTATGTGGTCAATGTGGAAAAAACTTTACTCGGATAAGTAACTTAAGAGCACATGAACTCATCCATACTGGAGTTAAACAGTTTGTGTGTGGTCAGTGTGGAAAGGCTTTTAATCGTATGAGTAACTTAAGAACACACAAAGTCACCCACAGTGGAGTTAAACAGTTTGGCTGTAGTCAGTGTGGAAAGGCCTTTACTCTGATGGGTAACTTAATAAAACATGAACTCATCCACACTGGAGTTAAACAGTTTTTGTGTGAACAGTGTGGAAAAGCCTTTACTCGTATGAGTGACTTAAGAACGCATGAACTCACCCACAGTGGAGTTAAACAGTTTGTCTGTGGTGAGTGTGGAAAGGCCTTTACTCGTGTGAGTTACTTAAGAACACACAAACTCACCCACAGTGGAGTTGAACAGTTTGTGTGTGGTCAGTGAGGAAAGGCATTTACTCATATGAGTTACTTAAGAACACACAAACTCACCCACAGTGGAGTTAAACAGCTTGTGGTCAGTGTGGAAAGGTCTTTACTTAGATGAGTAACTTAAGAAGACATGAACTCAGCTACACTGTGGAGTTAAACAGTTTGCGTGTGGTCAGTGTAGAAAGTCCTTGACTCTGACGAGTCACTTAAGAAGGCATAAACTCACTCACAGTGGAGTTAAACAGTTTGTGTTTGATCAGTGTTGACAGGCTTTTACTGAAATTAGCTTAAGGAAACATGAACTCATCCACACTGGAGTTAAGGGCTGTCTACACCAAGCACGATAAAGATAAAAATAACTATAAAATCATAGTTTAAAAAATTGTTCTAACTGAAGTGGATTGCAGTGTCCACACTACAGCGATAACCGTAAAGAAATGGGCAGAAAATATCATTTGGTTCACTTTCAGAGCAATTTTATTAATGATAAAAGCACTTTCAGCCAATCAGAAAACATCCAACCGTCATTGATACTTGTTTTGACAGCAGGGGTGAAATAATTGAGAGGCTGGCAATACTTGTCAACCTGCTTTCAGCAGGATCTGAGTATGGAGCAGAAGGAGAAGAAATGATTGGAAGTGTAAAGCGGCCCTCTGAAACAGCTCTATGCATCCATGCTGAAATAATAATAGTTATTTTTGTTATTATAATTATACTTGGTCCACTTGGTCAACTCTGATTTCAAGAAGTCCAGCAGGATACCAATGAACTTACTATGTGAAGATTTTGCGGACGACTTCAGAAGGAAAATAGATGTTATTAGAACCAACCTTTTATTAAAGATATTGTTTTTGGTATTGCTGAACCTTTGCTTTTATCTGAGGAAATGCTGGAGAGTTTTGCCCTGGTTGATGCTGAAACTCTTGGTTGAGTCTCCTCCCAAGTAAATCCAACAACCTGTTTCTAAGGCTACTTTCACACCTACAGGCTTTAGTTCATTTCAGTCACACTCGAGTTTGTTTTCTCTGTTAATGTGTTTTGTCTGGTGAGAAAATGGTAATCGCACTCAGGTGCGCACCAAAACAACCGTACCAAGACCACCTAAATGAAGTGGTCTCAATTTGAATCAACTGGCAAACTCTGGTGCCATCCTCCAGTTGAGAAAGAGACCACTCTAAAACAGGACCAGCTGCAAATGGTATAACATTTTATATCAAAATATCTGTGGCTGAGCATGCCACGGTTCTGGATGATTAATGAACACCATCTCTTGTACTGTCTTGATATGTGCCTTCACCGACTTCGATGCATTAACATGTTATTTTCCATCCGTAGTCACACTTCATTTTCAAACTGTACGATTTGCCGAAAGTGAGCTGCACGGTGGCGCAGTGGTTAGCACCGCAGCAGCAGAGTTTTATCCTCGGCCGGGGGATCGCGGGGATCATGAGATCGTGGGTTCGATCCCTGCCCCCGGCCAACAGTGATCTGTGTGGAGTTTGCATGTTCTCCCCGTGTTTGCGTGGGTTTACTCCGGGATTTCTCCGGTTTCCTCCCACATGCCAAAACATGCAGGTTAGGGAGTTAAGGGGCGCTTGCGCACGCAGCGACCGGCAGCTGGTGGCTTGTCACCGGACTGCAGAACAAATCTACCTACAGGTACAAAATAAGTCCAAAAAAAAAAAGTGGTATATGCACCAGTCCCTCCAGGATTTTGCGGGATGTTTTTATGATTGTTGCCACCCAAAAAGCCTGAATTTGCGGGAGCTTTTTGAAAAAGTTGCAATTTTTTTAGACCTTTTTTTGCACTAAAAGTTGTGGGAAGAATTACAAATTTTAAAGCAGATGCTTTTTTCCCCCCCATTTTACTGCAGTGATATTCTATATAACAATACAAGAAAATCACATGATTGTCAAAAATTTCCCATTACAGTGATCTGTAAATTAAGCAGAAGCTTCTGCTATACAGAAAAATTCTTTTGTGCAACAGCAAATACAGACTTTAACACAATATCCATTACAACAGCTAAAATTGTATTGAATGAATGTTAAAGAGTAGAGGTTTGGAAATTATTGGCAGCACCTTCATTTGAAAACTCCCTACAGTCCCCAACCACTCAGTACCGAGCGGAGAGGAAAAAGTCAAAAAATTATTCTGTTAGTCTGTATTGTCTATTGGAGTCTGTGTTTTTCTTAACAAAAAAAAATAAATAAAAAATAGACAATATTCTCTCTCTGCCTGGCTCCTTCCTGTCTGTCTGCCACACGTCTTCTCACACACACACACATTTGTCTCTTCAGACAAGGGGGGGGTGGGGTGCGTGTCCAGACCGGAGATTCAGTTTTAAAGCTCAGTGACAAGATGTAGTGTAGTGGAATTAAGGGCTTTTGTAGGTAATTTAATGTTGGCACACGTATTAATGTAAATATGAACATGAGTAGGAATGAAGATTTACTTTCATTACACTCAAATCCTCATAGGGCACCAGTCCAAATAATGGACAAATTTATTAACGATTCTTTAATTGTACCAATTATGAATCAGTCTCAAATAAACCCTTGTGAGTTCTTGTCTTGGATGATCAAGAAGATGGACATAAAATCACACAGTAACTCCCATATGTCTTTCAGTGGTTTAATAAGAAATGTCAGAATAGGGTAACACATGTGCATAACTTTAAAACAGAGAATTCACATGCATCATGGGCATCGTAGAGTGTTACTGAGTTACTTATGAATCAAACAGCTGTGGAACCAAATGAAGCATAGTTTAATTTGTCAGTATACTGGAAATTGGAAAACCATAAAATAGCATTGGTTAAGAAAAGTGGATGCAACTTTATGAAGAAAATGATAATTAACTTTATAAAAATTTAGAAAATTTGTTTTACTCTGAAAAAGAACGTAGATTAATTAAAGACTACATGCATTTTGAGATTCTGATGAGGGTTTGCATGGAATTAGGTTGAAAGAACTTATACCAGGGATATTCTGAAGAATTAAGGTAAATTAACAACAGACCGTCAGCCAAGAGTTAGATCGTGTCCCTGGTGGTAGCAGGGCCCCCATGTGCCAACCTTGGTTCAGTTGGATGTCCGTGGAGTCTGTTGATGGACAGATTCTCCCACAAAGCCGTGCTCCTGAGATCACAATCTGGCTGTTGTCCGCAAGCTGGTGAGGTCTTCTCGCTGAAGAAGGAATTGGTTTACGGTGCAAAGTTCCATCAGAGAATCAAAATGAAATAGAACACGCCACAGACCCGCTTCTTCTGATATATATGGCTTAAATGAGTTGGTTTAAGCTTAGAAAAATTCAAACAAAGTCTTCTTGCACGAAAATCAAGGAAAAGAAGATTAAAATAAGAAAAAATGAATTTTAAAGTAGAACTGAACCCACCTTTTTGCCGAAAAAGTAGAATAGCAGATTAATTCCTTATTACCTATTGTATTTTTCAACACATAAAAGAAATTTTTAGGCCGTGCGATGGCCAAGCTATAAGCCGATAAACTTTTGCCTTTGGCTGGCAGTGCCAAACAAACCAGAAGTAGTGCAGACGACTGCGTGACGTCACGAGTGTGATCCCTAACCAAAACAACAATGGCAGATGATAGCAGTTCCAGCAGTCAAGAACACCAGAGTTTTCAGAGTGAAGAGGCATTCAGGATCGGTGACGAGACAGAGGAGGATGCAGGAGTGTCAAGTGAACAGGAAGAGAGCAAGGGAGGCATCGAACCGTACAGATTAGAGCCAGAATTTTCGGGGGATTCCGGCACCGACTCAGACCGCAGCAGTGATGGGGAGGAGAGTCGCTTATTGAATACAGAATGGTGAGTCTTTACTTTGGCATGTTTGGGGTGTCAGGATAAGGAAAATTAACAATAAAAAAGAAAGGGGGGAAAAAAAAACATCATTTTTCCAACTTATTACAGTGATCCCTCACTTATCGCGTTTAATGGGGACCAGAACCGACCGCGAAAAGTGAAAAATCGTGAAGTAGCATCACCCCCCCCCCCCCCCCAAGGGCGTCACAAGCACTATTTTGCACAAAAAGGCACAAGAGAACAGCGAAAAGTGCCACTAAGCAACACGAGCGATAAAGAACAATGAATGCGGTCTTCCTTCGCTGGGTATGGGCGCTCGGCAGGGAGCGAAGCTGGGTAAAACGTCTCAGCCAATCAGCTTGCGAGGTAAAACGTCTCGGCCAATCAGCTTGCGAGAGTCCCGAGCAGTGAAGAGGTGGGCGGAGAGGAGTGGAGCGGTGGTCAGAGAGGTGGATTTTGAGTTGTGCGGGCTCTCCGTGTTGATACCTGATGTTCTAATGTAGAAGGCAGGGAGAAGGCAGGGAGACTACATTAGAACATCAGGTATCAACACGGAGAGCCCGCACAACTCAAAATCCACCTCTCTGACCACCGCTCCACTCCTCTCCGCCCACCTCTTCACCGCTCGGGACTCTCGCAAGCTGATTGGCCGAGACGTTTTACCTCGCAAGCTGATTGGCCGAGACGTTTTACCCAGCGAAGGAAGACCGCATTCATTGTTCTTTATCGCTCGTGTTGCTTAGTGGCACTTTTTGCTGTTCTCTTGTGCCTTTTTGTGCAAAATAGTGCTTGTGACACCCTTGGGGGGGGTGACGCTACTTCGCGGTTTTTCACTTTTCGCGGTCGGTTCTGGTCCCCATTAAACGCAATAAGTGAGGGATCACTGTATATCTAGAAACGCATCGCTTCCCGGTCGCTTTTCCTCCCCCTTTCTTTTCTTTCGTCGCCATGACAGCTTTCCTTGGCCACTGAACAGATCTTCCCAGGTGTTGGAAGTGTTTTGTAGTCGACTATCACGACAAAATGCACCAAAAACAACCAGTGTCGACGTGCTCGCAATGGTAAACATGAGGACTGGGTCACACTCGTGACGTCACGCGGAACTCCGGCTGCACTTCCGGTTAATCGGCGGATTCGTCTGATTTTTTAGGGCGGGAAATTCAAAATCGCAATTTTCTCCAAGATTCCGGGATTTGTGGAGGGGGTGCCAATGATAAATTATCTTTATAATTGTATGTACTATCACCCAGTGCCGTTCAATGCCGTTCAGTTCAGTTCACCTTTAAAGTAAAGAAACAAAAGGTTGTCAGAGCATGACAGGCTCTGGGCCTACTTAAAAGATAGGAAAAATAATAGGAGAGCAAAAGGGGGCTCCTTGTGCTTTGACCAACACCCCAGAACAGACTGAACAAAGAGCAATAAAAACTTAAGTTTTCAAGGGTGTTGTAGGGTGGTCCTAAACTTCAGGAAACCTGAGCTGGCCCAACAGCTTTTTTGGGTTTTGTTCAACAAAAGTAATAAACTCAACCTAAAAGAGGAAATGAAGATACAGACGTGGACAAAATTGTTGGTACCCCTCTGTTAATGAAAGAAAAACCCACAATGGTCACAGAAATAACTTGAATCTGACAAAAGTGGTAGTAAATAAAAAGTTTGAAGAAATCGTTTGATTGCAGTGATTGCCTCAAAAGGTTGTGCAACAAAATATTAAGTTAAGGGTACCATCATTTTTGTCCAGGCCGGTTTCATGAGGTTTTTAATAATTCTGTTGAACCACAATTCAAAAGCATTGTCTAATTTTCATTGGTTAATTTTCATAGAATTTTTATTTACCACTTTTGTCAGATTCAAGTTATTTCTGTGACCATTGTGGGTTTTTCTTTCATTAACAGAGGGGTACCAACAATTTTGTCCACTGCTGTACGTAACTGATGTCCCCTTCCAGCAGTCACATGGACCTGTCCCCCTTCAGGTCGCCATTTTTCCAGTGGACATCAGGTGTGGTGCAAACATTGTGGGTCAATATGGCTAACAATTCTATATGTGTAAAATACATCAAAATAATCTATCCCCCTATACGCATCTACATCCCATGAATCATATCTCACAAAAGAAACCTGTGGGGCAGAGGCACAGTGAAGCAAATGCTAACATCATGTAGGTGTGCATGGTAGACCCTATTGCAGGCCCTAAACTATTTCCAGTTCGTCTTCAAAGTCCTTGTCCAGGTCCAGTTGTGGCACAACTTCGTCGCAATCCTCGCAGTCAGAAAGCAGGTGGGCAGCTTCCTGGACACCTTGGTATGGAGGAGGATCCTTGCAAGAGAAGGCTGCTGAAATAGTTCTTTCAACAAGTCATTTAATTATGGGAATACAACAGCATCCACAGAAGACAAAAGATCAACAAACTAATAATAATAATAATAATGGAGGATAGGTCTTGATTAACAAAACAAGTAACATTGTGGACTGGCTCTGGAGCGAAAATGGGTGGAACTGCATTTCTTGGGGCTAGCGGATAAATTCTATCCCATCCTGAACAATTGATATTTGGGTTATCTGAAGACATTATGTCTAATATGCAGTCTGGATTGTTTCCTGGAGTTGTGGTAGCATTTATGGAATATTCTAAAGCTGTTGCTACCATTTGCAACTGTGGTCTAGGCTGAGTGCAAACAATACAGTTCGTCTGGTTTAGTTCTATGGCGATCTCTCTGACATACTCCACCCAAATATTGTGTGATTTAAGGCCCCGCTCCAAGGACAGGACCTGCAGGAGAGACATGTACAGAGCATGACTCTCCTGCATTTGGTGAACGCTGGGATCAAATTTAGGGATGAGAGTCACAGGTCACTTAGTCTTATTGGGAGGTGCAGTTATACTAGTTTTTGGTTTGGGCTGCACAATAATAGAGAATAATCCTTGTGGATATCCACGCGCATAGGCTCCGAGCACATAAGTACCATTGTCTGTCAATGATCACTTGAGAGGTAGTAATTTTACATGGTTTTGTTCCTTATCAGTTTACCTTGTTCCTTATAATCATGATGGTTCCTTTACAATAATCTACAGATATTTTCTTAAATATCTGAAAATTTATTGATGTAACTTTTAACTTTTCCTATTGAATATTGTGATTTCATTACCATGCGGTTTCATTTATATTTTTCTCTTCATTATTGATCATCTATTGATAATTTTTTATGTATTATCTATTTTTCTGAGGATCGCTAATTATTTTTGCTATTTAATTTCTTTGATTACCCCCCTTTTGATGCATGGAGAAGCACATTCAGCAAAGTTACAGGGTAGTTGCTTGATAGGTAGTGTCTGTTTACTAGAAGGAAGCGTGTTACCACTTTTATGTGTTAGTTAATTTAGATGAAAATTTGTGAGTAGTACAGCTCCTTCAAAATGAGGTTTCAATACTCATGGTTTCTTTTGTGACATCTCTTGAACTAATTTACAAATTCCATTTAGGAAAAAGCAATATAGCTGTCTGTGCAGATTGATATGATTTAGCATTGATAAGTAAGATCAGTTTGTCCAGTTCAACACAGACAGGTTGAATTTGTGTTAGTGAATAAAGATTGTGTCACACTCCTTCAGTCAATGGAAAGGTGGACATTTTGCCTAATTAGAATTTGGCTTAATTTTGTAAAAGGAATACCTCATTTTATACATTCCTTGGTAAATTATGGGGTGGGCTGTAGTCCCAAGGCCCAGCTCGGCCACGGCTGGGCATTGGGAAAACACATTCCTTATTACTGTCACATTTCTGAAATGTGATATTGTCACACCAGGACTTCGTGGACTGGTGCCATCGGAACTGCCTCCAGATCAACGTGAGGAAAACTAAGGAGCTGGTGGTGGACTGCCGCAGGCAAGGTCAACCCCTCACAGCACCAGTAAATATACAGGGAACAGACATCGAGATGGTGACATCCTATAAGTACCTGGGTGTTCATCTGAACAATAAACTAGACTGGTCACACAATACTGACGCACTCTACAAGAAGGGACAGCGCAGGCTGTTCCTGCTGAGGAGACTCAGGTCGTTTGGTGTACAAGGGGCGCTGCTGAAGACATTCTATGACACGGTGGTGGCATTAGCCATCACTTTTGGAGTGGTCTGCTGGGGCAGTGGCATTACTGCAGCCGATAGGAAGAGACTGAACAAACTGATCAAGAAAGCTAGCTCTGTCCTGGGGCAGCGCCTTGATCCGGTGGAGGAGATAGGAGAGAGAAGGACGGTGGCTAAACTGTCATCTCTGCTGGAGTCCGAGTTCCACCCTATGCAGGACATACTGAATGCACTGAGGAGCTCATTTAGCAGCAGACTACATCATCCCAGGTGCACAACCGAGAGGTTTCGCAGGTCCTTCCTACCAACGGCTGTCAGACTGTACAACCTAAGCAGGGCTGCTCGCAGAGATAGCAAAAAGACATAACAAACTAATAGTTTTTTGAATGCAAAAGATGCAATAGACTTACACAATGGTCCCCTCCAGCATACAACTAGGAAAATACCGGTCGCTATGGAGAGTGAGAATATGTATGGGCACATAATCATACCATGTAGGATAACTAGGTAGACGGTTGTGCTGTTTCATCCCATCTAGCAACAACGCTCTGCACTGTGTGTTTATATATTTACATATTTATTCCACCTAGCTGCAATGCTCCGTACTGTGGGTGTTTATATATTTACATATTTATTCCATCCAGCTACAATGCTCTGCACTGTGTGTCTCTGTGTGTGTATATATATATTTTATAGTAATATGTACATATGTATATTAGCTGCTCTTGCTTGCTTGTTTTTTTTTTTTCTTGCCTTCTGATTGTTGCTCTGAGTGTTGCTATCCCTGTGCTGTTGCAATCCTGGAATTTCCCCGTTGTGGGACTAATAAAGGCTTATCTTATCTTATCTTATCTTATCTTACCATTATGTGATGAGTGGCATCAGATGTGTCCTGCAATGTGAAATCATATGAACATTACATTTTTAAAGTCGGAGTCATTTAAATTGTTATGCTTTATGTCATTTGCAATGTCATTTGTTCTACTTAGCTTCAAAAAATGCTTGTCAATTGACAAGTCCTTCCCCCTATGGCCACCGTCGCCCCCTCCAGCGATCCAAGCCTGGCGTTCACTTTCCTTCCCTATTTCTTTGTCCTCATTGTGTTTGGGTGTGTCTTCATTCTTACCGCTTGGCTTGCTGTCTTCCATCTTTTCACTCTTCTCCTGGAGCGCCTGGACTGTCGCAAGTACCCTTTTGAAGGAGACCTGCCTTTTTCTCCTCTCTTGCCTGTTCTTGTCGTCTATACAGTCTTCCCACATACGCGACTTTGTCTGCTTTGTTTGGTAGGGGATCCCCAAATGACCAAATATTCCGTCTCTTTGCAACCATTTAATCCATGTTTTAACCTCTTGCGCTCCGTTGTACCGAGGGCGGGCAAGTCTCTGCGTCCTAGGGCGCACGAGGGCGCACTTGTGCGTCCTCGTGCGCTCTCGGACGCATGGTCCTGATGATGGTGATGTAGGTGGTGTTGGCGTCCAAGCGCCACTGGAAAAAAAAAGCTGCAGACACAGCCGCGAACAGATTAGTTCATCTGATTGACCTCTCATTCGACTAATAAGAGCCTTGAATTGGGTTTCTGAAACCTTGAAGAACCAATGAATGAAAACCTAGGAAGGAGGACCCGCCTACTGTGAATGCAGGAGCCAATTGAAGCACAGAAGTTCGGGCTGGGTGAAGAGAGATTTACTGTTGCAGCAGATGAAAAAAAGGACGCTGGAAGAACCTGCTACAGACCCAGCAGCATGGAGAACACCCACAAGTGGGACCTGCACTCATTCCAGCAGAATAGACGTTTAGGATTCTCTTCCGTCATCATAGACCAACAGAGGCCGACGACAAAGGTCGTACATCATTCGCCAAAACCGCAATATTGGAATTATGTTTTGACCGGGATCCACGAGCGGACCAGCGTCGCGTTCGTCTGACAATGGGGAAGAGAAGTTCGCCAGGACTCTGCTGCTGTGAAGAGGTAAGGTGTTATAAGCTAAGTTATTATTTACCCCTGAAAATTGTAATCCAAAAATGACTTTTGACCGATCGGTAAATTACAACTGTACGGCGCACGAAGTACGAAGTGCGTGCACCGCGATAAATGGTTCATTTGCTGTGTTCGGACCGTGAACCCCCCCCCCCCCCGGTCCACTGGGGGAAGCCGCGGTTACTTCGCAACGGTCGCCACATAGCCATATGAGTCTATTTCTTCATGTAGCGATGGCCGTCCTCTGTAGCGAGGGGGGGGGAACCCCCCCCACACACACACATGGTGTGTGTGCACGGTGGCGCAGTGGTTAGCACTGCGGCAGCACAGTTTACCCTTGGTGTGGGGATCGTGGGTTCGATCCCAGCCCCCGACCAACAGTGATCTGTGTGGAGTTTGCATGTTCTCCCCGTGTATGCGTGGGTTTACCCCGGGATTTCTCTGGTTTCCTCCCACATCCCAAAAACATGCAGGTTAGGTTAATTGGAGACTCTGGCCCTTTGTGTGAATGTGTGTGTGAATAGTTAAAAGGGATGGCGCCGTATTGTGGCTGCTTCATCCATCCAGGTGGTGGATGACCCTTAATTTCTGTAAAGCGTCTTTGAGTGTCTATGATAAAGCGCTATATAAATCTGATGCATTGATTGATTGATTGACAGTAGCGGGGGGGGGGAGCCGCGGTGATTGCGCTGCTGTCCCACATCACCACATGAGGCTAATCCGTTGTGTAGCGAGCGGGGGGGAGGACAACCCCCCCCCCCACACACACACACACAGACAGCCCTGAGTGTGACCTTTCATTAGAGCCCTAAATGAAGATTCTACATTGAATCATTCAAAAGTTACAGACGTTTTTCCAAACTGTGCCATTTGGCACAATTTGGCACAGTTCCAAAACGCCTGGGAACAGCCTGAGAACAAAGCTGTGTAATATATTCATGTTTTGTGGTATTGTTATAAAATTTGGACCTCAGCTGGATAACACTTGGTTCTACATTTCTGTTGCATTTTCCAGCCCGGATCTGAAGCTGTGTGTTATTTGCAAGCATTTGTATCCAAAAAAACACCCAGGCCAAATTTATTTTCTTCAAGTTCACTATGTTTAGATGACTGTAACTCAGTGGCCGGAGCACTTAGAGAGATCATGTTTTTTTTGCCAAAAAATTCAAAGTGTTTTCTTTTAAATGAGACCAACCCCATGAAGATGCTGCAAAGGGTTGAAGAACAGCTTTCGATTTACTTTGGGCACATTATTTTTTGGCGTTTTTAGGAAAATTGACCGGAGTGCAAGGGGTTAAACTGTTTGCGCTCTTTATTTAATTTTTCACGTCGTGCGGTCGCTCTTAACACTTCCTCCATTTCTTTCATTGCATATCCCAGAGTACCCAGAGGGTAATCAGAGCTGTGTTTGTCATTGTCCATTTTATTGTTGTCCGGTTCTGTTGCCATTTAGTCCAACCAGTTTAAGTGCTATGGTCTAATATCAATATCTTATAACATAGAATGAGATTATTATTATGATCTTATTTATCTCCACTTCTTCACAACAATAACTTCTCCACAATTTAAAACTCTCTGCGGTAAGACCAACTCTATTTTAGAGACGCTTCCATTGCAATTCTCTGGGAGTTAAATCCTTTTGGTCTGAGCTAAATACGCTAGAGGTGCCAGCTCCTCTTTTTAGAAATTAAGCAATAATTTCAAGGGGTTAAAACCTCTTGGCAAAGCTATGCACAGCTGGATAACACTTCTTTTTTGGTGGCCCTGTATCAGCCACCCCGGGGTTTAAACCTCTTGCCCAAGCTGTCCCCAACCCTACTTTTTAGGAACAGTATTAACGTGTATGACTTATTCCACGGGGTTTAAACCGCTTGGAGATTCCGTCCTTCTCTTATATCTCTTAAAAATATATATTCCAAAACCTTATAAAACCTTTTAATGTAAAATATCAAAAACCATAACCATATCTCTGGTTCTCTTCATAAGTATAAAACACATGTGCGTGAGAATTTAATCTCTACAGTAAGGTCTGTCCCCGAAGGGACAGGCAGAAGTTTATCACAAAAAGGTTTCTGCTTACCTTCTCAGACTTGTGCGGCCATCAAACTGTAGAGAAAAATCCTCACACCGTCTACAGAACAAAAATTTAGCGTTGTAACTGGGCAGAAACACCAAATTGTTGCGCTATTCTGTCTTAACCTCCAGTTCTTTTGATATGAAGGCTAAAACACCAGTCTATGAGTCGAATGACATTTCCATAATTTAATAGCACAGAGATATGGTACAGGTACAGCGCTGGAGCATAACTCTCATGACATATCAGAAGAGAATGCTGCTCGAAAAGTGGGTCCTGTGGTTTATATTAATCATATATCCCATACCTACATATGTATAAGCATATTAGAATGTTTAGGGATTACATATGTGCAATGACCTCACGCCTCAGAACAGAACAAGAGGTCTCAACCGCCAGCGAAGATCAAAGAGCATACGGAGTCACAGCGGTGGAGACCAGATCGATCTCCCTGACTTCCCAGGGTCAGGTGGAGGAGACAGAGGACAATGGAGGAGATCGATCGCCCTGACCTCCCTGGGTCAGGTGGAGGAGACGGAAGACAAAGGAGGGGGGATTAAGTTAATGCGGGATGTCAGCTTTGATATGCAATGTCTTTTGTTGTGTGTAAGTATAAGTATGAAGGTCTGAATGTGTTCGACCTCTTATTCTGCTTCTGCACTGAGATGAGACTTGTTAGAGGAGCGAAGCTGATATTAAACTTTGGTTTATAAATCACATCGCCTCGTTATTCCAAGCTCTTCTACACTGGATCACGTCGGGGTCACCAGTGAATCCCCCCTCCTTTGTCTTCCGTCTCCTCCACCTGACCCAGGGAGGTCAGGGCAATCGATCTCCTCCATTGTCCTCTGTCTCCTCCACCTGACCCTGGGAAGTCAGGGAGATCGATCTGGTCTCCACCGCTGCGACTCCGTATGCTCTTTGATCTTCGCTGGCGGTCGAGACCTCTTGTCCTGTTCTGAGGCATGAGGTCATTGCACATATGTAATCACTAAACATTCTAATATGCTTATACATATGTAGGTATGGGATATATGATTAATATAAACCACAGGTCCTATGGTTTTTATAGAACTCTGCCACTCCCTCACGCAGGAGGGAGGGCTCCCCTCACATGTATCAGTATTCTTCCACTATGTGCCAGCTCAGCTGAGGGCAGAGCTGATTCTATCTGGTTTCAGCGAGTGAGTTCTTGGGTGTAATCTAACGGTGGCAGTGTGGCGTGCAAAGCAAGCAGGATGAAGGATGAAAAATATAGTCACAGAATAACTGACATTCTCAAAGCAAGCAGAATGAAGGTTGGAGAAACATAGTTGCAGAATAACCAACATTCTCAAGAGAAACAAGGGCATCATAGAAATTTATCAACAGGATGATGTCTAGCTTTTGAGGATCTTTTGGTCTACTTCACTTTATCAGGCAGGTCCTATTAAAGTGATTTCTTGATTGAGAACCGGTGTGGCAGTAATCAGGCCTTAGTGTGGCTAGAGAAGTTGAACTCAGCTTTCCAAAGATGTGATAAACCACAGTTAATTTATGTTTTAATGGGGCAGGCAATCATTTTTTCACACAGGGCCATGTAGTTTTGGATTATTTTTTTTTTTTACCCTTAATAATAAACACCTTCATTTGAAAACTGCATTTTGTGTTTGTGTCATCTCTGTCTACTATTTAAATTTGTTTGATGATCTGAAACATTTAAGCGTGACAAACATACAAAAAATAAGAAATCATGAAGGGGGCAAACACTTTTCACACCACTGTATATAAGACGAGGTGAAGCTGGTGTCGAGTGTGCAGCTCATGTTTGGCTCTGCTGTTAGAGCGATGCCATTCATCAGTGTGGACGCTTACTAAGAATGATTTTTAAATCTATAATTATCCTCCACTTACTAACGATGCGAAGACCGAAGCAGGATTATATTATGGGGCGGTCCGTCCATCCATCTGTCCCACTTTTGTGAAATCAACTCCTACAGTTTTGTTCCAAATGTTTTGAAACTTGGTACTAGGTGTGCGCCATATCATATCGTAATACTGGTATAAATTTTGATATCAGTGTCAAAATGAATGTCGTGTTGGGGTCTGCTGCATAACGATGTCACACTGTTCGGCTGCCAACAGAAGCTATGCATTAGCATAGAAACAGCAAAACAAACATGGTGCGGGAAACTGCAGCTCTGATTTCACACTGTCTCCATGCAGTTGCGTGGAAATATTTCAGTTTCCCTTTGTTTCAGACTGCTGTTATGTTATAAAAAAAAAATGGTGCACCTATGTGGATAATCTGCCTGCATTTTTTCCGCACATCAGCAACACCGTTGGAGCGGTATCAATGTCGGACAATGTGTCGCTCAAAGTGTTAGGTTAATCCCTTCCACAGCATGTGGTACACCATGTGGCATATGGGGTGGTGCCTGTCTCAGTTTATCTGACCCTAGGCCACACAGCTACTGTGAGTAGTGACAGCTACAGTGGGGGTGGGGGTGGGGGGTTCAGTCCCTCTGGTAGCTCAAAGTGCCTGTAGTTGTATTTTACTTCCATTTTGGCTGTTTCATTTTGATTTTATTCAACCACCCAAGGAGAGTGGGGGAAGGGGGACATCTGTTCAGTGCAACAAGAGCTAAAAAGCCCAAGGATAGGTCCATGCAGCGAGAGTAATGCAGGTAAAGTGATTCAGCATAAAATGTGACATCTGTGTGCAGTTAAGATGTAACGGTTTATATTATTTTCTTGTAATATGTGACCCACCATGAGTAAACCAGCAACAAATCGGCCTGACATGATTCCTAAAAAGCACAAATACTTCTTTTCTTTGAAAAATTTGTGATTTTTTTTTTTTTTTCAAAATATGCCCGTTGAAATCATGAAGCTTCTCCATGCTTCAAATAACAGTTTGGGAGATTTTAAAACTGGAAACTTTGTATCTGAAATAGAGTAGTTTCAGAGGGAAATATCATCGAAACCACTTCCTAGTTTCATGGGCGTGGATACCACAACATGTCAAATATTATTTGATACAGAACTAAAAAATATTTTAAACTAAATCTGAGCTGCTGTTTATAAACTGGAGAATCTCTGACCTTGAGGTCAAGGTCAGAGATCAGTTTTTCCCTAAATCTTGTAAACACACTAACTACTGAAAGAAATGATGTAGGTCAGGTAAGTCCATATCATAGTTGTCTCTTAACACAAATCTTGGACGGCTTACACCCTGATCTGACTATAGGTTTTGGATGAAAAGCTCAAAGGTCAGGGTTAACCTTCCATTTACACTATGACTATAGAATGAGTAAAGCTAGGGCCACCAAATGTGGTGCACATGTTCACCCTGTGACCCTGAACTGTGACCGTAGGTTTGTGGTCAAAAGGTCAAAGTTGGCATTTCCTATGTCCTATTACTATATGAGTAAAGCTAGGGTCACCAAACTGTATACAGGTTCATCCTGTGACCCTGAAGTGTGACTGTGGTTTTTTTGATCACAAGGTCAAAGGTCACTGTCAAAATGCCATGTAAACCAGATCTCAATAACAAAGAACAATAGGGTCACCAAACTTGGTACATAAGGTCACCCTTACACCAAGACCTCTGTCCGTGAGTTTATGGTCAAAGGTCAATGTTAAGATTCCCTTTGCATTATTACTATAAAATGAGTAAAGCTATGGTCACCAAATTTGGTAAACAGTTACACTCCGACACCATGACCTCTGACTATGGATTTGGGGCCAAAGGTCAAGGTTTGCATTCCCTATGCCCTTTTACTATAGAAGCCCTCTAGGGTCACCAAACTTGCTACATAGCTTCACCTTGGGATCCTGTCCTACAACTGGGGGTTGTATAATTAAGCAATATTGCATGAGAATGCATAGCTACATATCGGGCACATGGCGTATCACACCTGCAATTACTATATTCATTGATAATGTACAACCTCGAGTGTATTATTGCTTTTATACAACAGGTTTGCAAGCACAATTTATTAAATGACAGCACTGTTGGACAAAATATTGTGATTTGTTTGTTTAAAGGTGTTCCGGCCCCGGATTATGAGCTGCATTTTGGTGTGCAATAACTGATGTTTGACACATCTTTAATGTCCTTGCTTTTGACTTTAACGCATCAAACACCGTAAAGACTGAAACATATCAAACACAAGAAACATTATTTTAGCTGTGGACACAAAATTCTAGTATTACAGAAATTAAATCATACTGCATACACACAAATGTAAACATTTATGATCTCAAATTGATAGATTTTTTAGGTTTACTGAGTTGTTGCAAGAAAGCTACCAGCAAAAATTATGCAGCATTTACTGTAAACAAATACAACAGATTATCAAATCCACATTTAAAATTGTATGGTTTGTGCACATCAGATTTTCATATTAGAAACACACACAAAAGTTTCTATTCTTTGGACATGTGCATATTCAAACAACCATCATTAAACTTCAACAGAGTTAAACATTTCACTAACCACTTTGCCGGGTCGCAGCCTTCCGAGGGCAGAAATTCCTTGCAGGCTCTCACATTTTGTCTGCAATTAATAGCCCGGAATAAATACCTTGTAAATTGGTATTTCAGCTAATTTAAAGTCAAGATGTCAATTCAAAACATAACAATAAAATTGACTAGAACTAGGCATCCAGTAAATAATGAAGGATTGCCAGATTTGCACTTCTAAAAGCTACCAAGGCCCTGCAGGCCGGGAATTGTAGCAGTGACTGACCAGAATAATACTGCATTTACTTCAAGTCAAAAATACATCCCTATTCACAAAATGAAGCTTCAAAAATTACTTTTTCACAACTATTACAGTCTTTTGCACATGCATGGAGACTAGGTGAAAGGTCACATAGGCATGGATTACCACTGACAGTCACATGGTCTAGTCACGCTTCAACAAACTTCAAAAACATCATCATCTCTCAAACAACCTACAAAATATCGGGTAGATAATTGGATATGAGGGATTATTTCATCATTATGACAGTTTCACCCTACCTGGGCTGAGGTAAGCAGCTGGATGGCTTGGATTTTGTTTTAGCCAGCCATGCTCAATCCGTCCGCTGCCATATTCTGCTGGGCAGGAAGTCTCAAAATCGTCTACTTCCTGTTGTAAATAATGCTTATACCTCATGTATTTTTGATGGCAAATTATTTCAGTAATTTTTAAATCTCAAAGGACAAATTTCCAAACCTAGGTTTTAAAAGAAAATATGGAGGGAATAAATAAAAAATAAAAAAGGTAGGGAGTTCCCAAGGGATTCCCCAGAGGTCAAAGGTCATTTCCATGTTGGGGGTTCCCCCAGACACAAAGTAAACAACTTTTGACTGGCACACAGAGCCAGGCTGTGAATATATATACCTGCCAAAACAAATCTTTGGGAGGCATTGCTGTACAACCAAAGGTCAAATACTAGAAAGGATGTCACTGTTGACATATATAGCGGGGAAATTACAACAGTCACAAGAATTGCCATGTTTCTCGCATGGATCAAACAAACACAGCTGCTGCCGTTACACTCCCACCAAAATCTTTATGATGGAAGACTATAAAGTCATGCCAACATAAAATTTTCACAATGTCACCTAATCTTTAACCGGCAGCAAGAGCACAACCTTTTGCACTGGTCTTTCCAGTTCGGAGACTGGCTTAATCTTCTCTCCACGAGCCACACTTCTGGCGTTCGAAATTCTCAGCCTCACTTTTCGGACAAGTCCGTCCTTGTCGGCCATTGCACTCGTCACAAGTCCAAGTGGCCACTGGTTTCTCGCCAACCCTTCATCCATCATGAGAACAATGTCTCCTGTTTGGAGGTTTCTTTGTGGTTTGCACCACTTTTGGCGAAGTTGGAGATTCAGTAAGTATTCTTGTTTCCATCTGCTTCGAAAGAGCTGACTCAGGTGTTGAACACGTCTCCAGCGTTTCCGTGCATAAACGTCCTGGGCGCAGAAGGCTCCTGGTGGAGGTAAGACTCCCTCAAGCTTGCCATGAAGTAGAGCGTTTGGCGTTATGGGAGGTTCGGCGAGTGGGTCATTCAAAGACGTTGGAGACAATGGACGACTGTTCACGATGTATGCTGCCTCATAGAACAGTGTTCTTAAGGAGGCATCGTCTAGTCGTGTGTTCGCAAAGTCTATCACCGACTTCAGCGTCTTCCTCACTGTGCAGATCTGTCTTTCCCGTACGCCACCTTGCTCACTAGCATGAGGAGCATTGAACTTGAACTCCACTTGCTTGTTTGCTAGAACTGTCTCCAGCTTGTCATGATCCAATTCGGCGAGAGCTTGTTTCAGTTCATTGTCAGCACCGATGAAGTTGGAACCTTGATCGCAGAGTATGCTTCTAACCACACCTCGCAATGCCAAGAAGCATCTTAGGGCATTGATGAAACAGTCAGTTGAGAGGTCGTCTAGAAGCTCCAGGTGAATTGCACGACTGTACAGACACGTGCACAGCAGTCCGTAGCGCTTGATTTCTGATCTTCCGCGTTTGATGAGATACGGGCCAAAGACATCCATTCCAGACTTGTAGAATGGAGGATGCGCTTCTGTACGTTCTTGTGGCAAGTCAGCCATCTTCTGACTCTCCGCTGGTCTTCTTTGCTTGCGACACATGATACAGTTGCGTATCACTTGAGCCACCGTCTTGGAGCCCCTTTGTACGTAATATCCTTGAGATCGTAGTTCATTCAAAGTTGAGCTGCGACCTCCATGATTGGTCTTTTGATGTACATGCCTGATGATGGCCTCGGTGACATGTGATTTTCTTGGAAGGATAATGGGGTGACATTCTTCCTTGGTGATGTCTTCTGCTTCACGAACTCTTCCCCCAACCCTTAGCAGGCCTTCTTCATCCAACATGGGATCTAGAGTCTTCAAGCAGCTTGACATTGCTACGTTTCCACCTTTCCCCAGGGTTGTGATCTCTTCAGGAAACTCTTTGGCTTGTAACCACTTGATGGCTAGATTACGTGCTTTTCTGTCTTGGAGTAGACGGCTTGTCTTCGAAGACACTCTTCTTATCATAGTTCCCAAGATGTTGATCATGGTCTGCCACTTCGAGATCCTTTGTAGTACATCCAACAGTCCTGTTGGTAGAACAACGCTAGATGCCCCGAGACACTGTGCTTTTACTTTAGGGTCGCCAAGGTTGAGAGTATCGTCTGGCGAAGTCAGTGGTAGCTCTGCTTTGTAGAGAAATTCTGGGCCTTTCAGCCACATAGAGGTGCCCAGTTCTTTGGCCGACACGCCTCTCGAAGCTAGATCGGCTGGATTCGACTTGGTCGGTACGTGGTGCCATTGTTGCACTTCAGTGTTCTCCCGAATGTACTGTACACGGTTGCTGACAAACACGTGAAACCGCTTTGCACTGTTGGCGATGTATCCCAGCACGACCTTGCTGTCTGTCCAAAAATATTCCTTGGTGACCTGGATCTCGAGCTCTCTTCTGAGGAACTTGCTGATTTTCACTGACGTTGTTGCTGCTGTCAATTCAAGCCGAGGAATGGAGACAACTTTTGATGGTGCCACTCTCGCTTTGCTCATGAGCAAGGCGCAGTCTATGTTTCCATCTTGGTCACACATTCTGACATACGAGCACTGCCCATAACCTTGAGTGCTGGCATCACTGAAATGATGCAACTTGAAAGATTTCACTTCCTTGTCAGGCTTGAAACATCTGGGTATTTTCAGATCCTCCAGTTCCTGAATATCTGCTTTCCAGCTCTCCCACCGTTCAATTATGACAGGCTCGACAGGTTCGTCCCAGGATTTCTTTTGCTTGCACAGTTCTTGCAGGATCTTTTCCCCTTGCAACACCACAGGGCTAACAAATCCATTTGGGTCATAGACTGACATGACTGTAGAGAGGATGCCTCTTCTTGTGTTGGGTTTATCCTGTAGTGTTATCTTGAACCTGAAGCAGTCATTTTGAACATCCCATCTTGTTCCAAGTGTGCACTCAACCGGGAGAGGTTCCAGTTCCAAGTTTATTTCGGAGACGGTAGTGGCTCTTTCTGAAGGTGGTATAGATTCCAGGACGTCTATGCTCTTCGACAGGAACTTATGGAGTCTAACTTTGCCCTTTTTGCATATTTCAGTGGCCTGGCAGATTAGCTCCTTCGCTTCATCTTTGGTGTCGCTGAAATCTTGGTCGAGAACCTTCAGGATCTCACAGGGTGGTGGCACTATCAATTCTTTGGCGACAATCCTATGGCATACACCATTGTTGCCTTGTTCATAACAAGGGCCTCCAATGATGCTCCATCCCAAGTCTGTTTTCACAGCAAAGGCTTCTTCGGGATTTCCGGAGACTATCTCCACCGGTCTGAGTGCTTGTGGGCAGGAGTATCCAATGAGCAGTCCCACTTCACAGTCTTGAATAGGAGGAATGAAGGGGGCTATTCGAGCCAAATGAGGCATCATACTTGCCGCTACCTTTGAAGGAATGTGCTCCCTGTTGTGAGGGATGTGGTCTCTTGTGTAGCACGACTTGACTCGGACTTCGACAGTCGAGTCGTATCCTCTCAGTTTGATGTCTGAGAACTTCTTACAATAGACCACCGATGAAGATGTCATAGTTGTTATCTTCATTCTTGTTATTTCATGTGGCATGCACAGCTTGGCTGCCAGATCCTCTGTGATATAGGAGCTGTCGCTCTGGGAATCAATCAGTGCATAAACCAATACTTCTTGCGAGCCAGCTTGGCCTGTCTTGACCCAAACAGGTACGATCATTGAAGTATAACTCTTCATGTAATCTTGGGTGGTTTTGTTTGAAATAGATTCAAATGTGTTTTCATCTTTGTCGGCTTCTGACTCTGTAAGCTTTGTGTCTGCTTTCTTCTTGTCTAAGTGCAGCAGAGTTTGGTGTTTGCCTTTGCACGTGTTGCAGGACACTTTAACTAGACACTTCTTTGATGTGTGGCCACGTCTGAGACATTTGAAGCAAAGGGCCTTGCTTTGAATGCTTTGTATTTTGTCATCATAAGGCAACTCTTTGAAAGCATTGCACTTGTAGATGAGGTGATCTTTGTCGCAGTAGGTGCAAACTGGAGAATTTTTGGCTCCACTTTTAGGGGTTTCTTTTTCAGCACTGGTGTTGGTGTTGGTGGCATGAGTAATGCCAGGTGCTCGTTTTGTCTTTGCCCTAGACTCGTTTCCTCTATTCGTGGTTGGCAACTTGTCTTGGTTTTGAGCGACCACGCATATAGGGTTGTTAGCCACTCTGGCTTCTCTGGCTACGAAGTCGACAAATTCTTGAAACGAAGGGTAGCCCTTTCCAACATCTATGTCTTCTGTAACACGCCGTGTCCACCTAGTGTTACAATACTCGGGTAACTTGGTTGCTGTTTCCTGGATTTGGATGCAATCGTTCAAAACTTCAAGACCTTTCACGTAGGGGATAGCTTCTTTGAGGGTGCTCAGGAAATCGCTGAAATCTTGAAGACCTTTCTTATCTTTGCCTGTTACTTTGGGCCAGTCTCTCAACTTGTTTCTCAAGGAGAGTTGAATGGTGAAGGGGTGTCCGAACCGCTCTTCCAACGTGGTCCATGCACGGTTGTAGGCAGCTTCATCACTTCCGAAAAAACAACCTTCTACTGCCGCTCTGGCTTCTCCTGCAAGGTACTGCTGCAGATAATACAGCTTGTCTGATGGTGGAATTCCCTTGTTCTCAACAAGTGTCACAAAACTTTTGCGAAAGTTGATGAACTTGAGTGGGTCACCATCAAACACAGGAGGTGTGGGGACAGGCAGCCTTGATTTGCTGACGCTATCTGAGAATGTTTGGGCGATGAAGGCCAACTGTGACTCTACTTGGCTCGCGCAATCTTCAGCTCTTGGTGATCTGGCCTCAGGAGAAAAAGCAGGTGCCTCTGGATTCAGATAACCTTTACTAGGCTTGTCACTGCAACAAGAGATGTCATCTGACTTTTGGACTCTTTCCTCTTCTTCTGCTATTTCTAATTGTTCATGACAACTTTCCAAGGCCACCTTGTATTTCCTTATCTTTGCGTGAAGTTCTGCACACTTTCGCTTAGCGCTCAATTCAGCCAGCTTCCTGGCCTTTTCTGAGGCATTACTTGATCCTGTTGAAGAGCCTGTTGAAGATTCTGAAATCTGTGTACTTACAGATACCTTTGACTGAATGGAGACTTTAGACTTGGCAGAAATATCAGACTCATAGTCTAACTTGCTTCCAAAGAGAGACCTGGAATAATTCATTCCCCAAGTAGTCTTGAGAAGGCTTTTTCTCTCCTTGTCTGCCATCATTGGATTCTCTCCAATTTGTTTCAAGGCTTTCGCCATGTCTGAGCACATTTGCTTAGCGCTGTCGACTCTGCGCCGCATCTCGTTGTCTGGCGGGCACAAATCTCGACAGGCTTCATATGTAGCTGTCATTTCTTTGTCCAGGCGAATCAGGTCTTCCAAGTCATCTTCAGTTGTGTCCAAGACCTCATCTTTGTATGCATAAAAAAGAGCGAACACAGCCTTCTTTACTTTACTGTATGTTTGCATAAACCTTTTGTTTGCTCTGTCTACCTGTGCTTCTTGTTCTTCCTTTTTACTGATGACAGCATCTAAAGTCGCAACTTTGTCATTGAGGCCGTCGTATTCAGCAGAAATCTCTGGTGAGACAGACTTATCCTCTCCCTTTGCTTTCACTAACCGCCTGACTTCTTTCAGTCTCTTCATGCATGTCTCTCGTCTTTGCTTCAGCTCATGAAGTGGGACATGCCTGAGTTTTGTTTGTGCAGTGTTCTGGTTAGTCTTGCCAGTGGCACCATCTTCTGGATCACTTGCATCTTCTTTTTCTTGGACTCCAGCCACCGCATTCTCTCCTTCTGGTTGCTTCTTGTCACCATTATTCTTTTCTTGTTCACTGATTGTAGCCAACTCCATTTCAAGAGTTTCTATTGCATCATGTACTGTTTCTGCATCAGTGTTGAGTTGAGCTCGCTCTTCCTCAGACAAGGTTTCAACTGCCAAGTCAGCATTTATGGCTTGTAATTGCTCTTTGGCAGCTGTGATCTGCTCTCGCAATTCTTGCTCAGTTGCATTTTTGGCAGCTGCAGCCATTTTGTTGCAGTACAGTGTTTATGGAAAATAGTGAGGAAATGGGACAAAAAATGAAATGGTAATTTATATTACCTCTTTGAATAAAGTGAGTTTCGATTGCCGGCAGTATTACATACACTGTCAACTGTTTCAGTGAGTTGGTGAACTCTTTGTGACAGCATATGCCACCCGACAGTCGTTTTGGCAATCTAATGACCGTAAAAAAAAATGTTTAGTAAATCTGGATGGTCTGACAGACAATGCTAGCCAGGCTTAGTAATTGGGATTTTCACCAACCAGATTTCTTGAGTGAAAACCTGGAGATAAAAAATATTATGCAAACCTGAAACACAATGTGTTTTTTATGTTTACCTCGAAATTTCCACTCAAAATAACTGAATGGAAACTATACTTGAATTAGGGAATTCTTATCTTTGGGGTATATGATTCCCTAAATACTTTAAGCTTGTACTTGATTTGATTAATTCAAAATTGAATTAAATTTGAGGAATCTTGAAATATACTTATATCATTGGATTGAAGCTCAACCAGCCCTTACCTCAGCCCTTGATCTTACTTGATCTTACTAGCCTGTTAAATTGATGTTTAAAAATACTGATTGAAATACGCTAGCAACAGGATGTGCACAAGCAGTACATGTACAATGAAAACAGAATAATGCAAACACTTCTCTCAACATCAGCACAAAATAAACACAGTATTCAGTGACTAATAAACTTGACTTTGCACTTGAGAAACACAAACTTGACTTGACTTGATTTAAAATGTGTCCTCAAGGTTCAATCACTGGATACATGTCCTTCACTTACAGGCTGTAGCAGAAAAGTGAATGTCTCTTACTTAATTGTCATATACTAGCACTAGCACACTGGTGAGTGGTACCGACAGGATGTCACCATCACGATCTCGATGACACGGCACGACCCAACCTCTTGAATCTGCAGCGTTCTTTGCTTGCACACCCACACTTGTCCACGATGACTTGGTACAGACGAGTATGAGGTAGTGTCTTTACTGTTCCGGCCCCGGATTATGAGCTGCATTTTGGTGTGCAATAACTGATGTTTGACACATCTTTAATGTCCTTGCTTTTGACTTTAATGCATCAAACACCGTAAAGACTGAAACATATCAAACACAAGAAACATTATTTTAGCTGTGGACACAAAATTCTAGTATTACAGAAATTAAATCATACTGCATACACACAAATGTAAACATTTATGATCTCAAATTGATAGATTTTTTAGGTTTACTGAGTTGTTGCAAGAAAGCTACCAGCAAAAATTATGCAGCATTTACTGTAAACAAATACAACAGATTATCAAATCCACATTTAAAATTGTATGGTTTGTGCACATCAGATTTTCATATTAGAAACACACACAAAAGTTTCTATTCTTTGGACATGTGCATATTCAAACAACCATCATTAAACTTCAACAGAGTTAAACATTTCACTAACCACTTTGCCGGGTCGCAGCCTTCCGAGGGCAGAAATTCCTTGCAGGCTCTCACATTTTGTCTGCAATTAATAGCCCGGAATAAATACCTTGTAAATTGGTATTTCAGCTAATTTAAAGTCAAGATGTCAATTCAAAAACATAACAATAAAATTGACTAGAACTAGGCATCCAGTAAATAATGAAGGATTGCCAGATTTGCACTTCTAAAAGCTACCAAGGCCATGCAGGCCGGGAAGTTGTAGCAGTGACTGACCAGAATAATACTGCATTTACTTCAAGTCAAAAATACATCCCTATTCACAAAATGAAGCTTCAAAAATTACTTTTTCACAACTATTACAGTCTTTTGCACATGCATGGAGACTAGGTGAAATGTTACATAGGCATGGATTACCACTGACAGTCACATGGTCTAGTCACACTTCAACAAACTTCAAAAATATCATCATCTCTCAAACAACCTACAAAATATCGGGTAGATAATTGGATATGAGGGATTATTTCATCATTATGACAGTTTCACCCTACCTGGGCTGAGGTAAGCAGCTGGATGGCTTGGATTTTGTCTTAGCCAGCCATGCTCAATCCGTCCGTTGCCATATTCTGCTGGGCAGGAAGTCTCAAATCGTCTACTTCCTGTTGTGAATAATGCTTATACCTCATGTATTTTTGATGACAAATTATTTCAGTAATTTTTAAATCTCAAAGGACAAATTTCCAAACCTAGGTTTTAAAAGAAAATATGGAGGGAATAAATAAAAAAAAAAGGTAGGGAGTTCCCAAGGGATTCCCCAGAGGTCAAAGGTCATTTCCATGTTGGGGGTTCCCCCAGACACAAAGTAAACAACTTTTGACTGGCACACAGAGCCAGGCTGTGAGTATATATACCTGCCAAAACAAATCTTTGGGAGGCATTGCTGTACAACCAAAGGTCAAATACTAGAAAGGATGTCACTGTTGACATATATAGCGGGGAAATTACAACAGTCACAAGAATTGCCATGTTTCTCACATGGATCAAACAAACACAGCTGCTGCCGTTACACTCCCACCAAAATCTTTATGATGGAAGACTATAAAGTCATGCCAACATAAAATTTTCACAATGTCACCTAATCTTTAACCGGCAGCAAGAGCACAACCTTTTGCACTGGTCTTTCCAGTTCGGAGACTGGCTTAATCTTCTCCCCACGAGCCACACTTCTGGCGTTCGAAATTCTCAGCCTCACTTTTCGGACAAGTCCGTCCTTGTCGGCCATTGCACTCGTCACAAGTCCAAGTGGCCACTGGTTTCTCGCCAACCCTTCATCCATCATGAGAACAATGTCTCCTGTTTGGAGGTTTCTTTGTGGTTTGCACCACTTTTGGCGATGTTGGAGATTCAGTAAGTATTCTTGTTTCCATCTGCTTCGAAAGAGCTGACTCAGGTGTTGAACACGCCTCCAGCGTTTCCGTGCATAAACGTCCTGGGCGCAGAAGGCTCCTGGTGGAGGTAAGACTCCCTCAAGCTTGCCATGAAGTAGAGCGTTTGGCGTTATGGGAGGTTCGGCGAGTGGGTCATTCAAAGACGTTGGAGACAATGGACGACTGTTCACGATGTATGCTGCCTCATAGAACAGTGTTCTTAAGGAGGCGTCGTCTAGTCGTGTGTTCGCAAAGTCTATCACCGACTTCAGCGTCTTCCTCACTGTGCGGATCTGTCTTTCCCATACGCCACCTTGCTCACTAGCATGAGGAGCATTGAACTTGAACTCCACTTGCTTGTTTGCTAGAACTGTCTCCAGCTTGTCATGATCCAATTCGGCGAGAGCTTGTTTCAGTTCATTGTCAGCACCGATGAAGTTGGAACCTTGATCGCAGAGTATGCTTCTAACCACACCTCGCAATGCCAAGAAGCATCTTAGGGCATTGATGAAACAGTCAGTTGAGAGGTCGTCTAGAAGCTCCAGGTGAATTGCACGACTGTACAGACACGTGCACAGCAGTCCGTAGCGCTTGATTTCTGATCTTCCGCGTTTGATGAGATACGGGCCAAAGACATCCATTCCAGACTTGTAGAATGGAGGATGCGCTTCTGTACGTTCTTGTGGCAAGTCAGCCATCTTCTGACTCTCCGCTGGTCTTCTTTGCTTGCGACACATGATACAGTTGCGTATCACTTGAGCCACTGTCTTGGAGCCCCTTTGTACGTAATATCCTTGAGATCGTAGTTCATTCAAAGTTGAGCTGCGACCTCCATGATTGGTCTTTTGATGTACATGCCTGATGATGGCCTCGGTGACATGTGATTTTCTTGGAAGGATAATGGGGTGACATTCTTCCTTGGTGATGTCTTCTGCTTCACGAACTCTTCCCCCAACCCTTAGCAGGCCTTCTTCATCCAACATGGGATCTAGAGTCTTCAAGCAGCTTGACGTTGCTACGTTTCCACCTTTCCCCAGGGTTGTGATCTCTTCAGGAAACTCTTTGGCTTGTAACCACTTGATGGCTAGATTACGTGCTTTTCTGTCTTGGAGTAGACGGCTTGTCTTCGAAGACACTCTTCTTATCATAGTTCCCAAGATGTTGATCATGGTCTGCCACTTCGAGATCCTTTGTAGTACATCCAACAGTCCTGTTGGTAGAACAACGCTAGATGCCCCGAGACACTGTGCTTTTACTTCAGGGTCGCCAAGGTTGAGAGTATCGTCTGGCGAAGTCAGTGGTAGCTCTGCTTTGTAGAGAAATTCTGGGCCTTTCAGCCACATAGAGGTGCCCAGTTCTTTGGCCGACACGCCTCTCGAAGCTAGATCGGCTGGATTCGACTTGGTCGGTACGTGGTGCCATTGTTGCACTTCAGTGTTCTCCCGAATGTACTGTACACGGTTGCTGACAAACACGTGAAACCGCTTTGCACTGTTGGCGATGTATCCCAGCACGACCTTGCTGTCTGTCCAAAAATATTCCTTGGTGACCTGGATCTCGAGCTCTCTTCTGAGGAACTTGCTGATTTTCACTGACGTTGTTGCTGCTGTCAATTCAAGCCGAGGAATGGAGACAACTTTTGATGGTGCCACTCTCGCTTTGCTCATGAGCAAGGCGCAGTCTATGTTTCCATCTTGGTCACACATTCTGACATACAAGCACTGCCCATAACCTTGAGTGCTGGCATCACTGAAATGATGCAACTCGAAAGATTTCACTTCCTTGTCAGGCTTGAAACATCTGGGTATTTTCAGATCCTCCAGTTCCTGAATATCTGCTTTCCAGCTCTCCCACCGTTCAATTATGACAGGCTTGACAGGTTCGTCCCAGGATTTCTTTTGCTTGCACAGTTCTTGCAGGATCTTTTCCCCTTGCAACACCACAGGGCTAACAAATCCATTTGGGTCATAGACTGACATGACTGTAGAGAGGATGCCTCTTCTTGTGTTGGGTTTATCCTGTAGTGTTATCTTGAACCTGAAGCAGTCATTTTGAACATCCCATCTTGTTCCAAGTGTGCGCTCAACCGGGAGAGGTTCCAGTTCCAAGTTTATTTCGGAGACGGTAGTGGCTCTTTCTGAAGGTGGTATAGATTCCAGGACGTCTATGCTGTTCGACAGGAACTTATGGAGTCTAACTTTGCCCTTTTTGCATATTTCAGTGGCCTGGCAGATTAGCTCCTTCGCTTCATCTTTGGTGTCGCTGAAATCTTGGTCGAGAACCTTCAGGATCTCACAGGGTGGTGGCACTATCAATTCTTTGGCGACAATCCTATGGCATACACCATTGTTGCCTTGTTCATAACAAGGGCCTCCAATGATGCTCCATCCCAAGTCTGTTTTCACAGCAAAGGCTTCTTCGGGATTTCCGGAGACTATCTCCACCGGTCTGAGTGCTTGTGGGCAGGAGTATCCAATGAGCAGTCCCACTTCACAGTCTTGAATAGGAGGAATGAAGGGGGCTATTCGAGCCAAATGAGGCATCATACTTGCCGCTACCTTTGAAGGAATGTGCTCCCTGTTGTGAGGGATGTGGTCTCTTGTGTAGCACGACTTGACTCGGACTTCGACAGTCGAGTCGTATCCTCTCAGTTTGATGTCTGAGAACTTCTTACAATAGACCACCGATGAAGATGTCATAGTTGTTATCTTCATTCTTGTTATTTCATGTGGCATGCACAGCTTGGCTGCCAGATCCTCTGTGATATAGGAGCTCTCGCTCTGGGAATCAATCAGTGCATAAACTAATACTTCTTGCGAGCCAGCTTGGCCTGTCTTGACCCAAACAGGTACGATCATTGAAGTATAACTCTTCATGTAATCTTGGGTGGTTTTGTTTGAAATAAATTCAAATGTGTTTTCATCTTTGTCGGCTTCTGACTCTGTAAGCTTTGTGTCTGCTTTCTTCTTGTCTAAGTGCAGCAGAGTTTGGTGTTTGCCTTTGCACGTGTTGCAGGACACTTTAACTAGACACTTCTTTGATGTGTGGCCACATCTGAGACATTTGAAGCAAAAGGCCTTGCTTCAAATGCTTTGTATTTTGTCATCATAAGGCAACTCTTTGAAAGCATTGCACTTGTAGATGAGGTGATCTTTGTCGCAGTAGGTGCAAACTGGAGAATTTTTGGCTCCACTTTTAGGGGTTTCTTTTTCAGCACTGGTGTTGGTGTTGGTGGCATGAGTAATGCCAGGTGCTCGTTTTGTCTTTGCCCTAGACTCGTTTCCTCTATTCGTGGTTGGCAACTTGTCTTGGTTTTGAGCGACCACGCATATAGGGTTGTTAGCCACTCTGGCTTCTCTGGCTACGAAGTCGACAAATTCTTGAAACGAAGGGTAGCCCTTTCCAACATCTATGTCTTCTGTAACACGCCGTGTCCACCTAGTGTTACAATACTCGGGTAACTTGGTTGCTGCTTCCTGGATTTGGACGCAATCGTTCAAAACTTCAAGACCTTTCACGTAGGGGATAGCTTCTTTGAGGGTGCTCAGGAAATCGCTGAAATCTTGAAGACCTTTCTTATCTTTGCCTGTTACATTGGGCCAGTCTCTCAACTTGTTTCTCAAGGAGAGCTGAATGGTGAAGGGGTGTCCGAACCGCTCTTCCAACGTGGTCCATGCACGGTTGTAGGCAGCTTCATCACTTCCGAAAAAACAACCTTCTACTGCCGCTCTGGCTTCTCCTGCAAGGTACTGCTGCAGATAATACAGCTTGTCTGATGGTGGAATTCCCTTGTTCTCAACAAGTGTCACAAAACTTTTGCGAAAGTTGATGAACTTGAGTGGGTCACCATCAAACACAGGAGGTGTGGGGACAGGCAGCCTTGATTTGCTGACGCTATCTGAGAATGTTTGGCCGATGAAGGCCAACTGTGACTCTACTTGGCTCGCGCAATCTTCAGCTTTTGGTGATCTGGCCTCAGGAGAAAAAGCAGGTGCCTCTGGATTCAGATAACCTTTACTAGGCTTGTCACTGCAACAAGAGATGTCATCTGACTTTTGGACTCTTTCCTCTTCTTCTGCTATTTCTAATAGTTCATGACAACTTTCCAAGGCCACCTTGTATTTCCTTATCTTTGCGTGAAGTTCTGCACACTTTCGCTTAGCGCTCAATTCAGCCAGCTTCCTGGCCTTTTCTGAGGCATTACTTGATCCTGTTGAAGAGCCTGTTGAAGATTCTGAAATCTGTGTACTTACAGATACCTTTGACTGAATGGAGACTTTAGACTTGGCAGAAATATCAGACTCATAGTCTAACTTGCTTCCAAAGAGAGACCTGGAATAATTCATTCCCCAAGTAGTCTTGAGAAGGCTTTTTCTCTCCTTGTCTGCCATCATTGGATTCTCTCCAATTTGTTTCAAGGTTTTCGCCATGTCTGAGCACATTTGCTTAGCGCTGTCGACTCTGCGCCGCATCTCGTTGTCTGGCGGGCACAAATCTCGACAGGCTTCATATGTAGCTGTCATTTCTTTGTCCAGGCGAATCAGGTCTTCCAAGTCATCTTCAGTTGTGTCCAAGACCTCATCTTTGTATGCATAAAAAAGAGCGAACACAGCCTTCTTTACTTTACTGTATGTTTGCATAAACCTTTTGTTTGCTCTGTCTACCTGTGCTTCTTGTTCTTCCTTTTTACTGATGACAGCATCTAAAGTCGCAACTTTGTCATTGAGGCTGTCGTATTCAGCAGAAATCTCTGGTGAGACAGACTTATCCTCTCCCTTTGCTTTCACTAACCGCCTGACTTCTTTCAGTCTCTTCATGCATGTCTCTCGTCTTTGCTTCAGCTCATGAAGTGGGACATGCCTGAGTTTTGTTTGTGCAGTGTTCTGGTTAGTCTTGCCAGTGGCACCATCTTCTGGATCACTTGCATCTTCTTTTTCTTGGACTCCAGCCACCGCATTCTCTCCTTCTGGTTGCTTCTTGTCACCATTATTCTTTTCTTGTTCACTGATTGTAGCCAACTCCATTTCAAGAGTTTCTATTGCATCATGTACTGTTTCTGCATCAGTGTTGAGTTGAGCTCGCTCTTCCTCAGACAAGGTTTCAACTGCCAAGTCAGCATTTATGGCTTGTAATTGCTCTTTGGCAGCTGTGATCTGCTCTCGCAATTCTTGCTCAGTTGCATTTTTGGCAGCTGCAGCCATTTTGTTGCAGTACAGTGTTTATGGAAAATAGTGAGGAAATGGGACAAAAAATGAAATGGTAATTTATATTACCTCTTTGAATAAAGTGAGTTTCGATTGCCGGCAGTATTACATACACTGTCAACTGTTTCAGTGAGTTGGTGAACTCTTTGTGACAGCATATGCCACCCGACAGTCGTTTGGCAATCTAATGACCGTAAAAAGAAATGTTTAGTAAATCTGGATGGTCTGACAGACAATGCTAGCCAGACTTGGTAATTGGGATTTTCACCAACCAGATTTCTTGAGTGAAAACCTGGAGATAAAAAATATTATGCAAACCTGAAACACAATGTGTTTTTTATGTTTACCTCGAAATTTCCACTCAAAATAACTGAATGGAAACTATACTTGAATTAGGGAATTCATATCTTTGGGGTATATGATTCCCTAAATACTTTAAGCTTGTACTTGATTTGATTAATTCAAAATTGAATTAAATTTGAGGAATCTTGAAATATACTTATATCATTGGATTGAAGCTCAACCAGCCCTTACCTCAGCCCTTGATCTTACTTGATCTTACTAGCCTGCACGGGCTGCACGGTGGCGCAGTGGTTAGCACTGCGGCAGCACAGTTTACCCTTGGCCGGGGGATTGTGGGGATCGTGGGATCGTGGGTTCGATCCCAGCCCCCGACCAACAGTGATCTGTGTGGAGTTTGCATGTTCTCCCCGTGTTGCGTGGGTTTACTCCGGGATTTCTCCGGTTTCCTCCCACATGCCAAAAACATGCATGTTAGGTTAATTGGCTGTTCTAAATTGTCCCTAGATATCTGTTTCCTATAGGCCCTTAGAACAGAGGGTTAGTATTAATGAAAGCGCTTTGAGTGGTCTTTGTGACTAGAAAAGCGCTATATAAGTGCAGGTTAGTTAGTTAGTTAGTTAGTTAGCCTGATTTAAATTGATGTTCAAAAATACTGATTGAAATACGCTAGCAACAGGATGTGCACAAGCAGTACATGTACAATGAAAACAGAATAATGCAAACACTTCTCTCAACATCAGCACAAAATAAACACAGTATTCAGTGACTAATAAACTTGACTTTGCACTTGAGAAACACAAACTTGACTTGACTTGACTTAAAATGTGTCCTCAAGGTTCAATCACTGGATACATGTCCTTCACTTACAGGCTGTAGCAGAAAAGTGAATGTCTCTTACTTAATTGTCATATACTAGCACTAGCACACTGGAGAGTGGTACCGACAGGATGTCACCATCACGATCTCGATGACACGGCACGACCCAACCTCTTGAATCTGCAGCGTTCTTTGCTTGCACACCCACGCTCGTCCACGATGACTTGGTACAGACGAGTATGAGGTAGTGTCTTTACTGTTCCGGCCCCGGATTATGAGCTGCATTTTGGTGTGCAATAACTGATGTTTGACACATCTTTAATGTCCTTGCTTTTGACTTTAATGCATCAAACACCGTAAAGACTGAAACATATCAAACACAAGAAACATTATTTTAGCTGTGGACACAAAATTCTAGTATTACAGAAATTAAATCATACTGCATACACACAAATGTAAACATTTATGATCTCAAATTGATAGATTTTTTAGGTTTACTGAGTTGTTGCAAGAAAGCTACCAGCAAAAATTATGCAGCATTTACTGTAAACAAATACAACAGATTATCAAATCCACATTTAAAATTGTATGGTTTGTGCACATCAGATTTTCATATTAGAAACACACACAAAAGTTTCTATTCTTTGGACATGTGCATATTCAAACAACCATCATTAAACTTCAACAGAGTCAAACATTTCACTAACCACTTTGCCGGGTCGCAGCCTTCCGAGGGCAGAAATTCCTTGCAGGCTCTCACATTTTGTCTGCAATTAATAGCCCGGAATAAATACCTTGTAAATTGGTATTTCAGCTAATTTAAAGTCAAGATGTCAATTCAAAACATAACAATAAAATTGACTAGAACTAGGCATCCAGTAAATAATGAAGGATTGCCAGATTTGCACTTCTAAAAGCTACCAAGGCCCTGCAGGCCGGGAATTGTAGCAGTGACTGACCAGAATAATACTGCATTTACTTCAAGTCAAAAATACATCCCTATTCACAAAATGAAGCTTCAAAAATTACTTTTTCACAACTATTACAGTCTTTTGCACATGCATGGAGACTAGGTGAAAGGTCACATAGGCATGGATTACCACTGACAGTCACATGGTCTAGTCACGCTTCAACAAACTTCAAAAACATCATCATCTCTCAAACAACCTACAAAATATCGGGTAGATAATTGGATATGAGGGATTATTTCATCATTATGACAGTTTCACCCTACCTGGGCTGAGGTAAGCAGCTGGATGGCTTGGATTTTGTTTTAGCCAGCCATGCTCAATCCGTCCGCTGCCATATTCTGCTGGGCAGGAAGTCTCAAAATCGTCTACTTCCTGTTGTAAATAATGCTTATACCTCATGTATTTTTGATGGCAAATTATTTCAGTAATTTTTAAATCTCAAAGGACAAATTTCCAAACCTAGGTTTTAAAAGAAAATATGGAGGGAATAAATAAAAAAAAAAGGTAGGGAGTTCCCAAGGGATTCCCCAGAGGTCAAAGGTCATTTCCATGTTGGGGGTTCCCCCAGACACAAAGTAAACAACTTTTGACTGGCACACAGAGCCAGGCTGTGAATATATATACCTGCCAAAACAAATCTTTGGGAGGCATTGCTGTACAACCAAAGGTCAAATACTAGAAAGGATGTCACTGTTGACATATATAGCGGGGAAATTACAACAGTCACAAGAATTGCCATGTTTCTCACATGGATCAAACAAACACAGCTGCTGCCGTTACAAAAGGGGTCATTGCACTTTTTACACATTTTAACAGCTCATTCATGTTTTAATGAAGTGCTTGTGACATATTTTGTTCACATTTTTTAAAATTTTTTAAATATTGAAGCAATTTTTTTTTCTTGGTTTTCTTCAAATGCTTTGATTTAAAGCCTGTCACTTTAAGAAACAGACCAGCTGTTCAACTCCACCCTCGATCTTACCTCAGCCATTAGCTGAGTAGCTTCTAGCCAGTGTTCTGCCTGTTTGATAAATATGGTAAAATGTCACAACACTGGCTATTTCCAGCTTGGATGAGCAGCACTGGTTCACTGATCCGCAGGCATCTCACATCATCCTGGCCCCCCCCCCCCAACAACCCCGCCAAGACGCCAGCACCGCACACACCACCGATCACCAAAACGGAGGCCAGTGGCCAAGCCACGGGATCTCAAAGGGCAACGTCTCGCTCTGCAATACTCCACTCCTCTCCCACGGCCAGCCTGGGGATGCCCCATCATGAAGCGGCTCCCCCACTCTACCTGTGAGAGTGCCTGGAGGATGGTGGGGGAGCTGAGCCAGCAGCACCAGGCAGCATCCCCAGGTTACGGAAACTGCCTGCCCGTGACCTGGGGATGCTGCCTGGAGCTGCTGGCTCTAAGCTCACCGTGACTGGGATGCCAGCGCCCCGCCATGGAACTATGGCAAAACCATCAGGAGATGGGCTGGAGTGACGCTAGGCACATTGTGGAATGCAGACTGGTGAACCAGGTGGTAACAGGGATGGTTATTAGGATGACTAAGATCTTAAGAAAATAACAATATAAGCTGTGTTCAGTTCGAGCTTCCCATTACCAGTGTTAGCTTGTGGGCTAATAGCTCATTTCCATATACATGACAGACAGCTAGGCGAGCCAATAATAGAGCAGTGGGCTGGTCTCATGGACAGCGGTAGGTTGGCTTTTTTGAAACGTGACCTTAGCGATTTCCACAAAAAAGTCCAAAACGTTTCTGGCATTTCTGGAAGAGAAAAACAAGATAAAGGCTGTGGTTTGTTTGTTTTTTTGTTTGTTTTTTTAAGACAATTGACTGTTTTGAAAATTTTTGGATAATTAGGTGATCAGAAGACTCATTTCAGACAGTTAAAACCTACAAACACATCATTTTTCCTTTAACCAGTTATTTTGCACAGCTGATAAAAAAAAAAAAAATCCTTTCTAAAAGTAGTAAGTTGCTAAACATCTAAATCAGCATGAAGACGTCTATTGTCATTTCACACACATGTAAACAAATATTGTCAAGTGAAAAAGTCATTGTTTATAACCAGTGTTGGGAGTAACGCTTTACTGTAACGCCACTACTTCTGCAGTGAAGTGCTGTGTAACGAAATTACTGATAAAATGAAAGCACAAAGGTGGTGATGCCTCTGTGCCTATGGCATGGTAGCATGGGGGGGGGGGGCTGTAAAAAAAAAAAAAGTCACACTGCCACTTCTAGTGGCCTGGCATAGTTATTACAATACCTTTTTTTCTCAGCTGCATTGATGGTAAACGTGAGTTAAATTTGTTTTTATTTTGAAAACAAAGCCTTATCTGGAAATTGTGGGAAATTAAAAGTTGAGCAAATATGAAGACACAATGATACAAGCCTTTAGTTCCAGTTGATTTTGAGAGAGTGAGCTGAAAAGTTGGTAACAGACAGACATACAGACACATGGAGTGATTACCATATGCCTATGTTGCCTTTGCATCGAGGCATAAAAATATAGAAGTACAAGAATAAAAATTAAATTAGGAGCACAAAGAAAAATGCTGGAGTAACAGATTTTATTAATCAATGCATGTATAGTTACACAATGCTGTGCAATAGCAGGTTAACATATCAAAATTTCCAAAAGTAAAAGCATAATTATGAATATTAAATCAGAACAGTTTGGAATGTTTCACACATGTATAATGAATATTGAGAGTTTCTTAAATAATCTAGCAAAAAAGTAAGTTTGTCCAAACATTAATTTATTGAAATACAGTAGCAGTTTCTGGTAAGCATGTAACAGTAAGCATGTAATCTTATTTAGCTTCCAGCCTCAGGTTCACCACGGTGGACCTCAGAGAGACGAAGAGGAAAGAAAAACAGCATAAAAATGTGATTGTTACAGATGTGATACATATATAGTGGTGTGAAAAAGTGTTTGCCCCCTTCCTGATTTCTCATGTTTTTGCATGTTTGTCACACTTAAATGTTTCAGATCATCAAACAAATTTAAATATTAGACAAAGATAACACAAGTAAACACAAAATGCAGTTTTTACATGGCATTTAATATTGAAGGTAAAAAAAAACCAAACCTACATGGCCCTGTGTGCAAAAAGTGACCCCCCCCCCCCCCCCCCCGTTAACACATAAATTAACTGTGGTTTATCAAATCTTTGGAAAGTTGAGTTCAATTTCTCTAGCAACACCCAGGCTTGATTACTGCCACTGTGGCGACCCACCACAATCTACATGGACATTCAGCCTTCACACTCAGTTAGGGCAGGAAGCAGAACAATTTACATACGGACAGAGAGCCCCTAGGAGGACAATCAGAGCAATGACTATTGTTATACATCCCTGGATTAAGGAGAGGAAGTCCGGCGCCAGTTAATCACGCGATTGATATGTATTGACTGATATGTATATCAATATGCAAATGTGCCATGCATTCTCTCTTGTCTGTATAAAAGAGCTTGCTTTACATGCCTCAGTATACACACACACGCACGCACACACACAGGACACACTGCCACAGCGCTACAGTGTGTCTGATGATGGAGGAATAAAACTCTGAAACCTTCAGCTCGTTACATCTCGCCTGAACTTATTTTGTTCCCCCACACCACACCTGTTCTCAATCAAGAAATCACTTCAGTAGGACCTGCCTGACAAAATGAAGTAGACCAAAAGATTCTCAAAAGCTAGACATCATGCTGTGATCCAAAGAAATTCAGGAAAAAATGAGAAACAAAGTAATTGAGATCTATCAATCTGAAAAAGGTTATAAAGTCATTTCTAAAGCCATGGGACTCCAGCGAACCACAGTGAGAGCCATTATCTACAAATGGTGAAAACATGGAACAGTGGTGAACCTTCCCAGGAGTGGCCAGCTGACCAAAATTACCACAAGAGCACAGCGACGACTCATCCAAGAGGTCACAAAAGACCCCACAATACAGTACATCCAAAAAAACCCCAAAACTGCAGGCTTCACTTGCCTCAGTTAAGGTCGGTGTTCATGACTCCAGCATAAGAAAGAGACTGGGCAAAAATTGCCTACATGGCAGAGTTCCAAGAGGAAAATCACTGCTGAGCAAAAAGAACATAAAGGTTCGTTTTGTGGAGGTAATAGAACAGGCAAGATGCAACAAGCTGGAAGGGTACAAAGTTTTATTTCCTCCAACATAATGAAACACACTTCATAGCTCGGTGAGCTACTGCGTTGCTTAGGCATGTGAAACAAGCTCTTTTATACATTCTACAGACAGAATGCATGGAACATTAGCATAGTGATTGTCTTTAAATATATATCAGTCAATACATATCATTAGCATGACATCAGCTGGCGCCCAGATGTCCTTTCCGTCCTCCTGGGACGTATACATAACAGTCCCTTGTTCTGCCCCTCTTCCTGCTTCTTGGTGTGAGAAGAATGTCACCCGCTGTGTCTGGTGTCCCCACAGTTTCAGTTTTGCCAGAAAACATCTTGATGATCCCCAAGACTTTTGGGAAAATACTCTGTGGACTGACGAGACAAAAGTTGAACTTTTTGGAAGGTGTGTGTCCCATTACATCTGGCATAAAAGTAACAGAGCATTTCAAAAAAGGAACATCATACCAACAGTAAAATATGGTGGTGGTAGTGTGATGGCCTGAGGCTGTTTTGCTGCTTCAGGACCTGGAAGACTTGTTGTGGTAAATGGAACCATGAATTCTGCTGTCTACCAAAAAATCCTGAAGGAGAATGTCCGGCCATCTGTTCGTGACCTCAAGCTGAAGCGCACTTAGGTTCTGCAGCATTACAATGGTCCAGAACACACCAGCAAGTCCATCTCTGAATGGCTTAAGAAAAACAAAGTGAAGACTTTGGAGTGGCCTAGTCAAAGTCCTGACCTGAATCCGATTGAGATGCTGTGGCATGACCTTAAAAAGGCGGTTCATGCTCGAAAACCCTCCAGTGTGGCTGAATTACAACAATTCTGCAAAGATGAGTGTGCCAAAATTCCTCCACAGTATGGCTGTGTTGTGAGACATGTATATGTTGGACACTGCATATGTGATTTAACCACGATGAAGGAGAGCCAGCCCCCTGTGGTGCGGAGCCACAGAGCCTGGACCCCCTGCGGAGGACAGGGGACAGAAGACTTCCTGACCACTGAGGCTCGAGAAGAGAGAAGGGGGAGTTATGTAAATAAAAGGCTAATGAATGTGAATAAAGAGATTTTGAGAGAGATGTGTGATTTCCCCCGCGAGGGAAATGGTTTGATGTCAGAATGTTTAAATGAGAGAACTTTGGTGTGTTGACTCTTTTTGTTCGCTGCTCAAGAATGAGAGCAGACAGTGGAATGATTACTTGAATAAACTGGAATGAAAGACAATTCGGTTTCGTTATTCAAGTCTCCCCACATTGGTGACTGACGACGTTGAGAATGAACGAAGAAATTCTCAGGGTCCCGGACTCACAGCGCTCAGAGCTGGCGAGCGCAGTGGCCGTTAAGCTGCCTGATTTCTGGCAGGATAACCCACGGTCGTGGTTTCTGCAAGCAGAGTCGCAGTTCGCGCTCGCAGGAGTAACGGTGGATGACACTAAGTTCCACCATGTCATCGCTAAACTGGACAACAGCACAGCTCGGTGCGTGCAAAGCTTGGTGGAGCAGCCACCCGCGACCGACAGGTACGGCAAGCTGAAATCCACCCTCATCAAGTTTTTCACCCCCTCGGCTGAAGTGAGGGCGAGGAGGATCCTGTCTTTGCTAGACCAAGGTGGACACAGGCCGAGCGCCCTGATGGAGGAGATGATACAGCTGAGAGGGTTGGACAACGATGATTTCATTTTTCAGTTCATCTTCCTCTCCAACCTCCCGGCGCATGCGAGAAGCACGCTGGCCGGCAAAAAGTGTCACACCCTGGAGGAGTTCCGGGAGCTGGCCCAGGAGGCAGATGGGATCCTGGACGCCTGCGGCGGGCAAGCAACCACAGCAGCGACCCGAGACAGCGGGGAGCCAGAGGCAGCAGAACCAGACTGGCCGACAACGGCGGCAACACGGCCGCGACGAGGGGGAGCCAATAGCCCGGCGGCAGAGGCGCGGGCACGACACAGCGGAGGAGAAGATCTCTGCTTTTACCATCGGAGGTTCGCAGAGAAGGCACGCAGGTGTGTGCCACCCTGCATCTTCAGGAGTTCAGGAAACGGCAAGACCGGGGGTCGCTAGCAGCTTCGACCCTCGGAGAACGCAACAAGCTGCTCTACATCACGGATGCGCGCTCCGGACGAGAGTTCCTCATCGACACCGGAGCACAAGTGAGCTTCATCACCCCAACATACGCGGACCGGGTGGCTGGACCCCACGGTAGCGGAGCTACAGCGGCAAATGGCTCGAACATCAACACCTACGGGAGAAGGACCTTGCCTTTATGCTTACATGGCCGCACATATGAATGGACTTTTGTGATAGCGGCGGTGAGTTTCAACATGTTGGGCGCGGATTTTTTGTGTTCGCACAATCTGTTAGTTGATCTTGCTAATAGACGGCTGGTAAATGCACTCTCTTTTTACTCTCTCCCCTGTTCAGCTCGAGTGTCCCCGCCACCAGTACAGACCCACGTCGCTACAGCAGGTGGTAAGTTTCACACACTCCTCACCCAATTTCCAGCGCTCACTGTGCCCACTTTTTCAGCGACGGTCGCGAAGCACGGGGTGAAACACTTTATCCCCACTTCTGGTCCTCCCGTGTTTGCAAAAGCTCGGCGCTTGGATGCAGTTAAGCTCGCCATTGCGCGCGAGGAGTTCGCCAGCCTGGAGAGGCTGGGCATCGTTCATAGGTCGAAGAGCCCGTGGGCTTCGCCGCTGCACATGGTACCGAAAGCCGATGGCTCCTGGAGACCGTGCGGGGATTACCGCAGGCTAAACAACGCTACGGCGCACGATCGTTATCCCATCCCGCACATTCAGGATTTTTCGGTGCACCTGGCGGGGGCGCGCATTTTTTCAAAGATTGATCTAGTTCGCGGCTATCACCAAGTCCCGGTCCAACCGGAGGACATTCCTAAAACAGCGGTAATAACCCCGTTCAGACTTTTCGAATTTTTACGCATGCCGTTTGGTCTCAAAGGGGCGGCGCAAACATTTCAGCGGATGATGGATGCCGTGTTACGCGATCTCCCTTTCGTGTTTGTGTACCTCGACGACATTTTGGTCGCGAGTACTTCAGAGGACGAACACGAAACGCACCTCACAGCAGTTTTTAGGAGGCTGGGAGAGCACGGCTTAATAGTTAACCCAGCCAAGTGCCAGTTCGGCGTCGAGCGGATCGATTTTTTGGGTCACCACGTCTCCCCGGAGGGAGCAGTTCCGTTACCAGAGAAAGTACGCGCGGTAGCGGATTTTCCCCGTCCACAAACGGTCAAATCACTACAGGAATTCTTGGGGATGGTGAATTTTTATAACCGATTCCTGCCCCACGCAGCTCAAATCATGCAACCGTTATATGCCGCGCTCAAAAAACAAAAACCGACCCAGGCGGTCGAATGGTCCCCGGAGCGGGAGCGCGCGTTCACAGAGGTTAAAAAAGCCTTGGCTGACGCTGCGCTCCTGGCCCACCCAGACCCTGCAGCACGTATCGCGCTGACGACAGACGCTTCAGATTTAGCCATAGGGGCCGTTATTGAGCAACAGGTAGCCGGAGTTTGGCAGCCTTTGGCTTTCTTTAGCAAATCTTTAAGCGCGGCTGAACGAAAATACAGCGCGTTTGACAGAGAACTGTTGGCGCTGCATTTGGCTATTCGTCATTTCCAGTTCTGGCTGGAAGGACGGTGCTTCACCGCTTATGTGGACCACAAGCCGCTCACATACGCCATGGCCAAAATTTCAGACCCGTGGTCCGGCAGGCAGCAGAGGCAGCTGGCCGCAATCTCGGAATTTACCACTGACATTAGGCACGTCGCGGGCAAATTCAATGTAGTAGCGGATTGTCTCTCACGCGCGTTCACGACCCCAACACGCGCAGAGGCAGAACGGGCCACCGTGACCGCGCCGCAGGAGAGCGGCACGGTGGCGCGCGCAGCCCCGGTGCACGTGGGTATAGATTACGCAGCCATGGCAGCGGACCAGGGGGCGGACGCAGACGTGCGCGCGCTCCAGTCTGGACCAACAGGGTTGAGGCTGGAGAGCAAGTGTTTACAAACCGGTATGCCCCCCCTGATCTGCGACATGTCGACGGGGCGCCCACGTCCGGTGGTTCCGGCCACGTGGCGCCGCCGTGTTTTTGACTCGGTGCACTCACTGGCGCACCCGGGGGTGCGCGCGTCGGTGAAACTAGTGGCGGAAAAGTTTGTTTGGCCGTGCCTGCGCAAGCACGTGAAGGAATGGGCAAAAACCTGCATTTCCTGTCAACGGGCCAAAATTCACAGGCACACAAGAGCCCCGTTAGAACCGTTCCGCATTCCGGCCAGAAGGTTCGACCATGTGCACGTCGACCTTGTGGGCCCCCTACCGGCATCACAGGGGTTCACGTATCTTTTGACAATGGTGGACCGCACCACACGTTGGCCGGAAGTGGTCCCACTTGCGACGACCACGGCCGCGGAGGTGGCTCGCGTTTTTTTAACGGCTTGGGTGGCGCGCTTCGGGGTTCCGTCGGACATTACGTCCGATAGAGGACCGCAATTCATCTCTGAGCTGTGGTCAGCGATGGCCAACGGCTTAGGAGCCAAAATTCACCGCACTACGGCTTACCACCCTCAGGCCAATGGTTTATGCGAGCGTTTTCATAGGTCTTTGAAGGCAGCACTCAGAGCGTCGCTCACGGATGCAGATTGGGTGAATAAACTTCCATGGGTTTTATTAGGGTTGCGTTCTGCGCCTAAAGAGGACTTAGACGCCTCCCCAGCGGAGCTGGTATTCGCACAAACTCTGAGGCTGCCGGGCGAGTTTTTACCAGAGCACCCAGAGCCCCCACCTCTCTCGGCTCTGGGACCGTTAGTCGGCACGGGGGCAGACACGCTCCCGGGTCCGGTTCATCACGCTTTTCCACGAGTTTTCGTCCCCAAGGCTTTGAAAAATGCCGATTTCGTTTTTGTCAGGCGCGAAGCCCTAAAAGCAACGCTCAAACCACCTTACGAAGGGCCATTTCGAGTGCTGGAGGCAGGTGATAAGCAATTTGTGCTAGATTTTGGAGACAGAAAAGAGACAGTCAGTATTGACAGACTAAAACCTGCTTTTGTCATGAAGGACGTGTCTGTACCGGTCGCAGTGGCGCCTCGACGAGGCAGGCCCCCGCAGGGGGCAATTAATCACTCTCTCCCTCAGTCAACAGACCCGAAGCAGAAACACACCGCAGGCAAGGCGGGGCCAACGCACAGCAGATTCGGCAGACGGCTGAAGCCCAAGCGGCGCACAGACTGAATGTTGGTGTTGATTATTCAGTAGTGAGTAAGGTGCTATTTAATTTTAGGAATTAGTCTGTTCTTCATCGTTTGGGGGGGGGGGGGGGTTATATGACTGTGTTGTGAGACATGTATATGTTGGACACTGCATATGTGATTTAACCACGATGAAGGAGAGCCAGCCCCCTGCGGTGCGGAGCCACAGAGCCTGGACCCCCTGCGGAGGACAGGGGACAGAAGACTTCCTGACCACTGAGGCTCGAGAAGAGAGAAGGGGGAGTTATGTAAATAAAAGGCTAATGAATGTGAATAAAGAGATTTTGAGAGAGATGTGTGATTTCCCCCGCGAGGGAAATGGTTTGATGTCAGAATGTTTAAATGAGAGAACTTTGGTGTGTTGACTCTTTTTGTTCGCTGCTCAAGAATGAGAGCAGACAGTGGAATGATTACTTGAATAAACTGGAATGAAAGACAATTCGGTTTCGTTATTCAAGTCTCCCCACACACAGCACTGTAAAAGACTCACTGGCAGTTATCGCAAATGCTTGATTGCAGTTGTTGCTGCTAAGGGTGGCCCAACCAGTTATTAGGTTCAGGGGGCAATCACTTTTTCACACAGGGCCATAAAGGTTTGGATTTTTTTTTTATCCTCAATAATTAGCATCATTTAAAAACTGCATTTTGTGTTTACTTGTGTTATCTTTGTCTAATATTTAAATTTGTTTGAACATCTGAAACATTTAAGTGTGACAAACATACAAAAACATGATAAATCAGGAAGGGGGCAAATATTTTTTCATACCACTAAAAATTCCAGATGTCATGTTTCTCCTCAGCTTAATAAATTGCTTGGTTTCGAGAGTCTATCATTTTAAAGTGAGTGAATGAAGCATGTCACACTGTGGTGTTTTTATATTACTTTCATTAGTATTAAGACTTAAAAAAATCAGCTGAACTTTAGAGAAAACTATTCAACAGGTTAAATGAAAACACCAACGTGCTGATGCCTTGGTACCAGAGCCTTGGCAGAGGTATGTGTTCTTGGATCATCACCAAAATGTTATAGGTTCCTCTCTAGCCCAAGGACCATTTCTGGTAAAAAAAAAAAAAGAAAAAAAAAATTCCATCCAGTAGTTTTGGAGTACACACATGCCCAGTGAAAATAATCTGCAGTTCACATGCCCGTATTGTCGGCGGCAGCCAAACGCCGCCAGTCTGATTTGAACAGCCGCAATCCAAACACAAAAGAAGAGCACTAAATGGCGGAAGTGATGGAGGTCCGTGAATACAAGACAATCAAGACGAACAGGAGGTTTTTGCTGTTTAGTTGCAGAGGAAGAAAACGGATGGGCAAAAAGACAGACATTTGTTACCCAGTATTTGTGGCTTGATCAGTACTTGCCTGTGGCGGGAGTTTCCAGGCACATGCGCAGTTCACTGCGACCATTTGCGGGCGAGGAATGTTGGGACCTGGAATTTCCCCATTGTGGGACTAATAAAGGCTTATTTTATCTTATCTTTTAGCGAGTTATTAACAAGTTTTTACCTCGCCCTTCCTCTGCAAAACTAAATGGAAAAACCAGTGTGAAAACAATCAATGTGACGAATAAATGGAGTAGCTGCCGAATATTTTTTTTCAGTAACAGCTATTCTTTTAACAGTTCAGCTCCACCTGCTGTAAAAAAAAAAAAAAAAAGTGCTGTGTTGTGCTGTAAAAAAGTTGCACTGCCGCCTCTAGTGGCCCGGCATAGTTATTACAACACCTTTTCCCCCGGCTTCATTGACGGTAAAGGTGAGTTAAATTTGGTCTTTTTTTGAAAGTAAAGCCTTATCTTGGAATTCTGGTAAATTACAAGTTGAGAAAATATGGTGATACTGTAGGGAACCCACGCTGGGATATTCATCTCAGACTGGAAGCAGGGGGGGCGGTGTAAATAATTCCTCTGCCGGTAGAGCGTGGGGGATTAAACAGAGGAGGTCAATACGCATTGTAATGGGAGATGTTATGGTAATACAGCAGAAAGGAGTAGCTGCGGGGACAGTAAGGGGTGAATGGTTGAATGTATTGTGATGCAAGATTTCAGGCAGCAGGGGGAAGGAATGGAGTGATATAAAAGGAGACACCCTGGTGTATTGAAAAAGTCTTTTTCTGTGTATGAATGAAGTGAGAGAGAGAAATAAAGTTCGTCTGCTGTGCAAGTCTGGTTCCTTTATTTGCACTCTCCACAATACAGTGATACTAGTCTTTAGTTCCACTTAATTTTGACCGGTCAAGCTGAAACAGAGAGGAGGACAAACACACACACACAGATGCATTAAGTGATTACCGTATGCCTCTCCATTTTACCTAGGCATAATTAATGGAACTAAGCAGTCCTCATACGGGGGAAAAAATTAGACATTGGAAAAAAAGTGACGTAACTTAAGTTTTAAGAATCAAACATTGCAGCTGTAGGAGTTATTAGTGTTTTAACTTTGGGTGCATGCGACCGGCAGCGGGTGAAAAAAGTTCAACGTCTGTGTCTCTGTTTTTATGCACTTTAATGTGTTTCAACGTAATTCTCTGTGTCGTTTTGGTCCTTGAATGTTTGTGGACTATATAACGAAGAGCTCCCTGGTTCTATCAGTATGGATTGCCTTCTTGTTTTTCCTACCGGCTCTTTGTCTTGGAGGTAAGCACGATCGCAATCACGCCGGGAGGAACACAGTATTCCAGAGACATGTTACTGCATTTAAACATGGATAATGCAGCATCTGTGTTTGAGTCTGTGCCGCAACTGCCGGACTTTATTTTAAGAGATTTTCATGGACACAGCAATGAAAAGAGAGACAAGAGGAGGAGACGCGGAAAGCATGGAGGCGTAAAATTAAGCCTGAGGAGGCGTCAGCTTAACTACATTCCTCTTCCTTCCATTATTATGGGGAACATACAATCCCTGAGAAATAAAGTGGATGAAATTCAAGGAAATGTATGATATCAGAAGGATTTCAAGAACTGCTGTGTCATGGCTTACACGGAGACGTGGCTTACGGCGCATGACTGGGATGCGGATCTGTGTATTGACGGCTTTGGAGCCCCACTTCACTTGGATTGGCAGGAAGAGGTAACAGGGAAACGTCAGGGGGGCAGCATATGTTTATATATTAATAAACAGTACTGTACATCTGTCACGGTCAGAGAACGCATCTGTACACCAGATGTGGAGCTGCTGTCTGTGTCACTACACCCCTTTTATCTGCCCCGCAAGTTCCCCCAACTTTTCATAACGACTGTGTACATTCACCCGAGAGCGGATGCTGCCTCTGCCTCCAGCACCGTCTTTGATGTGGTACAGTGGTTGCAGTCGATTTCCCCAGAGGCTCCAAATTTTATTCTTGGGGATTTTAACCATGTGTCTCTAAAGAAGACACTTAAAAACTTTTATCAGTATGTCTCCTGCCCAACCAGGCGAAAAAAGACATTGGACCTGTGCTATGGATCCACAGAGAGGGCCTATAAATCTATTCCCTTTCCTCCTTTAGGATCCTCAGATCACAACTGTGTACATTTGTTGCCCACATATAAAACTGCTCTCAGAAGAGACAAGGCGAAGACCAGAGACATACAGTAAACGTGTGGACAGAGGATTCAGTGCACTGCCTTCAGGAATGCTTTAACTGTATGGACTGGGAGGTGTTCACACTGTCCTGCGGAGATGATTTGGACTCTTTAGTGGACGTGACATGCTCATACATAGCTTTCTGTAGAGACATGATTGTTCCACGTAAATGTGTCAAAATATATCCCAACAACAAGCCATGGGTTACAAAATCAGTTAAATCCTGCTTGCAGAGGAAAGCACTTGCCTTTAAACAGGGGGTTGTTTCTGAGTTACAGGTTGCCACAAAAGAGCTGAAGGCCGAAATTTTAAGAGCAAAACAGAATTATAAATCAGAGTTGGAAAGCAAGATGGCAACAAACAAAATTGGTTCAGCCTGGGCCAGTATGAAAACTATTGCAGGCCTTCAGAGCACAGAGCGCAGTAATCGTGTGTTTTTAGATGGTTTTAATTCAGACACAGAGCTGGCTAATGCTCTTAATTGTTTTTATGGTCGTTCTGACTCCTTCGATTTTAGCACAGAAACCCAAGCTTTGAAACAGAAACTCAAAGATAATCAGCACTTTAATATTGAGGTGCAGGATGTTAAAAGGGCGTTCTGTGCTGTAAAAGTGAACAAAAGTCAGGGCCCTGATAATATATGTGGGCGCTTGGTAAAGTCCTGTGCACATGAATTGAGTCCTGTATTTCACTACATTTTCAATAAGTCCTTATAGACACAACATGTGCCTAAGATCTGGAAAGAAGCCGTGGTTGTCCCTGTTCCAAAATCCAGCTGTCCTAAAACGGTGATTTTAGACCAGTTGCTTTGACTTCAATTTTAATGAAAATTTTTGAAAAACTGGTCAGATTTGAGGTCCTAAAGCAGACTGAGCATGCAATGGATCCTTTGCAGTTTGCCTATAGGCCTTACAGAGGAGTGGAGGATGCCACTGTCACTCTGTTTAACATGCTTTTTGAACATCTGGATTTTAATGGGATACACGCCAGGCTTTTATTTGTGGACTTTTCTTCTGCCTTTAATACAATCCAACCTCATATTTTAGTTGAAAGGCTCCTGCAACAATTTGATTTGAGTAATAATCTGGTGGGTTGGATTCTGGATTTTTTAACCAACAGGACACGGAGAGTAAGGGGTCAATGGTACATTGTCTGACCAAAAGTGTTCTTCTACTGGCTCTCCGCAGGGGTGTGTGTTGTCACCACTACTCTTCACAAACGTGTCGGAGCAGACATGACAACAGACACATTATAAAGTATGCTGATGATTCAGTTGTTGTCAGTCTCCTCCAGGATGGTGAGACTGGCCACGGCCCAGTAGTTGATGATTTTGTTCACTGGTGTGAGGATTCCTACCTGCAGCTGAATACGACAAAAACTAAAGATATGATTATTGACTTTAGGAGGAAAACTCCCAGGCACAAAGTCACTGTACTAAAAGGCCAGACCACTGAATGTGTACAATCCTACAAATATCTTGGAACGATTATTGATAGTAATTTAAACTTTGAAGAGAACTGTGAAAGGGTGCGCAAAAAGGGTCAGCAACATTTGCATTGTTGCATTGTTACATTGTTACATTGCAACAGTTTCACCTGCAGATGAATTTAATAACTTTTTTGTTAACATTGGTCCCAATTTGGCTCAAGAAATACCCATTACGGCACCTACAGGTGATACAATAAGCAAAAACACCGCTATAAAAGACTCCATTTTTATAAAGAACACAGACGAGAGAGAGGTCATTGAAATTGTTAAATCGTTTAAAAGTAAGACATCTACGGACTGTGATGGTATTGACATGCTCTTAGTCAAAACTATTATTGAATGCTTAGTGAAACCACTGACGTATATTTGTAATCTGTCTCTCCAAACAGGTATATTTCCCAATGCAATGAAAATAGCTCAAGTAATTCCGATATACAAGATGGGTGACAGAGGGGAACTTTCAGACTATAGACCAATTTCACTATTGCCGCAATTTTCCAAGATACTTGAAAAAATATTCTATAAGAGAATTGACAACTTCATACTGAAGAATAATTTATTGTGTGAGTAGCAATATGGGTTCAGACACAAGAGGACAACTGCATTTGCTCTAATGGAATTTATAGAAAAAATATCAACTGCCGTTGAAAATAAAGAGTATTCAGTTGGGGTATTCCTGGATCTTAAAAAAGCATTTGATACAGTGGATCACAATTTATTATTAAAGAAACTACAAAATTGTGGTATTAGGGGGGTAGCACTGTCCTGGTTAAGTAGTTACTTAAAGAATAGATATCAGTATGTATGTGTTGGTAACAAAAACTCACAGTTACTGAAGTTTACTTGTGGAGTCCCACAGGGTTCAGTTTTGGGGCCATTGTTATTCAATATATATATAAATGATATATGTAAAGTCTCGGAAAAAATGGATTTAATATTGTTTGCCGATGACACTAATCAATTATGCAGTGGAAGCAATTTGGAACAGCTTTTAGATACACTCGGAAAGGAATTAGGAAAGCTTAAACTGTGGTTTGATTCAAACAAATTAATGCTCAATTTAAGTAAGACAAAATTTATAGTTTTTAACAACCATCACAACAACTTAGTATCTAAACTCAGTGTAAATGGTGTAGAGATTGAAAGGGTATCTGAAACTAAATTTCTTGGAGTAATAATTGATAATAAACTGTGTTGGAAGTCACATATTAATTGTATTAAAGGTAAAATATCTAAATCAATCGCAATACTACACAGAGCGAAATATTTGCTGAATCAACCCACATTATATACCTTGTATCATTCATTAATACTCCCATACATGACATATTGTACTGAAGTATGGGGAAATACATATAAAACAAACATATATCCAGTCTTTATGCTTCAGAAGAGAGCTATTAGAATAATAAACAAAGCTGCTTACAGGGAACCAACAAACCCACTTTTTCTTAAATTAAAAGCTCTCAAGTTGAAAGATCTGGTTGACTTTAAAACTGCAGTAATAATGTTTAAAGTGAAGAATCTATCACTGCCCGCAAATATCCAAAGGTTGTTCCAAATAAGGGAGAAAAAAACATAATTTCAGAGGAACATGTATATTTCAAAAACCTTCAGTGAGAACTACCACCAAGCAACTCTGTGTTTCAGTGCAAGGAGTCAGATTATGGAACGATTTTGGACCTGAATTAAAATCATGTACAACACTTGGACAATTTAAACAAAAACTAAAGGAAGAAATACTCCAAAGATATATACAAGATGACATGTAAAATCACATAAGGATTGTCATATCCAGTCTGTGTTGTGTTGCTTAGTTTTTTTTGTCACATTTTGTCTTAGCTTTGTTCTGAATTGTAATCGCTCTTGTTTTGTTTTTCTTTTGAATTCTTGGATGGAATATGGGTGGGCAATATAAGCTGCGGCTTCAGCCATCACCCATTTCGGATAACTTATGTTGAACTGTATAATCAGAGGAGTTATTGTTTAATTTGACCTTGTTGGATTTTTTCCCCTTTGTTATATTATTCTGTTTCTTTTTAATCTTTACTTTTAATCTATCCGAAATAAAGATTCATTCATTCATTGTTTAAGGAAACTTGCACGCTTCCAAATTGACCGAACCATAATGACAATGTTTTATCGGGCTTTTATTGAATCTGTTTTATCCTTTTCTTTAGTGTCATGGTTTGGTCAGATAAAACTGAAACAGAGGAAATCCTTGGATCAGGTAGTTAGATGGTCCAATCGTTTGCTTGGTGAGTCACAGCTGAGCCTGACATCCCTGTACACCAGACAGGTACAGAGGATTGCTACCTCCATTTTAAATGATGACTCCCACCCTTTGTACTGCCACTTTCAGCTTCTTCCCTCCAGACGGAGGTTTGCTGCCCCAAAAAGTAAAACCCAGCGCTACAAAAGCAGCTTTGTTCCTGCTGCACGGTGGCGCAGTGGTTTAGCACTGTGGCAGCACAGTTTTACCCTCGGCCGGGGGACCGCGGGGATCATGAGATCGTGGGTTCGATCCCAGCCCCCGACCAACAGTGAGCTGTGTGGAGTTTGCATGTTCTCCCCGTGTTGCGCGGGTTTACTCCGGGATTTCTCCGGTTTCCTCCCGCACACCAAAAACATGTAGGTTTAGGGCGCTCGCGCACGCAGCGACCAGCAGCCGGTGGCTTGTCACCAGACTGCAAACCAAGTCTACCTACGGGTACAAATAAGTAACAAAAAAAAAAAAAAAAAAAAAAACCTTTCACTCTCACAGTCATACCTAAGGACAATTTAGAATCCCCAGTTAATGCCAATTAACCTAACTTGCATGTTCTGGGGATGTGGGAGGAAACTGGAGAAATCCCGGAGTAAACCCACGCAGACACGGGGAGAACATGCAAACTCCACACAGATCACCATTGGTCGGGGGCTGGGATCGAACCCAGGATCCCCCGGCCAAAGGTGAGTTGCTGTGCTGCCGCAGTGCTAACCACTCCGCCACTGCGCTGCCCCCCTCTGTTTTCATAAAAATTCAGTAATGTGTTAGTGAAATTTGATCAGATGCATTATTCGTTACTCATTTTATGAATATGGATAGATATTTTTTTTTCCACAATATTTTTATTGAACCTTTTTTTAACAAACATGACACCAACAATCAAACCCTAACACTAAAGTAAATTAAAAATAAATGTTCTAAAAACACCAACAACCATTAACAAAACAAGTCAAACAATGCTCCTCTGTTTAGCCTTGGTAATCCATTGCATAAGTATACATATTATACATTCACCAATTTGGAATTTACAAGGTCCACACATATCATTCACCTTCTTCTTCAGAAGTTATGTTTAGTTTCTTTACATAATCAATGAAAGGTCTCCATATATTCTCAAACACATTTTCCTTTGATTTCAGTATGTATGTTATTCTTTCTAGTGGAAGGTTTGTTAACATCTGTCTTAACCACTGAGTCACATCTGGTCTGTGAGTCTTTTTCCACAGTAGTGCAATACATTTTTTGGTGTTAAGCAAACTGAGGTCTATGAATGTTCTTTCACTCTTATTAAAGTTATGCTTTTCTGGATACAGACCCAACAAAAACAATTTAGGATTCAATATGAGTTGTTTTGAAATTATTTTTTCAATTGTTACCCTCACCTCTTCCCAAAACATTCTAATTTTTCTACATTCCCATAAACAATGAAATAGAGTTCCTTTACTTTCCATACATTTTGTGCATATATCTAGTATGTTTTTGTTATATCTATTTAACTCCACCGGTGTAACATACATCCGCATTAACCATTTAAAATGTATCAATTTAAGACGTACATTTATTGATTTGGTTTGAGCTTCTGTGCAAGCCAATTCCCATTGTTCCTCTGAAATTTCAATTTGCAGGTCTTCTTTCCAATAATTCATTCTTTTCTGTGAGTTTTCACTTGAGGATAATATCAGTGAGTTATAGAACTCTGAAATAATACCCTTTCTCTTACTATTTTTCGTCAAAATTTTTTCCAAGTATGAATAGGTAGGTCGGGTGAGAGCATTATTTTGATTTGATCGAATAAAATTCCTAAGCTGAAGATATTTAAAAAAATGTGTTCTATTAAGATTAAATTTGGCCCTCAGTTCTTCAAAAGACATTATGTTGTCTGAACGTGCCAAATATAAGTCTTGAATCTTTTGAATCCCTTTTAAATTCCATAATTTAAATACAGCATCCGCTCTCCCTGGTGTAAAATATTGATTACTCCATATTGGGCTAAATTGTGACAAAAAGTGTGGTTCTTTTAAATATTTTTTGATTTCATACCGTATTTTGATCATATGCTTTACAATAGGATTTTTAACTTGTTTCTGTGATTTTTTTAGCTGAGTCTGAGTATATGAATAAGGGAAGAGGTAAAGGTAAATTGTATGATTCCATCTCCGTCCAGTGAGGGAGATCATTTGATGAAAAATAATATGTCATAGACCTCAGTTGTGCTGACCAGTAATACAACATAAAGTTTGGACATTTCAGACCTCCACGATCAAATGGTAAATATAGTAAGGACAGACGTAATCTAGCCCTCCTATTGTTCCATATAAATTCCACTAACTTTTTTTTTAATTCTTGAGAATAGATCTGAAGGTGGTGGTAAAGGAATGTATTGAAATAAATATAGTATTTTGGGTAAGATATTACTTTTAAGTATATTAATTCTCCCGATCATCGACATTGGTAGTGACATCCATCTCTGAAGTAACTCATTAATATCTGTCATTAAGGCTTCATAGTTGATACTAGCGGCTGATTCTAACTTAGGCACAATTTGAATTCCTAAGTATTTAAACTGATTTACAACATTGAATTGATTTACCTCAGGAGCTGGGTGCTTTCTCTGGGTCTCATTTAGCATTAATATTGAAGATGTAGTTTTATTTATTTTATATCCTGATATTTCCCCAAAGTTCTTTATTAAATTTAACAAGGTCGGAATTGATTTTTTAAGATTCGACATAAACAAAATTATGTCATCAGCATACAGGGAGATTTTATGTTCTGTTGGTCCTACTTTAATTCCATATATTTGTGGATGTAAACGTACTGCCATCGCTAAAGGTTCAATTGCCATAGTAAACAGTAAAGGTGAAAGTGGACAACCTTGTCGACAACCTCTATTAATTTTTATTGATTTTGAGATATTGCTATTTGTTAGGATTTCTGCTGTAGCATTATTGTATATTATCTGAACCCATTTTATGAAATTCTTTCCAAGTCCAAACCTTTGTAAAACTTCAAAAAGAAAGGGCCATTCGACCCTATCAAAGGCCTTTTCAGCATCCAGTGATAGGAGAGCTGTATCCGGCGCTTCTTTATTAGAATAAATAATATTAAATAGTCTTCTTACATTATGGAAGCCTTGTCTTCCCATTATAAAGCCATTCTGATCTCGGTTAATTATATTTGGTAATATTTCTTGTAGTCGTCTTGCTAAAATTTTACAGATTATCTTAAGGTCAGCATTTAATAGGCTAATTGGTCTCATGTTTTCACATTTATTAGGAGGTTTACCTGGTTTTGGCAACAGTATAATTAAGGCATTATTTATATATGGCGGTAATTTACTATTTTGAAATGCTTCTAAAACCATTTCCAAAAATGGTTTTATTAATTTATTCTTAAATTTTTTATAGAGGTCAACTGGAAGACCGTCAGGTCCCGCACTTTTTCCTGATTTCATATTATCAATGGCTAGCCCAACTTCTTCTTGAATAATTTTTGACTCCAGTATCTCCCTATTTTCATTTGGAATACACGGTATAGATACTCCGTCCAAAAACCCATTTAGTTTTGTTAAGTCAGTTTCATTTTTTGTATCATATAGTTTTTCATAATAATCTCTAAAGGCACTGTTAATTTCTAAAGGATCTACGACTGCCTGTCCGTTACTTATAATACTGGTAATTGGTGTTTTAAATTCTAATTGTTTAATCTGCCATGCCAATAATTTTCCTGATTTTTCACCTTGTTCATAAAAGGTTTGCTTCAATCTTAGAAGACTCGAGGCAGCTATATTCGCTATTTTTTGTCATATTCAGCTCTCAGAATCAGTAATTCATTCTCTAATTTGGGATTACTTCCTGCATACACTTTTTCTTGAAGAATTTTTATTTTACGTTCCAATTGGACTCTCTCCTCTCGAGTCTTCCTAGATTTTGAACCTGTATAACTAATAATATGCCCCCTAATAAAAGCTTTGAAAGCTTCCCACTTTATACATGCTGATGTTTGTGTAGTGTTGATATCAAAGAACTCATCTATCTGTTTTTCTATGTACTTAACAAATTCCTCATCTTGAAGCCATTTATGCTGAAATTGCCACCTACCAGGAACCTTTGTCAATTTCTTATCTACATATATTAGACAGCAGGGTGCGTGATCAGAGATCACAATGTTATCATAGAAACAATTTTGAATCTTGGACCTTAATTCTGTGGAGATCAAAAAATAGTCAATACGTGAAAATGTCTTGTAGGTGTTAGAATAACAAGAATAGGCTTTGACTTGTGGTTTCATTTCTCTCCATATATCTAGCAATCTCAATTCTTTCATAAAATGATTAATGGTCATCCTACATCCATTGTGCGTACAGTTCTGTCCTGTTGACCTATCTATACTGGGACAGTATAGATAGTATAGATAGTATAGATAGATAGATAGATAGATGTACAGTTAAAATCCCCTGCTATTATATATAGCCCTGTGAGTGATGCTAAAGTAAGAAATAAATTAACGAAGAAGTTTTGATCATCTATATTGGGACCATATAAGTTCACCAGATTTATATTTTCTAATAACAAAGATCCTTGGATGATTAGATATCTTCCCAATTTATCTCCAATTACATTTTTCACTTGAAATGGGACTGATTTATGTATGAGAGTCATGACTCCCCTGGCTCAAGATGAAAATGATGAGGTGAACACACTTCCCTGCCATCTACTCCTTATTCTTTTTACATCCTCCTCTATTAGATGAGTTTCTTGTAAAAACACAATTTTTGAACCTATGTCTTTTATTTTATTCAAAACTTGTTTAAGTTTTTTTAGATTTTGTAGACCTCTGCAATTCCATGATGTTAAATTAAGCTTAACGCTTTGGTCTATGATCAATAAAGAGTTTGAGATTACCTAGCAAAATAAGCATGCTCATACAGAGAAGCAAAAACATGGATGGTTGAACATTCATCCCACAAACTACACACAAACAAATTCCCCCTTCCCACATTCGTGGTAATCCCCCCAAAATCAAAAAAAAAAAAAATCCGTCTCCCGTTACAGCCTGAATCTGCTCCTCCCCCGTGAGGATCAGTCAAACCACTCTTTCTTTCTCCTCTCAATCACCCTGACTGCTACTTTTAATGACATGACAATAACTCTCTTCTGTAGTTTTTCCAATTTAACTCCAAAATTTTATAGCAACTTTGTACATCATAGCTTTTTTTTTATATATATAATACAATCTATATTTTGTAGACATGCTATATGTTTCAAATCAGTCAGATACTTGAACACTTGCTTAAATATTCTACCTTTTATATCTTGTTCTTGCTTCATGCTTGGCTCTCGACAGTCTCTCCTTGGATCTGCTTAATGAGTTCCTGCGCCTTCTGAGGGGTCTTAAAGACTTGGGTTCTCCCTTTATACGTGACCAGCAGTCTTGCAGGATAAATCACTCCGTGATGAATCCCAAGGCTGTGCAGCTCTTTACGGGCGGGGTCAAACTGTTTCCTTAATTGTTGGATTCCTGTGGTCAAATCTGGGTAGAACCGGCACCTGTTGATCCTGGTATTTAATTTCTCCTTTAGTACGCGCTGCGTTGGAGACCGTCATGTTGTCCCTGTAGTTGAGGAACTTCATAATCAGCGTCCTCGGTGTTGTCTTCTTATCTCTCGGTGGGCCTATTCGGTGTGCGCTTTCCAAGACGACTGATGACTGTAGATCTGCGTTATTCAGCGCTTCTGGAATCCACTTTTCCAAAAAGGAACACGCATCCTGTTCCTCCGCCCCCTCCGGAAGGCCCACAAGCCTTAAATTATTCCGTCTCGACCGGGATTCTAAGTCCAAGACGTTATCTTCCAGACGTTTATTTTTTAATTCCAGTGTTTGGACCTTTAATTGCAGGCTGCTGACGTCATCTTCAGCGTTGGAGATCCAAAGCTCTGCCTGCGATATTCGCTCCATACAGTCGCTTATTTCTTTTCTCATAGCTTCTAACGCAGCTATAATCCCATCAAACTTAGACGAAAAGTCTGTTCTCATAGCGCTGATGGCAGCAAGGACCGCATTTGTTCCTTCGGCAGTCACCGCTCCGCCGCTAGCTCCCTCCTCAGCCATGGTCACAGGCGATTTATCTGCTGCGTCACGAGCGTGGAAATCTGTTAACTTGGCTTGTCTCGACGAATCAGTTTTTCCTCCGCCTGATTTCACAGCCTTAGTTTTTACCATATCCGCCCCCAAACGCTAGAATAGGTTTTTGTTCCAATTGGGAGAGTTTTAGCCTACTTTTTTATCATTAGGAGCAGAGCAGAATGGAGCACACCCTCCTACGCGGCCGCCATAACCGGAAGTCCTGGATAGATATTTTTAGTGCAAATAAATGAATACAAACTGACACTAGCGTAGCTGAAACGAGTCGTCAGTCAGCGTGTCCTGTTGCAACACGCCCAAGTCTTCATTACTGATTGGAGGAAAAGATGAAGCTACTTTGTTTTTGTGGAAATGGGCAGATTATTTTTCCTTTGTCGCAATTAAGGACAAAAGCATATTGGTGGGTTGCAAGCTAAGTGCCGGTTGAGTCCTACTGCAATCTTCAGGCAACCCCCCCCAATCTGCGACGTCTCCACAGGACGCCCGTGCCCGGTGGTCCCAGTCGCGTGGCACCGCCGCGTGTTTGAGTCAGTTCACACTCTGGCGCACCCAGGGGTGCGTGCGTCAGTCAAAATGGTGGGAGCGAAGTTCGTGTGGCCAGGCCTGCGCAAACAAGTGAAAGAGTGGGCTGCAGCCTGCATAGCATGCCAATGAGCCAAAGTACACAGACGCACGAAGGCTCCTTTGGAGCCGTTTCGTATACCAGCTAAGAGGTTTGACCATGTTCATGTGGACCTCGTGGGCCCCCTCTCACCATCGCAGGGGTGCACACACCTTCTGACAGTGGTGGACCGCACCACACGCTGGCCAGAAGCAGTCCCGCTGGCAGCAACCACGTCTGCGGATGTGGTGCGAGCTTTTTTGACGACATGGGTGGCGCATTTTGGAATCCCGTCGGACATCACGTCCGATAGGGGCCCTCAGTTTGTTTCTGACCTCTGGTCAGCGATGGCCCGCAGCCAGGGTGTTGCAATTCATCGCACAACCGCGTACAACCCACAGGCCAATGGGTTATGCAAGCGTTTTCATAGGTCACTGAAAGCAGCGCTCAGGGCTTCGCTGACGGATGCAAATTGGGTAGACCAGTTGCCGTGGGTTTTATTGGGATTGCGTTCTGCACCAGAAGAGGATTTGGAGGCTTCCCTGGCAGAGTTTGTTTTTTCTCAGCCACTGCAGCTGCCCGGGGAATTTTTGCCAGATAATCCTGCGCTGGACAGCTGTCCGTCTCAGCGTTTGCAGCATAGCGCAGACACAGGCACGCTGCCAGGCCCACCACTGTTTCCCACGCACTTTTGTGCCAAAAACTTTGAAGAACGTGGCGTTCATATTTGTCAGGCACGATGCCCACCGCCCTCCATTGTGCCCACCCTACGATGGCCCGTTCAGAGTGCTGGAAACAGGGGACAAACATTTTTTTGTTAGACTTGGGGGGGGTCATCGGGAGAAAATATGCATAGACAGACTTAAGCCCGCCTTTGTGGTGGCGGACGAGCAAGTGCTGTTGGCTCGGGCCCCTTGGTGTGGAAGACCCCCACTGAGAACTCCCCAGGTAAACAATTCATCAGAGCAGCCACACGGGCAAATCGAAGTTTCCTCCCCCCTCGCCATGGCCCACCCGCAGACAGACATACCCCCAGGGCCCTTCTGCTGGCACAGCAGCGCCGCGGAGGCGGAGAACCCCCGTTACAGCAGATATGGGAGGAGACTGAAGCCAAAAGGACGTGAGGACTGAAACTCGGTCTGAGATTCTAGGGGGGGGGGGGTGTAGAGACTGGGTTAATCATCTCAGACTGGATGCAGAGGGTAAACAGAGGAGAACAATAGCTAGGGAGATCATGGTGAGATAGCAGGAAGGAGGAGTTGGGGTGAGAAAGGATGAATGTACTGTGATGTTAAATGTCATGCAAATGTGAGATGAGCGTTTGGTATAAAAGGAGAACCCATGGTGTATTGAGACATGCTTTTCCTGTGTATGACTGATGAGAGAGTGAATAAAGTCGTCTGCTTCATGAATCAGTCTCGTTATTTACACTCTCCACAGGTTCCTTAAATGGCATTTGTTTTTGTCGTGATTAAGATATTGTTGGTCAGCAGCTTCAGTTCAAAACAGAGCAGAAAAGAAAAAAAAATTCAGATTGTTCATGTTTTGATGATTCATCATTCAGGTTGTTCATGTTTTGTAAAAGATCAATGGTTCAATAAATGGAAAGATTTCATAACGTACTTGTACTTCTTTGTACTAAAACAATGAAATTCGAGATCACCATTAGGTTGTTTTGCTGTTATTTTACTGGTCCGGCCCACTTGACAATAAATCCGGCGGTATGTGGCCCCCAAAATAAAATGAGTTTGGCACCCCTGGTCTTGGGGGTTAAATTAACTGGCTGGCTAGGACCCGAATGCAACTTCCCTGCCGTGTGTGCACTTGACATGGACTTGAACCTCTATCAGTAATGTATGAAATGGAGTGTAGCTAACGGGAGGCCAAGAGAACTTACCCGGTATGAAGGAGGTCTCCTGGCCAGCACAGGTGTAGCCCCCCATGAGCGTCCAACTCCACTGGTCTTGAAAACAGTTCAATTTTATTTTATCTTAAAATAAACAATAGCGGTGTCTGACACAAATAATCTCGAAAAAGGTCTTCAGAGTGAGACGTCCACCAGTCTGCAGCATCCTGGTGAAAGCATGATGTCCAGAGCTCCTGGCAAACACCCGAGGCCACTTTTTAAATTATGCTGAGGAGGTTTGGGGTGTCGACCCCTTGGATTGGACATGGGCGGTCTTAGAGGGGGTGTTCCTGTAGCCATGGACTTGGTGCTTTTCCCTATTGGTGATGGCTCCCTAGTGATGGTGCTTCCACGCTTGGATCCTCCATGCCCAGCCATAAGCCATAACCCACAAGTCCTACACAGTTGAAAGCTTCTTTGTGTATATAAATAAAGCTTTGATTAATTGATTGACCACACCCCCATTCAGTGGGCACTCTTGTAGCCTCCCAAATCAGTATGTGTTTAGCCTGTTAGTATACAACCATGGCAGCTAAATACTCTCACCAGATCACTCAAATGGGCCTCCCATAAAATCCTGAATGCCCCCTCACATGAGGATCCTCCACACACAACCTTCCCTGCATGCATATCACACACACATCACATGCGTGAGGAAGTCTCACTACTATAAACAATGTGACCAACACAAAACACAGCACAACAACCTCACACCAAAAGGATTACTTCACCAAAGTTTCCACAACTCAACAGAAGTAGTGTAGCCACTCGTGTGACTTACTTAATGCTTTGCATAATGCCTCACATATTAGATAAGAACAAAGTACAGAGTTTCCTTGGAGATAACAGGAGACTGTGAAAGTGTAACCTTTGGTATGCAGAGACTGCTTGGGGGGATCCTTTGTAGGCCGAAGACTGTGAGGGGGATGCTATGGGATTTAAGAGGAAAGGCATTGTTACTTGTGATTATAATGCAATGTGACTTGTGAGCTGTGAGAGTCCTGGGTATATAAGGGATGAGTTTTTTCTGTGATGTTCTCTTTTCTACTTTGCTCATGTTGGAGCATGTAATAAACTGCCTTGAGATAAAACCTGCCTCATCATTACACACTCCACAGTAGCAACAATATCTGTTTAAACACAAAAAATAAGTCAATATTCACATTAATAGGAAATAATTCATGTTACACATTAGTCTCTTCAATAATAAAGTTTATTAACTTCCATCATAAAGTGCCCAGACACTAAAAACAGACAAAAACAATCAAAATAAAGTTTGCCTTTCTCTGACGTGGTACAAAACCAAATCATTTTCATTTGTTCAACATTTTTTTCAGTTTCAAGTACAAATCTGCAGCCAAAACTCACAAATCCAACTTGCATTTATTCATGTCTCAAACTTTGATTTCTGAATTAATTAGACATGAAGCGTTTTGTTAGAGAAAATCTTCTTTTACTGCCACCCTGTGGCTGGTAACTGAACTGCAGCTAATTCAGCTGCTGTTCACTCATTGACCACAAGGTGGCGCCACAATCATTTAAGAAGCTTCAAATACCAAATCTATAATTTTTTCTGTCATTTATGTCTGAATCTGTGAGTCTAACTGAACACAAAACACTGAATGTTCATCATAAAACTGATTATTGCAAATATAATGAACACATTTCACTGCAGCAGGTTTTTGTGGCTTCATCATCAAGATGAGTCAGTGCAGGAAACTGGAAAATGAAATTACATTCACCTCCATATTTAGGAGAGTATTTTAACATTTTCAGGTTATCTCCAACTGTCAAACATTCTGACATCAGTTCTGTCAGCAGAAAAGCAAAATATGGTAATAAAATTAAAAAAAAAATCTGATCTGAACAAAAAGAGAAAACTACAATCCCATAATTCCTCTGGTTTAAACAGAAACACCTTTTAGATTTATTGTTAATTCTCATGATGATGAACAGCTGACTGATTGGACGGTCACACCTGAGCAGGTCTGATTGTACAATTGTGTTACTGGACTCAAGTTAACAGATCTAGTGTGGTTATGGCATTATTACACTCATGTGTTCACGGCTTGTTCTCTTTGGAAAAAACTGAAGACAGGAAGTGACCTCACTGCTTGGCACTGTGCTTCAGGAAACGCTGTGACTTCTGTCTCGCCATGCGGTGTTGCTGCTGTGCCGTCTGAGCGTCAAATATGGCCGACTGCAGCTTCTATGGGTAACCATAGTAACCAGGTTAGTTAAGTTTTGCACACAGAAGCATTAATTCAGTTGAACCAATTTCACGATTTTGGGCCTACACTCAAAACTTTTATCTTTTCTAATCTCTAAATTCTTGCAGAACTTTTCTGAGATGAACTCAAAACAACTTCCTCCAGGATCATTCATCCAGGTTTCTTGAAATTAAGCAGAGCTCATCTACAGATATGAATAATGAAAGGTTGTTAAAATTGTTGCGGCCCTGCTCCTCTCTGGAATGGGACCTCTGAGTATTTTTTTTCTTGTGTTGTAGGTGGAGCTGCGAAGGACCGTCCCTGGCTGAGAGGTATGCTAAATAAGCTACACCTGCACACTTGTCAGCAGTGCTTTTGGCTCCCGTTAGAGGTCGGGTGCCTCTCTGCTGTGTTTGTGCTCTGCCTGCTGCCCATGGTTTGTCATTTGGTTGGGGCTGTGCTGGCGGCCTCTTGTCTGTGTTGTTTGTGGCCTGTGGGCTTTCTGGTTTTGGGTGTGCTGCTGGGTGCGTTTGCAGTCCTGACAGAGACGTTCGGTGGCTGGGTTGGCCAGTGACTGGTTTGCTTTTCCTTGTCTGTCTCACGCATCCAGTACACTCACCCTCACCACTGACTTACACCACTGACTAACACTGGGTGTTAAATAAACACCCCAATGTGGGAATCATCACTATCATAAGCCTCTTTTCACAGTCTGATAAAGTAACAGTAACCTGTAGATGACAAGACTAGAAAACCTTTTGTTTTTCTTAAAAATAAACTTGTTTAAATCAGCACCTCTGTGTGACCTCCCTTCTTTGTCCAGCCCTCGAGCTGGGCTTGTGACAAAATTGTTGGAAAATGTCGATCCCTTTTGATATTACAGATGAATGAATTTATACAGTGTCTCTGATTTAACTTCTGATGTAGTGATCCAAACTTGATTCTTCACACTCAATCACAACCGTATTCTTCAGCAAAACACCAGATTTCATGCAATTCTCTTCTTCTTCCAGCTTTTCCCTTTAGGGGTCTCCACAGCAGATCATCTGTCTCCACCTCACCCTATCCCTTCATCTTCCTCTGTAACACCAACCCTCTCCAGGTCCTCCTTCACTACATCCATGAATCTTCTCTGTGGTCTTCCTCTTCTCCTGCCTGGCAGCTCCATCTTCAACATCCTTTGTCCAATATATCCACTACCCCCCCGACCCCCCGCACATGTCCAAACCATCTCAGCCTTGCCTCTCTTACTTTGTCTCCAAACCACTCAACCTGAGCTGTCCCTCTGATATACTCATTTCTAATTCTGTCCCTCCTAGCCACTCCTAAACAGAATCTTATCATCTTCAACTCTGCCACTTCCAGCTCCATCTCCTGTCTTTTTGTCAGCACCACATCTCCAAACCATACATCATACCAGGTCTCACTACTATCTTGTAAATCTTCTTTTTCACTCTTGCTGCTATCCTTTTGTCACAAATCACCCCTGACACTCGTCTCCTCCCACTCCACCCTGCCCGCACTTCTTCACCTTTCTTGTGCATTTTCCATTACTTTGGATGGTTGACCCCAGGTATTTAAACTCATCTACTTTCACTACCTCTACTCCTTCCATCTTCACCGTTACACCTGCCTCCCTCTCATTCACACTCATTTATTCTGTCTTGCTTCTACTGACTTTCATTCCTCTTCTCTCCAGAGTATACCGCCACCTTTCCAGGCTCTCTTCCACCTGCTCCCTACTCTCACTACAGATCACAATGTTGTCTGTAAACATCATGGTCCACAGAGACTCCTGCCTGACCTCATCTGTCAGCCTGTCCATCACCATGGAAACAAGAAGGGGCTCAGAGCCAATCCCTGATGTAACCCCACCCCCACCTTGAATCCATCTGTCACTCCTACAAGCACACCTCATCACCGTCTTGCTGTCCTCATATATGTCCTGCACCACCCTCACATATTTCGCTGCCACTCCTGACTTTCTCATACAGTACCACACTTCCTCTCTTGGCACCCTATGTAACACACTTTAGAGGTTTTAAATGCTGTTGGCAGACAGCACAAAACCTTGAAATCTACAGCTGCTTGGAACCCCAGGTTCAGGTTACTTTATTTGTACCTGTAGGTAGATTTGTTTTGCAGTCAGGTGACATCCATATTTACAAACCACAATTGCATTCAACATGAACACAAACCCAGGCACACATGAAGCTGACTATAAACATGATAAAAATACTCAAGGCTCCATCAATCAGGACATAAGACAAAGAGATGAGAGAAAAAACAAAGAGATAAGAGAGAAGGGTCATATTAAAAAGTTAATGACGAGTCAAAGAGGTTAAAAACTCAAAAGTCTAAAACAGTGGTCCCCAAACTACGGCCCGCGGGCCAGATACGGCCCGCCTCCACATTTGGCCCGGCCCCCTGAACAATACCAGAGACGCATTATGATTTTTTTTTTTTTCAGTCTGGCAACACGATCGAGACTAATACACGCATAGAACATGACATTCTATTCCACCCTTCAACAGCAATTCTAGTTCGCTACCTGCTCCGGTCGCCTCTCTCTCTACTCACCTGCACACTTCACACACACCATCCGCTCTGCGGGGCCACTCACACGGGGGCGTGCCTCGGCTGCGCGCACCCACTCACTCACTCACGTTCACGCACTGAGGTGCCCTATCTAAACACATGAACCAGACACATCCTACAACACTAGACTCACCCCTGTCAAATGGAATAATGGTGAAAAGGTTAGGCAAGAGAAAAATTGATTCAGAATGCAGGGTATTTAACCTGCAGTGGACAAACGATTATTTTTTGTTCAATGCAAAGAAAAGGCTGTTTGTCTCATCTGTCAAGAGGCTGTGGCGGTATTCAAAGAATACAATCTACGCCGACACTATGAATCCCGTCACAAGGACAAGTATGATAGCTTGCAAGGCCAAATGCGAGCAGACAAACTCTCCAAGCTAAAAAGTGGACTGTTAGCTCAGCAGAATACATTTGTACGCCAAGCTCAGCTGAACCAGTCATCCGTTCGGGCCAGCTTTCGGGTTGCTCAACTGATAGCAAGCAGCGGTAAACCTTTCACTGATGGAGAATTTGTCAAGAAATGTTGGAATGCTGTCACGGAGGAGGTGTGTCCCGAGAAGAAAGATGTCTTTAATGCCGTCAGTCTGTCGGCGAGTACAATCACCAGACGCATTGAAGACATCGGGGGTAATGCCCAGCTGCAGCAGAAGACAAAAGAATTTGACTTTTTTTCATTAGCACTGGATGAGAGCACGGACGTGCAGGACACAGCGCAGCTGCTCATTTTTATTCGTGGAGTTAACGCAAATTTTGAAATGTGTGAGGAGCTGGCAGCCCTCCAAAGTCTCACAGGAACTATGACGGGGGAGGATATTTTCAGCAAAGTAGAGGTAAGAGTTTAAGGAAGAGATTCTGCTCTGACAACTAAGCTGAACTTTTACCTGTTAAGATTGCGCACGGCACAACAGAAAGTTAATGTTCCATGGACTTTTTTTCTGAGAAGAACCAGAGAGGGTTATTTGGTTATTATTTATTTCATAAATAGTGTTATTTATTTCGGCGCCTTGCATGGCAGCGGCCCTCTGATTCTACACTTGGGGTGTGTGTGATTAACACTGTAGATAGTAAAACACAATCTCGTTCTACTGTACATGATTGGTTGTACAGTTGAATGACAATAAAGGGTGATTTAATTAATTTAATTCATTCATTCATTAATAGTGTTATTATTTATTTTCTGACTTTTTTTTCCTGTGAAGATCCTGGAAAGGGTTATTAATATTTGGTTATGTGTGGCTTTCTGGAAAACAATAAATGTTTATGTTTAGGCACCCCTGCCATCGTCTCAATTTTTCTGTTACAAACTGACCCCGGCCCCCATCAGAGAAGGCAAAAGTTATGGGGCCCTCACAGGAAAAAGTTTGGGGACCCCTGCTCTAAAACCCAACAAAAGATTTAGAACCCAAATAAAAAACCTACAAAAATAAGTAAATATAAAATAAAATTAATAAACAGGTAACTAAATTATGTGCAATATATTGTTTCATCTTGTTTAACCCCATGAGCACTACTTCTTGCTGTATTTACTGTTATTACTGAACTGGGGTCAGATTTGTCGATGCATAAATTAACACAAAAGAAACAAACTAGAGACAGTAATAAAACGGAAACAGACCTGAGCCGTGTCAGCATCTCTCAGCTGAAGACTCCTCACAGGTTCTTGACCATCTCTCTTTGGAAGTTTCAACTTCTGTTGCTCCTAAGACACAAAAACAGGAAGTGATGCCACCTTAAATCAGTTAAAATTGTAGAAAAGATGATAAACTAAAGCATAAACTTTGTATTCATGTCCATATTTATCATGTTTTTACACCTTAGCATAGATCTTCAGTTCCGTCCCAATGACAGAAGGGGGACGGTAGAAGTTCTCAAACAGACACTCCCACTCTTTGTTGAAGTGACCCACAAAGTCCAGCTCTTTAATGCAGAAAACCCTCCTGTTTGATGACAACACACAACACTGTCAACAACACAACAACTACACAACTACACAACACCATAACCCCTGCTCACCTGTTGGTGACCATGATGGTGGTCTTCCTGTGTCCCGGGTACTGACACCAGTCTCTGAAGACCTCACCATCCAGCTGTCTGACTTCTGACCTCTGAGACACACACACACACGTTTATTCAACAGTCCGGCATCATCATTTCTGATGATTAAAACAACAGTGATTACAGCAGAAATGGGTTAAATATTAAAGAGGATGCTCTAGTATCCACCCCACAACCGGGAGGTCAGGGTTCAAGTCCCGGCCGGGTCAGGCCTGTTACACACCCCTCCATGGGGAATTAGTCAGTGGTGCAGTTCGTGACACCGTCAGAGTACACCTCCACTACTAGCTGAGAGAGCTGGTGAGGAATTCCTTTTTGGCTTAGTGGTAAGTCAAAGTCAAAGTGCCTTTATTGTAAGATTGAGAGGATTTAGATCATGGTGTCATGGGATCGAATCCCAGCCTGTGATGTAGGTAGGTGTAGGGCTACCTGCTGTGAGCAAAAGAGACATGTGAGTGTAGTCTCCCTTGCCAGTGGGTAAGAGTGACAGTGGGTATGTCCACCTTGACTGAGGGTCAAAACGGACTTTGTGATTCGTGATCCCAGGCTGAAGGAGGCAATTCTGGCCTTGGCCCAGAAAGTGGGTTGCAACAACGCCAAAGACCATATAAAAATGGAGCTTCCTGCTGTCCAGCTTGGTGCTCAGCAAAAATGGAACGGAGGAGGGAAGTGTGGGCGGCAGTGACTCAGGAGGTAGAGCGGGTCAGCCAATAACCAGAGGGTTGGCGGTTCGAATCCCACTCTCCCCAGCCATCCTGCTGTTGTGTCCCTGTGCAAGAGACTTTACCCACCTTGCCTCCAGTGTCAGTGACACTGGGTATGAATGTGTATAAATGTTTGGTAGTGATCGGAGAGGGCGTTGGCATGGATTGGCAGCCATGGTTCTGTCAGTCTGCCCCAGGGCAGCTGTGGCTACAGTAGTAGCTTACCACTACCATTGTTTGTGGAATGAATGAATAATGGACTCACTGTAAAGTGCTTTGGGTATCTTGAAAGGCACTATATAAATGCAATCCATTATTATTAAAGTGTTAAAGTACATATTAAAGTATAGAAATATACACAGCATCAAAAGATTTTCTGTGAATGACGTTAACGTAACCTTGGTGTAATAACTGTCTACACTCTTTAACCTCTCTAAGTAGCAAACATTTGATCTCAGGCTAATTTTTTTTCCAGTTCTCACCATCAGCTTCGCTTCTTTAAGATTTCGACCAAAACAGGAAGTCCCTCTCTAAACTATAAAATACAAATTTATCAGACTTTTTTCTCCAACATTGACAGAACTTCCATCTCTAATTTGTTCTCCAGATAAAGTTTTTCGGGGATCTGTCAGTCCGTTTAGTTTGGTCTTCAACGTCTCCTGATGTTCAGAGTTTCCATCAGCTTACTGATTAAATTCAATCACCAGGACTGTAGTTTAAACCCAAATGAAAAATGTAAACATCACCGAAGTCATAGATCTTTATCCTGAAGACTGAAAGTCTTAACTGAAGGATTTACTGAAAAAACTGGTGTAAAGAGAAAACAGATGTGACAAAAGACAAACTAATGGAGAACTAAAGTTTGGTTCCTGTTACAGAGTGTGAACTCAAGGATTTTTAATCTAGTGAATCTGAGATGGAAGAGTTGGGATTTGTTCTTAATTTGGTCACTTGACCTGAAGGAACTTTTGAAAAGCAGCTGAAGCTCCATGAGGATTGACCAGGTGTTGAAGACCATTAAGTCCAGACACAAATCTTCTGGTGATCTGAACTCTACCATTCCAGAACTTTCTCCCTTCTGTATTTAAAATTTTCTGTGACATTTTACAGATTCGGGTCTTTGTTCTGCTGGAAAATAAATCTTCTCCAGACAAATCAGACTGTCCTCCAGGATTTCCTGATGTTTTGCTGGTTTCATTTTCCCCTACACCTTGATGCTTCCACCACTCTGCTTCACAGTGAAGGTGGTGTGCATTGTTTGGTGTCTAGTCTGACGGCCAAAAACCTCCTTTTTGGTCTTGGATGAACTCTAGGTGCTCCCATGGTGGTATATCTCAAAGCGCTCCCTGGTGAAGAACCTGGTCATCAGTTGTTGCCTCAGAGTCTCTGAACTCCTTCAGAGGAGTCAGAAGATCCTGGTATCCTCTCTCATTGGTCTCCTCTGTCCCTCAGTCTGTGAGGATGGTGGCTCTGGGACATTTACACATGGGACACCATAGTCCTACTTGTCTTCATGGTGGCTTACATGAAGTCCAGGGGATGGTTGCTCACTTGGACATTTTCTCTGAGTTAAGGGCTGTCCACACCAAGAACTATAACTGCAATAATTATAGAGATTTAACAATGGTTCTAACTCAGGTGGATGACAGAGTCCAGAATATAACAATAACAGTGATGAAAGTGACAAACTATAAACGCTGACAGCCAATCAGAACACTTCAGAAACCTTGACAGTGAATCAGAACACATCAGAAACCCTGACAGCCTCCATCCATCTGCTCCATCAGCATTTGCCACAATACTGAGATGGCCATTTTCAGAGTTCTTAATGATCATCGGGCTCATCTCCAACGGCGACGAGTCCGCCTACAGGAGAGAGGTGGCCCAGCTGGCGTCCTGGTGCAGCAATAACAACCTGCAGCTGAACGCTTTGAAGACAGTGGAGATGATTGTAGACTTCAGGAAAGTCACTACTCCTCTGCCCCCCCTCACCCTCTCAGGCTCTCCCATCACCACTGCTGATTCCTTCCGCTTCCTAGGCACTACCATCACCAGGGACCTCAAATGGGAGCTGACCATCAGCTCACTCATCAAAAAAGCCCAGCAGAGGATGTTCTTCCTGCGGCAGCTGAGGAAGCTCAAGCTACCCACCAAGATGTTAGTGCAGTTCTACACAGCCATCATCGAGTCCATCCTCACCACCTCCATAACCGTGTGGTACGCAGGAGCCACTGCCAGGGACAGACTAAGGCTGCAGCGCGTCGTGCGCACTGCTGAGAAGGTGATCGGCTGCAAGCTCCCATCTCTCCAGGATCTGTACATCTCCAGGACCCGGAGGCGTGCTGGCCGGATCATAGCCGATCCCTCACACCCTGGTCACGTACTGTTTGCCCCCCTCCCCTCTGGTAGAAGACTTCGGTCCATCCAGACTAAAACCTCCCGTCACATGAACAGCTTCTTCCCCTCTGCCATTAGACTGCTGAACACTAAGTGACTCTCGTGCACCATGTACAGCAGCTCAACCAGACTCATGTCAATCATCACTGTTTTCTTCCTGCATTACCGACTGCACTATATAGTTCTCCACAGTATCTGCTGCTGGCTAATATATATTTTAACTGTTGACCAGTATCACTTAATCTTATCCTACACTTTATTACATGTATAGTTTATTTCTCTTATCTTATCATGTTTAATGTTGCAGCATTGTACCGAGACAAATTCCTAGTTTGTGTACTACATGAACAATGGCAATAAACCTGATTCTGATTCTGATTCTGATCTTCTAATTGCTGATTCTGGCAGTTCTGTTACCCATGTATCTCATGGAACTGCGAATGCTGGTGAATGCAGTGATTTGGGGATTTCATCAGGGTTCGTCAGGGTTTGTTAAAGGTTGCCAAACAATTTGCCAACAGTTTTTAAGGTCCCAAACAGTTTTTCTTGTTGCCCAAAAAATTTGAACATGTTTAAATTTTGGGGGGGCAAATGTATTTTTCCACAAACAGTTGCAAAAGCTTGCAAAAAAAGTTGTGTTTGCAAATGGTTGTAACACATGTCATTACAGTTCTTTTTGGTACATCAAGTAGTGAACATGACTCACTAGACAGTCTGACTGATAGTTTGGGGTTTTATTATATGAATAACTTTGAACAAAATCTACACACCTCCCAGTCCATGACTTTTCCTAAATATGTGTGTTTTATGTTTTCTGATGTCTGAAATGTATTAAAATAAAACACAGATGACTTCAGAGCATTTATTCCTTGAACTGCCACCTGCTGTCATTTAGACAACAGCTGATCATGGCTGTGACCATATAAGGAAGTATCTCCATATAAGGCGTGTTTCAGTTTCCAGGGATGTTTTCGCAGTCTATGCTTTTTTTTTTTGTTGTTGTCTTCCTCCTATTATTACATTATATATACTGATCTGGGAGAGACAACGAGAGAGAAGAGGGAGAGGAATCATCATTTTATTTACCAGATAGCAACAAACAAATATGGATAGTGAAAAAACTCCAAACAAACTCAGGGCCTGAACCTCTGTGAAAAAAGCTCACTGTCCACTGACAACTGTTAATCGGCCTATGTCTACTCCAGGTAGGAAGCGCTACTACAGACATTATTTTGTGAATACAAATTGATTTAGCATACATGTAAACAAATGACATGACCCTCATGAAAAAATAATTATAGTCTGAGCAGCGCAACCACCCGACGCTGGCTGCTGTCCTTCAGCTACACACCACACACAGTCTCTGTCAGACTGTTTAGACCTGCATCATTTACAGGCAGAATAATCATGAAGAATCTAGACTTTTATTATACTGTAATTCCAAACATGAACATAAAGTAACCAAAGCTGAAAAAATAATATCAATCCAATAAATCTCAACAGAATTGAGAGAAACAGTAGCTCTCCCGATGAGCCCTCGCACACTGTCTCCAGATGAAGGTAGGGCTCACCATATTTACATGCAGGGTTATAAAAATATTGTGTAGCCTATATTTAGCCTAAGTGTTTGTGGTCTATCTTTGCGTTTTGCAGTATGGTGCTCATGTGAGCAGGGATGAGGTGGAAGCTTTTACCACAGCTGTGCTCCATAGATTTTGGCCTATGTTGCCACAGTAAATAAAGACTTGGCTAAAGCTGAATTTCCTCAACTTCAGTGAAAATATAACTGAGGTTATCGGTTTTGGAAAAATTGGCAATCTGACTTGGACCTTTGGGTCCCTATTGTAACAGTGCTGTCAGAAATGTGGGTGTCATTATTGACAGCTCTTAAGATGGATAAACAGATTAGTGCAGCTGTCAAAACTAGTTTTTATCAATGAACGAGTGAATGATTGCCAAAGTGAAGGCTTATCTTCCCCCTAGAGATCTACAAAAAGTGATTCATGCTTTCGGCTGGACTACTGTAATTCACTGTAGTAGACCAGGTTTCTGTGCATCATTTGCAGCTAATTCAGAATGCAGCGGCTCGGCTTTTAACTGGTATAAAAAAAGCGTGAACATATCACTCCTGTTTTATCTTCCCTTCACTGGCTTCCTGTCCATCTTAGGATTAATTTTAAGATTTTATTGTTTACTTTTAAAGCCTTAAATGGATTTTTACCATCTTATTTGTCAGATCTGTAAGAGCACTGAGGTCAACCAACCAGATGCTCTTAAAGGTACCAAAATCAAAGTTAAAACGGAGAGGTGATGGAACTTTTGCAGTGGTTCCTCCAAGACTGTGGGGCAGTCTAGCTGTCCACATACACACTGCTGAGTTATTAACATTGACTTATTTAAGGACTGGATGGAAAAAATGTATGCAAAACTAACTCATAAAGTTATGTTCATCTGTGGGGATTTCAATATAGATCTGATGAATTCAAAACAACATAGTTTGGCAGAAGAATTTATCAACACAATGTACAGTATGGGCTTACATCCAACAATTACCGGACCTAGCAGAACCACGTCACACAGTGTCACACTAATAGATAACATATTCACAAACATTATGGAAAATAATATCAGGAGTGGGCTTTTATTGAATGATATCAGTGACCACCTGCCTATTTTTGTTGTCTATCAATGTGATTATAGGAAGAAAAAGTATACCAAAAATATTAAATATAAAAGAATAAGAACCGAAGAATCAATGTATTTACTGACAAAGGAATTATTAATACAAGATTGGAAGATAGTTTATGATGAAAATGATATAAATAAAGCATATGATAAATTGTTACAAATATTTCAATCATTGTACAATAAAAACTGTCCTATAAAACAATACAGTGACAGACAACAAAACAAAAATATTCCTTGGGTCACCAAGGGGTTAATAAATGCATGTAAAAAGAAGAATACATTATATAAACAACTCATTAAGTGCAGAACAGTGGAGGCTGAGATCAAATATAAAAGATATAAAAATAAGCTTACTAATGAGGACCTGTAAGAAAGAATATTACAACAGAATATTAGAGGACAATGAAAATAACTTAAGAGGAATATGGCAAGTACTCAATGGGATTATTAGTAATCGACCTAAGAATGCTAATTATCCAGAATATTTTATTGAAAATGGCAATTTGATAAATAATATGGAGGATGTGGTCAGTGGTTTCAATAAATTTTTTGTAAACGTTGGTCCTGAATTAGCAAAATCAATAGTGACACCAGAAAAACAACAGTGGTTCTGTAAATGAAATAGAAGATAGAAATCCAAACACAATCTTTTTGGGTGCAGTTACTGAAAAGGAAATTATCAAGACTGTAAGTAAATTTAAGAACAAAAAATCAATGGACTGGAATGAAATTGACATGACAATAGTGAAAAAAGCAATTAAAGGAATTATTAAGCCACTCACCCACATCTGTAACCTGTCATTTCAAACTGGTAAATTTCCAAACAAAATGAAAATAGCAAAAGTAATACCTCTATACAAAACAGGAGACAGTCATTGTTTCACAAATTACAGGCCAGTCTCTTTACTCTCACAATTCTCCAAAATACTTGAAAAAATCTTCACTAAGAGACTGGATGATTTCATTGAAAAACACAACCTCCTTACAGACAGCCAGTATGGTTTTAGAGCAGATAAATCTACATCTTTGGCACTGATCGAACTTATAGAAGAAATTACTAGTTGTATAGATAAAAAAAGTTTGCTGTAGGAGTATTTATAGATTTAAAGAAAGCTTTTGACACCATTGACCACAGAATACTACTAAGGAAACTGTAAAGGTATGGGATAAGAGGGGTCGGACTGAGTTGGGTGGAAAGTTATTTAAGTAACAGACAACAATTTGTACAAATTGGTGAGCACAAATCACCCTTCATGGACATCACTTGTGGTGTGCCCCAGGGGTCAGTTTTGGGACCCCAAATCTTTATTTTGTATATAAATGACATACAGTGGGGGAAAAAAGTATTTAGTCAGCCACCAATTGTGCAAGTTCTCCCACTTAAAAGATGAGAGAGGTCTCCAATTTTTATCATAGGTATACCTCAACTATGAGAGACAAAATGAGAAAAAAAATAATCCAGAAAATCACATTGAAGGAATTTTAATGAATTAATTGGTAAATTCCTCAGTAAAATAAGTATTTGGTCACCTACAAACAAGCAAGATTTCTGGCTCTCACAGACCTGTAACAACTTCTTTAAGAGGCTCCTCTGTCCTCCACTCATTACCTGTATTAATGGCACCTGTTTGAACTCTTTATCAGTATAAAAGACACCTGTCCACAACCTCAAACAGTCAGACTCCAAACTCCACTATGGCCAAGACCAAAGAGCTGTCAAAGGACACCAGAAACAAAATTGTAGACCTGCACCAGGCTGGGAAGACTGAATCTGCAGTAGGTAAGCAGCTTGGTGTGAAGAAATCAACTGTGGGAGCAATTATTAGAAAATGGAAGACATACAAGACCACTGATAATCTCCCTCGATCTGGGGCTCCACGCAAGATCTCACCCCGTGGGGTCAAAATGATCACGAGAACGGTGAGCAAAAATCCCAGAACCACACGGGGGGACCTAGTGAATGACCTGCAGAGAGCTGGGACCAAAGTAACAAAGGCTACCATCAGTAACACACTACGCCGCCAGGGACTCAAATCCTGCAGTGCCAGATGTGTCCCCCTGCTTAAGTCAGTACATGTCCAGGCCCGTCTGAAGTTTGCTAGAGAGCATTTGGATGATCCAGAAGAGGATTGGGAGAATGTCATATGGTCAGATGAAACCAAAATAGAACTTTTTGGTAAAAACTCAACTTGTCGTGTTTGGAGGAGAAAGAACACCATACCTACTGTGAAGCATGGGGGTAGAAACATCATGCTTTGGGGCTGTTTTTCTGCAAAGGGACCAGGACGACCGATCTGTGTAAAGGAAAGAATGAATGGGGCCATGTATCGTGAGATTTTGAGTGAAAACCTCCTTCCATCAGCAAGGGCATTGAAGATGAAACGTGGCTGGGTCTTTCAGCATGACAATGATCCCAAACACACCACCCGAGCAACAAAGGAGTGGCTTCATAAGAAGCATTTCAAGGTCCTGGAGTGGCCTAGCCAGTCTTCAGATCTCAACCCCATAAAAAATTTTTTGGAGGGAGTTGAAAGTCCATGTTGCCCAGCGACAGCCCCAGAACATCACTGCTCTAGAGGAGATCTGCATGGAGGAATGGGCCAAAATACCAGCAACAGTGTGTGAAAACCTTGTGAAGACTTACAGAAAACGTTTGACCTCCGTCATTGCCAACAAAGGTTATATAACAAAATATTGAGATGAACTTTTGTTATTGACCAAATACTTATTTTACCGAGGAATTTACCAATTAATTCATTAAAAATCCTTCAATGTGATTTTCTGGATTTTTTTTTCTCATTTTGTCTCTCATAGTTGAGGTATACCTATGATGAAAATTGAAGACCTTTCTCATCTTTTAAGTGGGAGAACTTGCACAATTGGTGGCTGACTAAATACTTTTTCGCCCCACTGTATGCCAAGTATCAAAAATTCTGAAATTTATTTTGTTTGCGGATGACACAAATATCCTTTGCACTGGTGAGAATTTGCAGCAGGTTTTAGAGGTGGTCACAACTGAAATGAAAAAGTTAACCCAGTGGTTCATCAAAAATAAATTATCTCTAAATCTAAAAAAACCCAAAGATTATGTTGTTTGGAAATTATAAAATAAATCATGAAATAATGGTAACGATAGATGATACCAGAATAGAAACAGTACAGGAAAATAAGTTTCTGGGGGTGACACTAGACAATAAAATCTGCTGGAAACCTCACATCAGTCACATCCGGGCCAAGTTGGCAAAATGTATAGGCATACTGGGGAAGACAAGACACATCTTGGACTATACAGTGGGGCAAAAAAGTATTTAGTCAGCCACCAATTGTGCAAGTTCTCCCACTTAAAAGATGAGAGAGGTCTCCAATTTTCATCATAGGTATACCTCAACTATGAGAGACAAAATGAGAAAAAAAATACAGAAAATCACATTGTCTGATTTTTAAAGAATTTATTTGCAAATTATGGTGGAAAATAAGTATTTGGTCACCTACAAACAAGCAAGATTTCTGGCTCTCACAGACCTGTAACTTCTTTTTTAAGAGGCTTCTCTGTCCTCCACTCATTACCTGTATTAATGGCACCTGTTTGAACTCGTTATCAGTACAAAGGACACCTGTCCACAACCTCAAACAGTCAGACTCCAAACTCCACTATGGCCAAGACCAAAGAGCTGTCAAAGGACACCAGAAACAAAATTGTAGATCTGCACCAGGCTGGGAAGACTGAATCTGCAATAGGTAAGCAGCTTGGTGTGAAGAAATCAACTGTGGGAGCAATTATTAGAAAATGGAAGACATACAAGACCACTGATAATCTCCCTCGATCTGGGGCTCCACGCAAGATCTCACCCCATGGGGTCAAAATGATCACAAGAACGGTGAGCAAAAATCCCAGAACCACACGGGGGGACTTAGTGAATGACCTGCAGAGAGCTGGGACCAAAGTAACAAAGGCTACCATCAGTAACACACTACGCCGCCAGGGACTCAAATCCTGCAGTGTCAGACGTGTCCCCCTGCTTAAGCCAGTACATGTCCAGGCCCGTCTGAAGTTTGCTAGAGAGCATTTGGATGATCCAGAAGAGGATTGGGAGAATGTCATATGGTCAGATGAAACCGAAATAGAACTTTTTGGTAAAGACTCAACTTGTCGTGTTTGGAGGAGAAAGAACACCATACCTACTGTGAAGCATGGGGGTGGAAACATCATGCTTTGGGGCTGTTTTTCTGCAAAGGGACCAGGACGACTGATCCGTGTAAAGGAAAGAATGAATGGGGCCATGTATCGTGAGATTTTGAGTGAAAACCTCCTTCCATCAGCAAGGGCATTGAAGATGAAACGTGGCTGGGTCTTTCAGCATGTCAATGATCTCAAACACACCGCCCGGGCAACGAAGGAGTGGCTTCGTAAGAAGCATTTCAAGGTCCTGGAGTGGCCTAGCCAGTCTCCAGATCTCAACCCCATAGAAAATCTTTGGAGGGAGTTGAAAGTCCGTGTTGCCCAGCGACAGCCCCAAAACATCACTGCTCTAGAGGAGATCTGCATGGAGGAATGGGCCAAAATACCAGCAACAGTGTGTGAAAACCTTGTGAAGACTTACAGAAAACGTTTGACCTCTGTCATTGCCAACAAAGGGTATATAACAAAATATTGAGATGAACTTTTGTTATTGACCAAATACTTATTTTACCGAGGAATTTACCAATTAATTCATTAAAAATCCTTCAATGTGATTTTCTGGATTTTTTTTTCTCATTTTGTCTCTCATAGTTGAGGTATACCTATGATGAAAATTGGAGACCTCTCTCATCTTTTAAGTGGGAAAACTTGCACAATTGGTGGCTGACTATCTTTTAAGTGGGAAACTTGCACAATTGGTGGCTGACTAAATACTTTTTTACCCCACTGCAAATCATTGGTCTTACTGTACAATTCACTGTTTCTACCTTATCTTAACTACTGTGTAGAAGTCTGGGGAATCACCTACAAGACCAACCTACAGTCAATATGCACATTACAAAAAAAGAGCTATAAGGATAATAAATAATGTAGGATATAGAGACCATACCAATTCGTTGTTTTTAAAGTCACATGTCATAAAGTTCATCGATTTAGTTAAATTTAAGACAGCATAAGTAATGTACAGGGCAATTAATAATCAACTCCCAACTAATATACAAAAAATATTTAAAAAAAGAGACAATGATCATAATTTGAGAGGAGACTTAAACTTTACAAAACCGAAGATACGAACAACCAAGAAAAGTATGTGCATATCTGTCTGTGGGGTGGATTTGTGGAACAGTCTGGAGCTGGAACTGAAACTATGTACAAACAGAAATCAATTCAAAAAGAGGTATAAACATTATTTGCTGAAAGGATATATGTTAGAAGGGTAGTATTTATAAAGTGAAGTTTGCTAGAGAGCATTTGGATGATCCAAAAGAGGACTGGGAGAATGTCATATGGTCAGATGAAACCAAAATAGAATTTTTTGGTAAAAACTCAACTTGTTGTGTTTGGAGGAGAAAGAACGCCATACCTACTGTGAGGCATGGGGGTGGAAACATCATACTTTGGGGCTGTTTTTCTGCAAAGGGACCAGGACGACTGATCCGTGTAAAGGAAAGAATGAATGGGGCCATGTATCGTGAGATTTTGAGTGAAAACCTCCTTCCACCAGCAAGGGCATTGAAGATGAAACGTGGCTGGGTCTTTCAGCATGACAATGATCCCAAACATACCGCCTGGTCAATGAAGGAGTGGCTTCGTAACAAGCATTTCAAGGTCCTGGAGTGGCCTAGCCAGTCTCCAGATCTCAACCCCATAGAAAATCTTTGGAGGGAGTTGAAAGTCTGTGTTGCTCAGCGACAGCCCCAAAACATCACTGCTCTAGAGGAGATCTGCATGGAGGAATGGGCCAAAATACCAGCAACAGTGTGTGAAAACCTTGTGAAAACTTACAGAAAATGTTTGACCTCTGTCATTGCCAACAAATGGTACATAAAGTATTGAGATGAACTTTTGTTATTGACCAAATAACTATTTTACCAAGAAATTTACCAATTAATTAATTAAAAATCCTTCAATGTGATTTTCTGGATTTTTTTTTTCTTATTTTGTCTCTAATAGTTGAGGTATACCTATGATGAAAATTGGAGACCTCTCTCATCTTTTAAGTGGGAGAACATGCACAATTGGTGGCTGACTAAATACTTTTTTACCCCACTGTACGATTCACTATGCTCACTCTGGGACACTATGGGACACTATGGAATGGTGGGTGGGACAGCACTGTGTATATCTGTGTTGTCTGAGGCTGGTTTTGATGTATGGACATCAATGTATGTTAGAATGGATGGGTGTTAATGTTATGTACAAAATACAGTTAATTGTTTACTTGGGGTCTTAAATGTGGTAATTTGTATATAATTCACATGAGTGTATTTATGGAAAAGAGGAGATGGAATTAATAAGTGTTCACTTCTTCCTCCCTTTCGAACACTGTATACCAGGGGTCACCAACCTTTTTGAAACCAAGAGCTACTTCATGGGTATCGAGTCATGTGAAGGGCACCAGCTTGACACACTCCTCTAAAATAACAAATTGTATGTGTGTGTATACACACATACATTTAGAGGCTCAGAGTAGAACCGCTGCTCCTCCACATTGAAAGGAGTCAGTTGAGGTGGTATGGGCATCTGATTAGGATGCCTCCTGGACGCCTCCCACTTGAGGTGTTTCAGGCACGTCCCACTGGGAGGAGACCCCGGGGCAGACCCAGGACTCGGTGGAGAGACTATGTCTCCCAGCTGGTCTGGGAATGCCTTGGTATTCCCTCTGAAGAGCTGGAGCAGGTGGCTGGGGAGAGGGAAGTCTGGGCTTCTCTGCTTGAACTGCTGCCTCCGCGACCCGGACCTCCGGAAAAGCGGTAGAAGATGGATGGATGGATGGATAAATAAATAATTATCAATAACTTAGAGTGGGTAACAGACAAGATCAATATTCAACACTTTATTTTTATTAATCTCAGCAATTGTTCAGATGATCCCTTCTACATTTCATAAAAAAATGTCCAGTTTTCACCAGTCCCTTTTAACCATAAAAAACTAAACCCTTTTAATTCATGAACTATGTTGAACCATGTTTGAAAAAGTTATGCAACATTTAAGAAAAATCAACTTTCATATTAAATAAATCTTATCACATTTTTAACTGAACAAATCTGCTGCAATTCTGCTCAAAATCTGTTACATTTAATAAACACACTTTTGTGTGTTCTTCTTCACTGGAATTATATCCATACAGTTCTTGCCAAGAATCATGCTGGAGCAACCAGCGCTGTCCTTTCATGAGAAGAAACTAAACAAGCACTGAGAGTGCTTATATGCACGGTGGTGCAGTGGTTAGCACCGCGGCAGCAGTTTACCCTCGGCCGGGGGATCGCGGGGATCGTAGGTTCGATCCCTGCCCCCGGCCAACAGTGATCTGTGTGGAGTTTGCATGTTCTGGTGGTGCATGTTCTCGTTTTTCATGCAAAAACATGCAGGTTAGGGAGTTAAGGGGCGCTTGCGCACGCAGCGGCTGGTGGCTTGTTACCGGACTGCAAGATAAGTCCAAAAAAAAAAAAAAAAAAAAAGAGTGGGTAGTGAAGTGGCGCTTCGCCATCGCCCTGCAAATGAAAAACACGCAGCTTCCTTTCACGGTAGTAAAAAAGAACTCTTCCTCCCGCTCACTTTGAAAATGATAAATTTTCTGTCTTTTTTTTGCCATGTTTTTGGGCTTGGAAACCGCACTGCGCCCACCATCTTAACTGCCCGCTAGCTAAGCTTACGCTCCACAAGCGCAAAGGTTTTGTCATGCGCACAATACTGACCTTTGAACTAGGTCAGAGTTCACCTTAACTTTACGTATAATAAACATATTTTCATTTTTTTTTATTTTTAAGACATTGTCATTTTAAAATCTATATAAATGCAAGTGTGATTTTAAAAAATATAAAAAATATAAAATAAAAAATAGCGGCAGAAAAAATTACATCTGCAGCTCACTTGCGAGTTGTGCTATTTTTAGAACAGGCCTGCGGGCGACACATGTGGTCCCTGCGGGCGACATGGTGCCCGCGGGCACCGCGTTGGTGACCCCTGCTGTATACTGTTACTTTATTGCATTTGTCATTTGTTTTGTTTTTGTTATACTTTTTTGTTTGAAATAAAGTATCTATCTATCTATCTATTATTAAGTCACTGCTGAAGACACATCTGTTCTCATTTGATTCAAGTAGAGTGAAAACTCAACAGTCAGCTGCATTCTGTGTGTTTTTTATTCTGCTTTTCTATTTTATTCCTATTTATTGTGTATTTTTGGTTTTGTTGCGTGATTTTAATTTTTATCTGGATGTTGGTCAATTTGATTGTTTTTAAATGTGCTCTACAAAAACATCTGACTTTGACTAACAGCAGTGATGGAACGTCGGTCCTGATGATGAAGTTGGTTCACAGGAACTGATGTCAGAGATGATGGTGGTAGAGGAGATGAGTGGACACATGAGCAGCCATCACAGACACAGTATGGCCAAGCTGAAATTATTTCATTATTATTATTATAATTTAAGTGCATTTACGACGAACCTGACTTGTTTCTGTGTTGAAGAATAAACCCTCCAACATCCTGTCTGAGGAGCAGAGAGAAGGACCTGCTGAACAATCAACCCACACATTCTTCTGTTTTTCTTCTGTTTTCTCTGAGGTCCAGCAGGTTCTCTGATCACAGCAGCACCGACGTCTCAGACTGGTGGAGCTGCTGGAGAAACTTTCCCTCAAAAATGGGGAAAAAGTCTGAGGATGTTTTCACATCTGAAAGTCCTCATCAAGATCTATACCAAGGTTCATGTTTCTGTTCCATTGTCTACATTTGGTCTGGTTAGGTTTGGTTTCGCACAGCTCCTTTATCCAGGAGAACTAAACAACTATGTGACGCACCTATGCTACCGTTCAAAAGTTTGGGGTCACCCAGACAATTATTTTGTGTTTTCTATGAAAAGTCACACTTATTTACCACCATGAGTTGTAAAATGAATAGAAAATATAGTCAAGACATTGACAAGGTTAGAAATAATGATTTGTATTTGAAATAATAATTTTTTCCAGATACTCAACCTGCTCAAAGGAAGGTCAGTTTTATAGCTTCTCTAACCAGCTAAACTGTTTTCAGCTGTGCTAACATGATCGCACAAGGGTTTTCTAATCATCCATTAGCATTCTGACGCAATGAGCAAACACATTGTACCATTAGAACACTGGAGTGATAGTTGCTGGAAATGGGCCTCTATACACCTATGTAGATATTGCACCAAAAACCAAACATTTGCAGCTAGAATAGTCATTTACCACATTAGCAATGTATATTAGATATTAGAGTGTATTTCTGATTAGTTTAAAGTTATCTTCATTGAAAAAAACAGTGCTTTTCTTTCAAAAATAAGGAAATTTCTAAGTGACCCCAAACTTTTGAATGGTAGTGTACGTCTTGTTGTCATGGTGATGTTTGTGTAGTTACCACAGAACAGTAGTTAGCAAACATGCTACTCACCCTCCAAGGTGTTTTCTGCAGCTCTGGACACTATGTGTAAACTGGTCCAGACTCCATTAGTTTAGTGAGGCTAGAATATTAACCAGGTCTTCATTAAAAACCACGTCTGTCCTTCTCATCAGCTGTCATCATCTTCAGGTGGTGCTGCGCTTCATTTATTAGTCCCACAACAGGGACAAATACATTATTATCTTTGAGTAATCCTCAACAAAGTGTTTATTATTAAATGACACCATTGTTTCTGCTCATTATTATCTTATTTTGTAGAAACAGGTGCAAAACTAAAGTTTTATTCATATTTTTGTTGTTTAATAAAGTTGAAGGTTTCAGTGGAAAAAATGTGGATAAAGACAAAAGTTTTATTAAAGTTAAAAGACGTCACAGTCATGCTGACACTGAGGAACTAAACAAAGACTATGTCACCAAGTTAATAAACAGGATAGATTGTTATTATTATTATTATTATTATTATACAAGACTGGAGGGAATTCATCACTGACACTACAGTGTTTTACAAAAATATCCATTAAATCTAAAGCAGACATGTAATAAAATAATTTCACCACCTCATTGTGTGGATAAATAATAAAAATTATAGATAAACTCATATATAAACAGTCATTTATAAATGTTATAAACACAAATAAAAAACTAAAATCTGAAATGTTTGGAGTAGAAAAACTAATAAACTGAGATCTGAATGTAGAAAACTGAGGTATGAGCGGGAATGATTATTATCATTAATATTATGAATAAATGTTGGCATGCATGGACCCTGAACATCTGGACTAATGAAAATAAAACACTAATAATATTTATAAATTAATATTCAGAGAGTCGTCTGGAATATTTAGAACCATAAACTGAATTATTCAGATTTTTGTTGGTCCTCCTCTGGCTGCATGTGACACAAACACAGAAGAAGAAAAAAGGACAAAAATGAAGAAGAAGGTTAGAAAGCAGAGTTAACTCCTTCACTGCTGCTGCTGAAACAAACTTAGTCAACTTTTATCTTTCCTAAAAATATCTCAACATTTGAGGATACGACGACTGCCTCCACTCCGCGGGATGACAACGGATGACGCCAAATATTATCATGTGGTTGCTGCGCTGGATGTGCGCATCACGTAGCAAGTGACAAGCCAGCTCCAGGAACAGCTGGCCCAGGGGAAATACGACACGCTCAAGCAGATGCTGATTCAGTGGTATACCTTATCGGACAGTGAGAGAGCAGAGAGACTCCTAATGCAGTCAGAATTAGGTGACAGATCAGCTGTGGAGCTGATGGAGACCATGTTAGCATTGATGGGGAAGAACAATGAATCCTTCTTGTTCGCCCACCTCTTCCTCAGGAACCTACCTGCTACAGCGAGGGTGATCCTGGCCAACTTGCCGCTGCTGGTAACCAAGAGCTACTGCACTCTGGCGCAGGAAGCAGACCGCATCATCCTAGCAACCAGAACTCTCAGCGTGCATGCAATGACACCAGCATCCGGGAAAGACTTCAGCGAGGTCGAGGAGCTGTTGGTGGTGGCTGGGATGGACGCCAAGAGACGCAGGAACGGGACACTCTGTTTCTATCACCGCCGCATCGGCTCAAATGCCCAACGCTGTCTGCCTCTGTGCCAATTCAAGAAGCCAGGGAAACGGCATGGACAGATTGGCAGGAGGCAGCAGTCCTGAGCTCACGGCAGCCAACGGATCCAACATCAGGACGTTTGGCGAACGGACGTTGATGGTCCGCTTACACTGACGCAACTACCAATGGAACTTTGTGGTGGCGGCAAGTTCTGTCCTCATTTTAGGCACAGATTTTTTATGTGCTTATAGGTTGTTAGTCGATGCTGCCAATAGACGTTTAGTGGATGCTGTCTCTTTTTCCTCCTTGCCCTGCACAGCTCGCGGAGTTGGGCCAACAACACAGGCTAATATCATAGCTTCAGGGGGTAAGTACCAGCATTTACTTTCACAGTTCCCCGCACTCACGGTTCTGACGTTTTCTGCTACAGTAACCAAACATGGGGTTAAACATTTCAGAACCACAAAAGGCCCGCCAGTGTTCGCACGACCTCGGCCCCTGGACACGGTTAAACTACCCAGTGTGCGAGAGGAGTTTACCAACTTAGAGCAGTTGGGCATCATTAGGCACTCCATCCCCGCTACACATGGTACCTAAGGCCAATGGGTCGTGGCGACCGTGTGGCGATTTTCGGCGCTTGAACAACACCACAGAACATGATCGGTATCCCATCCCGCACATCCAGGATTTTTCCGTGCACCTGACTGGGACGTGTGTTTCTTCGAAAGTGGATCTGGTCCACAGTTACCACCAGGTCCCGGTGGTGTTCCCAAAACAGTGGTAATAACTCCTTTTGGCCTTTTCGAGTTTTTATGCATGCCATTCGGATTAAAGGGTGCGGCGCAAACCTTCCAAAAAATGATGGACGTTGTGCTCCGTGACCTGCCTTTTGTTTTTGTCTACTTAGACGACATTCTGGTGGCTAGCGCGTCCGAGGAGGAGCACCTTGCCCATCTCAAACTACTTTTTCCAGAGGTTGGAAGCACACGGGCTTATCGTTAACCCGGTGAAGTGCCAATTCGGTGTGCCAGTGATTGATTTTTTGGGTCACCGCATTTTACCGGAGGGCGCGATTCCGCTGCTTGATAAGGTGCGTGCCGTGTCGGATTTTCTGTGTCCGCAGACCATGAAGGGCCTGCAGGAATTTTTGGGCATGGTCAACTTTTATAACCGTTTCCTCCACCGAGCAGCCCAGCTGCTGCAGCCGTTGTATGCCGTGCTAAAAAAAAAAAAAAGAAGCCCACGGGAAACATTGACTGGACCCCCGAGCAAGTTCAGGCTTTCGCAAATGCCAAAACAGCGCTCACTAATGCCGCTTTGCTAGCCCACCCTGCCCTGTCAGCATGGATAGCACTCACCACTGACCCGTCAGACGTGTCAGTGGTGTCTAATTTCCGGTGCGTGGCAGCCGTTCGCATTTTTCAGCCGTACTTCAGTGCAACAGCAAACGCAAATACAGTACGTTTGACAGAGAGTCGTTGGCCCTCCACCTGGTGACGCACCACTTCCAGTTTTGGGTGAAGGGTGCGAGTTCACCACGTTCGTTGATCATAAGCCGTTAATGTGCACAATGTCCAAAATCTCAGAACTGTGTTTGGCCCGGCAACAATAACATTTGGCCACAATCTTGGAATTTACAACCGACATCCAGCACGTACCTGGTAAGCTTAATGTTGTGTCTGACTACCTGTCGCACACGTTAGTCTCCCCCGTCTACATGGGAACAGATTTCCCTGCCATGGCCGCAGTGCAAACGGGGGACGCGGACATTTGTGCGCTCCAGTCTGCGCCTACTGGGTTAAAACTGGAGAGCAGGGCGGTGCAAGAAGGGTGCCCCCTCCTTGCTCTGCGATGTCTCCACTGGTCGCCCACGCCCGGTGGTTCCGAGCTCTTGGGGCCGCCACATTTTTGAGTCAGTAAACTCCTTTTCACACCCTGGCATGTGCGCCTCAGTAAAACTGGCGGGGGCAAAATTTGTCTGGCCGCACTTACAGTGGGGTAAAAAAGTATTTAGTCAGCCACCAATTGTGCAAGTTCTCCCACTTAAAAGATGAGAGAGGTCTCCAATTTTCATCATAGGTATACCTCAACTATGAGAGACAAAATGAGAAAAAAAAAATCCAGAAAATCACATTGAAGGATTTTTAATGAATTAATTGGTAAATTCCTCGGTAAAATAAGTATTTGGTCACCTACAAACAAGCAAGATTTCTGGCTCTCACAGACCTGTAACAACTTCTTTAAGGGGCTCCTCTGTCCTCCACTCGTTACCTGTGTTAATGGCACCTGTTTGAACTCATTATCAGTATAAAAGACACCTGTCCACAACCTCAAACAGTCAGACTCCAAACTCCACTATGGCCAAGACCAAAGAGCTGTCAAAGGACACCAAAAACAAAATTGTAGACCTGCACCAGGCTGGGAAGACTGAATCTGCAATAGGTAAGCAGCTTGGTGTGAAGAAATCAACTGTGGGAGCAATTATTAGAAAATGGAAGACATACAAGACCACTGATAATCTCCCTCGATCTGGGGCTCCACGCAAGATCTCACCCTGTAGGGTCAAAATTATCACAAGAACGGTGAGCAAAAATCCCAGAACCACACGGGGGGACCTAGTGAATGACCTGCAGAGAGCTGGGACCAAAGTAATAAAGGCTACCATCAGTAACACACTACACCGCCAGGGACTCAAATCCTGCAGTGCCAGACGTGTCCTCCTGCTTAAGCCAGTACATGTCCAGGCCCGTCTGAAGTTTGCTAGAGAGCATCTGGATGATCCAGAAGAGGATTGGGAGAATGTCATATGGTCAGATGAAACCAAAATAGAACTTTTTGGTAAAAACTCAACTTGTCGTGTTTGGAGGAGAAAGAACACCATACCTACTGTGAAGCATGGGGGTGGAAACATCATACTTTGGGGCTGTTTTTCTGCAAAGGGACCAGGACGACTGATCCGTGTAAAGGAAAGAACGAATGGGGCCATGTATCGTGAGATTTTGAGTGAAAACCTCCTTCCATCAGCAAGGGCATTGAAGATGAAACGTGGCTGGGTCTTTCAGCATGACAATGATCCCAAACACACCGCCCGGGCAACGAAGGAGCGGCTTCGTAAGAAGCATTTCAAGGTCCTGGAGTGGCCTAGCCAGTCTCCAGATCTCAACCCCATAGAAAATCTTTGGAGGGAGTTGAAAGTCTGTGTTGCCCAGCGATAGCCCCAAAACATCACTGCTCTAGAGGAGATCTGCATGGAGGAATGGGCCAAAATACCAGCAACAGTGTGTGAAAACCTTGTGAAGACTTGCAGAAAACATTTGACCTCTGTCATTGCCAACAAAGGGTATATAACAAAGTATTGAGATGAACTTTTGTTATTGACCAAATACTTATTTTACTGAGGAATTTATCAATTAATTCATTAAAAATCCTTCATTGTGATTTTCTGGGGTTTTTTTTCTCATTTTGTCTCTCATAGTTGAGGTATACCTATGATGAAAATTGGAGACCTCTCTCATCTTTTAAGTGCGAGAACTTGCACTATTGGTGGCTGACTAAATACTTTTTTGCCCCACTGTACGTAGGGATGTGACAGAGTGGGCTGCAGTGTGCCAGTGGGCCAAAGTGCACAAGCACACCAAAGCCCCCCTTGAGCCATTCCAAATTCTGGCCAGGAGGTTCAACCACGTCTATGTGGATTTGGTGGGCCCCCTCCTGCTGACACAAGGTTTCATGCACCTTTTGACAATCGTGGACCGCACCACACGTTGGCCTGAAGTGGTCCTGCTGGCTTCCACCACGTCCGCAGAAGTGACTCACGCTTTTTGTTGGCTTGGGTTGCACAGTTCGGATCCCCATCGGACATCACTTCTGACAGGGGTCCGCAATTCATTTCGGAACTCTGTTCCGCAATGGCCCAGAGCCTGGGGGTCAAAATCCACCGCACTACTGCGTACAACCCACAGGCTAACGAGTTATGCAAACGTTTTCATAGGTCGCTTAAAGCAGCACTCAGAGCCTCACTCACGGATACAAATTGGGTCGACCGCCTGCCCTGGGTTCTGTTAGGGTTGCGCTCCGCACCTAAAGAGGATCTGGCAGCCTCCCCGGCAGAACTCATTTTTTCTCAGCCGCTGCGGATCCCCGGGGAATTTTTACCGGAAAACCCCGCACCCAGGACCGACCTGCTCGCACAATTTTTTCACAGTACAGGCCCGGCCAATGTGCCGGGCCCAGCACACCATTGTTTTCCCCACATCTTCATCTCAAAGATCTTACAGAGCACCAAGTTAGTTTTTGTTAGGCATGACGCACACAGAACCCTGCTGCACCCACCGTATGACGGACCATTCAGAGTGCTGGAAACCGGGGCAAAGCATTTTGTGTTAGACTTTGGGGGGCATAAGGAAACTGTCTGCATTGACAGGCTTAAGCCTGCTTATGTACTGGCAAACAAACAGGTGATGTTGGCTCAAGCTCCCTGGTGCGGACGTCCCCTACAGTGGCTCCGCAAGTTAGTGTTCCCCCTGCAGAGAACTGTTGGCAGCAGACTAGGTCTTTCCCCTCCCCACCCTTTCCCCCTCCTCAGGACTGCATGGCCGAGGCCGAGTTTGTCTCCTGCCCACCTCAACAACAAGACGCTTATGCCGGTCTCGCGACTCCACGTTACAGCCATTACGGGTGCTGGCTCAAGCCCAAGGCGCCGGAGGGTTAGAGCCCCTTCTGGGTGTTGGAGGGGGGGGCTGTGTAGTGGACACAATACACATGACACTCTACCCAGAACAACGGGGTTGGTGGGGGAGAAGATAGTTAGGTATGCTAATGGAGAAAGGTGAGAGGAGCTAAACAAAGAAAGATGTGCCTTTCCACCCTCGCCGCGCCAGGTTCACACCTGAGGATGCAGGGATGGGAATATATGGTAGCAAGACCTGCTCTGTGACGTGTGTGTCAATGTCATGTTAATGTGTGTACATGTCTTTCATGTCTGTATGTTAATGTGCTTACCCTGTGTGCCGGAAGCGGGAATAGAAGTGTATAAACGAGTTCGCTCAGGCACTCAGAGGGGAGTTTCTGTGTTTTATGTTGGAAGAGGAATAAAGTTTGTGTGTCGTCTAGCTCGCTGCCTCGTCTGCTTTCATCTTCCACAGGGTCAGACCGTTAACAGCCAAGCTAATCAGGCTTCACTGGATTCAGACTCCTTCAGTAATATGGGCTCTGTAACCATGACTACACAGAAGAGTCTACAAAGCCTCGGACACCTACAGCGGTAAAGCCCAGCGGACCATAGACTATATTCAGTGCATGTGGATGAAACACTGCCGTGCTGCAGACAGTCTCAGCACCTGACGGCGAAGTGGGACAACTGACCTGCACGCTGCACAGGTGGACTGAAAAATGGAACCATTGAAGAGGGTGGGCAGGAATGCCACTGGTTTTCATCAGAAGTCTAATATTGACATGAAACGGAGATAGGCGCCGCCCCATACACCACATGGTGTTCTACATGCTGTGGGAGGGATTAACTTAACTTAACTAATATTGACATGTTAGTAATTCTGCTTATTTCGGACTGAAGGGCTGCGTTACAGGCAAGAAAAGGAAAAATCGAGAATTGATTCAGAGAAGCGAATGGTGAGGTGTCTAAAGAGTCCTGTCTCTATCATCACGTTAACGGTCAAAAACAAACATGTTCAGTGTCGTACCTGGAAAAGGTCGAAACCCTGTGACTCAGTGATGTCATACGGCCGAATGATTCCGTCCTCTCTGATCAGACGGACTGGACGAAGTTTGGCGACATCCTCCGTGGACTCCGCCGCTCTGGAATCAGAATACACGTGAACATGCTCAGCTGTGTAGCCTCTTATAAGCATGTAGATCAGGCTCAGAAACCTGTAACTCCATCAACCAAAAACAGACTTGAGAACTTTGAATAAAAAGTTAAAATTAAGAAAAAAAAATCACAAAACTATGAGGAAAACCAGTATAAATTTACAAAAAAAATGTTCTAATTTCTTTATAGAAATGCCAACAGGTCAGTTTATTCTGATGACTTTTAACTTCATTTTCATTCTCAGGAGTTGAGTGGCTCCACTTTCCTTGTGTTGGGCAAAAATGTATTAGAAAGCATGTTGATGCAGTACAGGCTGCTGCCCCCCGGTGGTAAGGTAGATAAACAACAGCATTTTGTCTCATCAGGGTCACATGATGCCATTAAAGTTGACCCATCGTCATGCATAACAAACCTCACAGTTTAGATGAGGGATGCTGACATCAGTTGAATTTAGGTTCAAACTAATGACACTGTCAATTAACATTAATTAATGTTAATTAACCACAATGCTTTAATCAGAACAACCTCTCACCTTTGACCTCTACAGTGACAGCATGAAATATTAACAGCCAACAGTTATTAACGAACCTGGGTCGCATGACTGATGGATGTTATTAAACATTAACGATCGACAGTTGATTAAAGAATCCAGGTCACATGACTGATGAATGAGGTCATTAAATGCTAACGAGGTGATTACCCCTTGACGCCTATTGTCGCGAATTCGCATCAATCCAAAAAAAACAACAAAAAACAAAAAAACAATGATTTTCAATTATGAAAAAAAAAAATAAAAAAAAAATTGTTAACAATTGGAAATAAATTCAGGCGTCAAGGGTTAATGAACCCAGGTCACATCACTGATGGACAGGATCAGGACTTAATGCAGAGAAATAAGTTTATTGACAGACCTAGACCAAAGATTCCAAACTTTTACGAATAATGATAAAGTCGTTAAAGGGGACAAATGATGAAGACTGTTTGATGAAGAATGTTTCAGAGCTTTAGGTCATTTCTGGATACCTGGAGTATCCATCAACAGAAAAACTGAACAAACTCAACCCCGTCTGTGTGTCAGGGCCAGCCTTTGTCTTGGTTCCCTCCCTCTAAACCAGTGGTCCTGATTCTGCTCTGCTTATGACAGTAGAACCGGAGTTGACTGGAATGATACCACCCTCATCTCTATCCACGTCAATGATGGTGGGAGGATCCAGTGAACATCAAAACCCACACTGACGGTGATGCTATGGCTGCTAGCCTGCTACAGAATTAACTTGATGACTGTGGTTTTTATTGTTCATTTTCTTAAATTGCGGTCACCCCACCACATATCCATTCCCACCTCATTCAATGATCTACAGAGTATATCTGTGTCAATTTGTTAGATTTTAGACAGAACATCCATCCATCCATCCATCTTCTTCCGCTTAATCCTTTTGGGGTCGCGGGGGGGCTGGAGCCTATCCCAGCATCTTTGGGCGAGAGGCAGGGTACACCCTGGACAGAACATGCTAAATACGCTTAAACTGAAATCAGCCTTGTTAAAACTGAAATCAGCTGTGTTTAAACTGTATTGGCCCAGTTTAAACTCAAATCAGCCATGTTTAAACTGAAATCAGCCTCATTAAAACTGAAATCAGCTATGTTTAAACTGAAATCAGCCATGTTCAAACTGAAATTAGCCATGTTAAAACGGAAATCAGTCTATTAAAACTGAAATCTGTCTTGTTAAACTGAAATCAACCGTGTTTAACAGTATTGGCCATGTTTAAACTGAAATCAATCATGTTTAAAACTGAAATCACCCTTTTTTAAACTGAAATCATCCTTGTTTAAACTGAAATCAGCCTTGTTTAAACTGAAATTAGCCTAATTTAAAGTGAAATCAGCTGTGTTTAAACTCAAATCAGCCATGTTTAAACTGAAATCAGCCTCATTAAAACTGAAATGAGCTACGTTTAAACTGAAATCAGCCATGTTTAAACCGAAATCAGCTATGTTTTGTCATATCCGGCTCTAGGGAGCCGGGCAATCAGAGCCAGGGACAAGCCAGTGAGTCGAGATGTTTTATTCTGGGTAAGGGATAAGGGATGAGGAGAGCACAGACACTCATACAGACGTACATTCTCAGGCTGCACAGCGCAGGGGTAGGTAGCTTGTACCGGACGTGGGGGTAACAAGACGTGCATACTCACAGCGGGATACAAACACCGGAATGCTGCAAGGGGAGTTGAGGCTGACACCAGACGAAGGGGCTTCAGCCTAGCAGTGCTTATGTCGCAGCCCCGAGTCATCGAGGCTGCTCCTATTTATCCTCATTGGCAGCGCCCCAGCTGATGAAGACTAATTGGCCCCAGCCGTCCATAATGCTGCCAGCTGGGGGCCAGCTGAGACGCTGCTCAATGGGAGGCAGGGATGAGGGAAAACATGGGCTCAGTGCCGAGACGGCATCTCAACCCATGGTGACAGAGCCCCTCCCTCAAGGTCGGGCTCCTGAACGACCAGGAACATCCCAGCCCCCCCCCCCCCCCCCACACCTAGGGTGGGAGGAAGGGAGGCGGACCGGAGGGGAAGAAGCCAAGGGAAGGACAACACCAATGGGGCAATGTAGGGTAGCGGGAAAGAAAAACCCAAATACAATACTGACAACAGAATAATTAACCCAGGTACAGATGGGGAGAAGAACTGGGTCAGCACGCCGGTTACATACTACCCAGAGAGTACCAACCATGCGTGACCCAGAGCAAGAAAAAAAAAAAAGAACCACCAAAAAGGTACAGGGCAAAAAATGCTGAGTATGGTCAAATAAAGGGAAAACACAATACACAGCACCAATATAAGTACATACACACAGTCACCAAGAAAAGTGAGGGTGACTGGAACAAATGGACAATTACAGAGCATGGTGTTACGGAAAACAAGGCACATGACTCTATAATGAACCAACAGGGCATAAAAAAGAAATACTGAGTGCAGGCAAAGAAAAACCCACACACATGAATATATAAATACCCAGTCACCTAACGAAATGAAAGTGACTGGAATGAATGGGCAACTGCAGAGTATGGTCTGAAAGGGAACAAAACATAACTCTACAATGCAAAAACGAGACTAAAAACATGGTACAAAAAATAAAATGCTGGGTACGAGGGAAGGAAAACGCACAGCACTATAAATACACATCCACCAACAGGACAGACATTACACCCAAGTGACCTTAATAACGATAAAAGAAAAAGTGACACCCGAGGTGTATGGCAGGCAGAGTCCAAAAATAGCCGAGATGGCTCCGGAGATCTCCCCGCCCATTGTCCAGCTGGCGAATCAGGGGAAGAGAAATGTTCGGACGGCGAACTCTGGACCCAGATCCCAGGAATCCAGTCCAACGGCTGCCGAACCAGGCCGCCCAAAGGCAAACACAGACCAGTGGGGGGAAACCAGATCGCCGAACCGAAAGTTTTGCGGGTCGGGTCGTCGACCCGCATCACTCAACCACCAGGACCGTTGAGACGGACGAAGGGTCAGAGCGGATCCCGGTGGAAGAGGCTCAGGGGAGAGCCGATGACGAGGGCGGCGGGCCTCAGGGAAACGGCCACCTCCTCACCGGACCTGGACAACACTGGGGCAGCACCCACGTCGGACCCCGATCGGGCCTCAGGCGAACCCACGTTGGACCCCGATTGGGTCTCGGGCGAACCCACGTTGGACACTGCACCAGAACCGACCTCCAACGTTGAACCCGGACCCTCCAGCACCACGAGGAACAGCAACTCCTCGCCGGTGACCCTGGAAGAAGGCTCAGAAGAGAAAACAGAACCGGGATCAGGATCACCGGCAGCGCCAGAACCCGGCGAGACGAGCTCAGACGCAGCGGGCGGCTGCACCCTGCTCGTCTCCCCTGGAGATAGGCTGAAGTGCTCAAAGATAAAAAGAGAGAAAAGAAAGGAGAGCACTCGCCTGATCTCGGGTTCTGACGCCGTCCAGGACTGCGAAGATCCAGGATCCGTCGTCAGGAGGTCGTTGTCAGGCTCCCATCTAGCCGCGTCGGGCCCCGCAGCCAGCACGATGGTCAGCGCAGCTTGAGATCCCTCCAGCTCAGGTAACCCCGCCGACGACCCACTCGGCGTGAAGCCAGAAGAATCTCGTCCCGCTGGACCGAACCGCTCCTCCGTGGAGACCCAGGGACGCTCAGTCGTCAGCGTAGACTCCACGCAGCAGTCAGTCCCCCTCCTCCGTCCGCAATGTAGCTGCGGAACCACAGGCCCTCTCCATATCCCACCACGTTGACCCGGAGCCGGGGACCACTCGGCGGAGAGAGACACAGAGGATGCGGGATTAGGAAAACAGGTTACAGCAGGTGGGGAGAGTTCAGGGAGCTGCGAACCCTGAACTTCTCCTCCAGGGATGTGACAGAGCAAATCATTAAGCAGGTGTGAAAAAACAATGACTTGCCTGCCCCCTGGAGGTTGAGTATCGCCTGCTGTAGTGGATTCTGCTTCTTCCTCTCCCCGCCCGGCGATAACGGAGGACCCCCCGGGAATTCGTCTGAGGATCGCTCGCGTTGTCTCCAGCAGAGAGCTCACCAGGCCGGGATTCCAGGCACACACAGCGGTCAGGAAGCGCGTCGAGGAGGAGGGGGAAACAGCCGGGGTGAGCCAGCCCGAATGTCCAGGAATGACAGCGGGGGAACGAGGCTCAGGGGACGAGGCTGTAGAATCTCCACACTGATGAGGCGAAGGGATGACAGCTGCGTGGGAGGAACGGTCCTGACGATGACCCAGAACTGGATCCGGACGAGGTTCGTGCAGAGGTGACTCGGCGATGTGATGACGACTACTCCCAGGGAACGAAGCGAGGGGGAGACCCAGGATTCGCCGCTCCAGATCGGAGATCGAGACGAGGGAGGCGTCGAGCACGGGAAAGCTTCGTAGCCCTGAAGTCCTCACCATCAATCTCACTGCCGCCGCCACATGCCTGAAGGTGGTGACAGGAAACACAGTAGAGCTCGCGACAGCCACTCGACCCCGGACATAACTGCTGTCAGCTGCGGCTCCTTGAAGGGAATCCCGAGTGACGTGACGCAGGTCGGGGGAAGTCCTCTGGTTGGCGCGAACTCCCGGACTGGAATAGCGGCAGGAACGGGACTCCGAAGCGGGGAAAGACGTCGCCCACTTCGACTCCCTGCCGGGATTTCCATCCACCCCGTGGAGCTTCTCTTGCTGTGTACCTGCAGCGTCTATCCTGGCACTGTCCTCCAGATGGTACAGAGTGTGAGGGTGACAGTCCAGGAGTTCCTCAGCACGGCCCGGATGCCAGCGTCTCGCGTTGGAGGCGTCGTGCAGGGTGAAGAACGTCCCGTCGACAGCCTCCGAGATGGACCTCAGCTCGTCGCCCTGGCGCCGGAAGTGACTCCTGGGAAACGGCATGCTAGCAGCGCTGACACCCGGACAGAAAGGTACATTTCCACAGCGACTCACGGCCGCCGGCAACTCTTCTGGCTGCGACATACTGTCATATCCGGCTCTAGGGAGCCGGGCAATCAGAGCCAGGGACAAGCCAGTGAGTCGAGATGTTTTATTCTGGGTAAGGGATAAGGGATGAGGAGAGCACAGACACTCATACAGACGTACATTCTCAGGCTGCACAGCGCAGGGGTAGGTAGCTTGTACCGGACGTGGGGGTAACAAGACGTGCATACTCACAGCGGGATACAAACACCGGAATGCTGCAAGGGGAGTTGAGGCTGACACCAGACGAAGGGGCTTCAGCCTAGCAGTGCTTATGTCGCAGCCCCGAGTCATCGAGGCTGCTCCTATTTATCCTCATTGGCAGCGCCCCAGCTGATGAAGACTAATTGGCCCCAGCCGTCCATAATGCTGCCAGCTGGGGGCCAGCTGAGACGCTGCTCAATGGGAGGCAGGGATGAGGGAAAACATGGGCTCAGTGCCGAGACGGCATCTCAACCCATGGTGACATGTTTAAACTGAAATCAGCCATGTTTAAACTGAAATTTGTCATGTTTAAATGGAAATCAGTCTTATTAAAGCTGAAATCAACCGTGTTTAACTGTATTGGCCATGTTTAAACCGAAATCAATCATGTTAAAACTGAAATCAGCCTTGTTTAAGCTGAAATCAGCCATGTTAACCCTTTCAGTGTGATATTTCGCGTGCCCCTAGTGGCAGAGCGCGGCGCTGTGCCTGTCAACTAATTCTGACATCCCTGTATTCCCCAGCTATACTGATGACTTGTACTGATCGTGCCAGTTCAGAAGGTGGCAGACACGTGTTGGAGGAATCATGGCTGACATGTAATACACCAAAGAAGAAGAAGTCCTTATTTCCATTTCCTGTTTTACCTTCTTTTAGCTCAGAAAGCTAATATGGCTGCCATCCATCGTTGTGCACTGTCACTTAGACGGCTTCGTACACCGAAAATAGCCGCAGGATACAAGCGAAATTTATGTGGGATAATCATAAGACTTTGTAGATTTGGTAGAGAGTGTAAATGAGCGACAGAACGCAAAATAATGACCACAATGGACAAAAACAGGCCAACCACAGCAGCAAGCAAGTCCCCTTCGCTGCCGGTAAGTGACAAATTTCTTTCTTTTTTTTTTTTTTTTTACATTGTACTGATTTCTTGTTCATATACTTTGAAGATACGATAACGTACCCCTGTACAAAAAACGGTGTCAAAAGACTGAACCATTCTTTGTGTAAATATGTCCAAAGTCCGCTTTTGACTGAGTTATGTAATTCAGTATAGTTGCCGTGGCATTATGCAAATTAGATGCATAAAATCACTCCTATCTGAAACTTTGGATCATATTTTACATCTTTCTAATTGACATTAAGCCATTATCTCTTACCACTTTAAAGTTATAGCCTTGGAAAGTTCTGACATCTGATCTGACTAGTTTCTTGGGGAAAAAAAAATCTTTACCACTGTTGACCACTAGGGGTTATGTCGCAATTCGGCGACAGTCACACTCAAAGCCTTAAAACTGAAATCAACCTTGTTAAAACTGAAATTATCCTTGTCTAAACTGAAATTATCCTCATTTAAACTGAAATCAGTCATGTTAAAACTGAAATCAGCAATGTTTAAACTGAAATTTGTCATATTACAACTGAAACCAGCCATGTTAAAACTGAAATCAGGCTTGTTTAAATGGAAATCAGCCATGTTTAAACTGAAATCAGCTACGTTTAAACTGAAATTAGCCATGTTTAAACTGAAATCAGCCTCATCAAAACTGAAATCAGCTATGTTTAAACTGAAATCAGCTACGTTTAAACAAAATTGAAGTTTAATAACAGCTTTGTAATTCTGAAACTTTTCTACAAATAAAATTCATAGCTAGTTTCAGGTCCATGCCTTTATTTTAAAATGTTTTAGATGTTGGACACCTCCACTCTGACACTGGTAGATGATTTTGGACAGGATGTGAAAATTGTGACTTGAATTATTTTCCATTTTATGTGAGATTATGGAACCAAAATTTACTAAAGTACCAGGATATTGTTTTTTATTCAGATCTGACAGCCATTTAAAGTCGCCTCCTGCTGGTCATTAGAAAGAAAACAACACTCAGACACTTCCGTGTTGGTTTCACTTTTAAATTGATAAACTATATCAAACCTCATTTATATAAAATGGCACAAACCCAAAGAAAAAAATTCCAGCTTTGCCTGTATCATGTCACTCTCCTGAGGTTGTGGCCTATGGGAGGAGGGGGGAGCAGTGGCTGATGGGTAATTTGATGAAGGTGAATCAGTTTAAAAATGATGATCTAGCTTCACGATGCATCGACTTACCATCCATCTGATGCAGGGAGGAAACATGCAATCAACCAATCATGTTGGAGCTCAGCACCCTCACAGCCAATCATATGTTGGAGCTCAGCTCCCTTACAGCCAATCATGTTAGACCTCGGCTCCATCACAGCCAAGCATGTTGGAGCTCAGCTCTGTCACAGCCGATCATGTTGGAGCTCATCATCACTGCTTTAATCACATCTGGTCAGACTAAACTAGTTGCATTTATTTTCGAACCTGATGCTAAATCAAGTTTTTGTATATTTTTGTTTTTCCACCACAGAGTGACTTTGGTCTTTGAAATTAGAAAGCATTCTACAAATCCAGGTTCAAACTTGAACCATCTGACAGAAAAACAAAGTTTAACTGAGCCCACACACAAAGACATGACGGAGCTCAACCTTAACATGTTTAAATTTAAAAATACTCACACACCAAAACAGCGACAAACAGAAAGAACAGAACTCCCGCCAACAGCAAGACCAGACAGAAAAAAAGCAGAAAAATTAGAGACAAACAGAACGAAGAACAGAGAACATGAAGTTCTTCAGTCTGCTGAACACCAGAAACACAGTAAAGGTTTGGGGTGAATTAACCATCTACGGTACCTCTGGATCCCCTGGAAGGTGCTGCTGGCCATATCCACGATTCCTCCGGTGGGCCGAGCCACCACGCCCACCAAACCTTTACCGATCCCCTTAAAGAACCCGGCGGCGCCCTCCTTCTTAGCGCCTATGGACACAGAAACAGTCAGGGGTCTGGATCAGAGGATTTCAGAGTTACAGATCCTGGAACAGTTGATTTCTGGTTCACAGTCTAGAAAAGGATCTGAATCCTGCCAACAACACCGGGCCCACTCGAATTGTGGAAGTCTTCGTGGTCTGATTCTTGACTGTCTAAACTGGTTCGGGGTACATGGACCCTAACCTCTCTGGTTAGGAAGGACCACGAGCAGGCTCACTTCAATGCACAGCTCTGGCCCTGGAACCAGTACCCTATACTATAACATTTTCCCTGGTGAATGAGTGTGATTGGGTCCTGGATGTCATCTGTGCTTTTGCACCCAATAACAGTTCGGAATACCTGGTCTTCTTAGGTCCTAGGTGGTGGGCAGGAATGAGCTTCTTCTGGGGTCTGATTTGTTCCACTGATTGTCCTCAACGCTCGTGTGGGCAATCACAGCAGAACCTGGAGGAGTGTGTTTGTAAGGAATGTGACCTGACCTGAACGTGAGCAGTCTGGTCAGATTTCAATGATCGATTCTGGAATCATTCATCACATCTGTAGCTGTATGTTCTGGACACTTGGGTTAAGACAGGAGTTGAACTGTTGAGTGATTGCCAGCTGGTGAGGAGTTAAACCAGGTGATGGCGCAGGATGATGGACAGGCCTGTAGACCCAAACATACCATGAAGGTGTGTTTGGGAGTGTCTGGCAGAGGCTGCTGTTCAGAGATTTCTCAACTTCTTCTTTTTGGAGAACTCCAGTCACATTCTAGAAGGGGAGTGTGGACATGAAGTCAAAATGGGCTATGATCTCCACTTCCATTGCTGAGGTAGCTGTCCAGACTTGTGACCTTATGGTTATTGTGCATGTTGTGGTGGTAACTCCTGACCAAATGGTGGACACCTGAGGTTAAGAGGGGTGATCAGGTAGAAGCTGACGCACAGAGCTTGGTTAGCTTGTGCATCAACTGAGGCAGCTGATAGGTGTCAGCAGACCAAGTAACGTGACATCCGTGGTTGCTAATGCAAAAACTTGGGTGTGGGAGGAATTTGAAGAAGAACAAGACTTTGGGTTGGCCTCAAAAGTTTGGGCAAATCATCCAGTTTCTTGGGGGAGGCGCTGTTTCCTTTCTTCACTGCTGACATCAACAGGAAACAGTTGGGCAGTGGAAGGAATATTGTAAGGATCTCAAACCAATTAACAGATGAGTCACTTCTTCACCTGAGAGGCTGAGGTAAAGAAGTGACCACTACAGTGGCAAAAGTTGCTGAAGTTGTCAAAACTCCTCAGTGAACATCACCCACCTTAAGGCACTGGATGTTGTAGGACTGCTGTTGGCACATCTCTGATATGTTGTAGAGATAGTATAGTGGTACCCTTTTAATAAGGGGACCAGACGGTGTGATCCAAATACAGAATGATCACACCACTTAGATCCTCGGAAGGTCTATACCAGAGTACTGTAACAGGGAGTCCAGCTGTTAGTCGAACCTCAGAATGAGGAGGAACAATGATGTTTTCATCCTAGAACAATGGACCAACTCTATAGACCCTAAAGGACCCTCAACGGTTTGTCCACCTAGTCCACATCTGGGTTCTGGACCTGAAGAAGGCATCTGTCCCTTTGGGGTGAATGCCTTTTTTAATCTGGAGTTTTTCCTGGTTTAGTTTATCTGCACTGATTATTTTAACCTCGAAATAATTTATTAAATTAATCTGTTTACTTTGCTGTTTCTTCTCATGGTTGGTAATGAGGCTTTAAACCAACATGTGACTAAACTTTATTAGATATGACAATTATTTTTATTACAGATTTGTTCAGTCAGGGCTGAATATGCAAATGAGCCACTGCTACTCAACCATGTTTTTATTAGTTTGAACTTATTTAACAGATGGAGACAAACATATGAAAACACCAACATCCACATTTCAGACACCCCAGGATCACCTACCTTCAACTGGTTTGGTGACGATGCCGGTGACTCCACCCACAACGCCCTAAAGACAAAGAACTGTTACTGAATCAGGTCACAGCCAAAAACCAAAGACCTGAACCCAGAGAACCACCAAGACTTGAACCCAGAGCACCACAAAAAGAAAACCTGACCCAAGTCTACCTTCAGCAGTCCTTTGCCCCCTTTAGCCAGACTCTCTCCGAAGTCTTTGGTGGGTCGGTTCATCTCCTCCCGTCGTTTCTGTTGGTACTCCTTATCCATGGTGATAGCCGCCAGACCCTTACCCACCGACCCCGTGATCTTAGACACCATCCCTGCAGCGCCACCTGTAGGGGGAACAAAGAGTGATAAAATTGACCGAGAACTCTGTGACAAAACTATTAAATAAGAATTTAAACTTTTTCAAAATGAAACCATCCCCGCAGTGCCACCTGGAGGAGGAGACCTGACATTGACCAGAAACACATCCATGAAACCATTAAAATTACTCCAACGATAAAACTCTGTCTTCATGTTTTCCTTTTGGTTCTACTGTTTATATTATGACTATACTTTGCTGATGGATGTTCTGGAACTCTGTTCTGGTGTTATAAAAACTTTAAAAAATAATAAAAGTCATAAAAAAAATGATGAGATAACTTTCAATAATAAAACTGACCAGGAACCAATTGATCAAACTATTAAAACAATTAAAATGATGATGATGATAATTAACCCTCAAGCGACCAAGCTATTTTACGGACTGAAATGACCAAGTGGGGTCATTTATGACCCCATTGTGCTCTGTACAGGGATCCTTATTATAAATGGCTGGTTGGAGGTTTATCATACCAAAACTACTCCCTGTATTTAAGACAGGTATTTTATAATGATCTAATGTAAAATGTGTTTGCTAATAATACTTTTATTGCAAGAAATAACCAAAACGCAGACTGTAAGAACAACATTACATTTATTTAGACAGTCCTTGTCAGTTCACTCTTGGAACATCATCATCATCATCATAGTCATCATATCATCATCACGATGATGATGATACCTATTATTGTAGTTACGATGATGATCATGATACCTATTATGGCATTTTGCGTAATGGCGGTTTTCTTGTGGACGGTGATCCGGATCACCACCAAAATCTAATCATCTGTAGGATACCCCATTTCTGACTATCTGTGAAAATTTCATGAAAATTCGTCCATAACTTTTTGAGTTATCTTGCTAACAAACAGACAAACAAACAGACAAACAAACAGACAGACAAACAGACAAATCCAGACAAACAGACAAATGTAAATCTTGCTATCCTAGGTCTGTTAGCCATGGTTCACCGCAATACAATATAAAGTACTGATTAGAAGTAGAAACCGGAGTGGTGGCTCAGTTGGTAGAGCATCCGCCCCACACCCGGGAGGCAGGGGTTCAAATCCCGGCCGGGTCATACCAAAGACCATATAAAAATGGTGCTTTCTGCCTTCTAGCATGGTGCTCCGCATAATGGAATGGGGAAAGTAAAGTTACACACAGAGCTACCAGAGGACTGACCCCCCGCTGTAGCTTTCACTACTTACAGTAGCTGTGTGGCCTAGGGTCAGAGAAACGGAGATAGGCGCCGCCCATATACACCTTCAGGTGTGAAGGGATTAACTAACTAACTATTAGAAGTGGAACATTTGAATAAAATTTATAAAACCAATGTTTTAAAATCAGTGCTTCTCTTCGGGGTCATAAATGACCCCACAAGAGTTTGCGATGTCTACGCCACACCAATTGGTTGATCCCTGCAAAAAACTATGAAAGTGTGTAGGATTAGTAGACTGACAAATTCATGCTAGGAAAGAAAATTTGGATAAAAAATAAAGAGACGGCACATTAAATTATATGGCTGGGGTCGTAAATGACCCCACTCGGTCGCTTGAGGGTTAAGAGGAAAAAAAACATCACTGAGTTTCTTACCGACAGTGTGACCCAACAGGCTCCGAACGCCGATCACAAAACCTTCAGCAAACTCCTCTGGACCCTGAACCGCCCCCTGAGCATAGAAATAAATAAAAATAAATTAACAACTTTGTCTCCAAGTGTTTGATGATCAGCAATGAAAAACATCAAAGCTTTAGTCACATACTTTGGTTTAATGTGAATTTCCAGGGAGCAGCACATTTGGTTTTTATTACTAAAGGATAAAAAAAATTCTAGTAACACCTTGTGGTCTCTAAGTGAACTACAGCCTCATTCAGTCATGTCTGTGAGGGACCACAGGTTTGATTCCCACCAAAATCAGAAATAAGTGTAGGACTTACAGATTATTGAGATAAAATGATCTCAGAATAGAAGCTGATTTTTAACAAATATTTCTGTTTATGAACTCTGTAAGCTCATTTAGAAATATAATCACAGAGAAACTAAACTGTTGGTCTGCTCGTGAAAATATCAGAGAAACCAAAAGGTTGGTCAGCTCACATGAAACTATAGTCTACAGTATAGTGTGTCTAGTATACACTCTATGTGCAACACATCAGATTGATTGTCTTTGATTAATTGTCTATGTTTATTGCACTGTCCCTGTCAAATAAACTAATCTACTACTACTACTACTAGTCACAGAGAAACCAAACTGTTGGTCTGCTCATTTAGAAATATAATCACAGAGAAATCAAACTGTTGATCTGAGGTTTTAAAACCAGAATCTCAGATAATGAATTTGTTTCTAATTCTGATGGTTTTATTCCTGTTTCATGGTCCTGTTTCTAATACAGTTTCTGGTACCTGAAACGGTTCGTAGAAGAAGGCCTCGACTCCCTCAGACAGACCCCGGATCAGCCCAAAAGGATTTCCCAGAACGTCCAGACCCAGAACCAGAACGTACATCTGCTTCAGGAACTAAAGAACAACACCACAGAGGTCTGGTTCTGATTCTGGGGGTTTAAATTAGTCAAAAATATGAATAAAAACCGAGGCTAAACCTGTTCGCTGTAGTGTCGAGCCACCACCCAGGTCAGCTTCTCTTTGCGGTAGAACTGGTACTTGATCTCAAAGAAGGCCAGTCTGTGAGGACAGAGATCCGAGACAGATGTCAGACAGATCTACAGAAACACGTCCAGGTCAGGGTAAAGGCGGACTCTCACTTAAAGATGATGTCGTCCACGTCAGTCAGCGTGGCCCCAATACTTTTCAGCAGCAGGTTCAGCGACTGAATGGCCGCATTCTCCTCCTCCTCACCGCTGGACCCCAGAGACAGACTGAGGTGGAGCTGAAAATCCCCAAAAACCATTAACATCATAGCAGGAGTCCATATCAATGAGGAAAAGATGGACATAGCTTTGAGGTTTAAAAAAGACAACCAGTCAAGCGTCTAAACCAGCATGAAGGATTGCATTCACATTAATAATGAAACAGTTTGGTTCTGATTTAGTTGGTCATGATCGTTCACATCCATGATTAAACTTTTAGATGACTAACATGAACACTCTGAAACGGGAAGTCAACAACAAAAAACACGTCCTGTTTGTGTGATGAGTCAGTTCAGAGAAAACAGATGTGTGTTCAGTGAAAACGTTTCTGTGTTCAGATGAAAGGAGGAAGTCAGATAGAAGAAACTGCTAGCATGGATGCTAACAACCGAGCTAACTGATGACATCAATGTGCAGAGGTAAGAAGTCTCTGAATTCTGACCACAGTTCAGTACTCAGGTTTATAAACTTCCTCATTATATTGAGTCGATAATTGAGTGAAGCAGAGACTTAAATTATTAATTAGCTCTGACAGCATTGTAGATGAGTTCAGACTTCACCTTGATGGGAGAGATGTGGAAATGTTCAAAGAAGCTCAGTCCTGAAGCGTCCGTTAACGATGTTTCCATCAGCTCAGCCTGCAGCCGCTGCAGATCTCCATCTATCAACCCAGACTGAAACACAAACATGTTAGCATCCGTCAGCCGCTCAAAGCTAAGCCCACACACCGCCACATAACTACTACCTTCTGTTTGTTAGCCTGAGGGTCACTGGGCGGAGTAAACAGAGCCAAGAAGGCTGACAGGAAGCCCTGATCGATCTTTACCGCCATCTCCTGAACCAGAGCCATGAAATACCTGAAGGACAAACAAGACTCAAAAAACTTTTACCTGCATAAGAAAACTTCACCCGAACACCACAGACACATGACTGAGGACTTCTTTAGTTCTCATTCACAACTTAAAGTTCTTCACCAAACAACAGTAAACTAGTAACTTAAATTAGCGCTAAATCAGTTCAGCTACTATTAACTCACTTAAACTGCAGAACGTTGCTGTGCTGGTTGAACCTGGTGATGATGGAGACGTCGATGAAGGGCTTTGGTTCTGTGGAGACAGGAAATGGTTTTCGAAACTCTCAGATAGGTTACATCAAAAATGGTTTCATATATGACCCTGGTTACATGGTCACACTAAACCGATTACTGGGAATAAATGGATAATGGCAATAATCAGTTTTCTCTTATTTACATGCACTGAATAAACACATTATTGGAAGGTAAACCATCGGAGTTAATGACCCCGGTCTCATGGCCTTTATCGGATTATTCTGTTTAAATGGTCACTTGAATAATCAGTAACTCCATAAATCCAATCATAACCGGTTTATTTATGTACATGTTAAACATGGTTTTATACTATTCATAGATGGTTTCATAGACATTTCATAGACTGTTTTACAGGTCATTTTACAGATGGTTTCAGAAACGTTCAGATGGGTTAGATCAGAAACGGTTTTACAAACAGTTTAGACAGTTTTCTAGATTCCTACCCGAGTCCAGAGCAATGGATTTTGGCGGAGGGACTGGATGGAAGACGATGGGGAATATGGCACCAGGGAGCTGATTATCCACCTGGACACAAAACCACATCGGTTCAAGACTACATCCATGTATGTCTGTGTTACAACTGTATTACAACTGTGTGTTTTTCTGTATTTATTTATCTGGAACAAACTAGGCCCCAAAACTACACAGGTGTGTATTAGTGTGTTATAACTGCATAATTTATTATATTTAGTACATTTATAGTTGTGTATATGTCTGTTACATTTGTGTACATTGTGTATACACTACTCACAAAAAGTTAGGGATATTCAGCTTTCGGGTGAAATGTCGGGATGCACCTAAAATGCACTATAACCTTTACGGGTAAACTTAATTTGACCTTCTCTAACCTTTTGAATGCACATGTCCAGCTGTTCAATGTTTCAGTAGTCTTTGCGTAACTTGCTGTTCTCTAACAAGGTGCTTAATGGCAAAATTCACAACAGGTGTTTGATCCATGAATTGACCAATAAATGTTCTGATTCAATTAGAATTGATATTTAAACAGTCCTCTTCATCACGCTGTTCACATTTTGACATCTTAAGACCAAGACAACACCTAAAAATTGATCAACAGTACCTTGCCAGTGCGAGGCTTCAAAGAGGATGTTCTCAGAGGGAAGAGACCGCTAAGCTTAAAGTGTCACAGAGTGTCATCAGCAGGTTGCAACAGAGATACAGAGAGACTGCAAGAGTCACAGAAAGGCATAGAAGTGGACGTCCTTTGGCCACATTCAATGCTGATGACCGCGTCATTGTGAACAATGCCCTGCGGAACCGGATGATGAATGCCACTCAACTCCAGCAACATTTAAGGGAGGTGAGAGGCACCCAAGCGTCACCTCAGACCATTCCAAACCATTTACATCAACGTGATCTGCGTGCTAGACGACCTGCAAGGGTACCTGACCACACCACCAGGCACAGGCATTATCATCTTACATGGGCCAGGGAGCATTTACGCTGGACAAGGGACCAGTGGGTCCCAGTGCTGTTCTCTGATGAAAGTCAATTTACGTTGAGCAGAAATGATGGCCGCCAGCGATGTTGGAGACGTTAAGGAGAACGCTATGCATCAGCCACTGTTGTCACCATGTTACAGTCTGGGCAGGTTTATCTAGTCAATACAGAACTGCCCTACACCTTGTGAATGGTACAGTGACAAGTCGATACTACCTGAATAACATCATTAATCCAGTCATTGTGCCCCTGCATGAACAGCACAGGCCTAATTTCATCTTCATGAACGACAGTGCTCCAGCTTATCAAGGTCACATCATTGCGGAACGGCTGCTGGAGGCTGGGGTACCTCATATGGAGTGGCCTGCACTTTCTCCAGACCTGAATCCCATAGAAAACCTATGGGATCAGCTGAGTCGCCATGTAGAGGCTTGTAACCCTGCACCCCACAACCTCAATGACCTGAGGGCCGCCCTTCAAGAAGAGTGGAATGCCATGCCTCAGCAGACAATACGTTGCACAGCATGAGATGTCGTTGTCAAACTGCAATTGATGCTCAAGGGCATATGACAAGTTACTGAGACAATTACATTTTTTGTTGTGGTATACCCACCACTGTTGTTGGCTTTTGTTGCAATAAATTGTTTGAGATGAGGAAATCACCATTGCATGCTTCTACTTAAATGCCCTACCTTCATGATATACTATCACTGTAGCGTAAGCTTTTTACATTTTCCATAAATTTCACCCAAAATCCAAATATCCCTAACTTTTTGTGAGTAGTATACTGTATGTGTATTACATTTGTGTGTATTTACCTGTAACCAGTGTAACTGGGCCCTCAGACTTCTTTGGTGCTTGGACTGCTTAAACTCCACCTGGATCCCAGACAGGAAATTCCTCCTCAGCGGACAGGAAATGGGCTGACGCATCATCATGGTAAAGAGGTTCACCTAGCAACCAGTGACATCAGACATTCCGATTAGACAGACCTTAAATCTAACAAAGCTGCCCTCATATGTGCTTTTCTCAATTTTTCTTTAGTAAATGTGTCTTATTTTGTTCTGGTCTCTAACCTCCAGGTTCTGGTCCAGTCTGAGCCAGTCTCCAGTGTTCTTCCCGCTCTGCTGACTCTGGTAGGTTTTCTCCAGCAGGTTGATGTTTTTCTGACTGAACGGCTTCCAGCGATTCTTGGGCTTCATCTCCCACACCACACCAGAGCTGTGACAACACCAAGACTTTAGTTTCAGTGTAGTTTAGCTTAGCTTAAATTTAGTTTAGCTTATATGCAGCTGACTGGACAATGTGTGTTAGTGGGCGGTTCCAGATTTCAAGGCTTCATTCAAGGCTTTAACAGTTAAAGTTGTTAAAGTTTGGAACATTTCTGAATATGAACGATTATCTGATCATTTTTGGGGAAGAATTCTCTCTAATTTATATTTCAGATCCAGTCTAATCACTCATATTCTACAAAATTTTGTTTTCAGTTTGAACAATTATTTTTTTTTTTTTTAACTTTACAGTCACTCCAAAAAACGAAAAAAGATCAACAAGTTAAATTTTTTTAAGTTAAGATGCTAGCTTAAAGGTCTCATGACACAATTTTGACATTTTTTAGCATGTTGTGTAAACCCAAAAGTCATTGTCGATGATCAATATAATATTTACAACCGCACCTGCATAAACTAGTTATCATCAAACAACAGCAGCCACTGACTGGACTTTGGTGCCGCCCACCGAATGAAGGGCGGCACCACCATGACTTAATCGACAGAACAGACTCCGGTCTTGTTGACTGGAATGACAGCAGCTTTGTGGCTCAGTTTCTCTGGTTTCTTGTTTTAAGTTTACGGCCATGCCTTCGCGTTGTGTCGCAGGCTTAGATAAACAGCAGGCCGTGAAAGACCATGTCACACGCTTCAGCTCCAACTGTCATAAGCCTCCTCGTACGCTCCTTTTGCGCTTTTACGCAGGAGGAGTGTCAGGAGCCGAGCTGGCTTGACCTCTCTGTGGATTTAGGTGCCGCCATTTAAGTATGTATAGTATGTATTTCAGTGTGCTTTCCTCTCCTTAGCCACTGTCTGGCCGGCAGCTGTTAGACGGCCGCTTTAACCAACTTTCTGTGATCGCATGCTGACATCTTGCCGGTCCGGCCACGTCCCCTCTCTCATTATCACCAGCTGAATCCCACTCCCGCTGATCATCTTTCCCGGTCCTCGCCCAGGTGCTTCTCATCACACCATCACCAGCAGTGCGTGTACTTAGCGGCCGTTTGCCAGTCACGCACTGCTGGTCCATAGTATTGTCGTCTGTGCTGTTAGTCTGCCAGTATTTTCAGTACTCTCACAACGTTAGTCACTCCATGTTCTCCGTGGTTCTCGTGCACCCTTAAAGCGATGTCGGCTCTGGGGCGCACCTGTGGCTAACACGTCTCCTCTCATTCGTTCACTGGGCAATGCAGGCCCCCGAATGCCATCGGTAAGTGTGTCTGTGTTTTTTGTACGTCTTCACCTTTTTGGGAATTGTCTGTCTTTCTGTATTATATGTGCTGTGGTGAACCCTGCACGTAAATCCTCGTTATTTCATCCTCCTTTTCCATGTGCTCCTCGTGCGCTTTTACACAGGAAGAGGGGGAGGATGAATGGATTTACGCACAGGATTCACCACAGCACATGTATTGAACATAAGACTGATGATAACAGTTCCCAAAAAAGGTGAAGACTTACAAAAATAAACAAACACTTACAGTTGGCGTTCGGGGCTGACATCGCCCAGCGAACACATGGAGAGGAGACGTGTTAACCACGGTTGCACCCCAGGGCCGACATCACTTCAAGGGGCGCAACAGAACTACGGCTGTGTGGAGCGGCTAACATGTTGTGATAGTGTTGGCAATATTGGCTGGCTGACAACACAACAGATGATGCATACAAAACATGAACAGCTGACTGTCAAAGAGAAAGGGGGCATGGTCGGACCAGTGAATCTTGGACAGTGCCCACCTGAAAGTGGGTCAAAACGGCACATAAACCACATGTACAAAACATAAAAACAACAAAAACTCAAAAGATAATACATAATAAACCCGATGCCTGAGCCACAGAGAATACACTGCTATGATTTTATTGAAAAATCGGGTTTAAATAAATTATATTTATGAACAAATAATTTGTTGCAATATCTGGAACAAAAGCATAACACTCGTGTTCCCCTGCCGTGTGTTTGTCGCTGCTGGTGTGGTGGGCCTGTGTGCCTCTCCACTGTCACTCTCTGAGTCTGACTCGCTAGGCACAGTGCCCGCTTGGCACGGCTCAAACCTATAAGGTCTGATGCCCCCAGATTCTTCATTGTCATCCCATTCTTCTGAACTATAATCGTCTGAAGATTGGACAACACAAACCAATTCCAGATTACATGCGCTGGAACCATCGTCAATGTTTTCTACCACTTCCATCCTGCGTGTACAATGGGCAGCCAAGCACTGTGTTTTGTTGCTGACGTCACAACATGGCCGTGGGGTTTTCCAGCCACTGACGCAATTTGTGACGTGGCGCTCATAAAAACGTCGGATATTCGCGTGAAAAAAAGCCTGTTTGACTTAGAACTGCACAGACCAACCTATTTTGTCATATTGAAATTATGTGTTGCAAAATTAGATGAAGTCAAAATCGTGTCATCAGACCTTTAACATTGGACACCATCACCACGCATCTTGACTGGCTAGCTAATGACTTAATGGCGTATTTAAGCTAACTGGACTCCAAACATGGCAGAATGTGGAGGACCACGGACTGTGAGTTAAGGAGGTGGAGAATGTTGGCATCACGTTATGTGAAAATAAAGTTAACATTAAAATCTAAAACTGCTGATGTTTTAAAACTAGATCTGACCTGCTATCGACCCGCTGGACTAATGACAAATTAAACATTTGATGAAAAACAACCAACTTAAGTTTATCCATCCATCTATCTTCTACCGCTTTTCTGGAAGTCTGGGTCGCGGAGGCAACAGTTCAAGCAGAGAAGCCCAGACTTCCCTCTCCCCAGCCACCTGTTCCAGCTCTTCTGAAAGGATGCCAAGAAGTTCCCAGGCCAGCTGGGAGACATAGTCTCTCCAGCACGCCCGGTACACCTCAAGTGGGAGGCATCCAGGAGGCATCCTGCTGAGATGCCCAAACCACCTCAGCTGTCTCCTTTCAATATGGAGGAGCAGCGGTTCTACTCTGAGCCTCTCCCGGCTGACTGAACTCCTCACCCTATCTCTTAGGGTAAGTCCAGCTATCCTACAGAGAAAGCTCATTTCAGCCACTTGTATTCACAATCTCATTCTTTCGGTCATTACCCAAAGCTCATGACCATAGGTGAGGGTAGGAACATAGACTGAACGGTAAATTGACAGCTTTGCGTTAGAGCTCAGCTCCCTTTTCACCACGACAGACCAGTACAACATCAGCATTGCTGCTCCGATCAGTCTATAAATCTCCTGCTCCATTCTCCCCTCACTCATGAATAAGACCCCAAGAAACTAAAACTCCTCCACTTGGGGCAAGAGTTCGTCCCAACCCGGAGACGACAATCCACCCTTTTCCAGCTGAGTGCCATGGACTCGGATTTGGAGGTGCCGATTCTCATCCCAGCCGCTTCACATTCAGCAGCAAACTATCCCAGCAAGACTTGTAGGTCATTGCTGGATGAAGCCAACAGGGTGACATCATCTGCAAACAGCAGAGATGAGGGTCACCGAACATGACACCCTCCATTCCTTGGGTGCACCTAGAAATCCTGTCCATAAAAATTATGATTAGGATCGGTGACAAAGGGCAGCCCTGGCGGAGTCCAACTTTCACTGGAAACAAGTCCGACTGAGGTGTGTCAGCCATGACTCACATGTTGGAACACACCCTCCGGTCCTCCTTCTTAAAGAGAGGAACCACCTCCCCAGTTTGCCATGACAAAGGTACTGTCCCCAACGTCCATGCAATGTTGTAGAGGCGTGCCAGACATGACAACCCTACAACATGCAGAGCCTTGAGGTACTCAGGCCTCGACCACCCATGATGAATGCCACAACAAGGATTCAGTGTGCTTGGTGTGGGGTAACTGGAGCCCTGCCCCAGAGCCAGGCCTGGGGGAGGGGCTCAATGGCGAATGTCTGGTGGCTGGGTTTCTGCCCATGGAATCTGGTTGGGCTCAGCCCGAAGGAGCTACATAGGTCTGCCCTCCAGTGGACTCACCGCCTGCAGGCGGGACCATGGGGATGGATAAAATAAGATAACTTTATTAATCCCACAGGGGGAAATTCACTTGCCACCAGCCCAAAAACAAACACTTACAACATATTCATAGCAACACAACACTTAAAGACAGAAACAAAGACATAAAATAATATAACTATGAGATGCAATAACACCCCCTTACAAATACTCATTAAAAAAACTAATTGCTCCAGGAACAAAGGACTTCCTCACTCTTTCTGTGGAGCACCGAGGCATCAGCAGTCTCTCACCACAAGAACTGCGACATTCATTAAAAACATGATGAAAAGGATGGCTTTCAAGTTGCAACACATATTTAGGAAACCCACCAAGGCAGTATTGTCAGAAAATTTCTGCACCAAAACGGAATCCTGGCTACACCTACAGTCAGCAATGTACAGTGTAAAAAGAAAGGAAGACAGAACTGTGCCCACTGGGATCAGGTGGCGGGTGAAGGCAGAGACCTTGGCGATCTGATCCCCAGCTTCCTAAACTGGCTTTTGAGATGTGGAATGTCACCTCTCTGGTGGGGAAGGAGCTGGAGCTGGTGCATGAGGTTGAGAGATACTGGCTAGATATAGTCAAGTTCACCTCAACGCACAGCTCCGGTTCTGGAACCAGTTTCCTGGAGAGGGGCTGGAGCTTGGCCTACTCTGGAGCTGTCTAGGGCGAGAGGCGGCAAGCAGGGGTGGGTATTCTTGTGTCCCCCCACCTTGCTGCTTCTACATTGGAGTTTTCCCCCAGTGAATGAAAGGGTTGTTTCCCTGTGCCTTTGGGTTGGGAAATGGGTCCTGACTGTCATTTGGGCCTATACACCAAGTGATGGTTCAGAGTACCCACCCTTTTTGGAGTCTCTGACTGGGGTGCTGGAGAGTGCTCCTCTTGGAGACTCCATTGTCCTACTGGGGGACTTTCAATGTGCATGTTGGCAATGACAGTGAAACCTGGAGGGGTGTAATTGGTAGGAACAGCCTGCCCAATCTGAACCAAAGTGGTGTTCAGTTATTGGACTTGTGTGCTAACCACAGTTTGTCCATAACGAACACCATGTTCAGGAATAAGGGTGTCCATATGTGCACTTGGCACCAGGACACCGTAGGTCGCAGGTCGATGATTGATTTTGTTATCGTGTTATCAGATCTGCGACCACATGTCTTGGACACCCGGGTAAAGCGAGGTGCAGAGCTGTAAACTGATCACCCTCTGGTGGTGAGTTGGATCCGATGGCAGGGGAGGATGCCATTCAGACCTGGTAGATCCAAACGTACAGTGAGAGTGTGCTGGGAACATCTGGCTGGGGCTCCTGTCAGGGAGGTTTTCAACTCCCACCTCCGGAAGAACTTCGACCACATTCCGAGGGAGTCTGGAGACATGGAGTCTGAATGGGCCATGTTCTCCACCTCCATTGTCAAAGTGGCTGCCCAGAGCTGCAGCTGCAAGGTTGTCGGTGCATCTTGTGGTGGCAATCCCCAAACCAAGTGGTGGACACCAGTGGTGAGGAGGGCCATCAAACTGAAGGAGTCCTATCGAGCTTGGTTGGCTTGTGGGACTCCTGAAGCAGCTGAGGTGTACCGGCAGGCCAAGCAGAGTGCAGCTGGGGTGGTTGCTGAAGCAAAAACTTGGGTGTGGGAGGAGTTCGGTGAGGCCCCGGAACAAGACTTTCAGTCAGCCTCAAACAGATTCTGGAAAACTGTTTGGTGACTCAGGAGGGGGAAACAGCTCCCTGTTCACACTGTGTGTGGTGCAGATGGGGCACTGCTGACTTCGACTGGGGATATCGTCAGGTGGTGGAAGGACTACTTCGAGGATCTCCTCAATCCCACTGACACACCTTCCGCAGAGGAAGCAGAGCTTGAGGATGAGCGGATTGACTTGCCCATCACAGGGGCTGAGGTCGCTGAAGACGTTTAACTTTGGTTTAATGCTTTTTAAAACATTTTGTTTTTATATTTAATTCTTTGATGGTTTTGAACATTCTATGATATGTTGGTGACACTGCTTGATAATGCTTACAAAACTGTTAATTCTTTACGTGTTTTTATGATTTTAAATGCTCACTAATCCTCTTCAATTCCCCGTGAGTTTAAACCTGGTCATTCCGATGTAGGCGACTTCCTGCTGTCTCCCGTTGTCGACCAGCGACAGTCCGAGGTTCTGCAGTGACACCCTCACTTCCTGGTCCAGCTGTTCCAGCTCCTCAGCCTGGCGAGCCTTGGTTACCACGGCAACATCCTCAGTGAACAGAACCACCCGCTGACGGCCGTCCAGGAAGGAGACCCAGTGGACTTGAGACTGGAGATCGTAGGCGAACTGACCTACTTCGTCCTGGACCAGTACCCAGACAAACATTCAGAGCAGAAATACAGAACAAATTCTAGAACCACATCAGAAAACAACTCCATTTGGTTCTAATTAATGAACAGTTTTGTTTGAATCATTTTTTAATTGATTTGTTTTAAAAACATTTATGACCTTTTCCTGGTAAATTTACAGTTTTCCAGTAAATCAGAACTCATCTAAACCCAAACTGGTTCAGACTGAAATGTTCCAATGACATTAACGAGCAGGTCAAACATGGTCCCACCTCATTAATAGAAATAAAACTGTGATTTTCTTTTTATTTGGAAGAGCAGTGTTACAGTTTCCATGACCATATGCAATTCTCATTACAGACCTTTACCAAGGCTGAAAGTTTACTTGTTGCTATTCTAATCTTTTCTCTTACTTTAGAGATACGACACCATAACAGAACAACAGAACCAGGGGTGGCTTACACTTGACTGAAATTCTTGCTAATTTAGTGCAGAGAGAAAATAATTTCTGATAACCTTTAAGTTAAGACTTCACTGGTTTTATATTCTCAGTAAATTTAGTCCAGATCCTGTAGAACGTTTTCCTAACACCTGTAGTTTGTTCTGTGTTAGAAAAGTCATGAATGGTTTTTACTGTTCTACTTTCTATGTCCTCCCATCCTGCAGTACGTTGGTGAACAGACATTAAAGCATCTTTGAGTGTCTTTAAAAGTGCTATATAAGTCTAAAGTATTATTATTAACCGTCTCAGCTAAGCAGCAAGGCTATAATCCCACAGACAGAAGGCATAGTCTGCAATTTTCTTTCTTTAACTGCAGTGTTTTATATTTTATTTTAACCCTGTTCTCCTGCCAAATGTACTGTGATAAAAGTCTGTCCCATTCTACAAACTGTTTCTGTGGCATGTGGATTGGTAAACATGGGAAAAGATAAAGAAAACATGGAAGAATATTGATTCTGATTCAGTTCTGGAATAAAAATTAAAACATCTTTGTAAATCTGATTTTATCTTTGAAATTCAGGGTTCACAGTTGAAGCTAAATATTATGGAAAATCCTTTGGTAATATGAATGTCGGGCCGTTCGGCAACTCAACCGGCATCCCCGCCCTTCCGAGGGCGTGGAGGGTGAAACAGGGCATCCTGGCAGAACTAAAAACAATATCTGCCACAGGTCTGTGGTGGACCACTCCCAGTTACACAGGGTGAGACTGGACATCCTGGCAGATAAACACATCTGTCACAAG